>CM060924.1:616642481-617287481 GCA_030737875.1 Allium sativum | reverse complement strand
AAATTTGTTGGAAAGATATTTTTAAACAAATTCAAATATTTCTGGTTTTACTGAAATTCAATTTATTTTAAATCATGTATATTCAATTGAAATTTGAAATCAAAATTTCAAACTACCGTGCCATTTCAGGCTTGTTATATAATTAAAATAAATTTATTCGTTCTAAGTTCGAATTATATAAATTTTTAGTCATTATTATTTAAATTGAATCATTTTAAATATTCAAAATTCATTAAAATTGCTATAATAAAATTTTTAAATTGGCTTTGATTTTCCAGGTTGTTACAATCTCCCCCACTTAAAATCTTTTCGTCCTCGAAAAGGAACGGAGCTAAAAGTTATTTAACTAATCAACTCAACTTTCATTCTGGCTTCCGTTCTTCAACTTTTCAGTTTTCAAGAATTTCTAATTTTTCAAAAATTTGGCTAACACCCTAAATTTTCGAAAAATTTCTCCGTTACCTCCTTTGTACGGGGATACCTTTAAACCACAACTAGCCACGCAGGGCCCTCATCATCCAAAAGAAAAAGAAAAAGCCAAACGGCTAGCCAATCAACACATAAAATCATCGAACCCAAGAAATACAATAAATATGTACCTATTTGTCATATAATATTATTCCTCTTCTTAGCTTCAATGATATGACATGTTCATTATATATACATGAATATGCATGCAATTTCAACCAATTTTAAATTCAGTTCAATATTTGATTCGATTTGGCTAAATTTACCAGTCATTCACATATTGGTAAAATTAATTATTATTCCAATATTTTTATTAGTTAAACTAATAATCATACATCACAACCAGCAAACAATTAGTTGGTTAACTTTTCAAATATATATAACTTTTATATAATTAAAAATCATATTTTCTAAGATCAGATTAAATATATAATCACAAATACGTTAATTATAAACTTGTTACTCTCAACTCATTCTAGGGCATTTCTAACCCCATCTCTAACGAGTTTCTCATTCTAGGATACTACTGATCCTATCTCTAACGAGTCATTCTTAATGGATATTACTATCCAATCTCTGATGAGTCTTTTATTCTGTTCTAACGAGTTGCACCCCAAAGATATGAGTTAACCAAAGCTCTGATACCAGCTGTAACGATACGAATTTCGCTCGGACCTAATCGATCGCTAAATCGACCAAGACCATTCAAAACCCGGATACGCTAACTCTGGGCATACAACACATCAAAACAAACAACATAAGACTTTTATAAACATCATAATAATGTTACATCAGAGTACAAAATATCAGAGTACATCGGAAAAAAAATACAATGGAAGATTTATTTACAACAAATGTAATACAACGCACAGCGAGAAAACAAATAAACTAACAAAGCGGAAGACTATCAGTGCCCTGGACAGCTTTAAGCTTCAATCCAGAATCCTGCTCAATATATCTGTAAAATAAAACTACTCGACTGCACATGTGGAAAATATAGGCACCCGAGTTTGCAAGGGAAAAACAAATTATAAGTCAGTCAAGGGACTGGTATGAGAAACTCTACAGTTAAAATTAACTTATTTAATAATAAGACAAATCACAGGACCACGCTGTATAACACGGAACGGGTTTACCCCCATGAACGGCAGTGTATAAACAACAATCAGTAATATAGAGATGGACCTTTTATGCATTAATCAACATGCAATATCCCAGTCTAACCATCTAGACTAATCACCACTCTTAGATTTTTCAAATCCAATTCAATTTACAGAAATTATTCCTTTGGACTTTATTTTCCGATTTCTATTTCAAATCATTTGAAATACATATCTAGCTTTTATATCAAAGTAGATTTCACTTCGGGATCTCAAATCATTTGGAAATATGAATTCCAAAACATAACAATGCATACAAACAAGTGTAAAACCAAATATCGGGAATCTTCCCTTAGACAAGGCTATACGCGCCTCTCCAACTCGATATATATATATTTATATTTTTATATATATATATATATATGCACCTCCCACTATGGAGCAGGCTACATGCTGACCACTCGCCCTAAGGTCCTGGATCCAGCACAAACTTTTAATCGTCCAGGTCACCCGATCTTTAGCCACATACTAAATCATTACATATCCCGAAGTAGGGAAAACCATTTCACAACATAATAATCACAAGTACTTTCAAACTATAGTACTTCACATCAGCAATTCACACATATGATCAATCACTATTAATCACATAACGTTTGAGCTCGTACGTCTCAAAGAAGGGTGTTAAACAAGAGAATAAATTCTCCGCCACCAAACAGATATATCATCAATAGAAACTAATCGGTTATGTGTTGAACTACAATGTAACACATAATACGTTTCTAAATCATTTTAGAAATCATCGGGCTTAAGCATCGAAATCGTTTCTGTCTTATAAAACATTTTTATAAAACATTCCCTGTCCAAAATTTGGAATACATTTCTTTTCACATAAGAAAAATATAATTTCAAATTCATTCATTAAATTTGAAATGAACACAACATCGCTACACTTCTCATAGTCAAATCGTAAAGTTTTTCACAAGATGTTAGCATACCAGTATTTCTATTAAACCCAATGCTAAATGTAAAAGCATATCTTGCTCATAAATTGGTCGAGCACAATCCAAAAAATCAATCAATCACAATCATGAATATCAACAACCAAGTAAATTTGGTTTAATCACATCACGTGTTTTGGTAAATTCAATTACCAATTATTCATTCACAATCGAATTAAATATTTATTCAAACTCCAATTGGTTTTAATCCCAAAAATCATTTCTTATTGATTGTTTAACTTTCTGGAAATTATTCCTACTTTTACTCGGGTTGAAGAACTAATGTCATTTAAACACAGTTCATGACAAACCCATAATCCAATTTCAATTCAATTCCAATTAAATATTAATTAATTGGTAAACTTCATTAAATCGTAATTAAAAGATTTAATCTTTTCTCAATTGGGTTTAAGAACCGTGTTAATGAAGACACCATTCAAGACAAACCCAAAATCCAATGTGATATTAAATAAAAGGTTCTGAATAGAAAATAATATCGGCTTATTTTCAATATCAAATTCTGAAATCAACAAATATCGTATTGGGTATAACGATATATATATATATATATATATCTTCCAAATCCCTCCACAATATCTGTATAATCACGGAATCCAATATCGAAATATTCCAATGATTATTTCCATTCCAATTCTTACGTTGAAAAATTCTGGTTATTTTAAAACCATTCCAATCCAATTTATTTATATAAAAATATTGGATTATTATTTCTAGTGAATAACTAGTTCTTTTCGATAAAATATATTTTTATCTTTATAAAATTGGAAATTTTAATCCAAATTCTTTTCTAATCATTTATTAAGATTTTACACAAATTATTAATATTTTTAATAATTTTATCAAGGTCCGTATAGTCGGTTTCCAATAACGGCCACCGAACTGCACTTACAGCAACATTTTCAAAATTTGATTTGGACATAATTCCAAATCCAACCGTTAAATTTCAAATCTCTTATATATGTTGGAAAGCTCTTTTCGATTTCAACCCAACGGTTCTCATTTTCGGAGAATCCGATGGTCGGATCTTCCGTTACGTCCATTTGAAGTTAATGGTCGAAATTCACAAACGGTCGCTGCGCGGCGCGTTCTATTCAGGATATTTAATATATATAAAATATATTTCCATTTAAAACGTATTTTATGAATCGTTTTAAATTCATTTCAAAAATGATTTCAACTTCTATTTCAATTTTTAAATCAAAATTGAATATTCCATTACATGACAATTTTATACAGTGCATGTATATGTTAAAAATTATATTTTAACAATCTAATAATCATTTCAATACACGACCATTTTATATATCAACAAATATTTTTCACATCGCATATGTAGATTTTATACATCGCATATATATATTTTCACATCGTATATATATTATTTTCACATCGTGTGTGTGTGTATATATATATATATATATTCTCATCGCATATATTTTTTTCCACTTTGTATATATATCATTTTCACATCGTATATATATTATTCACATTTCATACATACATACATATATATTATTCACATTCCATATATATTATTCTCACATCGCATATATATTTTATTTTCACAACGCGTATATATATAATTTTCACAACATATATATATATATATATAATTTTCACAATGCATATATATATATTTTATTCACATTTCATATATATATTATTCACATTTCATATATATATATATATATATATATATTCACATTCCGTACATATATTATACACATTTCATATATATATATATATATTATATTCACATCACGTATATATTTTATTTTCACAACGCGTACATATATAATTTTCACAATGCATACATACATACATATATATATATATATATATATATATATTATTTTCACAATGCGCATATATATATATATTATTCACATTTCATATATTTATTATTCACATTCCATATATATATTATATACACATCGCATATATATATATATATATATATATATATATATATCTTTGTACATCACAATCACAACACAATCAAATAAATCGTCCATGGTTTGTGGACGACAGGGAGGTGATCTAACAAAAAATAAATAATTGTACAAAAATTTATAATGAGAGAAGTTCTCACATTTGTTTCCACTCCGTCAGTTTTAATTTCTAAACTATTCAGATTTTAATTTGCTTGAAATTATGATATGCTCCAAATTGGACCTGGTCAATTTTGTTGCGAAGCTCTCGGCTCCACGGTCGCAGGATTCAGTTTTGCGCGATTTGGACCTCATACGAGAGAAATATGGTTTTTAATATGTTGGATTAGTTAATCGAGAAATTAAATTGGTTAATTAAAATAATTAACCTCTTCAAAACGTTACCCCCCGTCGTCGAACCCTTGCCCTGGCCGTTGACCATCAACCGCGCCGCCTAGGACCACCGTGGCCTTGATCGTAGGGCCCCACACGACGCGCCGCTGCGTCATGCATCCCCCACCCTCTGTCGCTTCAAATCCGGCGCTCCCAATCCCCCTGAAACCAAACGCGAAGCTCGCGACTTCAAGCAGCCCAAAAGAGTGAAATACTCCACGGAAATTGATCAAGCATGTATGGATCTGAAGAGCTTGAAGAGCTCTACAAAATTCTCTAAAGGATTGGGGAGTAATTTTTCATGTAGAGGGAGATCAGAAAGGAAGTTCGGGGGAGCGATTTGGAACGCTATTTCAGGTGGCGACGGGTTCAGGGAATGGGAGGCTAGAGTTTTAATTTTCTGGTTTTATAAATATTTATTTTATTATTTAATTTACAAAAAAGGGGATTTTGCATTCAAACTCCAATTCAAACCCAACGACTGTCGCCTTTAGCTAAATACCCCCATTTTGGACGCAGTGGGATATGTTTCGCAAGCCAATTCGACTGTTTCGGTTAGATTTCATTTAAATTGAAATTTAAATCAAATTTATTAAATTTGAACGCATATTTTAATTTATTGGGGCCACATATTGACTCCGAAAATTACAAAAAAATAAATCTAGTTATGTTTTGATCATATGGTCCTAACAAACTAATTTCATCGAATTTGGAGACCGCTTGAAAAACAATCAATTTCTAGTCGATTAAATTCAAACTGAAACTGCCAAACGCATTTAAATTCACCACGCTCGCATATTAATTCCAAAAATTATGAAATTAGAATCAAGCAATAATTTGACATTCCGGATCCAACCAAAGTGGTTTCGTCGAAAATGGAGGTCATTTGCAAAATGGCTATTATTAAGGGCTATATATTATATAAAATATATATAAATTACATAGCGACTATTCTGAATTTTCAACTGGACATAACTTTTTATTCTTGTTATGAAATCTGGAGTTTTCACAATCGTTGCAATGATATTTGTAAACCGATTCATATATTTATAGTTTTACTAAAATCTGATTTATTTTGAATCCTGTACATTCAGTTGAAATTTAAAATCGAATTTTCTAATTACCGTGCCATTTCAGGCTCGTTATATAATTAAAATAAATTTATTCGTTCTAACTTCGATTTAAGTAAAATTTTAGTCGTTATTATTTAAAATAAATCATTTTAAATATTCAAAATTCAATAAATTTGATAAAATAAAATTTTTAAATTGGTTCTGATTTTCTGGGTTGTTACAACTTCAATATTATACGGTAAATTATTTTTATCGGTTTTGCTTTCCATTTTCAACAACATTTTGTAAGTGTTGTTGTTGACATATAACAACATTTATATACTAATGTCAACGATGCATGCGATTCTATTTTACATTTTTCAACAACAATATATAAGTGTAGTTTTTTTTTATTTTTACAGCACTAATATTTTACTGCAATATCATAGTACCTGTATACAAATATATCATCAGCTTTTAAATATATTTCAAATAACTAATATCCATGTCATGTTTGAATCAAAAGAAAAAACAATCATATAAACATAAATATCATCATATAACTATTAATCATTTACATAAACTATTTAGTATAATATCATAAACAAAGACTTTATATAAAATTTACATAATTTACGTACATAAACATAATACCTCCCTAAACGCATAAATCAAGTTCACACAATATTATTAAGCATTGCAATAGGTTACCTTAACTCTCCTCAATTGCATCTCATATCTCTTAGCTCTCAACCTTTTTGCAACTGAGGATCGCAATTTCCCGGGCAGCTAATAACTCCGCAAATAGTACATGTCAAGTTGTTGTTTTTGTAATTACATCTAAAAAAATTAATGAAAGAAATAAAGACACTCCTTACATACTATTATTGTAACAACCCGCATTTTCAGAACCAATTTAAAATTTTGATTTAAGTATTTTAATGAATATGCAAACATAAATTGGTTATTTCTGCTAAATAAAATTTGAGAACAATTTTAAAATTAGATTTTATATTTTATTTGACTTAAAACAAACTCAGTAAAATTATTAAATTGATTTATAAGCTTTATTTTGGAAATTTTAAAAATTCGATTTTTAAAATCATCGCATAGCCCTTAAAAAATGAAAATTTTCTAGGAACCTCAGAATTCAATTCAGTTTTTTTTGGACTCGCATCGTCCTATAATGGTTAAATCCAAAAGTCCATGATTTTTGGAGTTGGCGTTTGGGCATACAAGAAGAAAAGATACACTAAAATCGCATTTTTAAAACTAATTTGAGCTGTTTTACAAAGGAACATTGTAACGACCTGCAAATTTGTACTATTTGAGTTGACTAATAACACCACACGTCCAATCCAAATTTGCACAGAAATACGAATCATTTTTAGAAAGAAGTTAGAGGACGAGGAATAGAAAGAGAGAAATATTAGAATAGAAGAAAAAACGAAGATCACAAACTCACAGCGGAACGAATAAAATATATTAAATAACATAACCTTTGAAATACAAATATGTTTTGAATACACATACCATTATCAGAGCACAATAGTTATACCTGGAACAGTCATAAACAATGTCACGACAAGGAATCTCGCTCGATCCGAATCGATCGCTAAACCGATCAAGACCGTTTGATAAATGGCCATTTTCCAGTCGATTAAAATCAACTAAAACTGGTCAAATGCGTTTTCCTTTGCCACGCTCACATATTGATTCAGAAAATTATGAAATTTGAAACCTAGCAATAATTTGACATCGCGGATTCAACAAAAGTGGTTTCGTCGAAAACCGAGGTCGTTTGCAAAATTTCCATTTTTAAGGGCCTGAATTCCATAGCGACTATTCTAAAATTACAACTGGACTTAACTTTTGATTCCCGCTATGAAATTTTGACTTCTTGGATTCGTTGGAAAGATATTCCTAATTAAATTCAAATATTTTTGGTTTCACTAAAATCCGGTTTAATTTGCACCTTGTATATTCATTTGAATTTTGAAATCGAATTATCGAACTACCACGCCATTTTCAACTCCTTTAATAATTATAAATAATTATTTATATTCTAACGACGACGTATATAAATATATACGTTCAATTCTATTCAAAATAAATTTCTCGTCGAATTATTTAAAATAATTCATTTTAAATAATCAAAATTCACTAAAATTGCCAAAATAAAAATTTTAAATTGGCTCCGATTTCCGGGTTATTACAGTCTCCCCCACATAAAACTTTTCGTCCCCGAAAAGGAACGAAGCCGAATGTTGTTTCAGAAATCAACTCAACTTCCAGTATTTTCACTACGGCTTAAGTTCTTCAACTTTTCAGTTTCTGAGAACTTTTAAAAAAAATTCAAAAAATTTGGCTAACACCCTAAATTTTCGAAAAATTTCGCCATAACCTCCCCTGCACCGGGGACTTCGGGATATTTCATATAGCCTCCCATGGCCTTCTTCAATCCAAAAGAAAAATAAAAGGCTTCGGCTCATAAAATCATCATCACCCAAACATAACAGTAAATTATGGTAAACATGTACCTATTTGTCGGGCAAACAATTTTATTCCTCTGCTCTAGCCTCCTTGCTGTGACCTGTTCAATGTAAGTACAAGTACAAGCATGCAAATGCGACTAATTTTCAATACAATTCACTATTTTGTACAATTTGGCTAAATGGTTCAAATTTTAATTAATCAAACAACACAATCAGCAATCAATTAGTTGATTAGCTTTTCAAATTCATAAATTTGATATATAGTCAAAAATCACATTTTTGATTCCAAATCACAACAATAAGCCCTATCTAATTTTGGTTCTCACACCAGTCAATAGGAAATATATAAATATCACACCTTCGAAACTCGAATGCCAATACTGATGATGTTCGAACTATAGCGATCATCAGAACCATCTCCGGGCGACTAGAGTGTGATTCTATATCTATCCAGTATATTAAACTTTGAATACACGCAGATCAGACGTATATGCAAAATCTCTATATACCTGATAGTCCAAATCAATATAAAATAAATATTCAAATACGAATAATTAAGTTTATATTTTCAAAACAAATTTGGTTTTTATTTTCAAAATATACTCTTCACACTCGTTCTAGGATACTACTGATCCCATCTCTAACGAGTCATTCTCATTGGATATTACTAATCCAATATATGATGAATTCTTTCGTATGGTTCTAATGTGTCTTGTTCTCTGAGCTCTGTAAACCAAAGCTCTGATACCAAATGTCACGACAAGGAATCTCGCTCGATCCGAATCGATCGCTAAACCGATCAAGACCGTTTGAAAAATGACCATTTTCCAGTCGATTTCGTCGGGCTATGTCAGTTGGTATCAGAGCTTTGGTTTACAGAGTTTGAGAACAAGACGCATTAGAACCGAACGAAAGAATCCATCAGATATTGGATTAGTAATATCCAATTAGAATGACTCGTCAGAGATAGGATCAGTAGTGTCCTAGAACGAGTGTGAAGAGTATATTTTTCAAATGGAAACAATTTTGTTTTGAAAGTTAAATTCAATTATATGTATTTGAATATTTAGTTATATTGAATTTGGACAATCCAATAAATAAAGATTTTGCATATACGCATCATGAACGTATATTCGAAGTTTTAATATACTGGATAGATATAGATTCGCACTCTAGTCGCTCGGGGATAATTCTGGTGATGTCCGGACATCATCAGTATTTATGTTCGTGTTTCGAATGTGTGATATCTATATATTTCCATTAGATTGGTGTGAGAACCAAAATATAGCTAGAATACATTGTTGTGATTTGGCAACAAAAACATGATTTTCTGTATATATATATATATATATATATATATATATATATATATATATATCAAAATTATGAATTTGAGACGTCAATCCACTAATTGATTGATGGTTGTGTTGTTTGTTTATTTGTTTGATTAATTATGTGTTGAACCATTATGCCAAATTGAACCAAATATAGAATTGTATTGAAAAATTGTATGAAAATGCATGCATATACATGTACTTACATTGAACAGGTCATTGCAAGGAGGCAAGAGAAGAAGAATAAAATTGTTTGCCCGAGAAATAGGTACATGTTTACAAATTTATTGGGTTTGGATGATTTTATGAGCCGATTGGCTAGCCGCTTGGCTGTTTCTTTTTCGTTTTGGATTGATAAGGGCCATGGGAGGCTATTTGAAATATCCCGAAGTCCCCGGTACAGGGGAGGTTATGGCGAAATTTTTCGAAAATTTAGGGTGTTAGCCAAATTTTTGAAAAATCTGAAAAGTTCTTAGAAACTGAAAAGTTGAAGAACTTAAGCCGTAAAGAAAACAATGAAATTTGAGTTGGTTTGTTAAACAACTTTAAGCTTCGTTCCTTTTCGGGGACGAAAAGTTTTAAGTGGGGGAGATTGTAATAACCCGGAAAATCTGAGCCAGTTTAAAATTTTTATTTTGGCAATTTGAATGAATTTTGAATATTTAAAATGATTTATTTTAAATAATAACGACAAGAAATTTATTTTGAATAGAATTAGAAAGTATATATTTATTTGAATCATCGTTAGAATATAAATATTTATTTTAAATTATAAAAGGAATTGAAAATGGCGCGGTAGTTCGATAACTTGATTCCAAAATTCAAATGAATGTAAAAGATTCAAAATGAACCGGATTTTAGCGAAACCAAAAATATTAGATTCTAATTGAGAATATCTTTCCAACGAATCCGAAAAATCAAAATTTCATAGCGGGAATCAAAAGTTATGCTCAATTCAAAATTTAGAAAAGCCGCTATGGAAATTATACCTGGCCCAAAAAGTCATATTTTGCATACGGATGAATTTGGACTCGAAACCACTTCCATTGAGTTCAAAATGCCGTTTAGAACTCCGAAAAGTATAAGCATCGATATATTCCGATATCCGGAATAGAGGCAATTAGATGGAGCTTTTCGGTTAGCAATACATAGCCTTTAAAAAGTGAAATTTTGCATATGAGCTCAGAATTCGACGAGATAATTTTTTCTGGATTCATAATGACAAATCATTGTTGAGTTCCAAAGGGCGCGTTGAACGGAGTTAGTATGTGGCCGTGCGAGCTAAAACAGTTCAGGGTAAAACATGCAGTCATTTTACAAAGGAACGTTATTGATACGACCTTTGAATTCGATTTCGTTTTTTTTTTGGATTCATATCGTCTAATAATGGTAAAATTCAAAAGGGCATGATTTTTTGATTTAGCATGTGAGCGTGCAAGAAGAAATGGTGTGCCAAAATCGCATTTTTAGAGCTTATCTGAGCATTTTTGAGAATTTTAACGGACGGTCAAACGAACTCGGAATTCGACGAAACTTGTTTCGTTGGACTCGTCTTCATGTCCACTATCTCGTGTCCGAAATCCGCGGCAATTGGGGATCTTCGGAGTTCGGACGATAGGCGAGAAACAGGCATATAAGCCACTTTACTTCCTTTTCTTACTCACTTTTCTCTTCCTCTTCTTTCTTCCTCTTTTCTCTTTAATGGGGAGCTCATCCACCTCCCGCCGCCGCTGCAACCCTTCCCCCACCTCCACCGCTGGCCGCCGGCCCCCACCACTCCCTCCTCCTCCCTCTCCTCCTCCTCCTCTTCCTCCTCCTTCTCTCTATCTTTGATTTCATGAACCCTAGCACCCAAAACCACCCACCACCGCCACTACGGGCCCCACCGCTCCACCAACACCACCTCCCCACGTCCATCAGGTCCGGCGCCCCCCCTCAGGCCACCCAACTCCGGCCGTGGGCCCCTCCTCCTCAAAAATCCCATTTTTCACTAATTTCTCATTTTGCACAAAACACCCTGTCCTTATTTCGCGAATAACTCCCTAACCGTGCGTTTCTAGCCAACTGTAGAGACCCGCAACTTCCCCGGTAAGGAAAGCGCGGATTCTCTGAGAACAACACACATCAAAACGCAAACAGAAGAACATTTCATTGTTTACTACAACAATTCCATCAGATACAAGTATACAGAGTATAAATGAATATTATACATTCGATAAATATCAGAGATTACAATAAATTACATAGCACCAGAAAATAATACAAAACACAACTGAAAGAGATATACGGATACAGAGCTTTCCGGATATCATTCCAGCTACAAACCAGGTTCCTGTGAATATAAATCTGCAAAACCAAAACTACTAGCTGCCCGTGCGGAAAATAAGGGCACCCAGAGTTTAGGTTAAAACAACAAACTCCAGGTTAGTCATGTGACTGGTGTGAGAGCTAAAGAGTTATTAATCTTTATTTTCAAAGTTAGGTAAATCAAGGGACCACATCGTATAACACGGAACGGGTTTCCTCTCAAGAATACCCGTGCATAAAACAAACAGCGCAATGCTAAATAAAGAAAAATGAAGCCATTATAAGACCCAGGTCCCATCACACAATGCAACGCAAGCCGGAGGATATGGTTTTTTACCTTATAATAGCCAAAGCATGCTTATTACATTCAAAACACGTTATTTGATACTATAATAAATGTATAGTGTCAAAACAATTTCAATCATAAATATCAATCATAGACGGCATTAATGACCCATACCACTATGTCGCCATACTAGGTTCTACAATTAAAACCGAAATATCACATATTGGAAATTGGATTTCCATCATGAGTCGAGGCAAGGGGCAAGCTCCTCTCCGATTCGAGACACTCTAGCAAATGTCTCAGGACCCCACTATGATCCTTGGATCTTTAGGGTCGGTACTCTCTTACTTTTGAGGATTGGCAATTCCTGAGCACACGTTTCCCGGTCCTAACAGACCTATATCCGAGGCACCTCGCATTCCAACAACTACACAGGTGAAAAGTATATAAATGTCAGCCAGTTTAAGCACTGACACCACCACTAGCTAGAAATAAACGTCGTACTCTCCCTGCAGTCACTATCCCGTTTTTGACTCATACCGAGGTGTGAGACTCACGAATTCAGGCTATAAACAAAGCTATGCCATACATGCTGTGCTTTGATCATCAATCACAAGGCTTTGTATTTCAACAGAAGCCCTGATCATCTGCCACTTAGGCGTGCTACACAGGCAATTCACTCCATGCGACTGATGTCCATCGATATACAACCTCTGAGCTCGTACGTCTCAGAGAAGGGCGTTACGCAAGAGAATAAATTCTCCGCCGCCAAACAGATGTGTATTTAATAGAGATCAATCAACACAGAATAAAATCCAATGTCAGACACACAGTCCATTTACAAGTACGTTCTGGGTCTGAACGAAACCGGAGGCACTTTCCTCGCATATCCATCGATCTCCAAGTACGTCTGGATGATCACCAACTGATTCACTCCTCTTGGGTGTACAGCCTAATCAAGATCATCAGTAATCACCCAAACGATGTGAAGACTTCCGGTCTTCAACCACCATCTTCATCTTCGACTTATCGTCGAATCGGTTATTTAGAATGCATATAAACCCGGCCTTTCCAAATAACCTGCGTATATAATAAACACGTGTTACACAAACACAACATACGCCTCATTCCAATTCAGAATATTCTTTTATTCAAATTTTCACATCATTAGTGAATAGGTTCCCATTAATTTTATCAAAGATAAATTCTTTTAAATTTATTCTTAATCTTCCTTTGGATATCATTTCAAACCGTATTATGGTTTTCCAAACTAGTCGGGATTAGCGAACCACACCGAAGTAACTATTTATTTTATTTCCCAATCCCAACCTATTCATCCACTGGAGCAAAACTGGTAATACTCCATATCTATCACCACGGTGTTATCGGTAAAATTAATTACCATTTCACATTCAAATCTAATTAAAGATTTAACTATCTCTTTGGAGCAAAACTGGTGATACTCCATTCTCGATCACTTTCCAAATTTTATAATTTAAATTATCAATTCACTTTCAATCTAATTAAAGATTCATTAGAACTCCACTTAGTTTTAATCTTCTCCAAAAATCAATATCCTGTCCTTAACTGGGTTAAAGGACCAATGTTACCTGAAAACACGATTCACGACAGAACCAAATCACATTTGATATTAAATACAAGGCTCTGAATAGAAAATATACCGGCTTATATTCAATATTAAATTCTGAAACCAACAAATATCGTATTGGAAATAACGATATAAACATATCTTTCAAATTCCCATAACAATATCTGTATAATCACGGAATTCAATATCGAAATATTCCAAAGACAATTTCGATTTAAATCCATTTCCACTTTATATATATTGGAAATTATGGTTATTTTCAAAACCGATTCAAATTCAATTTATTTATTTCAAAAATAGATTGAATTTAATTCTAGTTCAAAACTAGTTCATTTCGATAAAAATATATTTTTATCTTCTCAAATGTAGAAATTTTCGCCCCAGTTCTTTCCAATTCATTTCTTATGATTTTACACAAATTATTGATGGTTTCAATAATTTTATCAAGGCCCGCACAGTCGATTTCCATCAACGGTCATCGAACTGCACTGACAGTGACCTTTTCCAAATTTGATTTGGACATAATTCCATATCCAACCATTAGATTTCAAATTTCTAATATTCATTGGAAATCTCTTTTAGATAAGAACCCAACGGTTCCGGTTTTAGGAGAATCCGACGGTCGGATCTCCTGCAACGTCAATTCGAAGTTAATGGTCGAAATTCACGAACTGCCGCGGCGCAGCGCGTTCTATTCAGGCCATTATATATAATATATATTTCGTCG
This sequence comes from Allium sativum, assembly GCA_030737875.1. Classification (NCBI taxonomy): domain Eukaryota; kingdom Viridiplantae; phylum Streptophyta; class Magnoliopsida; order Asparagales; family Amaryllidaceae; genus Allium; species Allium sativum. The sequence goes on along the minus strand of CM060924.1, from coordinate 617,272,757 downwards.
ATTTCCATTTTAAAACCAATTTTATAAATTGTTTTAAATTCGTTTTCAAAACCATTTCAACTCTGCTCTGATACCAACTGTAGAGACCCGCAACTTCCCCGGTAAGGAAAGCGCGGATTCTCTGAGAACAACACACATCGAAACGCAGACAGAAGAACATTTCATTGTTTACTACAACAATTCCATCAGATACAAGAATATACAGAGTATAAATGAATATTATACATTCGATAAATATCATAGATTACAATAAATTACATAGCAGCAGAAAATAATACAAAACACAACTGAAAGAGATATACGGATACAGAGCATTCCGGATATCATTCCAGTTGCAAACTAGGTTCCTGTGAATATAAATCTGCAAAACCAAATCTACTAGCAGCCCGTGCGGAAAATAAGGGCACCCAGAGTTTAGGTTAAAACAATAAACTCCAGGTCAGTCGTGTGACTGGTGTGAGAACTAAAATAGTTATTAATCTTTATTTTCAAAGTTAGGTAAATCAAGGGAGCACGCCGTATAACACGGAACGGGTTTCCTCCCAAGAATACCAGTGCATAAAAAAAATAGCGCAATGCTAAATAAAGAAAAATGAAGCCATTATAAGACCCAGGTCCCATCACACAATGCAACGCAAGCCGGAGGATAGGGTTTTTACCTTATAATAGCCAAAGCATGCTTAATACGTTAAAAACACATTATTTGATACTATAATAAATGTATAGTGTCAAAATAATTTCAATCATAAATATCAATCATAGACGGCATTAATGACCCATATCACTATGTCGCCATACTAGGTTCTACAATTAAAACCGAAATATCACGTATTGGAAATTGGATTTCCATCATGAGTCGAGGCAAGGGGCAAGCTCCTCTCCGATTCGAGACACTCTAGCAAATGTCTCAGGACCCCACTATGATCCTTGGATCTTCAGGGCCAGTCCTCTCTTACTTTTGAGGATTGGCAATTCCTGAGCACACGTTTCCCGGTCCTAACAGACCTATATCCGAGGCGCCTCGCATTCCTACAACCACACAGGTGAAAAGTATATAAATGTCAGCCAGTTTAAGCACTGACACCACCACTAGCTAGAAAGAAACGTCGTGCTCTCCCTGCAGTCATTATCCCGTTTTTGACTCATACCGAGGTGTGAGGCTCGAGAATTCACGCTATACACAAAGCTATGCCACACAGGTTGTGCTTTGATCATCAATCACAAGGCTTTGCTTTTCAACAGAAGCCCTGATCATCTGCCACTTAGGCGTGCCACACAGGCAATTCACTCCATGCGACTGATGTCTATCGATATACAACCTCTGAGCTCGTACGTCTCAGAGAATGGCGTTAAGCAAGAGAATAAATTCTCCGCCGCCAAACAGATGTATATTTAATAGAGATCAATCAACACAGAATAAAATCCAATGTCAGACACACAGTCCATTTACAAGTTCGTTCTAGGTCTAAACGAAACCGGAGGCACTTTCCTCGCATATCCATCGATCTCCAAGTACGTCTGGATGATCACCAACTGATTCCCTCCTCTTGGGTGTACAGCCCAATAATATCATCAGTAATCACCCAAACGATGTGAAGATTTCCGGTCTTCAACCACCGTCTTCATCTTCGACTTATCGTCGAATCGGTTATTCAGAATGGGTATAAACCCGGCCTTTCCAAATAACCCGCGTATATAATAAACACGTGTTACACAAACACAACATACGCCTCATTCCAATTCAGAATATTCTTTTATTCAAATTTTCGCATCATTAGGGAATGGGTTCCCATTAATTTTATCAAAGATAAATTCTTCTAAATTTATTCTTTAATCTTCCTTTGGATATCATTTCAAACCTTATTATGGTTTTCCAAACTAGTCGGGATTAGCGAACCACACCAAAGTAATTATTTATTTTATTTCCCAACCCCAACCTATTCATCCCCTGGAGCAAAACTGGTAATACTCCATATCTAACACCACAGTGTTATCGGTAAAATTAATTACCATTTCACGTTCAAATCTAATTAAAGATTTAACTATCGCTTTGGAGCCAAACTGGTGATACTCCATTCTTGATCACTTTCCAAATTTTATAGTTTAAATTATTAATTCACTTTCAATCTAATTAAACCATTAGAACTCCACTTAGTTTTAATCTTCTCCAAAAATCAATATCCTGTCCTTAACTGGGTTAAAGAACCAATGTCACCTAAAAACACGATTCACGACAGACCCAAATCACATTTGATATTAAATACAAGGCTCTGAATAGAAAATGTACCGGCTTATATTCAATATCAAATTCTGAAACCAACAAATATCATATTGGAAATAACGATATAAATATATCTTTCAAATTCCCATAACAATATCTGTATAATCACGGAATTTAATATCGAAATATTCCAAAGACAATTTCGATTCAAATCCATTTCCACTTTATATATATTGGAAATTCTAGTTGTTTTCAAAACCGATTCAAATTAAATTCATTTATTTCAAAAATAAATTAATTTTAATTCTAGTTCAAAACTAGTTCTGTAATGACCCGGGGAAAATGCTCGACGCTCGAACTTTCGACAATAATACCTAAACCCGTATTACTTGCCAAAAGCCTAAGTATCGAACCCCCAGATTGTCATGAGAAAGAATTTAGAGGGTGAGAATAGAAAGAAAGAATTATTAGAATAGAAGAAAGAAGAAGAACACATCAGAATCTCACAGCGGAACGAATAAAAATAATAATATCAAATCTCTTTATACAAAAGAACTTTGTATACATACCAATCATCAGAGTACAACAGATATCAATCACAGCGGAAAATAACTTTATATAACTAGCGGTGAAGCCTCCTGCTCCTAGCTCCTGAACTCCAAGCGAAACCTAACCTGGAACATACTCGATCTGACCCGAGCACATTTGATTTTAAAAAAAAATACACCGGGTCAGTCTGGAATACTATCAGTGATAAATTCACATAACACACACTTTGTTTAACTTTGGAAATCCTTTTCGAAACAAAGGATAATAGTAAGACCAGGCCACACATAAACACGGACGGTTTTTACCTTACTATAACCCAAACCATTTTTGAAAATCATAACTTGATGTGATATTATCATAATGTCTAAATACAAATAAATATCAATCTAGAGGAATGCTTGCATCTCACGCTCCCCATATATAGTATACAATCGAAACCGCGGGCGCTTATTGGATATTGGATTCCAACCATCACAACGTATGGGACCACCTTCCGCACATGTATCTCTAGAGGCGAATACACTGGGTTCAACAAGAACGTCTTGCAACCCGACCCTCACAAGACCGACCACTCATTTTGCTTGAGTGTATCGAATGTATATCACCGACGGTTGGGCTCAAACCACCGTCTCCCGTAAAGGGACAGCATCGAATATAGATTTAAGAAGCAAATGGAATTTCTCTAGATAGGTGATTATACACCCTAATGGGAGCGACCCACATAGCCATGCTACCTACCCGATTTTTGTCTTCTCCCGGTTGATGAGGCTTGAGGCTAGAATTTCTCTTCGATCATCTGGTCACCATTCACTTTGAATGCCACATCGTCAGATCCTCTGGATATCACTAATTGACGTCCACAAAAATACTCTAGTTGGGAGCTAACCAACTAAAATACGTTTGAAGAAATCAACGTACGTGGTCCTTTGGAAATTCTCTTTCATACACTCGTCCATACAAGTCATCCAGGAACAGGATGAACCGAAGGTACCCTCCTACTGCATCCAATATAGGAATCACCCCAAGGATTAGTAATAAGTAGTCCTTGCGACCCGTGGATTTCAATCACGACAGAATCACAAATCGAATAACTCTGGTTGCAAGCCAGAGAGATTCAACAAGTAGTCCTTCCGCTTATGAAGATCCACGTTCTTCACTTGCTTCGTCTTCAATCGACGTCTTCACATATTTGTTGGTCGGAATGGGTTTCGAATATAATTCGATCCCGGTCTTTCCATACCAACAAGCGTATTGGTCAGGTTTTGATAGTCGGTGATTTAACTATCAAAGAACAAATGTGTCAATGATTTCACTGATTCAGTACTTGACATGATTGGCCTCTTTAAAATAATTGGTATTTCAACCTTTAATTCTTATATACCTTGTAACCAACATTTTATATTCAAAACTTCTGTACTCATTTCAATATTTCTCGTATGGAACACTTTGCACTCACCACAACTGAATATCATTCCTCGATAATTGTGAAGCCGTTCAAGTTGGGTTATTTTATTTACCTCTCAGACCTTGATTGGCAACGTTCTTACCTTAGAATAATATTAGTTCGTCACTGAAACATTCCACCAAAATCTTATTTACCATCTCGATTTCAAATACGGTTTATAAACCATTTCTTACATTTGAATTCTCTGTTCGATAAAATCTCTTTACTTAATTTGTTTGATTAAGTAAATGTCACTCTTAACTTAGAACAACGTCCCACTTAACTCTTTAACTTTAAGTCATTATTTGGTTAAAAAAATCTTTTTAAAACCTTATTTTGGACTTCTTTCAAATTGTTTATTTATTTGTTTAGCCTCAAACTATTCCCATTCTACTTAATCATCTCCCTTGGAAGTTTTAATTCCATTTGAATTTTTAATTTACTTAATTGACAATTAAGAAAAGTCTTATCTATATCCTCGAATTACACTTATAAATCTATTAACCAATCTTGTTTAAAAACTTGGATTCATAAATCTCTTTATGAGGCTTGTCGCTCCTTTTGATCAAACTATGGTGTCACCTAACCATTTCTCAATTGAATTCCAAATCAAAAGCCATCGTTTTATAATAACTAACTTTATTATTAGAAATGGTTAACTTTGACATTTATCAAAAACATGATTATCATTATTTAAAAAGCTCATTTATGTTATCAACACTAGCCAATTCAATACTTTCTTTGAATCATAGTTAATCGAAGGTTAACTAGGATTCAACATTCAAACAATTCACCCATTTCCCTTAATTTATAGCTAATCGGAGATTAACTAAAAATTTACACTATTCGAATATTCAGAAAATCCAATTAATTTCATTTACAATTTCTTGTTTGAAAATTTTGATATATAAATCCCCTTAATGAGATCCTTTGTAACACGATTAAAATATTCGTTTATAAATTTCTAATTTGATTACTAATATAAAATAACTGAAAAACTTCAGTTTAGTTATAAAATAATTTATAACTTTTAAACTACGTCGATTCTCCAAACGGTCGAACGACGTTAAACAACATGTTTATGGCCATTCACTGTCAATTACCAAATCAACACTGTCGATTGATTTTAAACACAACACGGGTGATTATTTGTTCAACCATCACACTCAAACAGGTTTTTCAACCATATGGGGTTCAATCAGTTCAAATATCACAATATAAAACAAACAAACCACATATATAATATTTGAGGAATCCGGTCGGATCCCTCCAACATGTCCTTACCTGCACCACAGCTCGTTATGCATTTCATGAAAATATATGAAATAAATTTCAATCATCTAATACGATAAATAACAGCAACCAATAACAACCAATAGCAACCAATCAACCAATTTTTACTTTTAAAGGTAAATTATATTTTAGTATGAATTTACCACATCACAGAATTCCAGAAGGTGTGAGAATTAACTCACCTGGATCTGCGTTGTAAACACGGCTTGTTTCAGATGAATTTCATCTCTGTTCAATTAAATTTTGTCCCATTCGCCTTGCTTGTTAATACGGTTCAGCCTAGTTGGAATCGACCAATTCTGACAAAATATGAATACATTATTAATACTTAAATTTTATTTTATTTTAATAAATAATAAATTCTAAATATAATTTAAATAATTACTTGATTTCAAATCATCGTAGCCCGACTCCTTTAACCAGCACTTCGTCCAACCATGACCGTAAATTTCAAGCCTCTAGCCTACTTGTTAAAACCCTGTCATTATTTAAAATTAATACCAGTTTAAAATAAAATTAGTTAACTTTTTATTTTATAATAATTTGCACTAAATATTAGCAAGTAAGCCTTAACAGGCCTTTGCTTTTCATTACCGGAATTGGTTCTTGCTCGTACTGCCAGCCCAAAGATTCTACAGCCCATTCTCATACATGTGGTGACCAAAACAGGTCCACTTCTACACGTCAGACCCCAAACCTAATCCACTACCAGCCCACTTCAAACCCTTATCCCATAAAAGAAAGTAGCCGCCTCCCACTTCATACCAGTTTCTTCATATATTTTTTTCCATCTCATCCGAATTAAAATAACCCTCGTCAAAACAAAAATCATGGCGCTACCTCCCTCCTTTCGGTGATCGGAAATTCAGCAAATACCCCCAATCGAGTGCCTAGGTCCGCTCCTCCTTCGGTCCAAGCCTCGTCGCCCAAGTCAGCTCGCAACTTGCCACAAATCCTATGGCTTTCAGACGAGATCCGGTCGTCCTCAGCAATTTGAATTCTCTCAAAATAGGTCAGCGTATAAATCCCCTTTATATAATTTCCATTTTAAAATTTGGTGAAATCGTTTTGGTTTGGGAAGTGTTGATTTTTCAGTGGTATTTATAGACGAAGTGGATTTTGATGATAAGAACAATGTCTGTTCATTGGGGTTAGGCTGCTATGTAATTTCCCCTCAGTAATAGCTGTGTAACAGTCACTGATTTGAGAAGATTGAAAGGGGAATGCGCGTACTGGTTGATGGTTTTATAGTCTTAGGCATGTCTGGTCTTCTCGATAGGGTCTGTGTGCTACTGATAGGAAGTATAGCTAAGGTATACTGTTGTAGCAGCAAAGTGTTGTCATCAATCCTAAAATCTGTAGTAGTATATATTTATTTTATTGAGGGTCTGAAATGAGTCCATGTGGGAAACAAAGTCCCTGTTAGAAAAGATTTGGTAAAGGACTTAGAAACCATATATTTTCTACTGATATTCACGTTTTGCTCTTTTCCCATGAACTTGAAAACCAATGTAGATACTGTGATTTACTTATCTTCTTGAATGAACAAGTCACGCTTCATTTTGTATTGTACAGATAGTAAGTGCTCATGCTGGAAACTCGGCTTGGCAAACATCATGGTACACAAACATATGTGAAGAACTGGCGCCATCATATTTTATATTTCTCTCTCTTATCTTTGATTCAATGCTTTGTAATGTTTCCGTCATTGAATAAATATATAATTTGGCAAAAGATTTGTATAGTACATGAACGTGAAGTGTCTGCTCTTATTTTGCTTTGTATATATATGTATATATATATTTCCTCTTTTGTATGTGTGTTTGACGTTTAGCTTTTGATATTGAAGGGTTTAGGTTGGAATTCTATTTGCTGTTGTAAACGTATACAATTTGGTTTAATGAAATATCATGTATATTTGATTTTCATTGTTCATCTCTTGCATACCAACATATATTCTCTCTTTGATTTGTTATGCATGCATGTAGGTGGTTAACATTCACCATGAGATGATTTCATTACTTAGTATGATATATGGTTTAACTATTATTTATGAAGTCCAAATGTTAGATATTTATATATATATTCGTACAAATAAAGATTGTAAATATACAATGGTTTATAATATCGATAAGTTATTAAATAAAATCCCGAAAATATAAATTTCAAAATAAATAAATTTTGATCAACTAATATGCTTGAATGGGAAAAGTATCTCGTTTCAAATTTACTCGATATCGAAATATAACTCAGTATCAAAAAGTTTAAGTCAACCGATATCGAAATTTATATAGAAAACGTTATTAAATATATAAAATAAACGTTATCGTTTATTAACGATTTCCATAGTGACTATTTTAAAAATTGAATTGGACATAACTTACAATTTTTACAACGAAGTTTCGATTTTTATTTTTCATTGGAAATTTATAGTCAAACAGATTCAAACGTTTCTCGTTTCACGAAATTCCGACTTATATCGGATCCTATATCTTCAATTGAAATTCAAATCGAAAATTTCGAACTACCGCGTTGTTTTCGAGCTCGTTTTAATTATATTATAAATATAACGTTTGAACTCGATTTTATATATTAAAATCAATAAATATTCCAATTAAAATATTTAAACAAAAATTAAATATTCAAATTAAAATGGCCAAAAATCCGGGTTGTTACAAGTTCATTTCGATAAAAATATATTTTTATCTTCTCAAATGTAGAAATTTTCACCCCAGTTCTTTCCAGTTCATTTCTTATGATTTTACACAAATTATTGATATTTTTAATAATTTTATCAAGGCCCGCACAGTCGATTTCCATCAACGGTCATCGAAATGCACTTACATCGACCTTTTCCAAATTTGATTTGGACATAATTCCAAATCCAACCGTTAGATTTCAAATTTATAATATTCATTGGAAAGCTCTATTCGATACGAACCCAACGGTTCTGGGTTTAGGAGAATCCGACGGTCGGATCTCCCGCAACGTCAATTCGAAGTCAATGGTCGAAATTCACGAACTGACGCGGCGCGGCGCGTTCTATTCAGGCCATTATATATATATAATATATATATATATATATATATATATATATATATTATTTCAACGATTTCCTTTTTAAAACGAATTTTATAAATCGTTTTAAATTCATTTTCAAAACCATTTCAACTCTATATTCAATTTCAAATCAAAATTGAATATTTTACATCATTACTATATAAATGATATATTTTCAAAACGTTACATTTTGAAATCAATACCTTTTCTATATTCATTTAAAAACGAATATAATCGATATAAATATCGTTCACGTCAAAATAGCGTAACTCTAATCAACACGGCTTTATATATTTCAATAAATTCGTTATTCTATTCAACACGTGAATCTATATTTCTTTCAACACCTGACTAATCTCAACACATGAGTACTGTCAACACATCACTATTTTTGTTATGTAATATATATTATAAAATTATGGTATCTATCGTTTGATTTTTAATCAGATTCCAACCATAAAGTAGTTTCTAATCTTAAATATGATAAAGATGTAAATTTTATTGTTAAAATATTTTACTCAACACATGAATAGTTTCAACACATGAATATTCTCAACACATGAGCATCGTCAACACATGACTATTTTTATATTTTAATATTCTTTATTTTCCCACTTGGAATGAGGCCCAATCAATTACCATATAACGTTAATTATATGGATTTCATACTACACATGTATATAACAGCAACGATAAATAATCAACCATCATCCAAAGTGCACAACACAACTGCATAAGCATTAAATATAAATAATTAACGCTTACACAACCTGTCGACCAATCGATCGACATAAAAATAAATAATTAGGATTAGCGTACGCCAACTTTCATCCCTACACCCGTGTGGGGTTTCAAATCAACAAACACTGAATATTATTTGTGCAGTTGGACGATGTGTAAAATTTATTGTCTCAATCAATGTCCTTCAAATAGGTGTACATAAACAAACCGTCTGGTTTGTAAATGAATATTTATTTATTCACATTCACTATATTCATATTCACGTTAAAAATTATATTTTTAACGATAATTAATTTATTTCAACACATGAATATATTTTATTATCTATTTCACATCAACATCACAAACAATTTTCACAAAACATCAATCAAACAAACAAGCCGTCCATGGTCTGTGGACGACGGGTGTCGGGTGCTACTAAACACCGTCTGCATCCTAATATATATTATAACTAGAAAAAGAAAATTTAAAGTGAGAAGTTCTCACCGACTAGCTAAACCAACGTCATGACTCTTCATATGTAGAAATCTTCGTCGTTCTCGCACTTTTGTCACTTTCGTTGCCCGCTTTAACTACATATACAAAAATCACATTTTATATTGTTGCTACGTATATAAGAATCCTATTTTTATAATCACTCCATATGGATAAAAATTCTACTTTTACATCGCTACTATATAGATAAAAATTCTATTTTACATCGCTACTATATAGATAAAAATTCTATTTTTACATCGCTACTATATAGATAAAAATTCTATTTTTACATCGATGTTCATATAATAAAGATTATATTTTTGTCATGCTATTCTCTATATAAAGATTTCCCTTTTTCAAATATAAAGATTTCGCCCTTTCAAATATAAAGATTTCGCCTTTTCAAATATAATAAAAATCTTATTTTCAATACTTCTACTTTATAAAAATTATATTTTTATTATGCCACTAGTATAAAAATTATATTTTTAACTTTTCTATATTATAAAAATTATATTTTTAACCTCCTTATATAATAAAGATTATAACTTTAACCTTCCTATATAGTAAAGATTATAACTTTACTATTTATTAACCACTTTCTTATACCAATGGTATTTAAATTTAAAACTGAAAATAAAATCAATAGTAAAATAAATAAACACAAGTATAAAGGGACTCACATTTGCTTATGGAAGGGGGATAGGAGTGCCTATAGTCGGAGGTGGGGCTGTGCGTCGCATCAGGGGTGGCAGGGGCGGTTTCAGGTGGCGTCGGGTCTGTTCAGGGAAGGAGAGAGAAGAGAGGGGGTCGAGGTGGTCGGCGCAGGCGGCTGGGGGTCTTCGCAGTGGTGGGTGGACTAGGTGGCGGCGCCTAGTGGGGTTTAAATGGGTGCGGGCGTCCTGGGTGTTCGTGGAGGAAGGAGGAGGAAGAAGAGGGGGGGTTCGAGCTTGGGGGAAGTGGTGGTCGAGCCTGCGGCGCGGTGGCGCGACAGTGGGAGGAGCGGCGGCTCCTCCCCCTTCTTCGTTTTTTTTGATTGAAAATGAACTGACGGGGGGCCTGGAGGGTATAGGAGAGAGATATTTTATTTTTAATTTATTTAATTAATTTAATTTCAAAAAGGTACTTTTATTTTCGAACTCGAAACGGGACCCAGTGCCTATCGTCCCTAGCGTTTTACCCCCATTCCGAACAAAATGGGATATGTATCGTAGGCTGATTTGACCATTTCGATCAGTTTTCGTCAAAATCAACATATAACTCTATATATTGAATTTGAACGTACATTTCAATTTACCGGGGCTACATACTAACTAGAAAAATTTTCGAAAAATATTTTCTAACATCGTATTGACGATACGGTCCCAACAAAACTAATTTCGTCGAATTCTGAGACCGTTTGAAAAATGGTCATTTTCCAGTCGATTAAAATCAACTAAACTGGTAAAATGCGTTTTCCCTCACATATTGATTCGAAAAATTATGAAAATTGGAATCTAGCAATAACTTGACATCACGGATCCAAAAAAAGTGGTTTCGTCAAAATCCGAGGTCGTTTGCAAAATTTCCATTTTAAGGGCCAGAATTCCATAGCAACTATTCTGAATTTTCAACTGGACGTATCTTTTGATTCCCGCTATGAAATTTCAATTTTTCAGATTCGTTGGAAAGATATTCTCAAATAGATTCAAATATTTTTGGTTTCGCTAAAATCCGATTTATTTTGCACCCGGTATGTTCAATTGAAATTTGAAATCGAATTATCGAACTACCGCGCCATTTTCAATTCCTTTTATAATTATAAATAATTATTTATATTCTAACGACGATCTATATAAATATATACGTTCTAATTCTATTCAAAATAAATTTCTCATCAAATTATTTTAAATAAATCATTTTAAAAGTTCAAACTTCATTAAAATTGCCAAAATAAATTTTTTAAATTGGCACGCATTTCCGGGTTATTACACATAGACAACTATTTCCAGATACAACATAGTACACAGCGGAAATATGATAGTCTATAGCTAACTGGTGAAGCCTTCAGCTTCCAGATCTTCCAAGTGAATCTGAAAAATCCTGACTACTTGACTGCCTGTACAAATTTGGGCACCCAAGAGTTTAGGGAAAACAAACAAAATAAACTCTGGGTCAGTCATGGGACTGGTGTGAGTAAACTCCAACCATTTGTTTAACTTTAAAAATCCTTTATAAAGAAATGTTAATAGTAAGACCAGCCAGACATAAACATGGACGGTTTTTACCTTACTATAACCCAAGACACTTTGATACAAAAATCCAGTGATATTATAATAATGTAGAATCTAGCGGAACGCTTGCATCTCACGCTCCATATATAATATAAAATCAAAAACCACAGGTTGCTTATTGGAGATTGAATTTCCAACATGACAAGGTATGAAACCACCTTCCGATAGCGTATCTCTAAAGAGGAATACACTGAGTTCAACAAGAACATCTTTCAACGCGGCCCACACATGACCGACCACTCATTTCGCTTGAGTGTATCGAATGTATATCACCAGCGGTTGGGATCAACAACTTTTTCCCAAATGGGACAGCATCGAATAGAATAAGGAATTAAATGAATCTCTAGATAGGTGATTATACACCCTAATGGGAGTGACCGACATAGCCATGTTGCCTGCCCGATTTTTGTCATTTCCCGGTTGTTGAGGCCTGAGGCTACGATTAATTGCCATTCATTGATAGCACGATCACTTTAAATGCCACATTGTCAGATCCGTTAATCACTCAATGATTTGCACAAATACATTCTGGATATTATGCTAAGGGAATAAATCCGTTGCCACCATATATATTTATACATACCAATATATTCGATCATTGGAAATACTCTGCAAACATTCGTCCATTTACGTTCGTTCTGGGACTGAACGAAACCGAAGGCACAACTTCTATTAATAGAAAAGGCCCTTGCACTTCACTCCATCTTCGATTATCTTCATATAATCTGATCCGCAACACTACAGCCAATATAGAGAGGTTCTCAGATAACAATCCGACTGGTCTCTCCATATTGGCAACGATATAGGCAAACACTTCGATAGTTAGTTATTTAACTATCGAAGAAAAACAAGCACCCATTCACAGCATCAAACAATCACTGGGCCTTTTAATTTATATTTCATTAATTAAAACACTTCTCCACTTCCTTATCAATATTTGTTAACCAAATATTCCCAGTAATCTTATTGGTATCTTACGCTATTTGGAAGAACATTTCCATGTATCGCCTTCTTTTATTTCCTGTATTTGGAAAATATATTCTATTTGCAATTGAAAACAATTTCAATCACTTATCTCTTTTCCGACTACTTTAATTATACTCAGGAAATATTTACTTCTATATTTCCAAAATTCCACCACTTGGGTTAAAACGAATGTTGTGTAAAACATCATTATGACAACCCAAAATATTTTATTCAACTAACTCTTATTCAATATTTCTCTTCGAGACTGGATCTTGCTATTTATCGATTAAAAATGAAATCAATCAAGTTGGGGTATAACTACCTCTCAGACCTTGACTGAAAACATCATTAACTTCAAAACAGACAAAACCACTTACCTCGAATAATCAACATTATAAAAACCAATTCTTCATTTTTAAACGTATTTATGTTTCTCTTTCTATTACCGGCCTATCGATTTCCTTTTTGTTTATATTATCCTATTCTTAAATTCGTTTCCTTATCGAATTCTGTATATATCGATACATTTATTTCTAACTATCGAAGGGTATCAGATTTCTGTATTCATTCTTTAAGTGTACAAAACAATGGCGGATCCTCCAGTCTTCTCCTACCCTATTCCAGCCAAATACTGTGCCGCATTCCGCCCTCGTTCGCCAACCCCTCCTCCTCGCTCCTCGTTTCCTTCGTCCTCCTCTTCTCTTCCTATCTCAAAACATCCTTTGCCTCATCGCCCAGTTCTTCGTAATCCTCTTTTTCGTCATCCAGCTCCCATCTCCTCCCACCGTCCTTCTGCCTTCCACCGATCTTTCAATTCATCTTATCCAATCAATCGTTCAGTCTCTAACCATACCCATCAATCTAATTTCTTCAACCGATCTTTTCAACGTCATCCTTCTTCTTTATATACGCATAACTCTCAATTACCTTCTGCAAATGACTTGAATTGTCATAATCGTTTTGATGTATTGAATGATTTTCCAGCAGTTCAATCGGAAAAAACATATGCTGAAGTGGCCGCATCCCCTCCGTTGGTTCCACCGAAGCGTACTCAAGTGAGGAAATCAAATGCTTTGCCTGTTTTCACTTCTATTCAGAATACGGTCAATTTTTTGAAGAAGGAACGACGTTGTCTACAGTGTGCTAGTAGGGGACACGTGGCAAGAGAATGCAGAAATTCGAAAATATGCTTCTTTTGCACTGGTTACGGCCATTCGTGTGCACGTTGTCCTAAAAAATGAATACCTAGAGACACTTCGAAACACGTGCGGAAAGGCTCTCATTGGAATAATGCAAGTCCTGTCGCGTGGGTCCCTCGCACATCAACTCGCGCTGATAAATCAAAAAAAGTGTGGGTCCCTCGCACATCAACTCGCGCAGTTCATAATCAAAGGGATTCACATTATCCCAGCTGTCAACAATCCACGCCTTCTCCTACACTTATACCCTTATCCTCCAACTCTTCTTCTCTGAACTCCGAAGACATGTATCAATTTATAATGGAAGACTCATCAAATTACGTAGTCGGAACAGCAATTTCTGGTGGTTGGAGCATTACAACTCTTCACGATACTTTGTCGAAAGCATTCGATCACCATGAATGGCCCATGTGGATATACAGAAACAACGCTTTCATCATTGCTTGCCCTAATAAAGGGATCAGAGACCATGTCTTGTTCTGGAAAATCTTAACAAGGCCAGAAGTTGCTATGTACTTTGAATGCTGGTCTGAAGCTGAATGGGAGCCGGCTGCGGAGCTAGAGTGCGAATCATGGGCAAAGGTGGTGGGTTTTCCAGAATTTCTTAGGTACAACTCCTTTGCTGTTAAAAATATTCTAAGTCCTTTGGGTAATGTGGTGGCACTTGATGATTGTGAGTGGGCTCATTTTGATCATAGAAGCTTGTTTATCAAAATTCAATTTTTTGAAGGAATCGATTTGATCACTTTCCTTGTTGCTAATATTAACAAAAAGAAACATCTCTTGAAAGTGCAACGTTGCATTCATGAACACCCCGGTTTGAAATCTGAATCCTTACTTATTGGTAATGTTGAAGAGATGACTGTACCCTGCATGCATGAAAATATGGAGGAACCTGACGTGGAAATTCCAAATGAGATGATTTTTATGCCTATGACTGATATTGAACAAGATATGGATCGGTTTACACAACAAAACATTAACCAATTCATCCATAGTGATATGGCCTTACACAACGTTCCTCGACCTTTTCCCTTTACCATGCCCCTTCCTGTTATCCCCTACCATTTTGAAGGTACCCAATCTGTCGCTCCTCCAGCTGAGACTTCACCTGACAATCTGTCCCCTCAACCTGCTTTACCTCTTCAGCAAATTCTACCTGTCCCATTCACAGATTCTCATAGAGTGGAAGAAGAAAACTGGACTCTGTTTCTCTCACCAGTCTTTGTCAGACGTAGTGCAAGGATAAGGAAGCGAGATGATCAACCTGAAGGCTCGGGTAGTTTTTTTTACCCCTATTGTTTTTTCTTCTGCAAATAAAAGTTTAAGCAAAAAACTGTCACGTTGCATGGGTGTTAATTTGAGCGATTCACATTATGTTTCCATGCACGAATTAGAACTGGAGCGCATCAATGCTGCCCAATGAAGTTAGTCTCATGGAATGTCAGGGGTTGGGCAACCCATCAAAATGCCATGCTATTAGTTTGGTTTTACTTCCTCTAAAAGTGGATATTCTTTTTCTTCAAGAAACTTAACTTGATAACCCAACTCCAAATCACTTCAAAATTGTGGATGGCTCTTTTTTATCGGGTTGGACTTATGTTAAAGCTATTGACACATGCGGAGGCTTAATCACTGCCTAGAATGAATCAATCTGGTCATTATGTTGGACCACACAAAGTTGTTCTGCACTTCATGTAGCTCTTTGCTACATCCCCTCTAACATCACCTTCTTCTTCTCCAACATTTATGGACCCCAAAACGCTCATGATCGTTCACTTCTCTGGTCTGACTGTAGTTCACTTGCATCACAATTTAATGGCCCATGGGTTATTGGGGGGATTTCGACACTACTAGATTCAGCTATGATAGAAATTCAGGCAACTTATCTCATGATAGTGAAGACTTCAATTCCTTCATTTTTGACTGCTCTCTTATTGATCCACCAATAAGTAACCGCTCCTTCACTTGGTCAAATCGTAAACTGAATCCATCGTTAGCTAAATTAGATCGTTTTCTCTATAATGGGGCATGGGATGAACTTTTCCCCATGTCTGTTGTGTATGGTTTAGCTTCTATTATATCAGACCACTGCCCTATATTGCTCAATTCTGACATCTCTATTTGCAACAAGAGCCCTTTTAAATTTGAAAGACTGTGGTTACTCGAGCCTTCTTTTGATGAATTTGTTCATTCCATTTGGAATCAAACCTTTGTGACGGATTCGGCTACTCATAGGATTGTACTGAAACTAAGAGCTCTTAGGAAGATCATCAAACCATGGGCTAGAAATATATGGGGCTCTCTTCGTTCTCGTATTTCTACTATTCAAAATGATATCATTGACATCAATATTTTAGAAGAACAACGCCCCCTACTTGAGTCGAAATATAATAACTTGCGATCACTGGAAACTAAGCTGGATAGATTGATGAAACAAGAAGAAATTGGGTGGAAACAAAGATCCAAAGCTAAATGGTTGGAGGAAGGTGACAGAAACACTTCTTATTTCCATAGGATGGCTAATGGAAGACGTAGATCTACTTTCATATCTGAAATTGTGGATGGTGATCACTCATACACCGATCAAAAGGATATTCTTATCCTTTTTTCTAACTATTTTCGATCCATTCTTGGTCAATCCCACTCTGCAACTCCTGATATCGATTGGAATCACTTATATCCCAATCCTTCGCCTATCCTCATTGATCATCCATTCTCTGAATCTGAGATTTGGGCTGCACTGAAAGACATGGAGGATGACAAAACCCCTGGGCCTGATGGCTTTGGCCCAGTTTTCTTTAAACACTTTTGGGTCGTGGTCAAATCTGACATTATTGATATGTGTAACGAATTTTACAATGATCCCCATTCTATCGCCAGAATCAATTATGCTAATATCATCCTCATTCCAAAAACTTCGGGAGCTAACACGCTGTCATCCTTCAGACCAATTAGTCTTCTCAATACCACTTTTAAAATTATCATAAAGGTTTTGGCTAATCGTCTTCAATCTGTCATCGCCTCTCTTGTTGGACCTGAACAATCCGCCTTCATACTGGGGAGAAACATCCAAGACTGCATCGCTGCTACACAGGAAGTAATCTCCTTTTGTCATTACACTTCTACTCCTGGTGTCTTACTCAAATTGGATTTTTCTAAAGCATTCGATTCGGTTAATTGGTCATTCATTATGGAGGTTTTAAAACATAGAGGATTTTCTGAAAGATGGTGCTCATGGATTGAAAATATTCTTGGCTCAAGCTGTTCATCTGTTTCAGTAAATGGTGTCTCGGGTAATCTCTTCAAATCCAAGCGAGGCCTAAGACAAGGGGACCCTCTCTCCCCCTTGATCTTTGTACTTGTTGCTGATGTTTTTAATCAAATGGTTAAAAAAGCTTCTGATAATGGCTTTATTGCTGGCATTTCTCTCCCAAACACTTCCATATGCATTAATAACTTACAATTTGCTGATGACACTATAATCTTCTCTTCTCCTGAACCTCTCCATATTCATTGCCTCAAAATATTGTTGTATGCCTTTGAACTTGTTTCCGGCCTCTCCATTAATTTCAACAAAAGTGTCATCTGTATGCTTGGCAACTCTGATCACCTTGGAGTCATGATTTCTTCTACTCTTAACTGCAAAGTTGCTAAATTCCCAATGACCTACCTTGGTTTACCTCTTAGACCCACTAAACTACGCAAAATTGATTGGTTTCCTCTCATTAACAAGCTTGAATCAAGGCTAGCAGCATGGAAGGCAAACTCTTTATCATCCATGGGGCGTGTAATCTTAGTCAAATCTGTTCTTTCTTCTATCCCCACTTACTGGATGTCTTTCCACAAACTCCCTAAATGGGTAATTAGCAAGATTGATTCAATAAGAAGATCCTTTCTCTGGAATGGCCATAAAGTTAAGAGGTTGATCAATTGGAAGACTGTTTGCCTTCATAGTGATCAGGAGGGTCTTGGTATTCTAGACCTAAATCATTTTAATACTGCTTTACTTGCTAAATGGATCTGGAGACTCCTTTGTCCAGGCGATTTCATTTGGAGAAACTGGATTTTAGCCTATCATTTTTCTTCTAATGCTCATCTTGTCCTTCATCAAAATCCTTCCATGAGAATTTCTCCCTTTCTTCATTGTGTTCTTTCTTGTCTCCCTCGTACCAAATCTTTGTTTCATGTCTCCTTGGGGGGTGGTTCATCCTGTCTTTTTTGGCACGACATTTGGCATGGTCAGGTACCTCTATCTTCTTCTTTTTCTTCCCTCTTTTCTCTTCAAACTCACTCTATGCTTACTGTAGTTGATGCATTTAACAATGGTCATGCAAGTTTAGTTCCAGGTTCACTATTTGATTGGAATACTCTTTCACAATTGTTGAATATCTTTGTAATCCTGCGCAAAACTCAGCTCAATGAGAGGATTGATCGGTTTGTTTGGTCATTATCCCCATCTAGTGGTTTCTCTGTTTCCTCTTGCTACAAATTTCTGAATTTCTCTGGAAGAAGGTTCAAATTCAAAAGATTGTGGAAATGCAAACTGGCTCCAAGAATCCTCTTCTTTCAATGGTGTTTGATTCACGAGAAGATCAATACTAGAGAGAAGTTGTTTAGATGTAACATTGCATCTGATCCCAACTGTGCTTTCTGTAATATGCATGCAGAAACCATCCATCACCTTTTCTTTGTCTGCGAATGCACCTACCCTATTTGGGCTGCTTCAAGTTCTTTCTTACTTGGTTTCATCCCTGACATCTCCTCCTTTTTCGATCATTGGGAATTCTCACCTCCTAATTCACTAGTAGATGCCTTCCTTGCTGTTTATAGTTGGTGTGTGTGGAAAGAAAGAAATGCAAGGATTTTTAGAAATAATGTTAGCTCGACTACAAGTATATGTCATCGCATTATCCATATTTTTACTTCATGGACAGGTTCTGGTGGTAGCCATGCTCCAGCTTTCAGATTTGCTTTGCCTCAGGCCTCCTCTCCATCTGACTCGGTTGATAGCAATGACCCAGCTTCCAGCAGAGAACTTGTGTGATGGTTTATGATGTTTCTTTAGTACTGGTCATTATCTATGTATAATTAAATATGCCAAGTATCTAAGTAGTTTATGTTTGTTGCTGTATGATGTTGTATTGCCCAAGGGGTTAGACTGGACGTATTTTTTGGACCACCAACTGGGTATGTCAGTTGGAAAATTACTACTATCTATTATATAATCGGCTGTGTAGTCTCGTGCTACATATCCGTTTGCTCAAAAAAAAAATTCTAACTATCAAATTTTTCTTAAAAATATTCTAACTCCTTAAATTCCCAAAAAAATTCGCTATAACCTCCCTTGTACCGGGAGCATCGGGATATTTCAAATAGCCCTCCCATGGCCCGCACCAATCCAAATGAAAAAGCCAAGTGGCTTGCCGATACGGCGCATAAAATCTCATATATGAATTTAAACATGTACCTTTTTGTCGGGCACATAAATTTATAAACTTCATATACTTCATCCCATACTTGTCTAACACGTGCCCACCTGTTTCCAATTCAATTCAACTCCATCCAATCGTTTGAATTCAGTTTTGCTCATTTATTCTTTAATTAGCTATTTTGCCTATTTCACTTCTTTGTTTGAACATAACATGTTCAAACAAAATATTTAACTTGCTCATAACCAAATTGAATTTCAATTTCAATTCTAGTTTCCTTTTCGATTTCGAATATAAATTTTCAAATCGAATTCACTTATTCAAAGCCCAATATCAATTCAAAATCTCATTAACTAATTACTATTCAAATTAGTTAATTCTATTTAATAATCAAAAATCTGATTTCTATTTCAAAAATCAATTCATTACTCCACCTGAGTTCACATATAATCTACAACTCAAATCTGAAATTTTCTAAATAGAAAATTCGAATTTTATTCGCATAAAATCCTTTTATAAAATTAAATAAACCGTTACGGTTTTTAATAGGTTATGGCGTTGTTTTTCTAAAAATTTGATTTTGATATAACTCAAAATTTATTCGACGAAATCCAGTTTTTTCTCTTCCATTAGAAAACTATTATCAAATCGGTCTTGACGTTTCTTGTTTCAAAGAATTCCGACTTCAATTGAGTTCTGTATACTCAATTGAAGTTCGAAATGCCAATTTATGAACTGCAGCGCTACGGCGAGTTCGTTTTAATTATATTTATAAATATAAACATTTAAACTTCGTCTATAATAAATTCAACTTCATTCTGATATATTTTTAATATGTATCAAATCAAATTTTCCGAATTCAACATACTACTTCCAATCTTCTAAAATTGTCGATTTTTCCTTATTCAGTAATAAATTCATTTATATTTCGATCTTCTATGTTTAATTTCAATTCCTTTTATAAATTATAAATACTTTGGATTTATTTCTATTCTATTTAAAAATCCACATTTCGAAATATATTTCGTCGTTCCCATTTCGAAATGATTTCAACTTTCTATTTCAAATTCTCTTTGAAATTTCTATTTTCAAATTCTATTTTCAATTCTATTCAAATTTCTGTATATTCAAATTCTGTATACAAATTCTATTCAATTTCTATATTTAAATTTTATTCAAATTCTACATTTAAAATTTCTTTGCTCAAATTCCATTTCACTTTCTATATTCAAATTCTATATTTGAATTTCCTTTATATTTTCTATATTTAAACTCCATTTGAATTTCTATATTCAATTTCTATTTGAATTTTCTTTATATTCTATATTAAACATGTAACGACCCGGATTTTGCCCGACCCCAATCGATCGCAAGATCGATCAAGACCGTTCAAAACCCGCGTACGTTAACTTTGGGCATACAACACATCAGAACAACAACATAGACTTTTATAACATCAATAATAAATGTTACATCAGAGTACAGAATATATCAGAGTACATCGATAAATAATACAGCGGAAGATACATTTATAATAAATTAAATACATTGCTGCGGAACTAATCTCAGCGGAAGGCCATCAATTTTCTGAACCCAGCTTCAGACTTCAATCCAGGATCCTGCTTAACTATATCTGCAAAAAGCTACTCGACTGCCCGTGTGGAAAGAGGGCACCCGAGTTTGCAAAGTGAAGCAAACTACAGGTCAGTCGTGGGACTGGTGTGAGAATTCTTAACTTAACCAATCTAATAAGTAGGCTAATCACAGGACCACGCCGCTAACGCGGAACGGGTTTACTCCATTAGATTGCCAGTGCTTAAATAAAGTAAATCGTCAAATAACGCAATGCTTTTTAGAAAAATGAAACCATTATATGACCCAGGTCCCATCACACAATGCAACGCACACCAGAGGATAGGGTTTTACCTTATAATGGTCAAAAGATGCTTGATACGTAAAATGATATTATTATTAGTGTGTATATATATATTTAAAACATTTCAATATAAATGTATTAATCTTAGACGGCATAGGTACCATATACTATGTCGCCATATATAAGTTTACAATCAAAATCGTAATGTTGTATTGGAAATTGGTTTTCTATCATGAAATCGAGGCTAGGGATCGTCCTCTTCCGATTCGAGACACTCTAGCAAATGCCTCAGGATCCCCCGCAGTGAACCCTTGGATCTTTAGGGCCGGTCCCCACCTAACGGTAGTGGATTGGCAATTCTTGAACACACGTTTCCCAGTTCCTTTGAACCTATAGTATGACCACTTCCAGCCTATAAAAACCCGAGGTACCTCGATCCAAAATCCACATAAGTAAAATGCCGGGCCGTGTTAAAGCACCGGCACTACCCCTAGCTAGAAAGAAACGTGTGCACTCCCTGCAGTCCTAATCCCGTTTTTGACTCTTACCGGGGTGTGAGGCTCGCGAAGTCACGTTATACCCAAAGCTATGCCTAAAGAGACTGTGCTTTGATCATCAACCACAAGGCCTGCTTTTCAACAAAGCCTTGATCATTTGCATCTTAGCATGTCACATTGTCAGACCCTACCATATTATTGATCATCTACCGATATATATATATATATAACCTCTAAGCTCATACGTCTTAGAGAAGGGTGATAAGTAAAGAATAAATTCTTCACCACCAAACAAAAATATATAATCAGTAGCGTTCAACAAATACAGCAGAAATGAATACAATGTCAGACACACAATCCATTTACAAGTCCGCTCTGGGTCTGAGCGAAACAACGTGTCCGTCGATCTCCAAATGCGTTTGGACGATCATTACCAAATACCTTGCCTTGGAAGGCCAATCCCAATTCAAGATACCAGTCATCATCATCCCAACGATGTGAAAACCTTCGGTCTTCAATCACCGTCTTCATCTTTGACTCTTGATCGTCGTGATGATTATTCAGAATGGGTTAAACCCGGTCTTTCTGAATAACTCGCGTATTTTGGGATTAAAAAGCAAATATTGGAAAATCACACATTACGCCACATTCTAACTCAGAATATTCTTTTAAAAAGATATTCGTTTAAAAAGATTCTCATTAATTTTATCAAAGATAAAATTCTGAAAATAAAATCTATAAATCAATTTCCGAAATATGGAATTCCACAGAAATCAAATCAATACATAATCGATATAGATTTCTATATCAGACTAATAATATAAAATGAATAACGGCAAAGCCTCTTAAATTCCATATATAATATCGGTCTTCTTTTACAGAAGCCCATTTCGATTATTACCAATCGAATTTCCACTTAATTCCTATTTAATATATTACATTGAAAACTTGATTTTTAGAAAATGCCCTTTTTAAATCTATAAAATAGATTCATAAGTTCCAAATAATAATTTCAATGTAAATTGGATTAAAGGACAAATGTCGTTTAAAACATCGTCCATGATAAATCCACTTCACATCTCAATTTATTTCATATCACAAAATATAATTGCAAATGCTAGTAATCTTTTAAAAACATATTTTAAAATAATCATAAAAATATTCTTTATATAAAGACTCTAAATGAGAAGTATTCTTTATATTACGAATTCTTTCTTTTACAAATATTCTTTGTTTTGACATATAGTTGATTAAAAATACATTATGAAAATATATGCACTTTATATAAAAAGGATTTCTAATGTAAAAATATTCTTATTTAAAAGAACACCTGGATCGAAATGCGACTCAACCATTTACCATATAATTTGGATTACATGGGTTCCGCACACATCATATATATGACAATAATAGTAAAATCATCAAATCATCCATCTACAATCAAAGTGTAAATTCCACTGTGTAAGCGTTAAAATTAAATAATAACGCTCATCGCAGCCTGTCGATCTAACGATCAACATACAACTAAATATTGGGATTAGTGTATATAAATTTTCATTCCAACACCCGTGTGGGGTTTCAACCATACAAACAAATAATAAACTAATTTGTGCACTTGGGCGATGTGTGAAAAATTATCGTCCAAATCACATACACACGTCGGGTAACTTGTGCATGGAAGTGTAATACACAATACATATAATGGCGACAAGAAAATATCTATATTGCAATGATTGAATAAGCATAATAACTTTGTCTCTATTGACAAATTCTATTTTGCTAATTTAAACTCTAAACAAAAATGGTTATTTTGTTTTGGCAATTCTAATGAGACAAAATGATAAATACTTGCTTTAGCTATCCTATCTTGACATGTATATATCTTGTCAAACATATATATATATATATATATATATATATATATATTACTTCAACTAATTCATTTTGACAAAAATGAATATTTCTGACAAAATGTAAAATTTTGTTTAACTAGTATAAATTGACTAAAATGAAGAATTATTTTTAACTAATGTAAATTAACAAAAATGAATAATTGTTTTTAACTAATATAAATTTACAAAAAAATGAATAATTTGGGTTTCAATTCTAATAAACATGCCAATGCTATATTTTGTTTCATTCTTTTAATTTAGACAAAATAAGTGTTTTTGTCTATTTTACTTTAATGATAAAAATGTGAATGTTTAGTTATCAAAATGTAACTTTTAAATTTTACCTTTTATTTCAAACAATCTTTATTCATATCAAAATTATAAATCAAGAATATAATTTTAAATCTGATGGTTTGTTTGCATTAATGAATTGCAAACAAAGATGAACTTTATTTTAAGGTTTTATTTGTGACAAGGAATGCAAATAACAAATGCAATTTTTATTTTATTTAAAAGTATATTTGTGTGCATGTAAAAAGAACCTCATTTACAAAGTGTATTTACATTATTGAATGTAAACAAAAGAAACAAATTTATTTAAAGAGTATTTGCATTTATGAATGCAAACAAAGGATAATTTTGTTTATAAATTATATTTACATTAGTGAATGTAAATAAAAGAACAAAATTTATTTTCAAAGTATATTTTAAACAAATTCTATTAATTGTATAAAAGTGTGTACATTTGTGTTGGTAAATGTTGATAAAGAAAATAGACCATAGTTTCATTGAATATTTGCATTGATAAATGCAAATAAAAGAATAAACTTTATTTTCAATGCATATATGTATTGACAAATGCAAACAAAGAAATAAACTTTATTTTCAATATATATATGTATTGCATTGGTGAGTGCAAATGAATAATTTGTTTTCAATATACATTTTGCATTGGTAAATGTAAAAAGAACAATTTCTATTTTCTATATATATATGCATGGCTAAATGTAAATAGGAGTATAAATTTTATTTTCAAAACATGTTTACATTTTTGAACACAAAACAAAGAACAAAACTTTATTTTTAATATATGTTTCATTTTCTAGTTTTATTTGTGTTGTCGAACACAAATAAGAATGTACTTTTTATTTTCAAGTTATGTTTGCATAGGTAATTCCAAATAAAAGAACAAACTTTATTTTCTATGTAACTTCTGAAAATACTTTCTTATCTACATAAAAAAAATGTAAACAAAATTGTTACTTTTATTTCATTAATCAAGTTTTGACAAAAATGATATTTTCAATTCAACAATCAAGTTTTGACAATTTTACTCTTTTAATATATAACAATAAACATGATGTTTGACTGTGACTACAACTGACAAATAAAATAATGTTTTTATTTGTATAGCAATTTTAATAATTCATTTACATAAAAAAATGTAAATTACATGTTCACAAGTTTTCAAATAAAGGTTCATTCTTTTTAATGAATTCTATCTATCATTAAAAGTGTAAATTACATGTAAACAGGTTTCAAACAACGATTCATTCTTTTCAATATCTTAAAAGACATAGCGACAAAATGGTTCTTTTTGTCTAGAAAAGAAATGTAAACAAGAATGTTTCCTTTTTAATTCTAAAAAGAAATGCAACCTAAACATTCTTTTTAGTAATAAAAAGAAATGCGACATAAGAATGCTTCTTTTTGTTGCTAAAAATAAATGTTACAAAATTGTTTACTTTTAATGCTAAAAAGAAAAAGCGACTAAAATGCTTCTTTTTATTGACAAAAAGGAATATGAACAAAAATGTCTCTTTTTGCTGATAAAAAGAAATATAAACAAAAATGTTTCTTTTTTATGTAAAAAGAAATGCAAAACAAAATGATCTTTTATTACCAAAGAATTAACAACATAAATTAACCTTTTTATCATAAAAGGAATAACAACATAAATTGATCTTTTTATTATAAAAGGAATAACAACATAAATTGATCTTTTTATTATAAAAGGAATAACAACATAAATTGATCTTTTTATTATAAAAGGAATAACAACATAAATTGATCTTTTTATTATAAAAGGAATAACAACAAACTTGATTCCCTTTTTATCACTAAAAAGAAATGACAATACAATCAACAAACAAGCAAGGTGATTTTTTTTTATACATTGAATTGACAACTCTAGCTAAATCCAATAAACAGATAAAATGGGATTATAATCAACAAACAAACAGACAAATCATCATCCAAATTTTATCACAACACAGGGTTATCTCATTACATACAATCAATTATTTAACGGCTATGAAAATAATTGAATTAATTAAATAATTAAATTAAATTCAGAAATCTCACATTGATTTTTGCTGAAAATTTGTCTGTCTCGGATCCTGCTCTGGTCTGCGCCATCGCGAAGATCTCGGAAAGACGAGTCCAACACAACTAACGGTTCATCAATAAGACCTCGTATGAGAGAGATATTAATTTTTAAAGATCGGATAAATTAAATATTTAATTAATAAAATAATAATAAAAAAAGACCTTCTTCCTCGTCTTCACGTCGCACAGCCGCACCCATTCATCGTCGTACAACCTTCTGCGCGCGCCCTCCACCAGGCCGCCGTTCGCCGATCAAACCCCGTCAATCCGACGCCCTAGCCGAGCTCCACCTTCGGCCAGAAGGTCACCCAACTCGGCCTTCACCTCGTCTCAAAAAACGAACCCGAACCCACCACGTTTCAGCCCAGAATTCGTGAAATCCGTGAACCAAAACCTGATCTTGACCGTATGGATTGAAAGATCTCTCCGAGAGCTTCGATTTGGTACCAAGTTTGTCGATTTTCGTTGAGCGGATCAAAAGTTATGAGCATTTGAAATTGGAGAAATTCTGGCCTTCGGTTTAGGTGGCGGCTGAAATTAGGGTTAGGGTTTCGGCCTGAATATTTTAATAATATTTTAATATTAAATCTTGAAAATCGTGCTTAAAAGGTGGATTTTCGGACTTTCTCTGATTTGGGCCCGCTTACTGTCGTTCTTAAGGTTTTGACACCTTCTGAACGCAATGGGATAGGTCATGTGGCCCAATTCCGAAATCTGTAGAAAGTTTATTTAAAATTGCATTAAAAATTAATTAATTAAATATTGACCGTACATTTAAAATATGTCGGGGCCACATACGACCTCAGAAAATTCTAAAAAAAAAATATTTTTAGCTTTCTTATGACGATACGAATCCAACAAAATTATTTTCGTCGAATTCTGAGACTGTTTGAAAAATGGCTATTTTTAAGGCGTTTAAATTTAGGATGCGTTTTTTACAGGTCCCTATTAAGTTTCAAAATAGATTAAAAAAAACCCGGTGATAAAAACAATATAAAATACATCCCTATTTTTGAAATTCCACTAAAAACATTCCAACTCTACCCTTGCGCAATTAAAAAACTTTCCAACTTTGATTTGTCATCATTTAATCATTCAAAACATATCTTTAATCTCGCTCAAAACACTATTTCCATGATTCTGCAAAACCATCAATAAAAAAATCGCTGTTGAACTTTTCATTTTTTTTTTAAACGCGTTGAACACTCAAAAGCCGTTGGTCATAATTTTAATGAAGATCATGCAAATATTCAAAAAAATTGCACACTTATATGCAAAAATGATCAGTAGTAGTTTCCTAATAAGCATATTTACAGTTTAATATTTTGCAGGTAGTACTTGTTTCTTACAGTATAGACATGCAAAATTTTTTGTACAAATGAGGCAAATGAACGTTCAAAAAAACTGCATACATTTATTCAGATATAACAAATATTTGCATACATTTCAGCTTGAATAAATGACTGGTAAGTAAAAACAAATTTACAACAAAATACTAAATTGATTGTATTACATCACGTAAATGTTTACAACAAATGGTAAAAGTTTACAACAAATGTAACGGAACTAATGTAGCAGAACTAATGGTCTTTTGAAGAACAAGTTCTTTTGTTATGGCCCAGCTTACTCCACAAACCACTTCTAGTACTCCTTGTAAAATCACCTGCAGATTTTAATTTTTTGATGAAAATGGACGACCAGGCATTCATGTACCTTTCGGAGGAGCTATAATAGCGATAGCAACAGAACTATAAAAAAAAGACGAATATAACAGCTACCATTCCCAAGCTTCAACAACATTAATACACCAATAATCGCAGGAACATGCAATTTTTTAAAAGAATGATCGATCAAATTAGATTGATATAAATATATGCGTAAAATTCAGCAAAATAACAATAATATCTGCATATTTATATGCGTACAATTCAGCAAAATAACAATAATGTTCTAACAATATGTTTTTCTTCGTGTCTGGTAAAAAGTTGCATACAGATATGCATATATTTAGAATATATGCATATTGGCAAATTTTTAAAAGAAATGTTGAAAATAGATCTTTAAAATATATGCATATTTGTATGCATATATCAAGAATATATGCATACTTATACTCAACTTTTCTGATCACATGCAAACCCAAATGTTCTGACAATAATTTCATGCGTGAATTTGTCGGAAAACATCCAATTTTTTAAAATATATGCATATTTGTACGTATATATCTATAAAATATGCATACTTATACTCAACTTTTCTGAGCACATGCAAACCCAAATGTTCTAACAACAGTTTCATACTTGAATTTGTCGAGAAACATGCAATTTTTTAAATGAATGATCGATCAAATTAGATTGATATAAATATATGCTTAAAATTCAGCAAAATAACAATAATATCTGCATATTTATATGCGTACAATTCAGCAAAATAACAATAATGTTATAACAATATGTTTTTCTTCGTGTCTGGTAAAAAGTTGCATACAGATATGCATATATTTAGAATATATGCATATTTGTAGGCAAATTTTTAACAGAAATGTTGAAAATAGATCTTTAAAATATATGCATATTTGTATGCATATATCAATAATATATGCATACTTATACTCAACTTTTCTGATCACATGCAAATCCAAATGTTCTGACAATAATTTCATGCGTGAATTTGTCGGAAAACATCCAATTTTTTAAAATATATGCATATTTGTATGTATATATCTATAAAATATGCATACTTATACTCAACTTTTCTGAGCACATGCAAACCCAAATGTTCTAACAACAGTTTCATACTTGAATTTGTCGAGAAACATGCAATTTTTTAAATGAATGATCGATCAAATTAGATTGATATAAATATATGCTTAAAATTCAGCAAAATAACAATAATATTTGCATATTTATATGCGTACAATTCAGCAAAATAACAATAATGTTATAACAATATGTTTTTCTTCGTGTCTGGTAAAAAGTTGCATACAGATATGCATATATTTAGAATATATGCATATTTGTAGGCAAATTTTTAATAGAAATGTTGAAAATAGATCTTTAAAATATATGCATATTTGTATGCATATATCAATAATATATGCATACTTATACTCAACTTCTTCAGTAACTACAAAATCCAACAATAGAAAAAACATTGAACAATCATAATCGAAGAAAACTGAAAATCGTACCCCTAGATACAAATACCTTAAATCCGACGTTTGATGAATCAATTGCCTTAGAGCTCGAACAATATCCCTCGCAGTCCATCCGACGTCTTTTTTCTTAGATTTGTAGCTCGTAAAAAAAAATCGTGACACCTCATTCTTCATGTTTTGTGCCCTATTTGTAGTTGCGCTGCCTGAAGATAAAAGAGCGGACGGACGTTGTCCATTGTTGATTTCCAAGGAGAGCGAAGGGATCACTAATTGATTCTAGAAAGGAGAAAGGTGAAGATGATGGCGCCGCCATGACTCAGAAAAATATTAACGATGAAAAAAATGATACCCTAATACGTGTTTAGACCGAAACTTAAATACATCGTTAATTAGAGGAAAAGGGCATTTCGAGTAAAAAACGAGTCGCTGTTTGAAAATAGGGATGAATTTTACATGTTTCAAAAGGGGAGGATGTGAGCTAATTAAGTTTAGTTTTAAGGATGTGAGCCTAATTTTCACTTAAATTTAACTCAAATAGTTAAAACACATTTTCTTTCGCCACGCTCACATATTAATTCAAAAAATTCTGAAAATTGAAACCTAGCAATAATTTGACATTCCGGTTCCAACAAAAGTGGTTTCGTCGAAAACGGAGGTCGTTTGAAAAATGACTATTTTCAAGGCCAATATATTTAATATTAAAAATACATTTTTAAACAAATAAATTCCGAAACTCAAAATATATAAGTTTTTACTGTTTTTCAGTGCAGAAACGTCATTCCGAACTCGATGGAAGTGGTTTCGAGTCGAAATTCCTTCATATGTGAAAAGTAGCCTTTCGAGGCATATATATTATATATATATAAATTCTACAGCGACCTTTCTGAAAATTGAATTGGTCATAACTTTTGATTTCCGCCATGAAATTTCAATTTTTCAGATTCGTTAAAAAGACATGATTAAACAGATTTAAATATTTCTGGTTTCACTCAATTCTGATTTATTTTGAGTCCTGTACATTCAGTTAAAGTTCAAAATCAAATTTTCAAACTATCGCGCCATTTCTAACTCCATTTATATTTAAAATTAAATTTATGCGTTCTAACTTCGATTAAAATGAATTCTAGCCATTATTATTAATAATAAATTATATTATATCTTCAAAATTCATTAAAATTTTCTAAAATAAAAATTTTAAATTGGTTCAGAATTTGCGGATTGTTACAAAACAAGTCTTGATTTCCAATTCAGTTGAAATCAACAATTTCTACTTTGGAAAAATACTTTCCCTTTTCAACTTCACACTTGGGTTTTTATTTCTGAATTACACAATGATAATTCTTTTCACTTCATTTATAAACTTCGTTTATAAATGAATTACTTGTTTTTATTTTATTAAAACAGGTTAATATTTTTATTCCATTCTAAAATTTCAATTTCTATTTTAAAAATAGAATTTTCCTTTTAAATCTCAAATATCCTTTCTAGGATATTTTAAAATTAACACTCAGGCCCAGTGATATTTAAACACCAAACAACCAATTATTTATTTCAGGTTTTCTAACACATCATATATGACAGTATATATGCAAACAAATAAATAAACAGATAATATATTTTTGAGGAATCCAGTTGGATCCCTCCAACCTGTTTTTCCTGCATCCACAGACGTTAGTCAACACAAATAATACCCATCCTTCTTCGAGGCAGGATATCGCGGTATAGAAGGTCATCCGCTATAATAGCGTAGGGCATATAGGGTAATCATCCGCTAATGGTACCGCGGGCATCCGCTAATGGTACTACGGGAAATCCAACCACCAATATATATATAATAGCAATCACCAAGCCTAAATAACTAATATATTTAAGATGCACAAAAATATTGAATGCAACCAAAGAAGCAACAAACAATTATTTTTAACTGATAAAAATAATTTTAAATAAAAGGTTAGTGAGATTTACTCACCGTGATTTTTATTCGCAATCCATTCCAGTTTTCAAGATAAATCGAACCATCTGTTGAATTTAAAATTCCTGCTAACTCCATCTCGTTCATTTCACAGCTACCAACCCATCGTTACTCGTTTATTTACATTGGACCTCGCATAACAGAGACGTATACTTTTATTTTAGAAAAACATTAATCCATTTCAATATTTAGCATTTACTTAAATTAAATGAATTAATAACAAATTTAAATTACCTTCTTTAAATTTCCTAATCCATCTTCCCATTCAAAGTTTGCTTGAACCATTTTCTAAGACCTCTTCACTGTTGGGTAATCTCGCTACTGCCCTTCCACTTTGACCCAACTAAAGTAACCCAAATCCTCAACGCAGAGACACCGCAACCCCCCTTTAAAATCAACTGCTCCCCTTTTGCGAACCTGGAAAACACCCGAATTCACCATGCTGCTCTTCTTTTAACAGCTAACACCATCAAAGCAGATGAACTCCTCTAGTTCAACCCAGACATTATTGACTTCCCACTGACGGACCAAAACTCTTAGCCCTTCCTTAAAAAACACGGTACCTTAATCCCAACGCTACTTCTACCCTAATCACAACTAACCTCGGCTTCAGCCAAATCGCACCTCTTCCAAGCATCCCAAAACAGAACGCATCGCTCCTCCTATGAACTTGCGACAGCCCCCTTCCTTTCCCTAATACTACAGCGCCTCTAACCATCTCAATCACGCGCCCCATGTTTCATCCATTCGAACTACTCCATCAGTCCTATTTCAGTATCAAAATCGAATTAAAGTTCGAACCTTACTTTCGACTGTGAAATCGGACTTGAGCTTAACTGGCATCGCACAGTAAACCCAAATTGCATCGTGACTTTGTGTTGCTCTAATTCAAAAGACAGTGGAATACAAGGGCTTTGATTTTCGAATGATAATAAGGCTTTAACGTAACCACTGTTGTTTTAACGTAACCACTGTTGTTTCAACAGTGTAACACTATTATGAATATATTTTGATATTTAATTTGAATGTAAATATAAATAACCAAAATAAATTAATACAATATAATTTAAATTCAAAAGCAAGTAAATTCTCTGATAATAAAATATTTTTATTATCATCTATATTCAAATACAACTAATACTGATCATCTAAATTGTTTTGATTTAATTCTAACTTCGAATTGAATTATTTTAGATTCTCGTATTACGATGATTATATAAAATCAAAATAAATCGTATTTCGATTATTTAATCGATAATCCCATAAAATACCATTTATATTATAAATTCAACATTTAAAATCATACTAAATATTTAAAATAAATCGACCAAAAATGTGGGTCGTTACATTCTTCCCCCCTTAAAATAATTTTGTCCTCGAAATTGCTAAGGTAGGAAAAGTGTTTCAAACCCATTACTTTTCAAAACTCACTATCTGATACCAACTGTAACAACCCGCAAATCTGTACTATCTGAGTTGACTAATAACACCACACGTCCAACCCAAATTTGCATAGAAATACGAATCATTATTAGAAAGAAGTTAGAGGATGAGGAATAGAAAGAGAGAAATATTAGAATAGAAGAAAAAACGAAGATCACAAACTCACAGCGGAACGAATAAAATATATTAAATAATATAACCTTTGAAATACAAATATGTTTTGAATACACGTACTATTATCAGAGCACAACAGTTATACCGGGAACAATCATAAACACATGTTTCCAAATACAACATAGTACACAGCGGAAATATGATAGTCTATAGCTAACTAGTGAAGCCTTCTGCTTCCAGATCTTCCAAGTGAATCTGAAAAATCCCGACTATTTGACTGCCCGTACAAATTTGGGCACCCAAGAGTTTAGGGAAAACAAACAAAATAAACACTGGGTCAGTCATGGGGCTGGTGTGAGTAAACTCCAAACATTTGTTTAACTTTAAAAATCCTTCATAAAGAAATGATAATAGTAAGACCAACCACACATAAACATGGACAGTTTTTACCTTACTATAACCCAAAACACTTTGATACAAAAATCCAGTGATATTATAATAATGTCTAATCAAATAAATAGAATCTAGCCGAACGCTTGCATCTCACGCTCCATATATAAAATCAAAAACCGCAGGGTGCTTATTGGAGATTGGATTTCAAACATGACAAGGTATGGAACCACCTTCAGATAGTGTATCTCTAGAGAGGATTACACTGGGTTCAACAAGAACATCTTACAACCCGGCCCACAGATGACCGACCACTCATTTCGCTTGAGTGTATCGAATGTATATCACCAACGGTTGGGATCAGCAACTGTTTCCCGAATGGGACAGCATTGAATAGAATAAGGAATTAAATGAATCTCTAGATAGGTGATTATATAGCCTAATGGAAGCGGCCCACATAGTCATGTTGCCTGCCCGATTTTTTCATTTCCAGGTTGTTGAGGCGTGAGGCTACGATTACTTGCCATTCGTTGATAGCACGATCACTTTGAATGCCACATTGTCAGATCCGTTAATCACTCATTGATTTGCAAAAATACATTCTGGATATTTTGCTAAGGGAATAAATCTGTTGCCACCATATATATTTATACATACTAATATATTCGATCATTGGAAATACTCTATCAGACATTCGTCCATTTACGTTCGTTCTAGGACTGAACGAAACCGAAGGCACAACTTCTATTAATAGAAAAAGCCCGTGCACTTCACTCCATCTTCGATTATCTTCATATTATCTGATCCGCAACGCTACAACCAATATAGAGCGGTTCTCGAATAACAATCCGACTGGTCTCTCCATATTGGCAATGATATTGGCAAACGCTTCGATAGTCGGTTATTTAACTATCGAAGAAAAACAAACACCCATTCACAGCATCAAACAGTCACTAGGCATTTTAATTTATATTTCATTAATTAAAACACTTCTCCACTTCCTTATCAATATTTGTTAACCAAATATTCCCAGTAATCTTATTGGTCTCTTACGCTATTTGGAAGAACATTTCCATGTATCGCCTTCTTTTATTTCCTGTATTTGGAAAATATATTCTATTTGCAATTGAAAACAATTTCAATCACTTATCTCTTTTCCGACTACTTTAATTATACTCAGGAAATATTTACTTCTATATTTCCAAAATTCCACCACTTGGGTTAAAACGAATGTTGTGTAAAACATCGTTATGACAACCCAAAATATTTTATTCAACTAACTCTTATTCAACACTTCTCTTCGAGACTGGATCTTGCTATTTATCGATTAAAAATGAAATCAATCAAGTTTGGGTATAACTACCTCTCAGACCTTGACTGAAAACATCATTAACTTCAAAACAGACAAAACCACTTACCTCGAATAATCAACATTATAAAAACCAATTATTCATTTTTAAACGTATATATCTTTCTCTTTCTATTACCATCTTATCGATTTCCTTTTTGTTTATAATATTCTATTCTTAAATTTGTTTCCTTATCGAATTCTGTATATATCGATACATTTATTTCTAACTAACAAATTTTTCTTAAAAATATTCTAACTCCTTAAATTCCCGGAAAAATTCGCCATAACCTCCCTTGTACCGGGAGCATCGGTATATTTCAAATAGCCTCCCATGGCCCTCAACAATCCAAAAGAAAAGGAAAAAGCTAAGCGGCTTGCCGATACGGCGCATAAAATCTCATATATGAATTTAAACATGTACCTTTTTGTCGGGCACATAAATTTATAAACATCATATACTTCATCCCATACTTGTCTAACACATGCTCACCTGTTTCCAATTCAATTCAACTCAATCCAATCGCTTGAATTCAGTTTCGCTCATTTATTCTTTAATTAGCTATTTTTCCTATTTCACTTCTTTGCTTGAACATAACATGTTCAAACAAAATATTTAACTTGCTCATAACCAAATTGAATTTCAATTTCAATTCTAGTTTCCTTTTCGATTTCGAATATAAGTTTCAAATCGAAATCACTTATTCGAAGCCCAATATAAATTCAAAATCTCATTAACTAATTACTATTCAAATTAGTTAATTCTATTTAATAATCAAAAATCTGATTTCTGTTTCAAAAATCAATTCATTACTCCACCTGAGTTCACATATAATCTACAACTCAAATCTGAAATTTTCTAAATAGAAAATTCGAATTTTATTCACATAAAATCCTTTTATAAAATTAAATAAACCGTTATGGTTTTTAAATGGTTATGGCGTTGTTTTTCTGAAAATTTGATTTTGATATAACTCAAAATTTATTCGACGAAATCCAGTTTTTTCTCCTCCATTAGAAAACTATTTTCAAATCGGTCCTAATGTTTCTTGTTTCAAAGAATTCCGACTTCAATTGAGTTCTGTATACTCAGTTGAAGTTCGAAACGCCAATTTACGAACTGCAGCTCTACGGCGAGTTCGTTTTAATTATATTTATAAATATAAACGTTTAAAATTCGTCTATAATAAATTCAACTTCATTCTGATATATTTTTAATATATATCAAATCAAATTTTCCGAATTCAACATACTACTTCCAATCTTCCAAACTTGTCGATTTTTCCTTATCCAGTAATAAATTCATTTATATTTCGATCTTCTATATTTAATTTCAATTCCTTTTATAAATTATAAATCCTTTGGAATTATTACTATTCTATTTAAAAATCCACATTTCGAAATATATTTCATCGTTCCCATTTCGAAATGATTTCAACTTTCTATTTCAAATTCTCTTTGAAATTTCTATTTTCAAATTCTATTTTCAGTTCTATTCAAATTTCTGTATATTTAAATTCTATTCAAATTCTGTATTCAAATTCTATTCAATTTCTATATTCAAATTTTATTCAAATTCTACATTTAAAATTTCTTTGTTCAAACCCCATTTCACTTTCTATATTCAAATTCTATTTCCTTTATATTTTCTATATTTAAACTCCATTTGAATTTCTGTATTCAATTTTCTTCATATTCTATATTAAACAAGTCTTGATTTCCAATTCAGTTGAAATCAGTAATTTCTACTTTGGAAAAATACTTTCCCTTTTCAACTTCACACTTTTGTTTTTATTTCTGAATTACCCAATGATAATTCTTTTCACTTCATTTATAAACTTCGTTTATAAATGAATTACTTGTTTTTATTTTATTAAAACAGGTTAATATTTTTATTCCATTCTAAAATTTCAAATTCTATTTTAAAAAAAAGATTTTTCCTTTTAAATCTCAAATATCCTTTCCAGGATATTTTTAAATTAACACTAAGGCCCAGTGATATTTAAACACCAAACAACCAATTATTTATTTCAGGTTTTCTAACACATCATATATGACAGTATATATGCAAACAAATAAATAAACAGATATTATATTTTTGAGGAATCCAGTTGGATCCCTCCAACATATTTTTCCTGTATCCACCGACATTAGTCAACAGAAATAATACCCATCCTACTTCGATGCAGGATATCGCGGTATAGAAGGTCATCCACTATCATAGCGTGGGGCTATAGGGTAATCGTCCGCTAATGGTACCGTGGGCATCCGCTAATGGTAATGCGGGAAATCCAACCACCAATATATATATAATAGCAACCACCAAGCCTAAATAACTAATATATTTAAGATGCACAAAAATATTGAATGCAACTAAACAAGCAACAAACAATTATTTTTAACTGATAAAAATAATTTTAAATAAAAGGTGAGTGAGATTTACTCACCGTGATTTTTATTTGCAATCCATTCCAGTTTTCAAGATAAATCGAACCATCTATTGAATTTAAAATTCCTGCTAACTCCATCTCGTTCGTTTCACAGCTACCAACCCATCGTTACTCGTTTATTTCCATTGGACCTCGCATAACAGAGGCGCATACTTTTATTTTAGAAAAACATTAATCCATTTCTAAATTTAGCGTTTACTTAAATTAAACGAATTAATAACAAATTTAAATTACCTTCTTTAAATTTCCTAATCCATCTTCCCATTCAAGGTTTGCTTGAACCATTTTCTAAGACCTCTTCACTGTTGGCTAATCTCGCTACTGCCCTTCCACTTTGACCTAACTACAGTAACCCAAATCCTCAACGCAGAGACACTGCGACCCCCCTTTAAAATATACTGCTCCCCTTTTACGAACTAAGAAAACACCCAAATTCACCATGTTGCTCTTCTTTTAACATCTAACACCATCAAAGCAGATGAACTCCTCTAGTTCAACCCAGATATTACTGACTTCCCACTGACGGACCAAAACTCTCAGCCCTTCCTTAAAAATCACGGTGCCTTAATCCCAACGCTACTTCTACCCTAATCGCAACCAACCTCGGCTTCAGCCAAATCGCACCCCTTCCAAGCATCCCAAAACAGAACGCATTGCTCCTCCAATGAACTTGAGGCAGCCCCCTTCCTTCCCCTAATACTGCATCGCCTCTAACCATCTCAATCGCACACCCCATGTTTCATCCATCCGAACTACTCCATCAGTCCTATTTCAGTATCAAAATCGAATTAAAGTTCGAACCTTACTTTCGACTGTGAAATCAAACTTGAGCTTAACTGTCATCACACAGTAAACCCAAATTGCATCGCGACTTTGTGTTGCTCTAATTCAAAAGACAGTGGAATACAAGGGATTTGATTTTCGAACGATAATAAGGCTTTGATTTGGATTTTATTTCGATATGTTTTTGATTGATATTTGAGGAACGCCATTCTATTTGATTGAAGCTTCTGATTTTCTTTTCTGAGAAATGAAATGGAGATGGACGCGATTTTTAAAGGAAGGGTGTGGTTTTACTTTGAACAGCGAGGTCATTCATTTTGTTTTTGAGAAGCTTTCGGTCTTTGATTTCAGGAGATAGGGGGAATTGCGATTTTATGGAAGAAGAAAGGAAACAGGAAGTACATGGTATTAAATAGTGGTTGGGTTAAGTACATAGCAAATATATTTAAAAAGATTTTATTTTGATATTAAATATAATTTATTTTAATTTGATTTGACTTAAAGGGATTTTTGTTCTTTTTAAAACGATATTGATTTGATTTCAAACCTATCCACAATCAAATATCTCAGGGTCCATTAATTTAAACCACGAACCGCTATTTTAACGTAACCACTGTTGTTTCAACATTGTAACACTATTATGAATATATTTTGATATTTAATTTGAACGTAAATATAAATAACCAAAATAAATTAATACAATATAATTTAAATTCAAAAGCAAGTAAATTCTCTGATAATAAAATATTTTTATTATCACCTATATTCAAGTACAACTAATACTGATCATCTGAATTGTTTTGATTTAATTCTA
Source organism: Allium sativum (assembly GCA_030737875.1). Taxonomy (NCBI): domain Eukaryota; kingdom Viridiplantae; phylum Streptophyta; class Magnoliopsida; order Asparagales; family Amaryllidaceae; genus Allium; species Allium sativum. Next base: position 617,233,978 of record CM060924.1, on the reverse strand, counting down.
ACTTTGAATTGAATTATTTTAGATTCTCGTATTACGATTATTATATAAAATCAAAATAAATAGTATTTCGATTATTTAATCGATAATCCCATAAAATACCATTTATATTATAAATTCAATTTTTAAAATCACACTAAATATTTAAAATAAATCGACCAAAAATGCGGGTCGTTACAAACATTTTTTAGATGATATCGGAATTTCGATTCTACTTTTTTTCTGGATTCATATCATCGAATAATGGTAAGATCCCAAGTTAAGTGATTTTAGAATCCGCATGTGACCAAAAGTGATTTCTAAAGTGAAAAAAAAGATAATATTTTGACTTTAAAGATTCGCTGTTTGTGCATACGGACTCGAAATTCGACGAAACCACTTTCCTTGAGTCCGTATTGTTGAAGAGTAGCTGCATATCAATTTTCATCGAAAACGGAATCCGTATGTAATCACACGGATTTTTAAACCACGAAAACAAGCATAAATTGGTCAAAATAAAATATATAAAACTAATAAAAAATTATTTCTCCTATCCTATATAATATCTCAACCCTTCCTAACCCTAAGCAAAAATGTATGCCGCACCCTCCTCTTCCAATATGAAAACAAATCAAACTTCCACCATTTTTTAAAAATCATACATACCTCTTAAAATCATGAAATATATATATTTCAAATCCTTGTGAGGAGAGATTCATCCTCATATAAGTATTGTTGGGTTCGGCAACATTTTAGTGTGCCCAAAATAGTTACAGTCGATGTTTTTTTGTTTATGCGGTCTAGGGTTGATAAATTCGTGAGATAGAAGCAACAATGCAAGATTTGGTTATTGTTTTTGAGTTGGTGGCAAGAAATGACACTTGTATGCAAAGTTTGGAGGAATTCGATGACAAAAATTGTCGGGATGCTTATGGGAGCCGTGCGTGTTACGGTGGAAGACGTGATTTTTGGGGGAGCTTGAGTTTGAGATTTATTGTGTTGATATTGAAGTGGAGAAGAAGAGAAGGAAAACGGAGTTTACGGTTTGTGGTTTCATGTAGAAACGAAGGAGAAAGTGGTGGAGAAAGCTTGCATAAAGTAGGACATGGGGCTACTATGTATACGTGAGTTTTGAGAGAGGAAGAAGAGAATAGAGGATGTAATTAGTAAGGATTAAGATAATTAATTAGTTAATTAATTATGTTAATTACATATATGTACATGAAACTTGAAAAAAGCATAATTTTTTCATACGAACTCTGCGAAACAAGATGCGTTGGAACCGTATCGATGAGAGCTTCGCAATAGAACTGATTTGGGGTGATTTGGATGTCGTATGTGGACTGTAGAGCCAAAAATGTCACATTCCTTTGCATAAAAAATTGATGGAGTTGAAACCCAAGGTGAGAACTCCTTCTCACCAAATTATATTTTATCATGTCATTTTATCTATTTATAAAAATATATAGAATTTCCAATATAGGTTTTTATCAGTTTTAATCATTATAAATTGTTAGCTTACCTCCCTCGTCCACAGACCATGGATGATTTATTTGATTGTATTGTGTTTTATTTGTGATGTTGTGATGATTAATACATTAAAAATAATGTTGATATTAATGTAGTAGTTGAAATTAAACTATAAATATCCATTTATAACTTAAACAGTAAAATTGGCTAAGTAGAAAAATAATTCAAACCAAATTAGAATTGGTTAAATTTATTAATCAATGATTTATTTAAACAGACTGTTGTTGTTTGAAAACCCCACACGGGTCCATGGATGATAATTTATTCATATCTCCATTGAATTTAATTATATGTCAATCGATGGGTTGATAGGCTGTGATGAGCGCTATTTATTTATTTTAACGCTTATCCGGTTGTAAATTGCGCTTTGGATGATGTTTGAATGTGTAATGATTATTTACCATTATTGTTGCATACATGCAATGTATGAAATCCATATAACTGAAATTATATGGTAATTGGTTGAGTCGCATTCCGATTAATAAATAAAGAACATTTTAAAATAAAGAATATTTTAAAATAATGAATATTTCATATATAATATTCATGTGTTGAATAAAATGTTTGAACAATAAAAGTATCATTTTTTGTTGAATGTATAAACTATATAAAATATTCATGTGTTGAATAAAATGTTTGAACAATTAAAAAATATCATTTTATTGAATGTATAAACCATATATAATATTCATGTATTGAATAAAATGTTTGAACAATAAAAAAATATCATTTTTATTGAATGTACAAACCGTATATAATATTCGTGTGTCAAATAAAATGTTTGAACAATAAAAATATCATTTTTATTGAATGTATAAACTATATAAAATATTCATGTGTTGAATAAAATGTTTGAACAATAAAAATAGTTATATAGTTAGACGCCCTTTTTAACCAAATGGGTTTCTTGATCGATTTTATTCATTTTATAATGAATATCGAAAAGAAGCGATTTCAAAATCTAAGGGTGCGTTTGGTTTATCATTTTCGGTTCATTTTCGGTTTTCCATTTTGGAAAACAATAAAAACACGTTTCCTTTATCGTTTTCAAAAATTCATTTTAGAAAATCGATTATTTTCCAAAATGGGCTGAACAAAGAAAACTAAAAATAGTTTTTTTTTTCATTTTCCCTGTTTCCAAGGCCAGCCGAAAATTCAGAAAACCCAAAAGCCCAAATCCAAGCCAAACGCGTTAGAGAAGACCTCATCTATTTTTCTGGCCGCACTCTTTCTCTTCTCCAATTTTCGTCGATAATCACAGATTCAGGTAAAATTGCATATAACTTTTTCTCTCATGCCTCATTTGATTCAATTTCACTAGTTTATCGATTTTTTGATTTAACAATCTCTCCTTCCCTTCCGCAGGAATTAGGGTTTTATCTTGGATTCGAATTACTTCTATTTCAACCGTTACAAGGTAAAATCGAAAACTTGTATTAAGCTGAAGTTGATTCAGCAATAACATCTTTAAATTCTATTATTTTTTTATGAAATATATGCATTTGATTACACTAATGAGAAATGAAAAGTACTTCAATCCGTGATTTTCCAGTAGTTATAATTTAGGTTTGATGCAATTTTGATTTGTGAAATCATACTACCCAATTCTCTAGTAAATTATAATCTTTCAGGATGAAAAGAAATCCTTCCACAATATAGTATACATTCGATTTTGCTACGGGGTATACACTTAATCTATTCCAGCACAAAATGTCCACCCTTGATTTGTGGTTCAACCAATGATTGAGACAAAGAGAATAGAATCACAGTTTATAATTGTTTTATGCATGAGATTTATTGCTGCATCTCTTGCTCTTAATATATACCTCATGGTGACAAGAAGACTGTTGTTAATGGCCTTTCTAGTTTTCATATTATATGCCTTATGGTGACAAGAAAAACTATTGTTAATCACTTACATTAGTCAGGTTATTCAAATAAAGTACCCTTTCTTGTTTTCATATTATATACCAGTTGGTGTGGATTTATTATATTACATACACAGGTGCCCCATTTGTTTTGCTTTTTTTTTTGTGACAATCTTTTTTAATTATGCAAGCAATTTATTATATACCCTTTACTGAAGAAGCTGTAGTCTATGATTAATGTTGAATGTTAGAAGTAGCTTTAACCACTGCACTTATGTTAGAATATGAATATGAGTTAGTAGACATATAGTCTAATCGGTGTATGGTTGTAAAAAAAAACATTTTTTCTTTCACTTGGTCTGCATTTCTTTGCAGCGTGCATTCACGTTCAGTGTGTATTTCCGTTCTTTGCTCTATTTATGTCACTATTCTTGTGTGCATCTCCAATACATTATCCTTTTGTTAGGTTATCGTCAAATTCTACTGCACTTTTGTTCTTTGTTCCTACTCTTTAGCAACCACTATGGTTTCCTCTGTTTAAGTTTTTTAAAATAAGGTTTCTTTCATTGCATCCATCTCTGTTGAGCCTTATATCATTCTTATTATTTTGGTGCATTTCTATTGAGCCTTGCATCCTTCTCAATTTAGAAGGAACTGTGCATGTTGTGTATCCAGTGTTTGACTCTGTCTTCAACATATTGTGTTATTTCAGATCAGCCTAATTTGGCGCATTGCGTGGTTTTTTGTTCCATTGAGTCGGGAAGTATGCAATCTGCTGATGTTAATTTGAGTTTAAAGGATCATGTCTGAATTATTGTTATGTGATTATAGTGCAATGGTAAGTTGGCAGTGTGTTATAATGGGGCTTATGGAGTTTTTGTACTGTAGGTGCAGGCTGTGAAGGTTTGTACATTAGGTTGAATCTGCTAATGGAGCGAGCAGTTTTGATTTCGATGTTGCTTGGACGTCTATGCCGGGTCCAAAAGCTCGCCAGATGCGTCTATATCCTTGATGCCCACCTCTTCGTTTCAGTATATGTGATTTGATTATCTTGGATGTTTGCAAATTAATGAATGGAGTGTTTATCGCCGGATTACTTTGGGTTTTGCCATTAACTCTTTTTCTTCTGTTTTGCAAACCTTTGATTATATGTTGAAGGCTTGAAGCAAACAATCAGTTTCCTGTATTTGCTTAATGACGAATTAAATAAAATGTTTTGTAAACATATTTATCTTGTTGTATATTGTACTTAGAGCAACTATGAAATAAAATGTTTTGTAAACATATGTACCTTGTTGTATATTGTACTTAGAGCAACTATTAAGTGATCTAGGCAGTTGAATCATTTCGTCTTTATATGAAAGATTGGAATTCTTGGGGTGATGGAATGGTGAATATTTGTTGTGTCATCAATATAGTTATATTTTGTGTCTAAATAGACTTTCCCATATTATATATTATGTATTATACTAAACGTAAAATTTGTTTGAATTGCCAAAATGAAAACTCAAATTTTCAAAATTTGAAAACTGTATTTCAAACCAAACGCATTTTTCAATTTTTAGTTTTGAAAACATGTTTTTGAAAAAAAGATAACCAAACGCATTTTGAGAAATAGTGAAAATGTTCAAAATGAAAAATTGAAAACAACCATGAAAACTCAAAATGTAAACCAAACGCACCCTAATATTTTGAAAATATTATCATTTCAGTATGATAAAGATATAGAATATTCAATTTTGATTTAGAATTGAAAATGGAGTTGAAATCGTTTTAAAGCGAATTTATAAATATTTTATAAAATACATTTTAAATGGAAAATGATGATATATATTATATATATATTATATATTTAATGGCCTGAATAGAATGCGCCGTACAGTGACCATTCGCGAATTTTGACCATTAACTTCAAATTGATGTAACGGGACATTCGACCGTCGGATTCTACTAAAACCGGAACCGTTGGGTTCGTATCGAAAAGAGCTTTCCAATGAATATAAGAGATTTGAAATCTAATGGCTAGATTTGGAAATATGTCCAAATCAAATTCAGAAAAGGTCGCTATGGATGCAGTTCGTTGGCCGTTACTGGAAACCGACAGTACGGACCTTGATAAAATTATTAAAAATATGGAAAAATTATGTAAAATCATAATAAGTGATTTGGAAAGATTTTGGATGAAAAATTCCGTATTTGAAAACATAATAATATATTTTAATCGAAATGAACTAGTTATTAACTAGATTAATAGTCCAATGGCTTTTAAAATAATAAATGGGATTTTGGGTTTGTCGTGAATGGTGTATTAAATAACACTGTTCTTAAACCCAATTGAAAAAAGAATAAATCTTTTAATTAAGATTTATAGAAGTTTACCAATTAATTAATAATAAATTGGAGTTGAAATGAAAGTTGATTTTGGGTTTATCATGAACGATGTTTTAAACTACATTTGTTCTTTAACCCAATTAACAGTAAAGATATGATTTGGAATTTATAAATCTTTGTATTAAGATTTAATTGGAAATTTTCCAAAAGTAAAGTTTTCCAATTTAATATATCAAATTGGAATTGAATGGAAATTTGGTAATAATTGAGATGAGCTTCTGCGAATGAAGATCGTTGATATATATGGAACTTAAAAGGCCTTGCCACTATTCCATTTATATTATTAGTCTGATACGGGAATTTATATCAATTATACACTATTATGATTTCCATGTAGATTCTATTTTGATGTAAGATGAGTTTGGGTTTATCATGAACAATGTTTTAAATATTATTTGTTCTTTAACCCAGTTAAAGATAAGATTAATTTCTTAAATTTGAATAATCATTAAGTAATGATTTTTGAGATTAAAACTAAACTAGAGTTTTAATGAATCTTTAATTAGATTAAAATGAGAATGAGATAATTAAATTTGTCGAATTCATGAAATGATCGAGGATGGAGACCACCAGTTTTACTCCAGGTGATAGTTAAATCTTTAATTAGTTTTGAACGTAAAAGGGTAATTAAATTTACCGATAACACCGTGGGTGTTAGATATGGAGTACTACCAGTTTTTCTCCATGGGATGAATAGGATGGGATTGGGATAATAAATAATATATGATTATTTTGGTAAAGTTCGCTAATCCTGACTGGTTGATAAACCTTAATTTGGTTTAAAATTGCGAAAAGATAAAATGAAATCCTTTGAAATGATATCTAAAGGAAGGTTTAAGAACAAATTTAAAAGAATTAATCTTTGACAAAATTAATGGGAACCTTTCCCTAATAATGTGAATATTTTATTTAAAGAATATTCTGAACTGGAATGAGGCGTATGATGTGTTTTTATTGCACTTGATTATTGATCATAAAATACGTGTGCTATTCGAAAACACCGGGTTTAACCCATTTTGAATAATTAATATGAGGACCAAAAGTCGACGATGAAGACGGTGGTTGAAGACTAGAGTTCTTCACACCGTTTGGATGACTACTGATGTCTTGATTGGGTTGTACACCCAAGACAAGGTAATAAGTGGTGATCGTTCAGACGTACGTGGAGATCAAAGGATGTGCGAGGACCTCTCTCCTTTATTGGACATATAGGACGAGGAATAAGGTGCCTCCGGTTTCGTTTAGACCCAAAACGGACTTCTAAATGGATGTGTGTCTGACATTGGATTTCATTCTGTGCTAATTGATTTCTGTTATATATATATATATATATATATATATATATATATGTGTGTGTGTGTGTGTGTGTGTGTGTGTGTGTGTTTGGTGGCGGAGAATTCATTCTCTTTCTTAACACCCTTCTCTGAGACGTACGAGCTTAGAGGTTATATATTGATAGGCATCAGTTGCATGGCGTGAATTGTCAGTGTGGCATTCTAAGATGCAATTGATCAAGGCTTTTGTTGAAAAGAAAAGTCTTGTGGTTGATGATCAAAGCACAGTTTTAAATAATATAGCTTTGTATATAACGTCAATTCGCGAGCCTCACGCCCGTTATGAGACAAAAAGGGATCGTGACTACAGGGAGTGCATGCGTTTCTTTCTAGCTAGACATGGTGTCATGGTATGGAGCCCAAGCATTTTTACTTATGTGGATGATGGAATGAGGCATCTCGGATATTGAGTCCCTAGTGGCTAAGAGATAGGTCCGATAGGACCTGGAAACGTGTGTTCAGGAATAACTAATCCACTAAAGTATGTATGGACCGGCTCTGAAGATCCAGGGGTTCGCCAGCATCCGAATCTTGAGGCATTTGCTAGAGTGTCTCGAATCATTGATGAGCCATCCCTTACCTCGACTCATGATGGAAATCCAATTTCAAATACGTGACTTTTCGAATTTAATTGTAGAACTAGTATGGCGACATAGTAGGATGGGGTACTATGCTGTCTATGATTGATACATTTATATTTGAAGCTGATTTTGACACTACACACTTATAGTAATATCAAAATAATTTGTTTTAAACGTATCAAGCATGTTTGGCTATTATAAGGGAAAACTCTATCCTCCGGCTTGCGTTGCATTGTGTGATGGGACCTGTGTCTTATAATAGCTTCATTTTCCAAAAAACATTGCATTGTTTTATTTTAAACTAAGATTCACGTGGAGTAAACTCGTTATGTGTTATATGGCGTGGTCCCATGATTTACTTTATTTTAAAGTAAAGTTTAAATAACTGTTTCGAGTTCTCACACCAGTCCCATGACTGAGTCGGCGTTTATTGTTTCTACCTAAACTCTAGATGCTCATATTTTCCACACGGACAACTAGTAGTTTTGGTTTTTCGTAGATATTTCTTTTCACATGGTTCTAGATTATAGCTGGAGCTATATTCGGAAAGCTTTGTATCCGTGTATCTCTTTCAGTTGTGGCAGTTGTTATTTTCCGCTATGCATTATACATATGTATTATTTTCCGCTGCTATGTAATTTTAAATCTATGATATTGTATTTCCAATGTGTAATATATTTTCATACTCTGATATATTCTTGTACTCTGATGTAATTATTGTAATAGCAATGAAATGTTCTATTGTTTATGTCTTGACGCGTCGTGTTCTCAACTCAATCCGGGCTTTCCTATAAGGGGAAGTTTGGGTCTTTTCAATTATACAGGGCAACAATCTTATTAAGCAAATTTATAAATGAGTAGACATTGCTTCAACTAATGCATTTGATTTGAACAAAGATACAAAAGAAACCAAGTTGTAAATGGTAACTAGTTTTATAAATTAATAGCTTTCATGGGTAATATGAATTCTATAACCAACACTCCAGTAGACTCATGTTGTCACTATATACATTATCACATTGAAAGATTATAATTTACATCTACTTTTCTTGTTTCATAGAATATTGTCTTAATCATACAATTGTAAGAATGGAATAGTCATTTCTTTGTACTTCCAACTTGAATTGTTGTTTCTTCGTACATTAAATGTTGATGTACAGAAAATAAGTGTATATGTAATTGAAAATGACTCCCATGTTATTGTTAAGTACACGGATAGAAAATAAGTAGCTGTTACATAGTCCTAGTAAATAAACATATAAAGAAACATATTCAACTTGAAAAGTCGTGTCTTATGACTTAGAGTAGGATCTTTCTATATGGAATATGCAGAAGTGAATATGATATTATAACGTATCTAATAAAATAGTTATGCAAGTACATATTAAACAATATGATATACCACAGATAAGTAAATGCTGTAAGAAAAGTGATACCAGGAAATATATACTGGTTCGGACTTCCCGTCCTACATACAGTCCCAGACTCCTTCTAGAATTCAACTATCAACACCCTCACTTTGCCTGGAGGAACAGGTTCACAACACACCTGAGTGCTGACACAGATTTCCCTCTTGAGCACTGACACGGGACTTCAACAAACAATAGGAGTTTGACTTCTAAATGTTTCCTTGAATAACACCGAATAGCCAACAGTTGAGTACACCCTTCCTATAATCCTATCCTCAAGTATATAACATTTATGTGAATATTGGAGGAAGTATATTGCTTACTGAATCAAGATATTTGAAATAAATTTGATGATTCAAGAATCAATTTGAATATTTTAGAACTTTTTAGAACGCAAGAGTACTTAGAAATGTAGATCAAAAAATAGAACATAATCAGTGAGAATTAGTGATTTGTAAAACAAGTTTGTAATGTTTATATAATGATTGAACAATAATAAATGTTCATGCAGAGTTTTAGCGAAGAGAAGCAATTATTTCTTTTAGAAATCAAAAGGAATCTCTTCATGAAAGATGGTGACTTTTCAGAAATATGATTGTTATTGTCGGGTCAGTTGTATCACCCCCACTCTGGTATACTTATCCAGAAGAGGTGATGCTATAAATAAGCCATGGTGCTAATAGAACAATATCACAACTTATCAAAAGCTTGTCGGAATATAAAATCATTCATAGTACATGATTTTAAATGGAAGAGCTATTATACAACATGCCATCATAAATATAGTTACAAAGATCCAAGAGACTAGTCATCAAATAATTATACATAGGGATACATAAAGAGATAATATACATAATAAAAGTCTTCACTTCAAAGCATCCAACTAACCATCTAAACCTGGAAAGTTTTAAGTGTAGCATCATGAGCAACACAAACCCAATGAGATAGCTATTTAAGCTTAGTTTTCAAGTCATTTTTAGGCTATATCATAGTTTCATCATGATTCTTCTCTAAGGTTTCATCAATCCAAAGTTTAAAATCAAAATAAAGGAAGACTTCGAGATATTAAATCAAACAAATTTTTGATAAATTCATTTCATCAGAAGCCCATAATTTATCAAATATAGCTATGAATCTAAACCACACCCTCTACTTGGTTTAGATGTTAAGATATGTTATCCTATTGTGGTCGGCATCCTGTCATTAAGTAAGGATGTACCCTACTCGGCTCAATAACAACATAAAATAATAGTGGATTACCCAAGACTTGTTGTCTTATATCGCAACCCATCGAAGAAATATAATTAACAAAATGTATCTCACAAGTAATCTTAAATTACTTTTCAAATTCATGTTTTTAAGGATTTAAGATAAACCCAAAACTACCTCAAACTTATTCCAATCAATGTAAAAAAAGAACGTCAAAACCACTTCATAGAATTTAAAATCTAAAAGCAAAAGAAAAGATAGCATTTGAAAAAGTGCTACAAAAAGTTTCAGCATCAATAAAAATAAAATTGTAGCGTTTAGAAAGCATTATGAAAAGTTCTGGGCATGTTAAGAGTGTTTTATAAATAATTCAGAGAATAGACAACATTTCAAAAATGCTATGACAAGTTCTGGGTGGTTTACAATGATTTTAGGCTTAAAACAACTATCTATAGCGTTTCAGGCATGCAATGAAAAGTTCTGCTCATGTCAAAATATTTTATAGTCAATTCAGATAAAAGACAACGCTTCAAATATGCTACAGAAAGTTCTGAGGAGTTTAGAATGGTTTACAATGGATACTGCAGCATTTCAGATGCGTTATGAAAAGTTCTAAGCTAGTTAGAATACTTCAAAGTAATTCAGAAAAGGAAGCGCTTCAGAAATACTGAAAATGTTATGTTTTGACACACTTCAGTGTAAGAAACATCTAAGAAGTGTTTCAAATTCCAAAAATGTTTCAAATTTCTGAAATTCAGATTTTCAGCCAATTTTTCGGCAAAATGTTTGATGTTATTTCTCTATGATAAAAATAGTTTTTGACTCCAAGTTTTTTACAGTAAGACGCTTTCTTAGTCTAATTAATTGACATAAAAGAAACCCTCTAAATCATTGATTAATTTAATATAAAAAATTCAATATCATGAGACATTTTCTACATATCTATTTCGGGTAGATTTTTATCTGACTTTGCGTCCAGTTTTCAGGTACACAAACTTTCGAATTAGAAAAAGTGGCCGAAGATAAAGTTGTAGGCCTTTAATTAGCTTTCCAAATTGATAAAGAAATAGGAATTTCATTAAGGATTGCAAAAGTTGTGGTCAAAATACCAAACGTCTTTTCAGGGGTTCAAGTCCAATAATTCATTCTTAAATTTCACAACTTTTCTTCAAAATATGAAATGAATACATGAACTTAAATAGTTTTTCTCACCTTATACTTATATCATGATCTTGTATATATACACTTGGCTTCTCCTAAATGTCTCCTCTTTATCTTATTTAATTTTTATTTTGTGAATGCATGAAAAGAAGTGAACCTTTCCAGGCTAGTTTCGTAACTTAGTTTTGGACACTTGTCCACCTTATCTTCATGCAAGCTTTAGGATGTAGACAAATGCCTCCTTAGGTGTCTTTAGATGTTTCTACACATGGACACCTAATGGTTTTATGTGTCTTTACCTCCTTAATTCTCATGTCATATGCACCGTTCATTTTATGACACATGTCCTTATCATTTTAAGCCATTTTTCATATTCTAGAATATATTTGCACATACCATTTGTCTTTTATTTATAAACTATGTGTTATGTACATATTTGTACATATGTATATATATACACACATACATATGCGTTTATTTATTATACTTAAATGTTTGAATCAGATCAAATTAAAATATTCAAAATTTCTAGAAACGTTTAAAATCTTTTTTTTTCTGAGTTAGGCTGTTACACTCTACCACCCTTAGAACAAGATCCTCGAATCTAGGCTTCAAACAATTCTGGATAATCTTTATGAATTTTTGACTCCACTTCCCATGATGCTTTGCCTTCGTTGTTATGGTTCCATTGAATTTTTACTAAGGGAATTTCTTTCGTTCTTAATTTCTTAATTTTTTTTCAATATCTCGAACAGGCCTTTCAATATACTTGGTCCCCCTTTTAACTTCAATGCCACTAAAATCAGTGGCATGAGATGGGCCTGAAATATACTTTTGTAGCATTGATATGTTAAACACTTTATGTATATCTGATAATTTCTCCGGTAAATCAAGTTCTTATGAAGCTTTTCCAATGTTCTTAGTAATACGAAATAGTCCAATAAATCTTAGTGATAGTTTTGCCTTCTTCTTTTCGAATAGCATTACCCCTTGTACCAGAGAAACATTAAGAAGGACTTGATCTCCTACTTCAAATTCCAAATCCTTCCTTCTATGATCTGCATAACTCTTTTTCCTATCTTCATAACTCTTTTGCCTACTTTGGGCTGCTTGCAATCTTTCCTTTATAATGGAAATCTTCTCAGTTGTTTCCTTTACTAGGTCCGGACCAAGATGCTCATGAACTCCAACTTCTGCCCAATATACTGGTGAATGACAAGGCCTTCCAAACAAAGCTTCGTATGAGGCCATACCAATACTTGCATGATAACTATTGTTATATGCAAATTCGATTAATGGTATGTGAGTTTCCCATGTGACTTCAACTTCCATTTTACAAGACCTTAATGTATCTTCTATGATTCGGTTCACCCTTTCAGTTTGTCCATCTGTTTGAGGATAAAAGGATGTATTCAGGTTTAGTGATGTATCTAGTGCTTTTTGAAGACTTCTCCAAACCCTTAAAGTGAATTGTGAATCTCTATCTGAAATGATAAATGGTATACCATGTAGTCGAACAATTTCTTTCAAATAGAGTCTACTCAATTTCTCCATTGAGTAGGTCATGTTGTAAGGTATGAAATGTGCTGACTTTGTCAAGCGATCCACCACTACCCATATTGCATCATGACCTTGTTTTGTCATTAGTAATCGAGTGGTAATATCCACTGTTATATACTCCCATTTCCATTCAGCAATAAGAAGTGGTTGTAGATGTCCTGCGGTCGTTGTTGCTCTGCTTTAATTTTTTGGCACATAAGAAAATTTGGCACAAATTCAGCAACATCCTTATTTATTCCATTCCACCAAAACCAATGCTTAAGATCCTTAAACATTTTTGTGCTTTCTGGATGCACCATAGGCCTTGAACGATGTGCTCCACTAAGAATTTCATTTTTCAATTCAGTTTGATTTGGAACACAAAGTTGATTTTTGAATCTATAACTGCCATCTTTATCAGTGCTCCAATCTGTAGGTTCCTTATACTTTATTTTCATAAATAACTCTTTTAATTCCTCATTTTCTTCTTGGACTTCCAATATTATACTTACTAGAGTTAGCTAAATTATAATATTACATAGAAGTACTACTTTGTTAACCATGGCTCCATTGATCATCCTTGTGCAAGTGTTCATCTCGGCAAGAGTCTCTAGAGCCCTCCATTCTCTTATCATTAAAAGAGCTACTATGCCATAGTTCTTTCGAATTAATGCATCTGCAACTATATTTGCCTTTCCTAGATAATAATGTAATGTAAAGTCATAATCTTTTATAAATTCCATCCATCTTCTTTGTCTCATATTTAATTCTTTTTGAGAGAACAAATATTTTAAATTCTTATGGTCAGAGTAAACATGGAATTGTTCTCCATAAAGGTAATGCCTCCAAAATTTTAAGGTAAACACAATCGCGGTCAATTCTAAGTCATGAGTTGGAGAATTAGCTTCACGAGGCTTTAATTGACGATAGCCATAAGCAATAACTTTGTCTTTCTTCATTAGTACGCATCCTAATCCTTGTTCGCATGCATCAGAATATACTTTATATGGAACTCCACTCCTTGGCAAAGACATAGTTGATGCCTCGGTCAATCTTTTCTTTAAGGTTTCAAATGCTATCTTACATTTTCATCGCAACATAAACTTGGTTTCCTTACGAGTTAGTTTTGTTAATGGAGATGTTGTCTTTGAGAAATCTTGAATAAATCTTCGGTAGTAAACAGCTAATCCTAGAAAACTTCGAACTTCTGTTGGTGTTATCCGAGGGTTACTGTAACACCCCGAATTTCGGTTAATGCTAAAATTCACTAATTACAGAATATATAATCTCAGATGTGAGAATTGGGGGAAACGGGCTGCGTCATTGCGTTCGTCTCGGAAAAATACGCGAAATAGAGTCCGAGTTTTCGAAAATCGGAGTCCGTATGGCCCAGTTATGGCCCGATGAAGTTTGCAGAAAATTTGAAACTAAAAACAGATTTATAATTTAAATTCAGATTTTAAAATAGAGCAGGCGGGGCCAGGCGGGAAGATTCCCGCCCTACCCATGTCGACAGGGCTGTCGACAGGCCTGTCGACAGGAGTGTCGACTTGCCTGTCGACAGGGGGGCGACGCCCAGTGAAACTGGGTGCACCAGTTTGGGTTCTTGGGCTGGCTTGGAGGGCTGGTTCTGGAAGCTTCTTGGATCTGATGGTCCTAATCCTATCTAGGGTTAATCTAAGGGTCTAAAATGCAACCTAATCCTATAAATAACACCCTAGTCCTACCCTAATTCATTCATAATTAAATCTTGTAACTAAACTATGGCAAAATGAAACTTGATCATGGCCTCCACAAATCAATGAAGAGGAAAGCAAGCTAATCAACCTCTCTAATCAACTTCTAATCCATTCTAAGCATCTTAATCTTCTTCATTTGGAGTGCAAATTGCTAGTGGTGAGTTTCTATCACTTTGATGATCAATTGTTAAGATAAGTAGATTAGGTGTAATGAGACTTATGGTCTTGAATGCGGATTTGTGAGTTTGAATCATTTGTAATGATATGCTAATCTATGTATAATATTAATCCTAAGTTGAATATGTGAGTTTATGCATGTTGAATATGTAAGTTATGCAAGTTGAATATGAGGGTTTATGCAAGTTGGATATGTGGGTTTATGTATAATAAGTAATTGATTTTATGCAAGTTAAGTATGTGGTTTTATGCATGATGAGTATGTGATTCTATGCATGCTAAGTATATGACATTATGCAAGTTTAGTATGTGATTCTATGCATGCTAAGTATATGACATTATGCAAGTTTAGTATGTGATTCTATGCATGCTAAGTATATGATATTATGCAAGTTTAGTATGTGATTCTATGCATGCTAAGTATGTGATAATATGCATGATTAATGAGTTGTTTTATGCATATTTAACAAGTGGGTTTATGCATGTTAAACAAGTCCATATGCAAGTTACATGTGTGATAATATGCAAGATATGCTATGCAAGTTACATGTTTGTTAATATGCAAGTTACATGTATGTTAATATGCAAGATATGCTATGCAAGTTACATGTTTGTTAATATGCAAGATATGCTATGCAAGTTACATGTTTGTTAATATGCAAGTATGTGAATGCTTATGCAAGTTATGTGTATGCTTAGATGCATGTTTAACATGTTATGCAAGTTGTGAGAATGCTTATATGCAAGTTCAACATGTTATGCAAGTTATGTGTGCTTACGCAAGTTATGTGAATGCTAATATGCAAGTTCAACATGTTATGCAAGATATGTGTATGATAATATGCAAGTTCATATGCAATATGTTATGCAAGTCATGTGCGATAATATGCAAGTTTGGGTTAAATATAGTTGGGTTAATATATGCTCATGTATGCGAGTTGACATTCTCTTAACCCATGACAAAGTTATATGCTAAGATTTGGTTAAACCCATGATGTTGTGATGGATCTTTCCTTTTAGTATGTCGTGAAATGAAAACGATTTGCGTGGGGAACGATGGGGTTAATAAAGATGTTAATAAAAGTATGATTGGGTATGATTAAGCATACCATAAAAACAAATTAACATAAGTGGGAATTTACCTATTGAGTTAGGTCTACCCCATGGGAATTTACCTATTGAGTTAGGTCTACCCATGTTATGAAAAACTTGATATTAATTAGGGATAATTAATATAAATTATGGGGGTGATTAATTAGGTGTAATTAATCGACTAAGACACGAGGTTGGACTCAGTTGTAGCGTAAAACTGCCCGGACCCAACCGGCTTAACCAGTTGCTACAAATGTTAGCCCAATGTGAGAGGTCTTAGGCACAAACTAAATACGTGATTAATGTAAAGACACGAGGTTAGACTCGGTTATGACATAAGGCTGCCCGGACCCAACCGGCTTAACCAGCGGTCATAAAAGATAGTCTAATGTGAGAGGTCTTTATGAGGATCACGGTCTTAATTAATTAAGAAACACTTAACCATATAAGCATGTAGTGGGGCTTGAGGGTTAAGTGGGTGCCTTGGGTGGCATGAGAAAACTAGTGGGTTGCCTTGGGTGGCAATAGAAAACACGATTAGAATACTTAACCAAAGTGGAACATGTAATTAAACATGATTAAGGGGTTAAGTAAGTGCCTCGGGTGGCATGTGGGAATTAAGTAAAGGACTTGGGTGTCATGTGGAAATCTAGTGGGTGCCTTGAAAGGTAATTAAAATATGATTAATGACTTAACCAAAGTATTTATAACATGTAAGTAGACATGGTTAAAGGGGTTAAGTGGGATACACTAGAAAAAAAAAAAAATAACAAGCTTAGGTGGTAGCTTGTGGGGGCCCATCTCAACCAATATCCCAAACGTATCTTTGTGGGCTCGACCCAAGTCGGGTGACGGGACACGCATATTGGGCTTGACTATAAGAGGCCAAAAACGGGTTAGCGGTGGCAACGTGGGACCAACGGGTTTCATATGCGTGTGTGGACCCGGGCTGGTTAGTAAATCGTTGTTGCATCGAGTAGATATAAAGCCGTGCACCGTTGATATTATCAGGTTGCCACTTTGGGGAAATGATACACCCCATTGTGGGACCAGCACGGGTATCTACGTTAGGGAGCCGATCGCTTGGGAGTAGTGGGTACACCTAGTAATGATAGGGGCAGACGGCACCTATGTAGGGGTACTAGAAACTACTGGGTAAAAATTACTAAGTACATTTAGTGGGATCAACCTTTAAGTAGGAATTAATCTTAGGTAGGTAAAACTGGTGTGGTGCAGTGTAGGAATTATCTTTGAGTAGGTCTGGGGCGGTGTAATTTAGTAATTACCCTTGGGTGGGTAAATGCGTCTTTACGGTTATCTTAGTTTATCCTAAGTTTGCCAAGCTGCTTGGTGTAGCCATGGATCCCCAGGCGTTACCGTATATCGACTTATGTCTTATCTGGTTATTTTAATGATTGTATTGTTAGGGTTATAGGACTCACTCAGACTTATGTCTGACCCCGTTGTTTTTATCTTTTTCCCCCAACCCCAGGGTATTAGAGTGGGCCTGGTGCTAGTGGGCTTTGATCGGATTTCTGTATCTATTCTTTGGAGCTTGGACCGTCGAAGTGAAGCCCAGTTCATCTTTTCTTTTATGGCTATTAGTTATGTAGTGGGATTATGTACTTCTATTTTATCAAGATGGATATTATGTACTTGACTTGGTTTATGGTTTTGTGATGTAACCAAACATGTATTACTTTCCGCTGCAATGAAATGATGTTTTAAATTTTCAAGTATTACTTATATCTGTCTTGTTGTAATTCTACTGTTCTATATTCACTTAAAATACTTCACCGAAACTAAGGCATTCCCCTGGTATGAGTGACCTTAGCGGACGTGGGGTGTTACACGTGGTATCAGAGCTTAAGGTTACCGGAACAGATAAAATTTTTAGAAAAACTATTTTTCTAAGAAAATTTTTGAAGGAGTATTTTCAAAAACATGTCTTTTAAGAGAAAGGTTTTTGAAAGAAAAGCATAATCCCCAATAGCCATATCTATATCTTTCGAATTCTCCGTTTTGAATCTTTTCCTCTCTCGTTTTGAGTTTCCCCTCCGTGTGTAGATGATCTTTCTAAGATAGATAAAAATGGAAAACCGCTTCAAGGGACTTAAACGTAAATCAGATTAGAAGTTGGTTCAAGAAGGAGGAGGACTTGTAGGTACTTATTGGATGGACGATGGGAGGAAGGCTCTAATAGTTGTTTGGTTAATAAAGGACGAAGCCTCATTGATGGGAGGTTACGAGTGGAGAATGGGAAGGAGAAGGCTAGTAGTTATCCTTTTGGGAGGAATAGGACACCTTATTAGGATTGACCAAAGAAGCAAGGACAAGGTATGGAATCTTCTGGAGGGTAGTTGTATTCCCTCACGACTAGGGTGACGGATGGGGATAAGACCGTCTAGGTTGGAATTTGGATTTCTTTATTATCCGATTCGAACTTTATTTGATTTGGACGCATTAAGTTCGTTTATCTCATCATTGTTAGTGAGTCACTGCACTTAGACACCAGTTTAGTAGATGATCCCTTAGTTGTTTCAAACCCAATTGGGCTCCATGATGTGTTTGGGTTTGAAAGTTTCTATACTTAGCGTTGAGTATAGGTGTGATGCTTGTTGGGCTTCACGGGCTATGGGTTAGTTTTGGGCATGGACTGGTTATCCAGTAGGGGTGCCGTTCTTGATTTTGAAGGGAGAGTTGTTAGGCTTATGACCCGCTTGGGTAACACTCTCGAGATCTCTTGCAATCCCATAGAATCTGTTATGCTAAGTTATCTAGAATCGCTGGACACGTCGGTCGAAAGTTTGCGATCTGTTAGAAGTGGTCCGGGAATACTCGGATGTGTTTGAGAAGGTGAAGGGCTTACCTCCGGAGCGGGAGATTGACTTCCGAATACATCTGGTAAACACTGCCAAACCAGTGACTTGGCCAGTGTGCCACAAGGCTCCTCGTGAGAGGAGGGAACTCCATAAGTAAGTAGGCGATTGCTTGAGAAGGGGTTCATAAGAAGAAGTATATCGGAGTGGGGCGCTCCAGTAGTTTTTGCCATGAAGGCGGATGGGTCCCTCAGACTTTGTGTAGGCTAAAGAGAACTAAATAAACTCACAAAGAAGAATAGACACCCATTGCCAAAGATTGATGATCTCTTTGATCAGTTGGTTGGCGCCTCAGTATTTTCGCAGTTGGACTAAGCCACATGGTTTCGTCAGTAAGAGTGGCTGACGATAGTATAGAGAAGATTGCCTTTAGGACTCCGGATGGATTTATGAGTGGCTGGTGATGCTATTTGGTTTGACGAACGCCCCCGCATACTTTGTTGATTGGAAGAGAAGGGTGTTCAGGGAGTACCTAAATAAGTTTGTGATGGCCTTTGTAAAGGACATCTTGGTCTTTTCAAGGAGCGTAATAAGTTTTCGTATGTGCTCAATAGGGTGAGCAAAGCCAGTTATAGGATAAACGGTGGTTTTGGAGCGAGACTGGCAAGGACATCCAAAGTTGGTCAAAGGCTTAATTGTTTAGCCATTATTATTATTATTTTTAGTATCATCTCACGTAGGTTGCCTGAACTCGAAGGAGATGTCCCTTGGGTGTTTGTCTGATATTGGTTTCGGCCTTTGGGGCTTGCATTTGGGGGATGTCGAATTCGTCTAGGGTGGTCTGCGTGAGAGATGGACAGTGGTGACGATTTTGGATAGGATTCTTAGCATCTTATGAGTTTGAGATAGCGTATACCCCTAACAAGGGAAACAGGGTAGTAGACGCCTTAAGAAGAAAAAGGTTGTCCGTTGAACTATAGAGTTTAGAATTTATTTCTATGTTTGACTTTAGACCTTCCGTTGACTTTGTACCCGGTTTTGCTAGCCTCCTTGGAGGTTAGGCCTACTCTTTTAGGCGGATTGGCGGAGCACAGCGAGACGACCCACAGTTGGATGAGTTAGTAGAGAAGCTCACGAGGAGAGGGTCGTCCAGCATTTTGAATAAGATACACCCTAGATGGTAAGGGGTGGTTGCGTAGAGACGATAGACTTTGTGTACCGCAAGACGAGAATTTAAGGAAGGCTATACTTGATGATACACATCGGTCGAAGATGACCATTCATCCCGGTAGGGACAAGATGTACCAAGACATGAGGCGAGTTTTCTTTTTGGCCAATATGAAGAAAGACGCGGCCAAGTATGTCGCTAGATGCTTGGTATGCTAACAAGTGAAAGTGGAACAGAAGAAACCCGGAGGGTTGCTTCACCCATTGGAAGTTCCGAAATAGGAAGTAGGATAGTGCCTCGTTGGATAACCGAAATCAAGGAAGGGTAATACGGGGATTGGGCTTATGGTAGATAGACTTACTAAGTGTGCCCATTTCATACCCGTGAAGAGCAAGAGGACTATTCCATGTCTAGCTTCAGTTTACCTTCAAGGATTATTAGATTGCATGATGTACCTCCCAGTATAGTGAGCAATTGAGATCCTATCTTCACTAGTGAGTTTTGGAGAAGTTTGCAAGAGGCGGTAGGGACTCAGTTGTGTTTGAGCACCGCATTTCATCCTCAGGCGGACGGTCAGACCAAGAGGGTGAACCGTATCTAGAACATCTTTTGAGGTTATGTATTTTGGATTTTGGAGGTACATGGGAAGAGCATCTTCCGTTGGTGGAGTTCGCATATAATAGCAGCTTTCAGTCCAGTATTGGTATGGCTCCTTTCAAAGCCCTTTTTGGAAGGCCTTGTCGATCTCCTAGATGTTGGTGGGAATCTACGGATAAGATCTCGCTTGGGCCAGATATGGTTAGAGAGACTTCAGAGAAGATGGGTTGGATTCGAAGAAGGATGAAAGCGGCGGAATCTTATGCGGACAAGAGGAGAACAGAGCTTGAGTTTGATATTAGGACATGCTTTTTATCAAGGTGTCTCCGTTACGGAATGTGGTTCACTTTGGATCTGTTAGGAAGTGAGTACCAAGGTTTGTAGGGCCATTTCCCATTAAGGAAAGAATTGGACGGATGGCATATAGAGTGGAGTTGCCTGACAGACTTAGTGGTGTACCGGATGTATTTCATGTGTCCCATTTGAGGAAGTGCCTACATGAGACCGCTGAGGTGGTAGAGCCAAGTTTGCTTAAAGAAGTAGAGCTAGAGCACGATGAGACGATTCGACGAGCTCCTACTCGCATCATTGGGCCAGAGACTAGGAAGTGGAGGAACAGAGGAGTTCAGCTAGTTAGAATGCTACTTGGGAGACGGAAGAGAAGATGCGTTCTTTGTATCCATTTCTTTTGGAGAGTATGTCTTTTAACTTCTCCTTTATCGCTTGCCTAGTGCTTATCTTATCTTTAGTAGGTCCTCTCGTTAGTCCTGTTTGACCTTTAGATAGGGAAAACCTATGGTTGAAACATGTGTTTGAGACATGTTATGGTTGATGGATGCAAGTGGATGCAAGTGTTTGCTAGTGGTTGCTCGTGGATGCATATATACACACTCTAGGCACTAGATCGGCTCAATCACTTCATATTGCATATTGCATAAAAATTGTGTGTGGTTAGCTAATTTATGGATGTATAATGATTGTGTTATCATATGGATGATGCATTTTGGTGAATGATTGTGCACTCATATAGATACTGTATGTGTCGATAGGGTTATCTCGCATACATATTGGATGCATGGCACTATCATGGTTTGCATATGTTCGTACATTAGATAGGGAACATATACACACACCGTTTGCATATGCTCATACATCATTAGAAACTGTTTAAGGACAATGGATGCCCGTGGTTGATGATTTGAGTAGATGGTTTTTTGGATGGTAGGATATGCATTCTCCTTAGCTTAGAGATTTCGGGGACGAAATCCTTTAAGGAGGGGAGAATGTAACACCCCGAATTTCGGTTAATGCTAAAATTCACTAATTACAGAATATATAATCTCAGATGTGAGAATTGGGGGAAACGGGCTGCGTCATTGCGTTCGTCTCGGAAAAATACGCGAAATAGAGTCCGAGTTTTCGAAAATCGGAGTCCGTATGGCCCAGTTATGGCCCGATGAAGTTTGCAGAAAATTTGAAACTAAAAACAGATTTATAATTTAAATTCAGATTTTAAAATAGAGCAGGCGGGGCCAGGCGGGAAGATTCCCGCCCTACCCATGTCGATAGGGCTGTCGACAGGCCTATCGACAGGAGTGTCGACTTGCCTGTCGACTTGCCTGTCGACAGGGGGGCGACGCCCAGTGAAACTGGGTGCACCAGTTTGGGTTCTTGGGCTGGCTTGGAGGGCTGGTTCTGGAAGCTTCTTGGATCTGATGGTCCTAATCCTATCTAGGGTTAATCTAAGGGTCTAAAATGCAACCTAATCCTATAAATAACACCCTAGTCCTACCCTAATTCATTCATAATTAAATCTTGTAACTAAACTATGGCAAAATGAAACTTGATCATGGCCTCCACAAATCAATGAAGAGGAAAGCAAGCTAATCAACCTCTCTAATCAACTTCTAATCCATTCTAAGCATCTTAATCTTCTTCATTTGGAGTGCAAATTGCTAGTGGTGAGTTTCTATCACTTTGATGATCAATTGTTAAGATAAGTAGATTAGGTGTAATGAGACTTATGGTCTTGAATGCGGATTTGTGAGTTTGAATCATTTGTAATGATATGCTAATCTATGTATAATATTAATCCTAAGTTGAATATGTGAGTTTATGCATGTTGAATATGTAAGTTATGCAAGTTGAATATGAGGGTTTATGCAAGTTGGATATGTGGGTTTATGTATAATAAGTAATTGATTTTATGCAAGTTAAGTATGTGGTTTTATGCATGATGAGTATGTGATTCTATGCATGCTAAGTATATGACATTATGCAAGTTTAGTATGTGATTCTATGCATGCTAAGTATATGACATTATGCAAGTTTAGTATGTGATTCTATGCATGCTAAGTATATGATATTATGCAAGTTTAGTATGTGATTCTATGCATGCTAAGTATGTGATAATATGCATGATTAATGAGTTGTTTTATGCATATTTAACAAGTGGGTTTATGCATGTTAAACAAGTCCATATGCAAGTTACATGTGTGATAATATGCAAGATATGCTATGCAAGTTACATGTTTGTTAATATGCAAGTTACATGTATGTTAATATGCAAGATATGCTATGCAAGTTACATGTTTGTTAATATGCAAGATATGCTATGCAAGTTACATGTTTGTTAATATGCAAGTATGTGAATGCTTATGCAAGTTATGTGTATGCTTAGATGCATGTTTAACATGTTATGCAAGTTGTGAGAATGCTTATATGCAAGTTCAACATGTTATGCAAGTTATGTGTGCTTACGCAAGTTATGTGAATGCTAATATGCAAGTTCAACATGTTATGCAAGATATGTGTATGATAATATGCAAGTTCATATGCAATATGTTATGCAAGTCATGTGCGATAATATGCAAGTTTGGGTTAAATATAGTTGGGTTAATATATGCTCATGCATGCGAGTTGACATTCTCTTAACCCATGACAAAGTTATATGCTAAGATTTGGTTAAACCCATGATGTTGTGATGGATCTTTCCTTTTAGTATGTCGTGAAATCAAAACGATTTGCGTGGGGAACGATGGGGTTAATAAAGATGTTAATAAAAGTATGATTGGGTATGATTAAGCATACCATAAAAACAAATTAACATAAGTGGGAATTTACCTATTGAGTTAGGTCTACCCCATAGGAATTTACCTATTGAGTTAGGTCTACCCATGTTATGAAAAACTTGATATTAATTAGGGATAATTAATATAAATTATGGGGGTGATTAATTAGGTGTAATTAATCGACTAAGACACGAGGTTGGACTCAGTTGTAGCGTAAAACTGCCCGGACCCAACCGGCTTAACCAGTTGCTACAAATGTTAGCCCAATGTGAGAGGTCTTAGGCACAAACTAAATACGTGATTAATGTAAAGACACGAGGTTAGACTCGGTTATGACATAAGGCTGCCCGGACCCAACCGGCTTAACCAGCGGTCATAAAAGATAGTCTAATGTGAGAGGTCTTTATGAGGATCACGGTCTTAATTAATTAAGAAACACTTAACCATATAAGCATGTAGTGGGGCTTGAGGGTTAAGTGGGTGCCTTGGGTGGCATGAGAAAACTAGTGGGTTGCCTTGGATGGCAATAGAAAACACGATTAGAATACTTAACCAAAGTGGAACATGTAATTAAACATGATTAAGGGGTTAAGTAAGTGCCTCGGGTGGCATGTGGGAATTAAGTAAAGGACTTGGGTGTCATGTGGAAATCTAGTGGGTGCCTTGAAAGGTAATTAAAATATGATTAATGACTTAACCAAAGTATTTATAACATGTAAGTAGACATGGTTAAAGGGGTTAAGTGGGATACACTAGAAAAAAAAAAATAACAAGCTTAGGTGGTAGCTTGTGGGGGCCCATCTCAACCAATATCCCAAACGTATCTTTGTGGGCTCGACCCAAGTCGGGTGACGGGACACGCATATTGGGCTTGACTATAAGAGGCCAAAAACGGGTTAGCGGTGGCAACGTGGGACCAACGGGTTTCATATGCATGTGTGGACCCGGGCTGGTTAGTAAATCGTTGTTGCATCGAGTAGATATAAAGCCGTGCACCGTTGATATTATCAGGTTGCCACTTTGGGGAAATGATACACCCCATTGTGGGACCAGCACGGGTATCTACGTTAGGGAGCCGATCGCTTGGGAGTAGTGGGTACACCTAGTAATGATAGGGGCAGACGGCACCTATGTAGGGGTACTAGAAACTACTGGGTAAAAATTACTAAGTACATTTAGTGGGATCAACCTTTAAGTAGGAATTAATCTTAGGTAGGTAAAACTGGTGTGGTGCAGTGTAGGAATTATCTTTGAGTAGGTCTGGGGCGGTGTAATTTAGTAATTACCCTTGGTTGGGTAAATGCGTCTTTACGGTTATCTTAGTTTATCCTAAGTTTGCCAAGCTGCTTGGTGTAGCCATGGATCCCCAGGCGTTACCGTATATCGACTTATGTCTTATCTGGTTATTTTAATGATTGTATTGTTAGGGTTATAGGACTCACTCAGACTTATGTCTGACCCCGTTGTTTTTATCTTTTTCCCCCAACCCCAGGGTATTAGAGTGGGCCTGGTGCTAGTGGGCTTTGATCGGATTTCTGTATCTATTCTTTGGAGCTTGGACCGTCGAAGTGAAGCCCAGTTCATCTTTTCTTTTATGGCTATTAGTTATGTAGTGGGATTATGTACTTCTATTTTATCAAGATGGATATTATGTACTTGACTTGGTTTATGGTTTTGTGATGTAACCAAACATGTATTACTTTCCGCTGCAATGAAATGATGTTTTAAATTTTCAAGTATTACTTATATCTGTCTTGTTGTAATTCTACTGTTCTATATTCACTTAAAATACTTCACCGAAACTAAGGCATTCCCCTGGTATGAGTGACCTTAGCGGACGTGGGGTGTTACAGTTACATTTCACCACCGCCTCAACCTTTGATGGGTCTACCTCTATTCCATTCTTTGAGAAAACATGCCAAGAAATTTTACTTCCTCCAACCAGAATTCACATTTACTTAATATTGCATATATCTTATGTTCTTTTAGTGTTTGGAGACATAAACACAAATGGCACTCATGCTCCTCCTTTGTCTTAGAATAGATAAGAATATCATCGATAAATATAATAACAAAATGACCAAGATATGGACGTATGGATGGAACACACGATTCATTAGATCCATGAATAATGTTGGAGCGTTTGTAAGGCCAAAAGTCATCACAAAGAATTTGTATTGTCCATATTGTTACTGGGAAGTTTTTTTAGAATATCTTCTTCTTTTATTCTTAATTGATGATACCCAGATCTTAAGTCATTTTTTGAAAATACGGTAGCTCCCTGGAGTTGATCGAATAAATCATTGATCCTAGGTAATGGGTATTTGTTCTTAATTGTTACCTTATTAAGCTTTTGGTAATCCACGCATAGACGAAACGTTCCATCGTGCTTCTTTAGAAACAACACTTGTGCTCCCCAAGGATATTTACTCGGTCTAATAAATCCTTGATCCTCCATCTCCTTAATTTGTCTCTTTAATTCTTGATTTTTCATAGGAGACATACGATAAGCTGCTTTAGCATCAGGAGTTGTAACAGGGATTAAGTCGATGCAAAATTCAATTTCTCTGTTTGGTGGTAACCTTGTTATTTCTAGAAAAACTTCCTTAAATTCCTTTTCTAATCACGATTTGGTCCACCATTTGACCCTTATCCTCTATATTGATATGAGCAATATATCCAGATATAAAAGCATCTTCAACTTTATCACATGAGTAAACAAAGGTTTTGTGTTCTCGAATTGTCAAACTTATGGTTTTGTTGTGACAATTCAAGATAGCTTGATATTTTGTAAGCCAACCCATCCCAAAGATGATATCAAAATGTTCCATTGGAAAGATAATTAAATTAGCCACCATATCCTTACCTTCAGATTTAAGGATACAATTCCTACACATACTCTCAAGTTTAGTTCTCCCTCTTACTAGACTATCTATTATTAAAGGATTTGATAGTTTCTCATTAGGTAATCCTATCTTAGTAGCGAATATTTCAGCAATAAGAGAGTGTGTGGCACCAGTATCAAATAAAATTCTGGCTTGAAAGTCAAAAAGAAACACGATACCTTCTACTTGAGCTTGTTCAGAAACAACTGCATATACCTGTCCTTGTTTCCCCCTGTTATCCTTCCTCGGCTTCTTACAATTCCGACTAATGTGCCCAAATTCATTGCAATTGTAACATACAATTGCCTTAGTACAGTTTGGAGAAATGTGTCATGTTTCATTGCATAAGAAACATCTCCTTACTTTGTCAAGCTCCTTTTCTTGTCCTATCGGTCCTTTATTTGGTTTCTTCTTTTTCTCATCTGGTTTGGTTTCCTTTTACTTGAAGCCTCCCCTTCTTGCTGGAACTGAAGATAGTCTTCTTCTAGATTTAAAGCTTCTGCCACTATCATCTCATAAGTTTTGCTCTATCACCAATAACATGTCTTTTTATGGGACAGATTAATCCCTTTGCAAATCGTCTAGCACGCTTTTTGAGTGTATCAATTAAATGATTCTCGAATCAGGGTGCTTCAAACTTATTTTGATATTGGGCTACTGACATACCTTCTTGAGTAAGATTTTGAAAATTTGTCTCTGTTTTCTCTCTCTCTCTCATTCTCCGGAAAACACTTATCTAAGAACTTTTCCTTATATTCTTCCCATGTCGTTTGTTCTAACTTGTCTGGACTAGTTGTTGTTCGAACTAGCTCCCACTAATTACGAGCCTCCTCTGATAATTGAAAGATAGACAACTTCCTCTTGTCGACTTCATTACATTCCAAAACTTCAAATATATCCTCTAGATGTTGAATCCATTGCTCTGCCTTAACTGGATCTGCATCTTCAACAAATTTGTCATGTTTCAAACTTGTAAAACGGCTTAAAAGGATGTTTGTTGAAGATGTTGAAGAAACTTGCTCCGTCTGATTGATAAAAGATGCAAACAATTCCATAGCATTTGTTTGTGCGGAGGACCGAGCCTCTTGACTTTGAGTTGTTGAGTTATTTTGATTTGCCATGACTTTCAATAAAAAATATCATGTTATGGTCACGGATGAAACACACCTTTAGTTATAAAGAATATCTAATGACATACTCAAGTCTTGAACACACAAACATGTTATATTATTTATAACCCTTATTTACAAACAAAATTTTGGGTGTTTATCCACAACCTCCCCAAAATATAGATAGTCATTCATACTACTTGATATGTTAACTAATACTTAACTTCATACTTAACTTCCTATTTCATCTTTAATCTATCACTATTATTTCCTTTGATGAAGAAGGGCCCGTTTCATTCTTTGCTACTCGAGAAGGCCCAGTAACTTCTTGAGAGTAATCATTTGATTCAACTTTCTCAGACTCCTCTTCATCATATTGTTCCACTATTTTATTTCGAAGTCGTTTTTGTCTTATATTCCCTCCTTGTGGTGGTAATGCTACTTCTTTCCTTAGAAATTCTAAAGCATCTCTATAGTTAGTCCGTTCTGCTAGTTTAATCGCCATCTCAAAGGGTTTCATCTTTTGCTGCAGACGGTAAAGAATAAATCTCTTTTTACGCCGTCTTCATAATCGTTAGCTCTATGATAAACTTCATATATTTCATCGAGTAGAATGGTCCTTGCTCTCTTTTTAAGCATATGCTTTTCTGTTGTGCGACTTGTAGCAACTAATCGTTTGTTTGGTGTGGTGGTGCACTTAACACCACCCCATGAATGCCCCGTACACCATGGTTTGTTGCTTGCCATAGCTTATAACTGCAAATAGTCATAAGGATGTCAATAATTGCATAAACTTCTTATTCTGAAAAATTAAATTGTGATACTATAAAGTTTCCAAAAACACCCCTTATGCCTTGGCTCTGACACCAATAATTGTAACATCCCCACTCTGATATACTTATCCAGAAGCGGCGATGCCACAAATAAGCCATGGTGGTAATAGAACAATATAACAACTTAACAAAAGCTTGTCGGAATATAAAATCATCCATAGTACATGATTTAAAAAAAAGAGCTATTATACAATTTTGCCATCATAGAATATGGTTACAAAGATCCAAGAGACTAGTCATTAAATAATTATACATAGGGATACATAAGGAGATAATATACATAATAGAAGTCTTCACTTCAAAGCATCCAACTAACCATCCAAACCTGAAAAGTTTTATATGTAGCATCATAAGCAACACAAACCCAATGAGATAGCTATTTAAGCTTAGTTTTCAAGTCATTTATTAATGGGTTGTATCATATTTTCATCATGATTCTTCTCTTCAAAGGTTTCATCAATCCTAAATTTAAAACAAAAAGTCAAGGAAGACTTCAAGATATTAAATCAAACAAATTTATGATAAATTCATTTCATCAAAAACCCATAGTTTATCAAATATAGTTATGAATCTAAACTGCACCCTCGATTTGGTTTAGATGTTAGGATGTGTTATCCTATTGTGGTCGACATCCTGTCACTAAGTAGGGATGTACACTACTAGGCTCAATATCAACATAGAGTAATAGTGCACTACCCAAGAATATTGTCTTATACTACAGCACATTGAAGAAATATAATTAATAAAATGTATCTCACAAGTTAATCTTACATTACTTTTCAAATTCATATTTTTAAGGATTTAAGATAAACCTAAAACTACCTCAAAATTATTCCAATCTATGTAAAAAAGAACGCCAAAACTACTTCATAAAGGTTTAAAATCTAAAAGAAAAAGAAAAGATAGCATTTGCTAAAGTGCCATACAAATTTCAACATCAATAAAAATAAAATTGCAGCATTTAGAAAGCGTTATGAAAAGTTATGGGCATGTTAAGAGTGTTTTATAAATTATTCAGAGAAAAGACATCGTTTCAGAAATGCTATATCAAGTTCTAGGTGGTTTATAATGATTTTAGGCTTAAAACAGCTATTTACAGCATTTTAGGCGTGCAATGAAAAGTTCTGTTCGTGTTAAAGTACTTTATAACCAATTCACTTTTTATTTAGTTCCGGCTAAATTTTGGTAAGAAGGTGCCATCCTCAAAGAAAAGACAGCTTTTCAGATATGCTACAGAAAGTTTTGGGTATTTTAGGATGGTTTAAAACAGATATTGCAGCGTTTCAGATGCATTGTGAAAAGTTCTGAGCTAGTTAGAATACTTCTAAGTAATTCAAAAAAGGCAGTGCTTCAGAAATGTCAAAAAAGTTATGTTTTGACACACTTCAGTGTAAGAAACATTTAAGAAGCGTTCCAAATGTCTGAAATTCAGATTTCAGCCAGTATTTTGGCAAAATGTTTGATGTTGTTTCTCTATGATAAAAATAGTTTTTGACTCCCAATTTTTTACATTAAGAAGCTTTCTTAGTCTGCTTAATTACCATAAAAAGAAATCGTTAAAATCATTTATTGATTTAAGATAAAAAATTCAATATCATGAGGTATTTTTTACATGTCTATTTTGGGCAGATTTTTACCTGACTTTACGTCCAATTTTCAGGTATGCAAACGATCGAATTAGAAAAAGTGGTCGGAGACAAAGTTGTAGGCCTTTGAGTTTAGGGCTGGGCATTTTCCTCGGTTAACCTGTTGAACCGATCTAACCGACCTCAACCGAACCGCATTAACCGAGCTTTGCAATTAACCGATCGCCGTTAGCCAATTAAAATCGGTTCGGTTAATGATTAACCACAGTTACGGGTTCGGTTAACCATTAACCGTAAAACAAGCATATGCGGTAGGTTTTAAAAACCGCAACCTAATACCCAACCAATATTTTCCTTAACCCTAAAAATGAAAACATCGGCTCCTTCAGTTTCTTATTCCTAACTGCTATTCAAAATTTTTGTTCGCTAGAAATCCTCTCCAATGTTAAATCTTCACTACCGATGCCGACGCCCTTGTTTCAGCTGATTAGGGAGGAGGAGAGCGTTAGAGATCTTACTGAGGATTTGTCTTTGAAAGGTAATTACACTGTAACTTCTACTTTATTTTCTCCATTTCCAATTTGTGCATACCGTGAAACTGATAATATGACTACTTGCTGTTTTGGATCCATTATTGCTTATGTGTACAAACCCTGATATTCTTCTAAGTCTGATATTATATTACTGCTAATGTGTACAAATTCATGGATCTACTATGTATATTCTTGAGTCTGAGATTCTTGATTCTGAGATTATGTTATTGCAAATATGTAACACACTTTGATACTGTCCATACATCATATCTAGTGTACATTCTTGAGTTTGAGATTTCTCTCTATATTTTATTTGTTTATTTATTTATTAAACTTTAAGAGAAGAGTGAGAGTACTTTGTTTATTGCCACCATAAACGAACAATCTTTTTCCTAAATTCTGCTTCATTAAGCCAGTATCATGTTATAAATCTTTTTCCATATGAATTTTAGTTAAAGATTCCAAATCATTTAGTTGCAAGGCATATGGGTTATCGAAGGGATCTATTTTATGTTTATGCAGTAGCAATTTTAGTTCGTCAGATATTTCTTTAGAACCAAAAGAAAGTTTATCAGCCCCATTTTTGAGAAAGTATTTCTTGTTTCTGTGTTCTTAAAGCAAAGCATATGGTTTCCATGAACTTAAATATACCAATATTAACGACTGAAATATGCCATTCTAAACATGATTTTAATTCTTTGCATGAACTAAGCCTTGAATGCATTATTTGTCCTAGCATGGAACACTGCATTTTTCAATTAATGAGTTGAGACGGAGATACTTTCCAGAGTTGTAATATAGTTTCCCGTGACAGTGTAAAATAGGTTGTATTGATTGTGTAAAATTACATCTAGATTTGTAATATGGTTGTCTAATTGTGTAAAATTACATCTAGATTTGTAATATGGTTGTCATTGATTATGTAAAATGTTAAAATTTCCAACTAAATCATTTAATTTTAATACCACTTATACAAATGCTTATTTGAAGAAAAGACGCGTAATAAATGAATTTACAAATTTTTAATGATTTATCTGCACTGCAATAGCTCTAAATATTCTGTTTCTGCAGAGATTATAAAAAACAATCGTGATCTTAGGAGAACAAGCCATTTGACATTGATTTCAAGGCTTCAAGTTGTTCTCTCAATTTCAGTATGGTGAATGCTAACGGAAAGAGGAAGAACATAAGTGTGAAATACAATTATCAGTCTCTTATTTACATATAGGCTTCATTCCATAATGCAGAGATTTGCATTGCAAAATCTGATTTGCCAAAAATAGTTCTTACCAAAATATAATTATTTTTTGGTATTATTTCCCCTTTTCAATTTTCCTATCATTCTCAACTTCTCATTTAAATGTTGATGATGATATGGGTTTAAATAATGGATTTTTCCGCATATTTCATATATATTTTTTGACTTTGAAAATTTTCAAACTTTGATTTCGATTTAAAAGCTGAACCTAGATTTTTTGATGATTGTTTGCTATTATTCTGATTTTTTCAATATCGATATAAGTTGGAATGTATTTTGATTTGTGAATCTGATTTCACATGATAACTTAAACTTGGAAAGAATCCGATTTGGTGGGATGTTAATTTTTCCATTTGAACTCCAATTGGAATAATATGAAAATTCAACAAAAAATTATCGTCAACACAATGATATAAGTTTGTGATTGTTGACATCAAAAGTTGGTCACTAGTGACAGTCAACCCCCAATCTGTGAAGAGCACACGAATAACAATCACAAAATGCAATAAAGTAAATGAAACAGGGAACACGCAAGACTTTTTATAGTGGTTTGGCAAGAGATGGTGCCTACATTCATTTTATATGTATTGATTTGCTTTTGATTACAAGTACAACACTTTTTCTATTTGAAGAAAGAAAAAGAATTAGCTATTTCTTTCGGAGTTAGCCGGTGAGAAGCTTAGAATCCGAAGTCTTGAGTTGAGATAAGATTGTCCAAAAAGAAGAAGGCATTTTCCTCTTTTAGCTTGGAGGTATTTATAGGTGAAGAAGTGGGCTGACCGAGCCACCACGTGGCTTGCCTCTTTTGCGAAGTTCTGACACATGGAGATCGATCATTGGAAGTAGTTGCGATGGTGGGACCCGGTCTAATTGATTTATAGTATCCTCGAAAATTGTGGCTTGCGTGGCACTTGAGATGAGGTGTATCAAATGTAGAGCTTTGTTCGGAAGTGGTTGGCTTCCTTTAATGCATTGAGAATTGGGCCGAGTATTGAACGACTTAGCTGAATATTTTCCACATAGATTCAGAGATATCTGGTCTATCAGAACTTTAAGGAAGAGCTTGACTCCGCCAGTCTGGGAGAGCGATTGTGTCGGGGTACGAGATGCTGCTGCTCAAAGAAAATTAGCTTGGGCCAAATCTTTTCTGGACTTTCTGAAGTACAGGTCATTCTATTGGTCGACTAACCGATACTGAAAAGTGGGCTTCTTGACATTGGGCTTCGATCCGTTGAGCCGTGACAGCTTTTGCCAAAACGTTGGTCAACACTTTGCCGCTCAGAATACATCTTTCTTGGTAAAGGAGGTATGTTCTGAACCTGGTGTTAAAGTTCAATGTGTGGGTACCGATGGTTGCGCTGAACCATATTAAGGCCAAAAATCTGACAATCCTGGTGGTTGTATTAAGACCAGATATCCAACGATCGAAGAAGATCGTATTAAGGTCAGAAAACCAACAACCATCGAGGACCGTATTAAGGCCGATAAAGTAATTGTTAACTTCGGTCGTGAGATTCAACATCTACAGTGATTATATGGGCCATTCTCAGTCTAGAGAAGACTCTGGTCTTAATTGGCAAGTATTAACCATACCCGGCTTGAAGATATGAGCGATCATCAATCACACTTGACTTTGAAGGGAGACGGGTATTATCAATACTCGACTTACATAGATGGTGAGTATTATCCATACTCAGCTTACAGAAATGGCAAGTATTTTCCAAACTCGGCTTACAGATATGTCAAGTTTTACTTATGCTTGACCTATGTGAGATCATTTGTGAAATTCAACAAGTGGTGGGCACACTTAGTTTAGAGAAGGGGTGAGTATGATCCATACTCGGATTAGGAAAATTCTATCATACTCGGCTCGAGGAGTAGGGTCAGCTATGGTGGCAGGCTTTGATCGTGCGTTACGGACGATGGCTTAGCACTGACCATATTCGGGTTGGTGAGCGTCAGTCATGCTCTGTTTAAATCATCCAAACATAATCCATGTTTGTGAAAGAAAGTTTATTGTTACTAAAGAACCATTACATGGAAATGGAAATAAATTCTAAGAGGACAACGGTTGATTCCATAGCATGCCTAGGAGCTAAAACCTAACCTCGTACATGTGTACATCAACATATCCATTTTATTGAAAGAAATTAAAATGCATTGAAAATATGAAATCTATTTCTTATTAATTGATGATGATGTCGCTAGTGCAGAGCTCAGGGTCCTTTCCGTTTCTAGGAGCTCGAGGACCGGCTTGAGGAGCATGGGTAAAAGATAAAGGCGGCATGGCCGGTGTGTTTTTCTTGACGTACTCAGGAAGTTCTCCTTGCCTGACCCTATCCTCGATGAGGTCGCGTAAGTGTGTGGATTCATTGGTACTATGACTGGCTATGTTATGAAACATGCAGTGCTTTCTGGAATCGAGCTCTTTCTAGGTTGGCTCTCTTCGAGGAGGTTTGGGGAAAGGTACGAATCCTTGTACATCAAGGATAGATGTCGAGCAGGGAAGAATTGAGCTCGGTATACTGATCGGTCTTGCTTTCTCTTCGACATCGTACGTTGCATTCATTCTTTTCCAAGGCCTTTCCTCTTCCTTTATCCTGGTCATTGGTGTTGGATGGACCTCCTTGTTTGGTGGCAAGGAGCTCGAGGTTCTCCATCTCAACATTGGCATCTTCTTATCGGAGGAACCGCTTGGCCTTTGCATAGAAATCTTTGGTATCCTTTGGGGGATCTCTGGTCAAAGAGATTGAGAATTCTGATGGTTCTGGACGCCTGCGATGGCGACCATAAGCACCATCAATGGCTCAGGACGATCAATTAATGCTACGGCTGCTTTGAAACTTTCGAGGAAAGATCGAAGTGTCTCTCCCGGTCGTTGCATAATGGAGGTTAGGAATATGATACTTTTTGGTCGGCAGATGTGAACAGCGTGTTCCAGATACTTATCGACTCCGTTGTTAGTTGTTGAAACCACATGCTAGCTATATATGTGAGAAAGAGCGAGAAGCACTTGGCCATAACATTGGTCGATGCAGATAGTACTTCCATATGATGCATGTATCATATGAGATGGATGGTCGGGTCGGTCCGACCATCGTAGTGTTCGACGGCTGGAAACTTGAAGTCCGAAGGATTGTGGGAATTCCTGATTTCCCTGGTGAAGGGGCTGCGGTGGAATTATTTATATCTTGCTGAGAAGAATTTCCTTGGGTGAAGCGTCGGATGATGCTTGCAAGCTGGCTTCCATCTTCGAGGAGTCGCTGCCATGAATCCAGCTCTGCATTTGAGAGAGCTCCAGGACCGGGGTCCAACGAAAGCATGCTCAGGAGGGTGGCCATTGGTTGAGCTCGACCTCCGAAAGTTGAGTGAAGGTGAGGGCGAGGGTTCATCACAGTTGTTGGTTCTGGGCAGACTAGCGCCTCTTGAACCTGATGAGAATTAGTCTTAGTTATGCCTGTGGTGGAAGGTCCGGGTTATTCCAGCATAGCAAGTGATATTCGAGGTTCTTCGATGCCCCCACACGAAATGATGTTAGAAGGGTTTATGATAGCGTTTTCCTCCGCCATGGTGAGAGCCAGTATGGTAGAGTGGTCTCCTTGATTCGAAGGGAAGGCTCCACCAGCTCTTGGTTAAAGGAGAGGCGGCGTAAGATGAGCCTGCTGTAAGATGCTGGGTTGTAATGGGAAGGACATTGATTCTGATCGGTCCAACAGTTGCACGATGGGTCAGGGGGTCGAGCTGGTCCCCGTAGTAGAGGTAATACAGTCAAACGGCCTAGATCTTGATCACGAGCGTCCTGTGAATCCGCGGTTGCGGCTGCGTTGGTCGTTGGAATCGATACTCCTGGCTGTGATTGATCGGGAGGTGGAGCCAAACTAGGAGGAAGCAAAGGTGTGATCTGATATATGGCTTGCACTTGTGCAGACCGAAGATCGGTTATCGCCCCCAGCCTCGCCCGATAGAGGAATTGATGTTGAAGTGTTAAATCCCCTTTCCATCCAAGCGAGAAGGTGAACCATCAACTTTTATTGTCATTCGAGTAGTTTACCCAGAGATGTCATCCGGCCTCCGAACTCGGCCATAATCTTGTCCATGTCGTCCCAGGTAATATATCGGGACATGTCTTCATGAGAGGGGGCTTCCTGATTTTCCTCTATAGCGTTTGTCTCGGCTACATCAACGTTCATGGGACGGGAAGATGTTGCATCTTTCTTCCGCTTGTTTGCCATAGGTCGGAAGTTACTGAAGTTCGTGGAGTATGTCAGTGTGTGCCCCCTTCCTAGCGTGCCAAAATGTTGACATCAAAAGTTGGTCACTAGTGACAGTCAACCCCCAATCGTGTGAAGAGCACATGAATAACAATCACAAAATGCAATAAAGTAAAGAAAACAGGGGACACGCAAGTCTTTTTATATTGGTTCGGTAAGAGATGGTGCCTAAGTCCACTTTATATGTATTGATTTGCTTTTGATTACAAGTATGATACTTTTTCTATTTGAAGAAACAAAAAGAATTGGCTAATCCTTTCGGAGTTAGCCATGTGAGAAGCTTAGAATCCAAAGTCTTAAGTAGAGAAAAGAGTGTCCAAAAAGAAGAAGTCCTTTTCCTCTTTGAGCTTGGAGGTATTTATAGGTGAAGAAGTGGGCTGAGAAGACCGCTACGTGCTTGCCTCTTTTGCGGAGCTTGGACACGTAGAGCTCGATCATTGGAAGTAGTTGCGACGGTGGGACCCGGTCCGCTGTTGATTAATAGTATCCTCGAAAATTATGGCTTACGTGGCACTTGAGATGAGATGTATCTAAAGTAGAGCTTTGTCCAGAAGTGGTTGACCGCCTTTATTGCCTTGAGAATCGAGCCGAGTATTGAATGACTCAGCTGAATATTTCCACATAAATTCAGAGATATCTGTTCAATCCGAATTTTAAGGAAGCGCTTGACTCGACCAGTCTGGGCTAGCGATTGGGCCGGTGTACGAGATGTCGGTGCTCAAAGAAAATTAGCTCGGGCCAAATCTTTTTTAGACTTTCTAAAGTACAGGTTGTTCTGTCGGTCGACCGACCAATGCTGAAAAGTGAGCTTCTTGACATTGGGCTTCGATCCGGTGAGCCGCGACAGCTTTTGCCAAAAAGTTGGTCAACCGTGATCAAATTCCAACTTTTTCTACATGTCCAATTTTACTATTTTCTAAATTTATTAATTAAGTCCATATTAATTAATAATTATAAAAATGTGAGATATTGCCTGGTTTTTTTTAAAAAAAATTTGAGAACGAACAACCAGCTGTGTATATTGAAACTTAACCATCGTGTTTTAAAAATGTTTCCAATATTATATTTGATTTCTGACTAAATTTCGCTCTATACAAGAAAGATATGAAAATTTTGTTTTGAAAGAGCAAATAGATTGTTATTTTGGAAAAAAAACTCGTAGAATTCTGATTTCATATTTCTATAAAAGATACTAACAAAGTAAAATAAAAATAGCAAGTAATTAATGGAAATATTTGGAATTGACAAACGTGCAGTGCATTCGAGGAATGCATATCTTGTACATATGCATTATACTTTCTTAACCAATCTGTTATTAAGCTCGTTAATTTTTATATATCAATAAACAATATTTAGTTAACCATAAAATATACATGCGTGTATAAATATTCATATACGTGATAACATTCATGAATCTTCCAATTTCTGCACGTTAATATACATGCCTTATCATGGCATTCAAACAACAAAAATAAACAAAAGAAAAGTTAATGATAAAGGGTTAGTGTTATATTTCTAGTTTTTTGCTCATTGTTTCTATGTCTGCAGATGTAGTGTTATCAAGTCGTAAGCCACATAAAAAACACCAAATCCTAACACTGGACCATATGTTAACGGTTATATTTAAGCCCCTATATCTTTGTATATGTGTTTACACCAAAACTTGATCTCCAATCAAACGGCATGTATACAATGCGTAATTAGTTTATGTTTTGATTTTTTGACATGTTGTATTGTACACCCTCCTATTTTGATGATTCAGACTACTTCTGAGTATGATAAAATCTCACACTCCTTTTTAGTTCGCTTATTTAGTAAATTTTCTTGTGGGAATTAAATTAAATTGATGCTAAAGTGTATATATGTAATGATTAGTCTATACTAAAGTCTATCTGAATTGCACGTCCTGAAATTACTCTAAGTTGTTGGTTTTTATATGTTTATTGCATGCATCCTAAATTTTAACAGTCTTTAAACTATTATTTCTTGTTTATTGTGCAAAAATATCAACAAATTATTTTTCTAGATATTTTATTATAAAAATCATCATCTGCATCAAAAAATTATATGCAAGTTGTTCCCTTTAATTATTAACACAGGTACCTGATACATCATTTTCTATAAGCTACCTGCTAATGTTTTCTATTCAAACTAGCAGCATCTGTCTTCCTCTTGAATGTCTTAATCATATTATGTCTGTTTTGTGCAGTTATTTTGAATATATTTCACTATATTACAAATATAATATTAAATCATATAACAGGTACTAATAGAGAGATCGTCTAGAGAAACAAGAGATGTTGAGTATTTGGAAGAAACATATGATGAGGAGACCGGCGATGAACAACTGTTATAATTCACCGTTGGACGTGGAAAACCGCCTCTACCTCCCGGACGCAAGACTTCTGGTAGAAAACCTTCACCAGTATGGTTATATTTTACTAAAAAATAAAAATCCCAATGTTCCTATATGTGCTTGCAACTACTGTGGTCAAGAATTTGCATGCGATTCACATTTGAATGGCACTTCACATTTGAGTTATCACATAAAAACATCATGTAGGTCAATTCCACGTGATAGTGATAAAATGCAAAAATATTAGCTTTCCAAGGCAATAACGAAGGTAACAACAGGCTCATAGGATGGTCATTTAACAAAGAGCTATGTAGACAAACATTTGCTCGAATGCTAATTTTTGATGAACTCCCTTTTAGTTTTGTGGAGCGTGAAGGTTTTCTTGAATTTTTGAGACAGTTGTGTCCTGGTTTTGAAGTTCCTTCAGGTAGAACAATTTGTAGGGATGTACTTCAATTATATTGGGACTTGATAGAATCTCTTAAAAAGTTGTTCTCTGAATCATTGCATGGTGTTTCTCTAACTACTGATACGTGGACTTCTATGAATTATATGGTTTTAACTGCACACTTTATTTATGGAAATTGGATATTACATAAGAGGATTATAAACGTTTGTGTGATTAATAGTCATAAAGGAGAAAATATTGGAAAACTCATAGTTCGGTGTATCAAAAAATGGGACCTTAAAAGAATAGCGTCCATCATAACTGATAATGCTAGTGCAAATGGAGTGGCAATTATTTATGTGAGAGCTAAATTGAATGATTTAGATGGTGGTTGTGTCTTGAATGGTGAATTCATTCATTTATGTTGTTGTGCTCATATAGTCAGTTTAATTGTTAACGATGAACTAAAGGAGAATGGTAGTACCATAGCTGGAATCCGTACTACGGTTAGATTTGTGAGATCATCTCCATCACGATTTACTAAATTTAGAGAGTTAAGTCGAAAACTGGGAATCGAAGATAAATCTATGCTTGTTTTAGATGTGCCTACTAGATGGAATTCAACATACCTGATGCTTGAAGCGGCGTTAAAATATAAAAGGGTTTTCGATGATATGAAAGAAAATGATGGTATTTTTGTTGTATACTTTGATGATGATATTGGCCTTCCCGATTTTGTAGATTGTAGAAATGTCGGACTTTTTGTTTAATTCTTAAAGTATTTTTATAATATTATTACTTTAAAATTTAGCAAAACTTTGATTGTTGCCGCAAGTGAATGTTTTGCCGAGCTATTCGTAATACAAGATCAACTTCGAAAATTTACGAAGGAAACAATTCCATTTCTTGGAAAGATGGCACACAATATGAAAGCTAAGTTTGACAAATATTGGGAAAGTGTATGCAATTTGAACAAAATTTTATTTATTACATGAGTACTTGATCCAAGATATAAATTTCAGTTTGTGGAAGTATTGGTTGAAGACATGTATGGAAAAATAATTGCGCCAGACATATTAAAAAGTGTGAAAGATATTTTGAAAAGATTGTTTAATTTTTATGTGAACGACTCTACATCTAGAACACAAACACTTAGAGAATCACGACCTCAAACGTCTGTTGGTATTGATGATCATGATGTGACCGATGATGATTCTAGTCTTGCCAAGAAAAGGAGTATTTTTCTAAAAGGAGTTCGAGAATGAGATAATGAAGGCAACGAATTAGAAAAGTACTTAGATTCACTGATTGAGGATGTGCCGAATAATTTTGATATTTTGTTATGGTGGAAGGTAAATTCTACCAAATATCATATTTTATCTTTAGTCGCTCGAGATGTTCTAGCTATTCCGGTTTCCACGGTTGCTTCTGAACCTGCATTTACCACCGAAGGACTGATTATAGATCCTTTTCATAGTTCTTTGAGTCAACGAATGGTTAAGGCATTAGTTTGTACTCAAAATTGATTAAGATCCAAAGCAATTTTTGTAGATCACCGGATTGAGGTTCCTTTCAATGATGTTTACTTCTATGATGATGCTTTTTCATGTGATTTTAATATTTATAAAATAATTTAGCCCCTTCCACATTTATTTGATTTTACATACACTACTCACTCTAATTATTTTGTTTGCTATGTAGAATTTTTGTGTGGACGTTGAAGTGAATCGCCATCTTCTTACATTCTTAACATGGACAGTCCATCTCAAAACTGGTAAGAGAATATACTATCATTTCATTGTTTTTGCCAATAATGTCGACTGTTTGGAAGAGGTGCAGTTATAATGTTATTGCCAATAATGCTTACTGTTTTCAGGTTTCAAATGAGCTGTTATAATGCTTACTGTTTTCAGGTTTCAATAATGCTTACTGTTATAATGTTATTGCCAATATTCGAAAGGGGTGCAGTCTGTTATAATGTTATTGCCAATAATTGTTTACAGCAACAACAATTGAACTGCTGAAAATAGCAATGTTGTCACACACACTGTGTGCGACAATGCAGTAGCAACGCAAGCACACACAGTGTGTGCGACAACGCTGTTGTTTACAACAGCTCACTTGCTGCTGCATTGTCGCACATAGTGTGTGCGACAACGCTGCTGTTTCTGCAGCCCAGTTGCCGCTGTAAATAGTAGTGTTGTCACACACAGTATGTGCGACGACGCTGCTATTTCAGTAGCTCAGTTGCTGCTGAAAACAGCAGATGGTGCTGCTGGCGATAGCAGCATTGCTCAAATAATTAAAGTGGATTTTGTAAATATTGGTACAAAATAATTTAAATAAATGTCGTCGCTGAATGATTGCATGTTTGTGTTTTTTTTTTTTTGCCAGTCAACGATAGATGGACTTGAAGGCTTCAAGCTTGGTCTTATGATTCTAGAACTTATCTAATTCTATGTTGTTCTTTATTGTATTACAGTTAACTATTGGCTTTACTACTGTAAACTATTATGTTGTGTTGTATTTATGAATTGCTGGTGGACTGTAACTCTTATGAATTGAGGATTTTTTTTAGACTACCATTTGCTGAACTATTATGAACTGTTTAATGTTATGAGCTGTTCAGCGTTTCGTGAACTGTTTAATGTTATAAACTGCATATTTGTGTTCGAATTTATGTTGTATTCGTAATCATTTTAGAATTTATTTGGTTGGTTAAATCTGCGGTTAACCGTTAAGTTCAAACGGTTAACCGAACCGCTGAATTTAACCAGTTAACCGCGGTCAAAGATTTCACGGTTCAGTCGAACTTGGTATGCAAATTAACCAATGAAAGGTTAACCGAACCGTGAATTTTACGCGGTTAACTGGTCAAATTAACCGATTGGTTCGGTTAAACGGTCGCGCCCACCCCTATTTGAGATAGCTTTCCAAATTGATAAAGAAATCGAAATTTCATCAAGAGTTGCAAAAGTTATGGTCAAAATACCGAACGTCGTTTCAGGGGTTTAAGCCAATAATTCATTCTTAAATTTCACAACTTTTCTTCAAAATATGAAATGAATACTTGAACTTGAAGAGTTTTTCTCACCTTATACTTGTATTTTTATCTTGCATGTATCCCATTGTCTTCTCCTAAACTTCTCCTCTTTATCTATTTTTATTTTTTGTTTTGTGAATACATGAAAAGAAGTGAACATTTCCACCCTTTATATAGTAATTTTTAAGGCTAGTTTGTGTTGGGGTTCTGTGCGCAGTGGAAGTTTGACAAAAACACCTGAAAAACAGGATCTTTTTCACCTAATCACTTGAAGATGAATTTGATTGAAAAACAAAAAAAACAACACAAATAATATCGGAAATACGAGCATACGATATTCCACCCAACCACCCTCTTTGTTGATTCACTAATAAAAAAATTGTTTACAATTGATCTCAACTATCGTTACAAACAATTACAACTTGAACCAATAACCTTATTGAGAAACAGGTAGAGAATATCTAATGGCTAAATAATTTGAAGGAGAACACTCAATTTGGAATAGATAAAATTATCACTCTATGTGGCTCTCACCCACACCTAATGAAGATGTTCACTAGGTCTTTTATAGAGTGAATTGCTTCATATCCAAGTAAATTTGGCACCCAAATTATCTTCATATATGTTAAAAAACTATTTGGATAAGCACCAAATAATTATAGCCTTCAATTCCAAATATCTCATAAATATAGCAACAAATCTTCCACATAATCTTCATAGATTATTTATTACCTAAAATTGTTGTGATTTGTGTATCACAAATTTCAACACTCCACCTTGATACCAAATCACAACGTTTCCTCCACTCAAAACCAGCCAACTTAGCACTCACTTTCATCCTTCTTTTCTTAATTAACACTATCTCGATTTTAACAACTACAAGCTAAAACCATCCCATCCTCTCTTCAAGTCCAGGCTCAATTGATTTCCCGTCTCAATCACACCTTCTCTTTAGCGATATATGCCTACCACTTGATCCCTCTTCATCTACATGGATCCCTCGAGAATTGTCAACGTGAAGACAACAATCGATAATGTGATCCTCAACGGATCCTTAGTAGTGATCAAAACCAACCTCTCCACCTTACTGCGGATTAGGTTCTTCATCCCAAATTCTCAAAATCTCCTACTCCACATTAGCCATCTATGAAAACAATATCATCTCCAACATCTACAATCTTCTATCCAAAATCACTCCATGCTATGCGATGAAACTGAGCTCCGATACCAAACTGTTGGGTTTTTGTGCGCAACGAAAGTTTGACAAAACACCTGAAAAACATGATCTTTATCACCCAATCACTTGAGTATGAATTTTATTGAAAAACAACATAAATAATATTGGAAATATGAGCATACGATATTCCACCCAACCACCCTCTTTATTGATTCACTAATAAAAAAATTGTTTACAATTGATCTCAACTATCGTTACAAATAATTACAACTTGAAC
This sequence comes from Allium sativum, assembly GCA_030737875.1. Taxonomy (NCBI): domain Eukaryota; kingdom Viridiplantae; phylum Streptophyta; class Magnoliopsida; order Asparagales; family Amaryllidaceae; genus Allium; species Allium sativum. Next base: position 617,190,601 of record CM060924.1, on the reverse strand, counting down.
CAATAACCTTATTGAGAAATAGTAGAGAATATCTAATGGCGAAATAATTTGAAGGAGAGCAATCAATTTGGAATAGCTTGAATGATCACTCTTTGTGGCACTCACCCACACCTAATGAAGATGTTCAATAGGACTTTTACAGAGTGAATTGCTTCGTATCCAAATAAATTTGGCACCCAAATTATCTTTATATATATTAAAAAAACAATTTGGATAAGAACCAAATAATTATAGCCTTCAATTCCAAATATCACACAAATATAGCAACAAATCTTCCACAAAATCTTCATAGATTATTTGTTGCCCAAAATTGTTGTGATTTGTGCATCACAAATTTCAACACTCCACCTTGATACAAAATCGCAACATTTCCTCCACTCAAATCCAGCCAACTTAGCTATCACTTTCAACCTTCTTTTCTCAATTAACATCATCTCGATTTTAACGGCTACAAGACAAAACCATCATGTCTTCTCTTCAAGTTCAGGCTCAATTGATTTCCAGGCTCAATCACACCTTCTCTTTATCGATATACGCCTACCACTTGATCCCTCTTCATCAACATTGATCCCGCGAGAATTATCAACGTGAAGACAATAATCGATAACATGATCCTCAACGGATCCTCAGCAGTGATCAAAACAAACCTCTCCACCTTGTTGCGGACTAGGTTCTTCATTCCAAATTCTCAAAATCTCCTACTCCATAATAGCCATCCATGAAAGCAACATCATCTCCGACATCGACAATCTTCAATCCAAAATCACCCCAAGCTACACGATGAACTGAGCTCTGATACCAAACTATTGGGTTTTGTGCGCTGCGGAAGTTTGACAAATATGCCCAAAAATCAGGATCTTTATCACCCAATCACTTGAAGATGATTTTGATTGAAAAACAAAAAAAACACAAACAATATCGGGAATATGAGCACACGATATTCCACCCAATCACCCTCTTTATTGGTTCACTAATAAAAAAAATTGTTTACAATCGATATCAACTATTGTTACAAATAATTACAACTTGAACCAATAATCTTACTAAGAAATAGGTAGAGAATATCTAATGGCTAATTAATTTGAAGGAGAACACTCAATTTGGAATAGCTAGAATGATCACTCTTGGTGGCTCTCATCCACACCTAATGAAGATGTTCACTAGGCCTTTTATAGAGTGAATTGCCTCATACCTAAGTAAATTTGGCACCCAAATTTTCTTCATATATGATAAGCACCAAATAATTATAGCCTTCAATTCCAAATATCCCACAAATATAGCAACAAATCTTCCATAAAATCTTCATAGATTATTTGTTGTTCAAAATTGTTGTGATTTGTGTATCACAAATTTCAACAGTTTGGTAATTTAGTTTTGGACCCTTGTCCACCATATCTTCATGCAAACTTTAGCATGTAGACACATGCCTCCTTAGGTGTCTTTAGATGTTTCTATACATGGACATCAAATGAGTTTATGTGTCTTTACCTTCTTAATTCTCATGACATGTGCATCGTTCTTTTTATGACACGTGTCCCTATCATTTTAAGCCATTTTTCATATTCTAGAATATATCTACACATACCATTTGTATTTTATTTATAAACTATGCATTATGTATATATTTATACATATGTATGTGTTTATTATACTTAAATGTTTGAATCGGATCAAATTAAAATATTCAAAATTTCTAGAAATTTTTCGTACGCGGATTTTTTTTTTTTTTTTGAGTTAGGCTGTTACACCTGTCGACTGGTACAAAAATCACCAGTCAACTGGTACAAAATATAAATCATGTATATATATATATATATATTTGGAAAAAAGACAGAAAATATCCGTTACTGGGGTTTTATACACTTATCAATCTGGTCCAGGGTATATACCCCAGTAATGGTTGTTTTTCTGCCATCCACACACACACGCACAGATATACACACACACACACACACAAGTATATATGCACGTTCAGGTGGACCTGCATTTGATTGTCGAGCCAAAATTTATACCATAGTTATTTAAAAAGATGACAATAAAATCAATGAAATGATTGCTTATCATATCAACACATTCAGAAATAGTCAATGCACTTGAATTGCCTCATGAATTTGTTCAACGTACACGAATAGTCAAATCCAACTTATAACAAACAATAATGTTTTATGTACCAATTTTAGTTTAAACCGGTTATTTTGTCAACTGCTTTGTTCATGAGCTTATGTCAAGTTAATTTATCGATGCTTTCTCTACGTATTTTGATATTAGATTAATACTCAATGTAAATACATTTATTGTGTAATCAAATAATTAAATAAATGATAATCATGTGAAGGTGATAAAGTTTCTTTTTCTACCTTATTAGGTTTATAATTTCTGTGCTATGATCAACGCTCCGAATATCGGAGCTTTCACCTAATGGCATAATCTATATTGATTATGCTATTTGCATATACTGGAAAGTATTTTTAATTTTTTTATATCAAAGTGGAAATATATACGTAAAATTACCCTTTGAAACAAGCTCCTTGTCCTTAATATTAGATTTATCATTTCGATAATGTTTAGTTTTTTTCCTTCTTTGTGTCACCACCGTTCATATTTCAAGGCCTTACCCTTCAACTATTGCTTCCTACAAACAAAATTTTCAAAAGAAGACATTAATCCAAAGAGAAAAATTCATATATAATTTTGTATGTAGGAAGCAGGTGTTAACATGCCAAATGGTTTATTAGAAAAAAGATTTAAATATAAATATCTAAGAATCTTCCATCATATAATACCTAGGTGCACACTTTAGTTCCATCATATAGTAACTTCACACATCATGAAAATATCCTTGTTGCTTGTAATGTACACAAACAAACTCCATTCTTGTGGGTATTAATAAATCTAAAATAAAAGTGTTTACAAATTGTAATTTTAATTCCCTTTCGTCAACCTATATGACTAAATTACAATCAAACAGATGCATATTGTCAGAAATATAATTTAGTAAATATTTCATCCCAATAGTTTCTAAATCTAGATATGGAGGATGTCATCCCGACCGAGGACTACAACGTTGCTAGTCAAGATCTGCGGTTAGTCAAAACATTACGGTAAGAAAGAAAAAAAAAGGTCTGGAACATAAATTTTAATCTACATCAACACTGATTCATATATCTTTTATTTCCCTTCCTTTTTCACTCCCGTTACATCTCAAAAACATATATGAAAAAAATGAAAATTCAAAGTATTTCGCCATATATAAATAAACTTTCCCTATGCAACCATCTAAATATCCCACGATGAAAGCTACATCAAATAAATGAATTAAATAGAAGAATGGTAGTATTGCGCTTAGGTTTATTCAACAGTGTTATAAGTTGGAGCATGGCCAAAAATATCAGGAAATCCATGTCAGTCGCCCTCCTCTCTAGACTCCCAATAGCCACCCATGTAGCGGTATGCGCCGTTAGTGCTGCCTTTAGCAAACCATCATGGCTTCCAACCCTGTTCTTGCATTTTTCTTGCCCAAATCGTCATCAACGGTGTTATGCACATGTATCAAAACTCATTTATTTGGGTTGTTAGAGCAACGAAGATCCAGTGACCCAAATGAATGCCTACATCATCATGATTCAACAGTGTTACCCTCATGCTATCAAGTCATTGAAAACAATTCCAAAAAACATATTTTTTATTGAGACCAATAAGAAATTATATGCAAAACCAATTAACTTACTACATTATATACATTTCTAAGTGCAGGGAGATAAAACCTCACAGCCCACATCTAAAAATCAGAATAATAGTTAACGGAAAATAAGTTAAAAGCTTTTTGTACTATAAATATTGATCAAATAACATTGTTAAATCTGATACTCACAAATAGTTAAGTAAAAAAATTAATATTTTTTCCATTAAATTTTATGACTGTGGCATCCAACTAAGAAAAAGGCAATGCGGGAATATCATTAACTTTCCAAGCCTATTACGATGGTTCCCATAATCCAATCATGCAACATTAATTTTCAATTAAATATTAAATAAATTAAATGAAATTGGGAAAAATACACTACTAACCTATTTTGATCTTCAACCATGCCCTCTATAAGCTGTACTATCCTCTGTCAAAGCTATGCTAGCATATCATTCATGTTATAGAAAGTACAAAAAGAAGCACAGTGCAGGTCCAACGCATGATTACGTAAAGTGGACAAATTAAATAATAAGATGGTAGTTAGTAATGGTAAAAAATAAAACATAATTAATATGTATTTACATAATATACGATGTTGGCCATATGTTAAATCCAAAAATAAGGGAATCCAACAAACTGAATACCTCAAAAACTTGAAAACTCATATATCAATCTACCTTCTTATATACACTATCAAGAGTGTGGTATATTATTTTATTTTATAACCTACTTTATATTAAGTTCAACTACAGTTTATATGCCCAGTCTTCAGCTTACCTCATTTCCTCAGTTCGGGATTGATGCCTGTCCAGATTCATGCTTGAATTTTGCAAGCTTCAATCCATCCAAAATTTATGATCACTACAACAAAAAGACCTTATTACAACTATAATTTTACAACTGTCACAAAATGTCAGTTGTAATAGAGATTTTTTTACAACTGTTTTGCTCGGAGAGTTGTAATAAACTAATTTTCAACAACTGTTTTGTTTTGTTAGTTGTAATAGATGTCTATTACAACTGATTGTGTGCGCCAGTTATAATAGATACTCATTTGTAACAACCCTTCTTCTTTGGCAGTTGTAATAGATGTTTATTACAACTGTTTTGGCAGTTGTAAAAGATGTTTGTTTTTAACAACTCTTCTTGTTTTGCTAATTGTAATAGATGTGTATTACATCTCTTTTTGTCAGTTGCAAAAGATATTTTGTAATGAATAATAATTAATTATTAAATAACAATAACTAATATTAACAATTAAGAAGTAATATTTAATGTGCGACAATTAATAAGTAATAATTAATAAAAATATTATTAATATAAAATAATTAATGATAAATACTTATTAATAAATAATTAACATCTAACAAATATTGTTTAATAATTATTTTTGACTATTTGTAATCAATAAATAATAATTACAATTAATAATTAATTAAGAAATAGTAACTAATATTAATAGTCAAGAAGTAGTATTTAATATCTAGTAATTGATAAAAATAATTAATAAATATTTATTAAATAATTGGCACAAAATGATTGATAACTAATATTAGTTAACTAATATTATATAATTGGCAATTAAAATATAATTATTCATACTGATTATTAGTAATTACTAACTTTTATTAATAATTAAGACCAAAGTTGAATATTTAATAATTAGTTTTTACGAATTAATGATTGTAAATAATCTTTAATAATTATGAAGTAATTTTTATTACTAGTATTTAATATTTAGTAGTTATAGCTAATAATTATATTTAATATTTTGAGAAGTTTATAATTTTAAATTTCCTAAACTAAATTTTCAAATGTTACATAATTTTGACATTTTTGCGAAAACCAAAAATAAAAGATAATTTTTTGTATTAAATTAAAATTTATTAAATATTCAAAATTTTAGAAAACTTGTTAGTTGCCTCTTTGCAACATTTTAGCACTAAACTCTCTCTCTCTCTCTCTATTTTTTTTACAATAAATGAATTTTGAAGTCAAAGCCAATATTTAAATGATTTAGTCGACGTGGCCTAGGATAGACGAATCAAATTAATTATCAAGAGTGGTCAATCGATAAATAGAAAAGCTAATGTTATATATTGCATCAGAGGCATTGAAATATTTCATTTAAAGTTTAAACTCTAATTATATTCGTTGATTTTTTTTTTGGTAAGCTTACATACATTGCTTTAAATTAAATGAAAGTAGCAGAATTTAAAGTTGGAACGGAAAAAGCATTAGCCCAAGTTTATGGCGGGCACACCAACATCATTTCACCGCACCGCTTTAACTCTGCCTAATATTTTACTTGTCCCTTTCCCTTTGTCTCCACTTTCCAGAGGGTTCCACGTTAGTCTCGCAAATCGATTAGGGTTCCACATTCGTCTCCCAAATCAGCTAGGGTTCCACGAAACCCCTTAATTTTCCAAGCACTCCATCACCATCGAGGGAGACATGATTTAGATTCACGACTAAGATAAGAAGAGAGCAGTAGATTTCCCAAGTATAGCACATGATTGACGAGACTCCAGGCGACGATAGTGGCGACTTGATCGCGATGAAGAATAGGCTACCATGATGACCTGACTGGAAGAGATTCTAATTAGTCCAGGTAATCCGCTTCATTCTCGATGAGATTATTTTGAAATTACTATGTATTCTGAGTTTGGATGTTTAGATTAGAATGATGAATTATAAATTGAAACTATGTTTACATCAGATTTTCAGGTTTGTTCAATTAGCTCTGTAGCCTTTTCTTTTACAAATTATGTGAAATGGCCAGTTTTCAATGGTTGCAGTGGCTGTTTATACCAGTTTTACTAGTTTTTTTGGAGATTGATTAAGGAAAAGAGAATAAATTAGTATGTAATAGAGTTGAAACGGTCTGAAAATCAGTAAAATAATTTGTGCCTATTTAACAATAATAAAGTTTTAGTTTACATAAACTTCCCTAAGTAAAATGGTTTTCTGATATCTGTTTTTAAAACTATAATTAACATATGCTTATGTATTCTGTAAGGGCGTTAAGCCAAACAATTTATTATTAGATAGAGTAGGCATTTGAAACTATCAGCCTTTGAGTTATGTACTTCATTAGAATGCAGCAATTTTGCAGCTTTATACAATCCATATAGGATTAATGCTAATAACAGCCGTACCTTAAAGAATGATAGGAAACCTGGGCCAACTAGGCGGATGCAACAAAAGCGACTGCAACATTGAAAAAGAACAGGAGAACACTGGTAATTGTTGTTTAACACATAACCAGCATTATTTGAATTTTTATGTTTGTGTTTACCATGACATGTTATTCATGTTTTCTCTAAAACGTTTGCTAGCATACTCTACTGTAGGTACCTGATTATATTGCTCTTGAAGGTTCGCTGAAGAAAGGTTATCAAATGGATTGTGATTGGCAAATACCAAATTGGTCTGAAATACCCAAACTGCTTATGTATCCTATGCTAATAATTCTAGTTATTTATTTATTTTAAATATGTTATTTTGTTTATGCTTGATACACTGTCAGAAGTAGCCGTTCAAACTACCTATTCGTCTTATGACTTAATTTTACAAAACAATGAGAATACCATGAAAGCTTTGCAGGCTACCATGAATTGACCCTCCTACGTCGTTCTCACTAAGTAATCGTGTACCTGGTTTTAGATGCGTAAAAGCAATAACTTCCTTGGAGGTACTACTGCTTTTTTTTTTAGTACTTCTTTTACAACAGAGCAATAGGCGTCCGGGACTGGGTCTATATAAGGGGAAATCTTTGATTCTATAATGCATTTTTATTTACAAATACAGGAAGAGATAGTCATGGCAACATGTGAGTACCACACGCATGGGTCTCGCTTATGCTCTCTTCCCATTAGTGAACTTAAAACAAATCCCTAATCACTGTAGATTGGTTCCAATGACAACAAATAATGACAGATCCAAATAATATGAACATATAGAAAGCAAGAAGAGAAAAAAATATCTTGGTATGCATTCAGCCTGTAGCTAAGAGCAAAGTTTCATGTCAGGTGGTATGTCGATTTGGACATACTATATATAGCCTATCTACTCCGGTAAATAGGAATACGCTAACTGAATTGAATATAAAGATGATTGTCTTATGACCCAAAAAAGTTTTATTAAGTGGCAACACTAAAATCACCAATCAACATGATTCACAACACCCCCCCCCTAAAAAAAAACCACAAAATCCCCTTCCGCATCCTTACAAAAAAGTAAAATTAGACATCGTTTTTCAAACCATAAACTAAAATTTCAATCTTTACAAAAGTAGAGTTAGACGTCATTTTTCAAACCATAAACTAAAATTTCATACTCTAAAAACTATCCTATAATAACACATGTAAATGCTGGAAAAAAAATTAAGTACAAAAAACGTATATTTCAGCTTTCTTGAATGCAATATGTACCTATCACCAAACAAATTCAATTACATATGAAAATATCCCAGATTCAATATTTTCCAATGCAGCCGCAAATGTGTTCCTTTCCAGACAGTTGTCCAGTCGTAGTATAACGTTGGATTGTCGTTCTTTTATAATGACCCCAATGTTTATATTCATGAGTGAGCCTAGAATGGCGCCTAGCAAGCTTTATACTTTATGTTTTTACTGCCATGCTCCGGCACTATACAGAAACATACATCTTGCATCTCACAGGAAATAATGGGGTACAGAAAAAACAGAAAATTTACAACACCCATGAATTGATCCTCCTCCATTTTGAAATGGTAACAACTTATTCGTGCTTATTGCTATTTCAATCCATTTTTTAATTGAAAATTTAGGCGTTAAATTCATTTTTCAATTCTGTTGCAAATCAATACATGCATGCAGTCTAACATGTTTGATTCCTTTTAGTTTATTATTCAACATTTTTTCTATTGGAATGTTTGATTTGATTCATCTCACTTTCCTTTTGTTTATGATTAAACCTTATGGATTGCTGCTTTCTTGTGTGACAATCAATGAAAAGAGAGGTTTGATGAAGGAAAGGATTTGGTTCTGACTGTCATGTCTTTAATGGGAGAAGAACAGATCTGTGCTCTCAAAGACATTCGCCTTAGAGCTTGAGCACAAGTTCAAGCTTAACTTTGCTTCATCATGGGTGTTGTTTAGCAGACCAGCCTTAATATGAGGTGTAATGTTGATTGTTTTTGTTTTGCTGTTTGAGATTTCATTGAGATTTGCTTTATCTTTGTATGAACAATATTTGGATTTTGTCAATTTGTGCTTATTTATTTAGCTATTGGATATTCCTTTTTATTTTTGGTGTTTTTAGCCCCTAAAAAAAAATCAATAAAAGGAACTAATTTTTATTTTTGGTCTCTTTTTCAGGATATAATCAAAAGAGAAGTTCAAAGAAAAAAGAAGACATGTAGTGGAGCTGGAGAATACTGAAAATGGTAGGCTCTTGTTTTTAACTATTATGGCTGAAGGAAAGTAAGCTATGACATTTCAGGTTTGGTTGTCATTTTTTTGGTATGTGTCATGCTTATCTTTATTTTTCTCCTAACGTTTGCCTGTTGTTGAAGTTGTTAGATTCCAAAAAAAAATTTACATGTCATGTTGATGCTCAACTCAAAGTTGAATTACTATTACTATTTTCACTTTTCTAATTTTTCATAGACATAACAACGATGCGTTAACTAAGCCAATTGGATTTTGTATGACAGAAACTTTTTTTTATCAAAATATAAGAACAGTAAAAAATAGAATATTTTGATAATTATGCTTGTGTTTCCTTCTGTAATTTTTTTTTGATATATAACTGAACAAAAGAAAGCTTGTTTTAGTAGTATTTAGGAACAGGTTTGATACCGCATTACATAATTTTCCTGTTGGACTAGAGATTATTAGTCAGTCATAGCTAATAAGTACTTTAGCTTATTCACCATTTTTTCCAACATACAATTATCATACACTGTATTTATTAGTCATTTGATCTAAATGATATGTAATAAGAAATTTATTATTAATTGAATTCTCATTTCACTTTTTTTATCAGGTTTGTACACATGGATCTGTTGGAATTAGTTGATATGAAATATCTGGACCCGATTAGAGCAAATAGCCTGTAATAATGCATATATCTTATCCTGGTAATCAATCCACGTACATGTTTAGGAATCAAAGTTTAAAATTAAATTTGCATTCTTTGTTGTATCAAAATATGTCAGTTCATATAGGTAAATGTAACTTAATCTTTGGTGTTAAAAAGTTTATTTTGTATGATAGAATGAAAAATTATTGTATTATCTTAATTTATCTTTGATTTGATGAGTTGGTTTATTTGATATATTGGTTTCGTAAATAGAAATAATAATATAATGTTTGAGTTGCTTATAGTGGCTTATACTTTTATTCTATTATATCTACGTACATTTATGTATTGTTTGCTTAAAGCAGAACATGAAAAATAATTTTTTTTATTTTGTATTTTTTATATCACAACTGCCTGCAGCAGTTGTGAAAAATATTTTCACAAGCCCCTGCAGCAGTTGGGAAAAGTTTTTTGTAACCGTCAGAAACAGTTGTAAAAATTAATTTTGCAACTGCTAAAAGAAGTTGTAAAAAAATCCGCTTTACTACAACTCCGGATATAAGGACTGTCGGGTGCAAGTTGTAATAGGTCTGTTACAACTGTTTTTAGCAGTTGTAAAAAGGCCTTTTTGTTGTAGTGGATATTCCTGCATAATCGTCAGGTTGGACTTTCAAATTTTGGCTCTGATTTGTATGCTTCATTCATATTTCAAGCTTCGGTCCTATTTAGATTTGTATGCCTGAACAAAAGTAAGATTTAGATCAGAGTGTGTGTGTATATATATATATATATATATATATATATGGCCCAGTTTAGTGAGTTACATGAATCATAACTGAATTGCATGCTCAGCTGAAACACTTGCCAGCTCATACTTTGTATACCTTAGTTCTTGCTTCCGTTCTTTTTTTGCAGGCACCATGCACGTTATAACAACCCGTATTTTCAATAAACTGTTATAACATAAATCGAGGCAGAATTAAATTCAAAAATCTGAATCAAGGGAAACGGGCTATGCCATTGCGTTCGTCTCGGAAAAATACGCGAAATAGAGTCCGAGTTTTCGAAAATCGGAGTCAGTATGACCCGGTTAAGGCCCATTGAAGTTTTCAGAAATTTCTATGCTAAAAACAGATTTAAATTTCAAATTAAAAACCAGGATTAGGGCTAATCTGTGTCAGGCGGGAAAATTCCCGCCAGGGCCCCCATGTCGACAGGCATGTCGACAGGGGTCCTTGGGTGTCGACTGCCCTGTCGACAGCCCTGTCGACAGGGGGTAAGCAGGCAGTTTTGCCTGGCGCGCCACTTTGATTTGGGCTTGGTCTTGTGGCTTGGTTCTAGAGAATTCCGAGATCTGACGGGCCAAAACTAACCTAGGGTTAATCCTAGGGCTTAAAACACTCTAATTCCCTATAAATATACCCCTAATCCTACCCTAAAGCCTCATTAATCAATCTAGCAACTAAACTATGTCAAATTGAATCCTCAAATGACCTCCACCTAAAAATCCTAGCCTCCACCTTCCTCAAAGTTTAATCCTATGAAGATATGATGATCATACAACTTTTTTTATGTTGTATGAATGCTTAATAACTTGCATACTTCATTAAGTTGCAAGTTTGATTTGCTAAGTTTGTGTTTTTGGGATTTTGCAAAAGGGTTTTCTTATTTGAAGCTTTGTTTTGGGTTTTTAAAGGGCTTCTTCATCTTATTTGGTGGATTTGTGACTTGTTTATATTTGTAAGCCCTCTTACCTTCACTTTACAAACTCTAAAGTTAATATGTGGTGAAAGTTGAGATTTATGTGAGTTTATTTGATTATGCATGCTTATGCGAACTCACTATGCCATGTTTTACATGTTTCATAAGTTATGCATGCTTATGCGAGTTTACTATGCCATGTTTTACATGTTTCATAAGTTATGCATGCTTATGCGAGTTTACTATGCCATGTTCTACATGTTTAATGGATTATGCATGCTTATGCAAGTTCACCTTACCATGTTATACATGTTTTATGGGTTATGCATGTTTATGCAAGTTCATCTTACCATGTTATGCAAGTTTAATGGGTTATGCATGCCTATGCAAGTTCACCTTACCATGTTATGCATATTTAATAAGCTATGCATGTTTATGCGAGTTCACTATGACATGATTTGCAAGTTTAACATGTATGTATGTTTATTATGATATGTGAAGTTCATCATGTATGTTATGCCAAGTTACCTTTTATACCCTTATGCGTTATGACGAATATGTAAGCGAGATAATGACGTTGGGAGGGTTTGGGTAAACTTAAAAATACATGAAACTAAAAGATTGGGAATTTACCTATTAAGTTAGGTCTACCCCTTGGGAATTTACCTATTAAGTTAGGTCTACCCAAGTATATGTGTTAACTTGTAAATATGTTTTAAAGTGGACATGACATTAGATAACATGGTATGGCCAACTCGAGGTTAGACCTAGTTGTGGTGTAAATCTTCCCAGGTAACCACAACGTGGGGTCTAATGTGGGTAGTTGGTCATGTTGCACCATAAGACCCGAGGTTAGACCTAGACGTGGTGTAAATCTTCCCAGGTAACCACGGATGTCTAATGTGAGAGGTTGGGTGCGTTAATTAATTAATGCCTCATGATTAGGGTTAAGTCATGGCCCACTAATACTTAACCAATAATGGGGAGGCGAGGATTAGATGGGGTTAAGTGGTTACACTTAACTAATTTAATCCATGATTAGTGAGGGGTTAAAACCACACTTAACCCTCTTAGAAACCCTAGCAACGTGGTCTGTTCCAGCAGTAATCCCAGTTTGGTATCACCATAACCCTACAGCTAGGTTAGGGCGGGGCACGATTACTGGACTGATGTAAGCGACCAAAGCGACGGCTGAGTGGTACAGCGGTGCGGGTCCGGCGGGCTACGGACGTGCACGTAGTCCGATGTTGGACAAACTCGAGGCACGGGTACCAGTAGGCTTAGACTGTGCATTATTGCTTAGGTGTCTGGGGTTGACACCTTAGGGCTTGATACACCCGAAGGTGGACCCAGCACAGTCTAACTACATCCATGTGGGCCGTATGGACACCAACACTTGACGTGTTAGGTTTATAGGGAGCCGATCGACTAGACCGTTGGGCTGGACCTTATATTAAGGTCACTTCATGTTATTGGGCCAAAGTTTGGGCTAAGGGATCAATATTTGTTTTGTGGGTTTGCTAGTACACTATGGTGCAAAACTTAATCTTCTTATGTGATGTCACCTTTATCTATTGCCAGTATGTTTACCTCAGCTTCCATCATGCTGTTAACTTTATTAGTTTATAGATTGATCGTAGTAGGGCTTACCAGTCTTTTCGACTGACCTGTTTTCTTTCGCTTCTTTTCTTCCGTTTCCCCCCCCCCCACAGGTTCTCAGGGAGGGGCTACATCTGCTTAGTGGATCTTTGGCTTGCTTGTTGGATAGCTCATGTATGGATCTGAGCTAGCTATGGCTTATCTTTTATTTCTGGGGATTAGTACTGATGTTTTACCATGTGTTTTGTTCCTATGTATCTAGACTTATGTTGTATTTTGGATCATGACATTTTGATACTATGTACTTGACTATGTTGGTTTTGTGAGATGATGATGATGGGTTTTTATCTGCTACCGCTGCTTTACTTATATTTATTTTTACATATTCTGTCTTGCGATATCTCTGTGCATGTTTACCTTCACAATAACGCCCCTCCAAAGCTAGTACATTCTAAGGAGTGATTCTAGTAGAGGTGGGGTGTTACATTTGGTATCAGAGCACAAGGTTAACAAGATTGAACAAAACTTTTGAAAAAAAAAACCTTTTTGAAAAACTATTTTCAAAAACCTACTAAGTATTTTCCAAAATAAAGTCTAGATTATTTTAAGGCTAATCCCCAAAAGCCATCAGCGTTATCCTTCGTTCCCTTGACCTGATCTTATCTTATCTTTCGTTTCAGTATGGCTGAGAATCTTGTCATCCCAGATGGAGTGAACGTACCACTCTGGTATAGGAGACTTCTAGAAGCTAGGGCGGCAGCTGGTCCCGCCAACCCTACTCCCACTCCTCCTCCTGTAGTTGAGAATCCTCTCCCTAATATCCCTCCTCCGGTGGTTCCTGCTCCCCCTCCTCCAGCAGTTAATATTCCTCCTCCCATTGCTAATGTTCCTCCCCCTCCTGTTGCTGAGGCTCCTCTTCCTCCCCCTCCCCCTCAGCATCCTCAGATTGAGTTTACAAAGGTTTGTAAAGACTTCAAGGCAATGGGAGGCAAGAATTTCCTAGGCACGGAATCTTTTGTTGAAGCTAGGAATAGGCTGAAAGACACGGAGGACCTGTTTGCTATCTTTGGGATTGATGACGAGAGGAAGATCTTATTGACAGTATGGCTTTTGAAGGATGAGGCGGCCTATTGGTGGGAGGTCACCAATGGGACGAGGCCCGTTGAGACTTGGGCCGATTTGAGGGCTAGATTTGTGACCAAGTTTCTATCTTCGGCTGAGGCGAATTTACAAATGGAGAAGTTCATCGCATTAAAGCAAGGAGATATGTCTGTCAAGGAGTATGTGAACAAGTTTAATCAGCTGGCCCGTTTTGGTTTGGATATGGTGAACACTCTGGAGAAGAAGGCTCTTCGATTTGCTAGAGGGTTGAATGTGCCGCTACAGGGCTTGGCGATGTCAAATATTCCGCATGGAGCTACTTTTGAGAGTTTGGTCAATATGGCTCTGCTTCAGGGAGATGGAAAGAAAGAAGTCAAGTCGAGTGATACTCAAGCAAAGAAGGCTGATTCTCAAGGCAAAGGCAACCAAGGTGGTCAAAGCAGTCAAGGAAATCAGAACAAGAACAAGAAGGGCAACAACAAAGGCAAGGGAAAGTGCAATTACTGTGGCATAGCTGGGCACTTTGCTAAGGATTGCAGGAAGAAGAAAAGGAAGCTTAGTGGTGGATGCTTTTCTTGTGGAGAGACTGGGCACTTCAGCAAAGAATGCCCAAAGAAGAAAGGACAGGCTGGACCTTCAGGAGGGCAAGTTCATGCTCTCAACGCCGCTTCAGTTCCCGAGCGAGGTAGTGTTTCTGTTGAGAACCTTGTTTATATCTCTGATCTTCTAGTGCGTACCTTGTTTGATTCTGGTGCTTCACATAGCTTTATTTCATCTGATCTTGTTGATAGCTTGCACCTTAATACTAGCTTAGTGGATGATCCCATTTGTGTTTCGAATCCCATTGGGGGTTCTGCTCATCTATCTATGATATGTGAGGATCTGAGGATCTCTATACTCAGCGTAGAGTTCTTGTGTAGTGCATATGTTCTTGGTTTCAGGGGATACGGATTGATCTTGGGCATGGATTGGCTGTCCAGATATGGAGCCATTCTGGATTGTGAGCATAGGGTTGTAAGGCTTGTTACTCGCCTGGGCAACACCTTAGAGATTTCATGCAATCCGAAGAACCCCGTCATGTTGTGTTATCTAGAATCTCTCGACTCATCAGAGGAGGCCCTTCAGTCTGTAAGGGTGGTCCGAGATTATCCAGATGTTTTTGAAGAAGTTAAGGGGTTGCCCCCTAAACGAGAGATTGATTTTCGCATTTATCTGGTGGATAATGCTAAGCCTGTTTTTTTGCCCGTTCGGCATATGGCTCCGCGTGAGAGACGGGAGCTGAGCAAGCAAGTGAAAGAATTGCTTGAGAAGAACTTCATCAGAAGGAGTATATCCGAATGGGGAGCGCCTGTGGTGTTTGCAACTAAGGCAGATGGTTCTCTTCGGCTCTGTGTGGATTATAGAGAATTGAATAAGCTGACTAAGAAGAACAGACACCCGTTACCGAGGATCGACGATCTCTTCGATCAGCTTGTTGGTGCTTCTGTTTTCTCTCAGCTTGATCTTGCTACGGGTTTTCATCAGCTCAGAGTGGCTGAAGATAGTATAGACAAGACTGCATTCAGAACTCCAGACGGATTCTTTGAATGGCTTGTTATGCCGTTCGGTTTGACGAATGCACCCGCGTATTTCGTGGACTTGATGAGTAGGGTGTTTCGGGAGTTCTTGAACAAGTTTTTCGTGGTCTTTGTGGATGATATTCTGGTTTTCTCCAAGGATGAAGAAGAGCACGCGAGGCATCTGGTGGAGGTGATGGATACGCTCAGAGCGCATCAGTTAAAGGCCAAGTTCTCCAAGTGCCATTTTTGGAGAAGGGAAGTCAGATTCCTTGGGCATATCGTATCCAAGCAAGGCTTAGCGGTGGATCCCGCTAAGGTGGTTGCAGTTCAGGATTGGAAGACTCCAAGGAATGCAACCGAGGTGAGAAGCTTTCTGGGTCTTGCGGGTTTTTACCGGAAGTTCATCAAGGACTTCGCGAAGATATCCGCTCCTCTTACTAAGTTGACGAAGAAGAACTTAGTTTTTGCTTGGGATATGGATTGTGAGCTTGCTTTTCAGAGACTCAAGAGAGCCCTTACCTCTGCACCCGTTCTAGCTTTACCCGATGGTGGTAAGATATTTACCGTGTACACTGATGCTTGTGGCACGGGATTGGGCGCCGTTCTGATGCAAGAGGGCAGAGTTATATGTTTTGGTGGGAGGCAACTTAAGGTGCATGAGAGGAATTATCCCACCCATGATCTAGAGCTGGCAGCGATTGTATATGCACTCAAGGCTTGGCGTCATTATCTTCTGGGAGAGAGATTTGAGCTGTATACTGATCATAAGTCTTTGAAGTATCTCTTTTCGCAGAAGGATCTGAACTTGAGGCAGCAGAGATGGATGGAATTCTTGGCTTCCTATGATTTTGATATAGCCTATACCCCTGGCAAGGGGAATGTTGTGGCGGATGCGTTGAGTAGGAAAAGGTTGACACTAAGTCCTCTATTTGTTGAGATGAAGAATTTAGAGTTCTTGGCAACCTTTGATTTTTCCTTGACAGTTGAGTCGATGACCAGTTCTTTGGCATATCTAGAGCTCAGGCCTACCCTTCTGGATCAAGTTGGGGCTTCGCAGAAGGAAGACCCTCAGATAATTGAGATCATGGATAAGCTGATTCGAGGGGAGACATCTAGTCACCTTGCTCGATATTCTATAGACGATAAGGGTTGGCTGAGGAGAGACGGAAGGCTTTGTGTTCCGATGGTAGAAGACTTGGTGAGGAAAGTTCTTGAGGAAGCACATCGCTCCAAGATGACTATACATCCGGGTGGAGATAAGATGTATAAAGATATGAAGCGCATTTTCTTCTGGCCTGGAATGAAGAAGGATGTGGCCGAGTTTGTCTCGAGATGTGTTATTTGTCAGAGAGTAAAAGCGGAGTCGAAGAAGCCCGGTGGGCTATTGCATCCTCTAGAGGTCCCGCTATGGAAGTGGGAGAGTATTTCTATGGACTTTATTGATGGGCTTCCAAGGTCCAGGAAGGGGAATACGAGCATATGGGTCATTGTGGATAGGCTCACGAAGAGTGCTCATTTCATTCCGGTGAAGAGCAAAAGGACCGCATCTGGACTAGCATCAGTATATCTTCGTGAGATAGTACGACTACATGGAGTCCCTTCCAGCATAGTCAGTGACCGAGACCCCATCTTTACTAGTCAGTTCTGGAACAGTTTGCAGGAGGCTATGGGCACAAGGTTGAACCTGAGTACGGCCTATCACCCACAAACAGACGGCCAAACAGAAAGGGTGAATAGGGTACTTGAGGACTTGTTGAGGCTTTGCATTCTGGATTTTGGTGGTGCTTGGGAAGACCATCTTCCTCTTGTTGAGTTTGCATATAACAACAGTTATCAGGCGAGCATAGGGATGGCACCATTTGAAGCTTTATATGGGAGGCCGTGCAAGTCACCAACATGTTGGTGGGAGACTACGGATAAGCTTATACTTGGACCAGACATGATTAGGGATACATCCGAGAAGGTCGAGTTGATTAGAAGACGGATGAAAGCGGCCCAAGACCGGCAGAAATCCTATGCTGACAGGCGAAGGTCCGAATTGGAGTTTGAGGTTGGGGACAAGGTTTTCGTAAAGGTTTCTCCTTTACGGAATGTGGTCCGGTTTGGAGCTGTTGGGAAGTTAGCACCGAGATTCGTTGGACCCTTCCCCATCATAGAGAGAATTGGGAAGATGGCTTATAAAGTGCAATTGCCCGAAAAGTTGTCCGGAGTGCATAATGTCTTTCATGTCTCGCATCTCCGAAAGTGCCTGCATGAGTCCGCTGAGGTGGTTGAACCTAGCATTCTTGAAGACGTGGAAGTAGAGAAAGAAGCAACTTTAAGGAGAGCTCCGATTCGTATCTTGGGGACAGAGACCAAGAAGCTAAGGAATCGTGAGGTCAGGTTGGTGAAAGTTCAATGGGGTGAAGCCGAAGAAGACGCAACTTGGGAAACCGAGGAGAAGATGCGTGGGCTTTATCCATTCCTTTTTGAGGGTACACTCTCAATCTCTTTCCTTTGTTTAGCATATATTTCTCTTTGCTATCCATGTTTATCTAGTTGTCGCGCTAATCTTGTCATGAGAACCTTAGGTAGAAACCCTTTGGATGAAACATGTGTTTGAAACATGTTATGTTTGATGGTTGCAAGTGGTTACTCGTGGATGCATGATACACATTAGGCACTAGATCGGCTCACACACTCCTCATATTGCATGTGCATGAGTGTTTATGCTTATTCTTGGATGAAATTGTATGCAATCACATGGATGTTGCATATGGATGTATGATTGAGCACGCATGTAGATATTATACATTATGTTAGGGATTTGCATACATATGGATACATTTCACTAACATATTTTGCATTGATCTTTGCATTAGATAGGTACATATACACACACTTCTGCATATGTTCATACGACATTTAGAATCTTTTAAGGACAATGGTTGCTCGTGGATGATGTTTTGAGTAGATGGATGTTGGATGGTAGGATATGTTCTTCCTAACTTGAAGATTTCGGGGACGAAATCCTTTAAGGAGGGGAGAATATAACAACCCGTATTTTCAATAAACTGTTATAACATAAATCGAGGCAGAATTAAATTCAAAAATCTGAATCAAGGGAAACGGGCTATGCCATTGCGTTCGTCTCGGAAAAATACGCGAAATAGAGTCCGAGTTTTCGAAAATCGGAGTCAGTATGACCCGGTTAAGGCCCATTGAAGTTTTCAGAAATTTCTATGCTAAAAACAGATTTAAATTTCAAATTAAAAACCAGGATTAGGGCTAATCTGTGTCAGGCGGGAAAATTCCCGCCAGGGCCCCCATGTCGACAGGCATGTCGACAGGGGTCCTTGGGTGTCGACTGCCCTGTCGACAGCCCTGTCGACAGGGGGTAAGCAGGCAGTTTTGCCTGGCGCGCCACTTTGATTTGGGCTTGGTCTTGTGGCTTGGTTCTAGAGAATTCCGAGATCTGACGGGCCAAAACTAACCTAGGGTTAATCCTAGGGCTTAAAACACTCTAATTCCCTATAAATATACCCCTAATCCTACCCTAAAGCCTCATTAATCAATCTAGCAACTAAACTATGTCAAATTGAATCCTCAAATGGCCTCCACCTAAAAATCCTAGCCTCCACCTTCCTCAAAGTTTAATCCTATGAAGATATGATGATCATACAACCTTTTTTATGTTGTATGAATGCTTAATAACTTGCATACTTCATTAAGTTGTAAGTTTGATTTGCTAAGTTTGTGTTTTTGGGATATTGCAAAAGGGTTTTCTTATTTGAAGCTTTGTTTTGGGTTTTTAAAGGGCTTCTTCATCTTATTTGGTGGATTTGTGACTTGTTTATATTTGTAAGCCCTCTTACCTTCACTTTACAAACTCTAAAGTTAATATGTGGTGAAAGTTGAGATTTATGTGAGTTTATTTGATTATGCATGCTTATGCGAACTCACTATGCCATGTTATACATGTTTCATAAGTTATGCATGCTTATGCGAGTTTACTATGCCATGTTTTACATGTTTCATAAGTTATGCATGCTTATGCGAGTTTACTATGCCATGTTCTACATGTTTAATGGATTATGCATGCTTATGCAAGTTCACCTTACCATGTTATACATGTTTTATGGGTTATGCATGTTTATGCAAGTTCATCTTACCATGTTATGCAAGTTTAATGGGTTATGCATGCCTATGCAAGTTCACCTTACCATGTTATGCATATTTAATAAGCTATGCATGTTTATGCGAGTTCACTATGACATGATTTGCAAGTTTAACATGTATGTATGTTTATTATGATATGTGAAGTTCATCATGTATGTTATGCCAAGTTACCTTTTATACCCTTATGCGTTATGACGAATATGTAAGCGAGATAATGACGTTGGGAGGGTTTGGGTAAACTTAAAAATACATGAAACTAAAAGATTGGGAATTTACCTATTAAGTTAGGTCTACCCCTTGGGAATTTACCTATTAAGTTAGGTCTACCCAAGTATATGTGTTAACTTGTAAATATGTTTTAAAGTGGACATGACATTAGATAACATGGTATGGCCAACTCGAGGTTAGACCTAGTTGTGGTGTAAATCTTCCCAGGTAACCACAACGTGGGGTCTAATGTGGGTAGTTGGTCATGTTGCACCATAAGACCCGAGGTTAGACCTAGACGTGGTGTAAATCTTCCCAGGTAACCACGGATGTCTAATGTGAGAGGTTGGGTGCGTTAATTAATTAATGCCTCATGATTAGGGTTAAGTCATGACCCACTAATACTTAACCAATAATGGGGAGGCGAGGATTAGATGGGGTTAAGTGGTTAAACTTAACTAATTTAATCCATGATTAGTGAGGGGTTAAAACCACACTTAACCCTCTTAGAAACCCTAGCAACGTGGTCTGTTCCAGCAGTAATCCCAGTTTGGTATCACCACAACCCTACAGCTAGGTTAGGGCGGGGCACGATTACTGGACTGATGTAAGCGACCAAAGCGACGGCTGAGTGGTACAGCGGTGCGGGTCCGGCGGGCTACGGACGTGCACGTAGTCCGATGTTGGACAAACTCGAGGCACAGGTACCAGTAGGCTTAGACTGTGCATTATTGCTTAGGTGTCTGGGGTTGACACCTTAGGGCTTGATACACCCGAAGGTGGACCCAGCACAGTCTAACTACATCCATGTGGGCCGTATGGACACCAACACTTGACGTGTTAGGTTTATAGGGAGCCGATCGACTAGACCGTTGGGCTGGACCTTATATTAAGGTCACTTCATGTTATTGGGCCAAAGTTTGGGCTAAGGGATCAATATCTGTTTTGTGGGTTTGCTAGTACACTATGGTGCAAAACTTAATCTTCTTATGTGATGTCACCTTTATCTATTGCCAGTATGTTTACCTCAGCTTCCATCATGCTGTTAACTTTATTAGTTTATAGATTGATCGTAGTAGGGCTTACCAGTCTTTTCGACTGACCTGTTTTCTTTCGCTTCTTTTCTTCCGTTTCCCCCCCCCCCACAGGTTCTCAGGGAGGGGCTACATATGCTTAGTGGATCTTTGGCTTGCTTGTTGGATAGCTCATGTATGGATCTGAGCTAGCTATGGCTTATCTTTTATTTCTGGGGATTAGTACTGATGTTTTACCATGTGTTTTGTTCCTACGTATCTAGACTTATGTTGTATTTTGGATCATGACATTTTGATACTATGTACTTGACTATGTTGGTTTTGTGAGATGATGATGATGGGTTTTTATCTGCTACCGCTGCTTTACTTATATTTATTTTTACATATTCTGTCTTGCGATATCTCTGTGCATGTTTACCTTCACAATAACGCCCCTCCAAAGCTAGTACATTCTAAGGAGTGATTCTAGTAGAGGTGGGGTGTTACACACATCGAATTATTTCAATCTTGTTCATGCACGATCGCATTCAACACGTGCCTTATGGTGCAAGTGACTGCCTCATGTCAAACCCTAGTACACAGATGCAAACACTGTCCAATTTTGACCACTAATATGGTAGCTCTTGACATAACAAAATAAATATTATTTGATATTATTAATATCTTTTATCAGGTCCGGCCATAGGCGGTTGCCTAGAGCCTCGCGTTGGGAATGGGCCTCAAACAAAGTTTGTATGCATGTATAAGTTTTTATGAAGGCCTCTTTCTAAAAGAAAATACGGCTGGGTGGTAAGCTTTCTGCTGCCGTACAGAGGGTTGCTAGTTCAATATATCGTTGGAAGGAGCAGTTTTTAGTGTAATTTTTTCAATACAATAATTTTTCCCTCCTTCGGCTCTGCCTTGGGCCTTCACTTGTTCAGGGTCGGCCCTGTCTTTTGTATGTATAAAGCAATTTTATTGCAAACCAGCTCATATATTATTCATAACTCCATCTCCGTTGTATTCCTAAATTATTAATATCTTTTGTTGGGATATTTTTTTAACTATATTGTATGGTTGGAAAAGTTATTTCAGTGTTATAAAACTAAAAATTCAAATATACATTAAAGTATCATGAGATCTATTATATATAGGATGCTTTGCCTTTTGTTGTGTAAGAGAATGATTGTACATTGAATTGTGATGTTTTGAAGTCGACTGAAATGAAATTTTCTTTACAAACAAAAAAAATCAAAATTTAAGCACTAAGATCGATAAGTTACCCAAAAATAGCGAAGATAAAAAATATTAAGGCTAACTGCTAATGCACATATGGACTCACATATAAAGCTCTTTGGCTATGGACCTATGGTACTGCACCACTAACTGAGACAGCTAATTTCAGGACATTATAGATGAGGCTTTTAAGAGATTGTCCATGTTCTGAAGTGGCTCTCTCTTTCCCTAAAGATTAAAACAAAAACAGTAGGTAGTAAGAGTGAAAAACACCCATTTTACTCATTAATTAATATCTTTGATTCGGTATTTAAATAAAAACTATACCTCCACAATTTATTGGATAAAAAATATAATATTACATACCAATATAATATAGTTCATGAGTAAATGTATTTCCAGCCAATATAGTCCCATTTATGTAGCAGCCTTAGCTAAAACACCCATCTGCATAAAAATAGCAGTCAGGTATATTATGTTTGAACATCGTTGATTTTAAATGATAAGCAGATAACATGTTAACTTGTAAGCATTATGATTCTACATTTCTACTAACGTTCGGCTGACAATAAGCTTTCTGAATAAGAGGAAATCGGTTGTTTTGTTGCAATGTAGACTTTATCAAGAAAATTAGAACATGCTGCTACCTTTTGCAATGCTTTCTGAATACCAAATTTCTTGGTAGAGATTAACGAATCTAACAAAACATGTAATTTGCATGTATGGTTTTCACTTATAGGAAGATGTAGGCATTAGTACTGGGGGTGTTACGGTTACGGCAACCGTCACTTTTACCTCTAACCATAACCGCAACCGTAGTTGACGGTTAGCAAATTTTATAACCGTTACCATAACCGTCTAACCGTTACCGCAATCATTACCATAAATTTACATTGTTATCTATAAATAATTAAAATTCTAACTTTTTTCCTTAAGAATTAGTTTGTTTATCAATGAAACAAACCATCCATGTGCACGTTATCTATAAATTAAAACGTAAATAATTTATACATATGTTATTTCTCTACCTTAAGTTATAAAAAAACACATATCTTTGTATGAAACACTACAAAAAAATCATGTGCGGTTGGTATGGTTTACCGCGGTTATCAAAATTCACAACCGTTACCGTTACCGTAGTAGACGGTAACCGTGTATACGGTTGGTACGGTTTGGCGGTTGAAAGTCCAACCGTAATAGCCCTAATTAGTACTATATGAAACAATTACTTGAACACATTTGAGAAAATGTAGGTAAAATGGCAATCTAGAATAACTTAATCATCCCTAAAAGAGCTTCAAAGAAAACAAAGAAACCATAAATAGTTTGATTCTAAAATAGATGATTAGTCATTTAACGTTTTATCCTAAATTAGAAAATATTTTGGTATAATTACTCTACCGTATTGTAATATAAACTGAAATTTTCTTCTACCATTAATGCAGTGACTGTGCTGAAATTTCTCCTAGCATTAATGCAATGACCGTGCTGAATTACTCTACTGTATTGTAATATTTTGGCTACATGTTTACATATAAGCCACAACTGTAATATTTTGGCTACATGTTTACATATAAGCCACAACTCTTAAATGCAATAACTATGCTGAAATTTCTCCTAGCATGCAACTCTTGATTCCCAGTAAACAACTGCCTCATATATGTGGTCTAATTTCACATTTAATAAAAAATATCTTAGTATTGTGTGCTTACTTCATAAATCAACATAACATAGTTATTGCACTTTCTTTATACTACGAAGATCAACATTTTTTAACAAAAAGTACATCTAAGCTAATGTCAAATTGAACCAAAAAAATATAAACATTAATATAATAAAAAGCAGTTAAGGTCACGGACAAATAAGTTTTGAAAGCATGCATAAATTGCCATTTATTAATATGCCGACATGAGTTAAACCACAAAGTCCATTTAACTGTATTATTGTTGTTGAAAGGAATTGGTCTACTTCAACATAAGAATATGAGTAACTGGAATGATTGCCATTTTGATTCAAAATGTTAGTTTACACATGTACTGAACCATTGAGTATAATTATCAATGACTACACTTCTACCTATCAATAAATTATCTGATCTTTTCAAACATTTTTGTTGAAATTTGTGATACACAAATCACAACAATTTTGGGCAACAAATAATCTATGAAGATTTTATGGAAGATTTGTTGTTATATTTGTGGGATTTTTGGAATTTAAGGCTATAATTATTTGGTGCTTATCCAAATAGTTTTTTAACATATATGAAGATAATTTGGGTGACAAATTTACTTGGATATGAAGCAATTCACTCTTTAAAAGGCCTAGTGAACATCTTCATTAGGTGTGGGTGAGAGCCACCAAGAGTGATCACTCTAGCTATTCTTCATTGTCTTTCTCCTCAAATTTTTAGCCATTAGATATTCTCTGTCTATTTGTCAATAAGCTTATTGGTTCAAGTTGCAATTGTTTGTAACGGTAGTTGACATAGATTGTAACAATATTTTATTGGTGAATCAATAAAGAGGATGGTTGGGTGGAATGTAGTGTGCTCATATTTCCGATATTATATATGTTTTTTTCAATCAAATTCATCTTCAAGTGATTGGGGTGATAAAGATCATGTATTTCGGGCGTTTTATCAAACTTTCGCGACGCACAAAACCACAACAGTTTGGTATCAAAGCTCAGTTCATTGCATATCTTGGAGTGATTTTGGATTGAAGATTGTAGATGTCAGAGATGATGTTGCTTTCATGGATGGCTATTGTGGAGTAGGAGATTTTGAGAATTTGGAATGAAGAACCTAGTCCGCAACAAGGTGGAGAGGTTTTGTTTTGATCACTGCTGAGGATCCGTTGAGGATCATGTTATCGATTGTTGTCTTTACGTTGATAATTCTCGAGGGATCCATGTTGATGAAGAGGGATCAAGTGGTAGGCGTATATCGATAAAGAGAAGGTGTGATTGAGCCTGGACTTGAAGAGAAGACAGGATGATTTTATCTCGTAGCCGTTCAAATCGAGATGGTGTTTACCGAGAAAAGAAGGTTGAAAGTGAGAGCTAAGCTGGCTGGTTTTGAGTGGAGGAAATGTTGTGATTTGGTATCAAGGTGCTGTGTTAAAATTTGTGATACACAAATCACAACAATTTTGGAAAACAAATAATCTGTGAATATTTTGTGGAAGATTTGTTGCTGTATTTGTGGAATATTTGGAATTGAAGGCTATAACTTTTTGGTGCTTATCCAAATAGTTTTTTTAATATATATGAAGATAATTTGGGTGTCAAATTTACTTGGGTATGAAGCAATTCACTCTATAAAAGACCTAGTGAACATCTTCATTCGATGTGGGTGAGAGCCACCTAGAGTGATCATTCTAGTTATTCTTCATTGTCTTTCTCCTCAAATTTTTAGCCATTAGATATTCTCTACTTATTTCTGAATAAGCTTATTGGTTCAAGTTGTAATTTTTTGTAACGATAGTCGTGATCCATTGTAAACAATTTTTTATTGGTGAATCAATAAAGAGGGTGGTTGGGTGGAACATAGTGTGCTCATATTTGTGTTGCTTTTTTGTTTTTCAAACAAATTCATCTTCAAGTGATTGAGTGATAAAGATCCTGTTTTTCGGGCGTTTTGTCAAACTTTTGCTGCGCACAAAACCCCAACAATTTTCTCAGCTATTCAGTTAAAAATATAGAACTAAATTTTAAATTATGCATTTAATTATTAAAAAAACGTAGAAGTTTAATAAAACTACATTCTAACTTTATCCATGGAGTCTTTTCGTTTTTTCCTCGGCATTTAGATAAGAAACTCCTGCTACTTCGATTGCTGCCATTGCCATAAAGTTAATGGAAGATTACACATATTGAAAACCATTATTCAATCGAGACTGTGATTATAATCAAGAAAGTCATAATAGCAAGTTCAAAACATGCTAATTTATCGAATTTCGAACTAAATGTGTCACTTAGAGTTATATGAGTTATAAATATAAGCATAACAAAATTCAAAATCGAGTTAAATATCCATTGAATATTTAATCATAATCGTTCATATAGGTATTTATAATATAATTTGAAGTTCATTCCTTGAATTTGAAGTTCATATAGGTATTTTATAATATAATTTGAAGTTCATATAGGTATCTTATAATATCCTTTGGATATTTAAATCTAATTATTAGGACGTAGAAGAATTTGCAATGAATGAAATCTATTATACAATAATCAGTTACATACCATAAAATACTAAAATTCAGTATATTAAAAAATTTAAAAGAAAAACAATAATACAAATTTAAGATCTCAAAATTCTGGTGGATTTTGTACTATTACCACTTAGTATAGGATTGTAAATTTATGAGTTTTTAGCTCTCATTTGTAATAATAATTGTTATAAATATATATATTCAAATGTAAGTACTTAAATATTGAGCCTTTCCAAAAACGGTATTAAAATATTGTGCAACAAAGAATACACAAAATATTCATTACTAAAGCTCCAGTTCATATATGCACTTTATTTATGTAAAAAGTTATATGAATGGAAACCATCAATCAAACTTAACACACATAAATCTATAAACAACAATACATTCTCTTTCTGTCCCAGTTTAACTCTATGTTCCAAATAATGGAAATAAGGTGGCCATGAGACTTGTAAAATATGAGTAGCAGTAAAGGAAACAGTTTCACCTTCACCTATTAGCATTAGCTTAAAAATATGTAATATGAAATTTTACTGTAATTAAAATGAGGTAGCAACAGAGGATCACAAAGCCAAAAGCATGATAATTCAAAAGCACGTGTTAACATCCTGCATATCTAATCAAATGAAGAAAACACTTACAATATTTGGAAATATAGAAATGAGTACATTAATGGTAAAATCCGCTGAAAAACAAAAGTTTTGAAACCAATTGTATATAAACAAATGATTTGAATTAGTTTTATAGTACAAATATATGTAGCATGTACTAACGACATATGCAAACTAAAGTACAAAGAGATAAAAGACGACTAAAACTAAATGAACAAAAGAGAACAAACTAACTCATATTTGAAAAGAGTTACTTTTGGCTATGTTGAAAAAAAAGAATTGTGAAAAAAAAGTTGTAATAGCATTAGCATATAAAAATATGTAATATGAAACTTTACTATATTCAAAATGAGGCAGCAACATAGGACCTCAGTGCTAAGAGCATGATAATTCAAAAGCATGTATTAACAGCCTGCTTATCTGATCAGCTTAAAAAAACATTAATAATAAGCGGAAATATAGAAATGAAGACATTTTGAATATATGGGTAAAAAGCACCAAAAAGAAAACGAAAGTTTAGAAACCATAACTATATAAACAAATGATTTGAATTAGTTTCGTAGTATAGATATACATAGCAAGTATTAACAACACATGTAAACTAAAGTACAAAGAGAAAAAAGACAACTAAAACTAATCGAACAAAAGGGGACAAACCATCTCATATATTCGAAAAGTGTTACTTTGGCTATGCTATAAAAAGGAAGAATTGTGAAAAAAGACATAGTAATTACAGGATAACGCTAAGATACTATATAGTTGAAAAGGTATGAAGCAAAGCATAGAGTTCATGAGAACCTACTTATTTGTTTGTATTCCATATCTAGCATGGTAAGATGGACTAAACCTTTAATGTGATGCATCATGGAAAATGAAGGACACAATGCAGTAAATAAATTAAATGGAACGCACATACTCATAATTTATTTACTTACAACCACCACTCAAAAAACTTGAGCAACAATAACAAAGTAGTCAACAATCCATGCTATACATTGTTAACCAGAAAATTTGATTGATGAATGAGAGTCCTTATATCTAAATTTACATCTAACTATATTGGAAGTTAAACTATATTGAAAACCTTGGATGAATATATAAATATGTGTATATATATACATATATATATATATGTATGTGTATGTATATAAACCTAGGATATACACATATATATACACTTTAAAACCGATACGTTTGAAGCATACTTACATGAACTTGATGTGCATGTTAGAACTTATATATTATACATACACATTCGAACCTTAGAATCCATATTCTGATGTCCAAAAACTAAAATATGATAAGCCAACTTAGTTTTTGAAAATTTTCGTATATACTTCAAAATTCAAGTATGCTTTAGAAACTCGCACAAAATTAACATACATGGTGTTGGTATACATTCAAGCCATTTGAAACTGGCCCACGTGCTTGAACCTTCTTATGTCCAAAATACATATGCTTTGAAATCTAGTATACATAAAATCATATATACTTGTCAAAACATTTGATATTGCATGAATAAAATTTATATACACATGTATGTGAAGCCTTTATGTTCCCATAACCATATTCAATAGCAAACATTCACATAAAACTTGCACATCTGGGACATACATGTGTTTATTTTGTATTATACACACTCAGACATTTGAATTTTAGTATATTTAAAACATCGGTTCACATATTGATCCATTTATTTTAAATCCATTTTATTAGAAGCTTGCAGATAATGTGTTATTATAAACCTTGATACATGGAAAATATTCAAAACAAAATTATTAAGCATATATCTTAAAACCCAACATATACACAAATCTGGTATGCATTCGAAAATTTATGAAACCACATCCATTTAAGAGCTAACAGAACAGTTATAAAAGTTTCAAATTTGGATCTCTTTGTTTTCGGTTCTATTCAATTATGTTATAAGAGTTGCAAATAAATTATGAAACCACATCATTATAGAAGTTGCAAATAATTTACCTCAAAACTATTCAATTGTGTGGAAACTTGCTTTCGGTTCTAGGCGTCGGAAATGGGGTTCAAAGCAAGCGGAATAAGTGGAGAAAGATTGTGATCAACGATGGCGAGGGTGCTTAGATTTTGATTTAGGGATCTCGACTGTGAAAGCGGAGGAAATAAGTAATGGAAAGGAAACTAGTTGTACCGTAAGATTTTCTTCAATAAGGCTGCCAAGCCTTTGATTCCACAACCAAACTTTGTTGCATTCTCCATCGCACTAGCTAACCGCTTACGTCAACCGCCAACCACATCATCAGCTTTGACTCTGACATCGCCAATAATAGCCAGCTCTAGGTTTTGACATCAACTGTTGATTGCCTGAAGCTAAGTCACCCTTCGAACGTCACCCAATCATCTCTAGATCGGCTCCGACTCGTCGTCATTTAGGCTGCTACTCACGGCCCGAATTTTTCTTTTTGCCCCTCTTTTCTTCTTTTTTCTATTGCATGCCATCGAGATAGAATAGGGTTTTAGCGATAATGGTTTGGGTTTGCACAAAGAGAGATGACGTGAATGACGTGAAATTGAAGGGGTATTTTTGGTATTTCAAAAAGACGTCAAACAAGTTAATGTTAAGAATTTACCTTATTAGTAGTATATATATATGTATATTTAAATTTCGTGCATGTGTGTTATATAAAATAAGGATAGAGTTTAACAGTAATCTAACATACAAACACACGCATACGCACACACACATACACATACATACACACACACACATACATACATACATACATACATACATATATATATATATATATATATATATATATATATATATATATATATATATACAATGACTCCAGCCCCGGCCCTGACGGAATGGGGGCAGCCTTCTTCAAACTGCACTGGAAAAACCTGAAAAAACTTATGTTATATGCTTATCACGAGACTTTAAACTCAGGTGAATTCATTAGAGAAATAAACCATACTTTTATTTCACTAATTCCAAAAGTGCAGAATCCTACAAGAATCGAAGACTACAGACCAATAGCATGTTGCAATGTGGTGTACAAAGTGCTTAGTAAAATCATTTGCAATAGATTAAACTTAGTTCTACCAGAGCTTGTCTCTCAATGTCAAAGTGCATTCATCAAAGGAAGACTCATCTCAGAAAATTCTCTCATGGCTCATGAACTTGTCAGAGAATTCAATAAGAAAGAGGCTGATAAAATGTGTTTGAAAATTGACCTTCATAAAGCATATGACAGAGTTAATAGAGGTTTCATAATACATATGCTTAACTCTATGGGGCTTCCAGCTAATCTTTTAAACTTAATAAGATTCTGTCTCAACTCCCCAACCTATTCTATCTTAATCAATGGAGTCCCTAAAGGTTATATAACTAGCACTAGAGGGATTAGACAAGGTGACCCACTTTCCCCATATTTGTTTGCAGTGGCAATGGAGTGGTTCACGTTGCAAATGGAATTGTCTACTGAACAAAGCTTAATACTTCCAATCTACAACCACCACCCTTTGGTAACCCATTTGATCTACGCTGATGACCTATTGGTAGCTTTCAAAGCTTCCATTTCAGCAATCTCTCAGCTGAAACACATCTTTCACAACATGGAAAAATGGTGGGGCTTAAAGTGAATGATCTTAAAACCAAATGCTATTTTAACAAATTTTGCAGAGGCAAAAGAGAATTGCTTGAAGTAATTGGAGTGCAAGAAGGTAACCTCCCTGTAAAGTACCTAGGGGTGCCACTATCTAATAATATCATTACCGATGCTAAATGTGGCAAGTTGGCAGATAGTATTCATGAGAAACTTCAGGGATGGAGATCAAAACTACTATCTTTTGCTGGTAGAGTAGAACTGGTGCATACAGTGATCACTTCTAAAGTAAGATTCTGGCTCCAAACTTTTCAAATTCCAGACTGTTCGATTGCTAAAATCAATACAGTCTGTGCTAATTTCATTTGGAAGGGGGGTTACCTAAAATCAGTTATAAACTTTTGTGTAGGCCCAAAAAGGAAGGGGGAGTGGGCTTGAAAAATTTATTTGAGCTGAAAAAAGCCTATGGGCTGAAATTGGCCTAGAATCTAATCTCTTCAAAAAAATTGTGGGCTGAATAGATGAGGGCCAGATACAACAAAAATAACTTTTGGACATCACCCATTGACAACAACTCATCCATCATTTGGAAAACTTGCCTTAAATTCAGAAACGAGCTGAAATGCAGGATCCAGAGAGAAATTGCAAATGGCAATTCAATAGACCTATGGAGAGACCCTTGGTTAAATGGACAAAGTCTAATCGACAGGAAAGGGTGGGATAGTTATTCAGCTAATGGAGCCCCAATTGTCAATGTAAGCACTATTATCTTAAATAATACGTGGAACTGTCATAACAACTTGGTGGCATGTAATCTAGCAACTGAATTAGCTGAGAAAACAATTAATCATGACAAAGAACAGGATGAATGGAAGTGGGCAGACAGCAAATTCATACTCAAAAGTGTGTGGGAGAGTCTCAGACATGAACATGTACCTTGGTGCAATGTGGTTTGGACAAGGTCTTGTCCACCAAAAATCTCACAAGTCCTATACAAAGCTATTCTTAACAGACTGCCTACCAAAGAAAGACTACATAGCTGGGGAATCATAGAAGACGACACATGTTTACTCTGTAACAGAGAAAGGGAGACCCTTAACCACTTATTTTTTAAGTGTGATTACAGAAGAAGACTGTGGGCCATCCAAAAACTGAAATGCTTCAACACAGACCAAATCGGAAACTTAGAGGAAGAAATTGGATACCTGAACGATGGAAGTAACATGTCGCAACTGATGATAGAGGTTGGCAAGGTTGGCCTCGCAACCACAGTGTGGCAGACATGGAGAGAACGCAACACCCGTGCTTTCAAGAAGGAGAGGGATGTGTCAGCTAACGCTGCAACGATTAACAGAGAGATTGCAATATTCATTGAAAGAATCAAACGGAAGTTCTTTACCACTGCAACGGAACGAGAATTATTGCAATTGGAGAAGTGGAACTGGAGGGCAGTGACTGGAGGAAGGAGACGAGAGAATCTGAGGCCGCCATGAAGAAGTCGCCGTAGACCTAATTTGAACAATTGGGTGCTTTCTGTTTTCCTTTTCAGAGTATGAAGAATGAACGAAAGGTAGTCTTATTTGTATCATGTTTGTACCTGAGCGGATCAGGCTTTGTAACATTTGGGCCGAGCTGGCTTTATAAGTTGAAATAAAAATTTACCCAATTTCAATATATATATATATATACACTAACTCTTCAATCGATCTTTATTTCTTTGTTCTCGTGAATCAAAAATCTCATGAATCAACATTATCATTTCTTTATTGTCGTGAATAAAAAATCTCATGAATCAACATTCTCCCCCTTTATTGATTGATGACAACCTCTTTCAATTGTGTAGATTTATCTATTTTCTCCTCGTGAATGTATGCTTGCATATATTTGTCTCCCCTTGAATAAAAATCTTCTCTGCAACATTTTGTTAGTGCATATAAAAAAAATACTTACCATTTGTTTCCCTGTAAGAAAATGTTGGTGTATAATACATATATATCCCATAATTTTTCTCCTCTATTTTCATCGATTAAAAAGAATATGTAACATGATAAGTAGTAATCGAGTAAAGTAAAAAATGTAAACAGATGTTTCTACAAGTCTGCATATGAAACTATTCCCAACTCCCTTTGAAGTTTAATATAAATATTCTCCAATAAGGGTTTGTAAAGATATCTGCAATCTGATTTTCAGACTTTACAAATTCTAAATTTATAATATGTTTTTCAATATTATCTGGTAAGAAATGATGTCTAATATCAATATATTTAGTTCTAAAATGATTTATCGGATTTTTGGATAAGTTTATTGCACTTGTAATATCGAAAAAAATAGTTGAATTCCTTAATTTGACATTGAAATATTTAAGTGTTTGTTGCATGTATATTACTTGTGCACAAGCCAATGATGCAGATATATATTCAGCTTCACATGTCGATAGTGAAACGCAATTTTGTTTCTTGCTAAACTAGGATATTAGTGATTTGCCAATGAAATGACAAGTACCACTTGCACTTTTGCGATCTGTTCGTGATCCTATGAAATCAGCGTCATTATATGATACTAATTCAAAGGAACAATCTTTCAGATAGAAAAGTTCAAAATCTTTAGTGTTGCTAAGATAACGCGATATACGTTTTACTGCTCGTAAATGTGATTCTTTTGGATTGGCTTGAAATCGAGCACATAAACAAACACTCATCATAATATCCAGTCTACTAGCAGTAAAATATAAGAGAGACCATATCATACTACGATACAATTTTTGGTCGACACTTTTACCATTCTCATCCTTTTCGAGATGAGTTGTTGTACTCATATGTGTTGGTTTACTTGACATATTTTCCATGCCAAAATGTTTTATTAAATTATTGCAATATTTTTCTTGATTTATGAAAATTCCATTTGATGCTGCTTAAGCTGTAAACCAAGAAAATACGAAGTTCTCTCATATGAGACATTTCAAATTCGCTAGTCATTATGTTAGAAAACTTCTGACATAATTTTTCATTAGTTGAACCAAATATTATGCCATTGACATAAATCTGAAGTATTAAATTGTCTTTATTATCTCTTTTTATAAATAGCGTTTGATCAACCTTTCCAGTTTGAAATCCTGAATTAATTAAATAATTTCTAAGACGTTCTTACCAAGCACGAGGTGCTTGTTTTAATCCATATAAAGCCTTTTTCAATTTGTGTAACACCCCACATCCATTAATGTCACTCACAAAGGGAATGCATTAACTTCCATGGAGGTTTTAAGTGAATATAGAACAGAAAAATTACAACAAGACAGATAATAAGTAGTACTTGAAAAATCTAAAACTTCATTTTATTGTAGCGGAAATTCAACATGTTTGTTACATAAAAAAAACCATAAATCAGAGTCAAGTACAATATCCATCTTCATAAAACAAAATACATGATCCCATTACACAAATAGCCATTAAAGAAGATAACAAGCTGGACTTTACTTCAAGGGTCCAAGCTTTCCAAAGAGATGAAGCAATCCAATCAAACTCCACTAGAGCTGGCCCAACCTGAGGACCTGGAGGGGGAAAAAGGATAGAAATGGAGGGGGTCAGACATAAAGTCTGGCGAGTATGACAATTCTAACAATACTATTGTCAAAATAACTAGACTAAGGCATAAGCTGGAAGACAAGTAAATGTCTACGAACTATTAGGTAGATAAAGATAGCGTTTAAGATAACGTTAAAGATAACGGTAAAGGCACACCTAATTACTAACGAATAATTACTACACTGCACCGCACCAGTCACCCTAAAGGTTGATCCCGCTTGCTTCACACAGAAACATATAAATAGCCTTACGTACCCCTAGCTGACTACATAAGTGCCATCTGCCCCTATCTCCACTAGGTGTACCCCACTACCCACTTTCGATCGGCTCCCTACTCGTAGATACCCGTGCTGGCCCCGTAGTGGGGTGTATCACTCCCCTAAAGTGGCAACCCGATACAACTTGAGAATGCACGGCTTATACCTACACGATGCAACAACGTCTTACCTACCAGCCCGGGTCCACACACGCATATGAAACCCGTTGGACTTGCGTTGCCACCGCTCCCCGTTTTGGCCTCTTATAGTCAAGCCCAGTATGCGTGCCCCGTCCTCGACTTGGGTCGGGCCCACAAAGATACGTTTGGGTTACTGGTTGAAATGGGCCCCCACAAGCTACCCACCTAAGATTGTCACCATTAGTATATCCCACTTAAACCCCTTAGTCATGTTCTTTTACATGTGTGTTTGGTTAAGTCTTACTAATCGTATTTCACATGCCACTAAGGGCACCCACTAGATTCCTCATGCCACCCAAGGCACCTATTTAACCCCCATGCCCCCCTTACATGTTTATCTGGTTAAGTATTTCTTAATTCATTCAGGCCATAACCTCATAAAGACCTCTCACATTAGATTGGCATTTATGGCAACTGGATTTGCCGGGTGGGTCCGGGCAGTCTTACACCATAAAAGAGTCTAACCTCGCGTCTTTACAACTGATATGCTTTAGTTTAGGCCTAGGACCTCTCACATTGGGCTGACATTTGTGACCACCGGATTTGCCGGGCGGTTCCGGGCAGGTTTACGTCACAAACGAGTCCAACCTCGTGTCCTAAGCATTGATTAACACTTTCAATCTTTTACCACAGTTTTAACAATTCCCTATCCAAATTATTAATTAAGTCCATTTTTATTGATGTCCATAATTGACTCAATTATGTTCATCCACTCATGGAATGCAAAATCATATCAATTGCACCCCAACTTCTTATTATTAAATCCTTAATATTACCCCTACCCCGCGTTTATACGTTCACTTATTCAACGCATAATATAGGCTAGACTTGAATAGTCTAACACACAGCGCAAAGACAAATTAACATATAGACAATAAAATAAATCTATTCATAATAGGGGTGAAACTTGCATAAACTACACATGTTAAGGATCAAAATGTGTCAACTTGTTAAATGTCACAATTCCCATGATATGATCATAGCCCAAATCTATACATAAACTTGCATATGGGGTTTTTAGGCAACATAATGATGGTGTGAACTAGCATAGGGTATCACATATGTCATAGCATAATTCTAGATGTCATAATAGATGTCATGGCATATGTTCATAACTTTTCTAATCAATCTAACTTGCATATGTAACTTGTCATATAGATCAACATAGCCCAAACATGATGATTTAATTAATATGAACTAACTAGCATAGATGGCTTTTTAACATGTATGATTCATCACAACTTAGCCTAGAAACTTTCAACATACATAACATCATCATAGCATGATTTACAACATATAGGATATCATCACCACATAGCATAGGATTAATAACATACATGATAACATATACGACAATTCACATCATCTACTCATAATCCATTCATGACTTAACCTAATTAAAATGATAATAATCTTGTTAAGACTATCATACTCACAATTTAGAGAAGAAGAGAGAGTTTTGCTTTGCTTTAGAGTTGAGAGAATTAGGTTTTCTTCCTTCTTAGTTGGCGGCGGCTCCACTGATTTTCATGGCGACGGTATGACGGTAATTATTCTATTTTTCCTATGAATTAGGGTGAGAGATTACCTAGGTATTTATAGAGTTAGGATTTATTTTAGACCGTGAGATCAACTCAGAACTAATCCCAGCCAACCAGATTAGGTCAAAACCCTAATGGGTCATTACTCAATTAAAAACAGGTCAGTCAGAAACCCTAGCCGCCAGACCCAGGTCGACACCCAGGTCGACACTACAGTCGTCCTGGGGGGGGGGGGGGGGGGAGGTCGACATGGTAGTCGACCTGGGGGGGTGGGGGGAGGTCGACACTAGTTTCGACTCCCCAGTCGACCTGCCTGGGCGGGAATTTTCCCGCCCAGCCCGCTTCTGCACTTTTCTGTTTGAATTTTAAATTTCCTGCGAGCTGTTTTGAATTTTCTGAAACTTCGGATGGCCATAACTTCTTCATACGAAGTCCAATTCACACAAATTCAGACTCTATTTCAACCAGGATTCCGAGACGAACACAATGGCGCAACCCGTTTCCCACAATTCTCACGTCTGAGATTAGTTATTCTTTAATTTGTGAATATTAATATTAATAGAAATACGGGGTGTTACTGTCTCCCCTCCTTAAAGGATTTCGTCCCCGAAATCTTCAACTCAAGAAGAATGTATATCCTAACATCCAAACAACCATCTACTCAACCATCAAACACAGGCATCCATTGTCCTTATAGACTTCTAATGCTTTCATGTTCAAATGCACATTGTGTGTATATGTCCCTATCTAATGCAAAATCAGGCGGTCCACTGATTCAGTTGACCTCCTTAATGCAAACCATGATAGTGCCATGCATTCATTATGTGTGCAAAAGTTCCTTAATGCTACATATTATCTTTATATGCGTGCACAATCATCATCTGAATGCAGCATCCATACGATTAAACAATCATCATACATCCATTTTACTAAATACAGCCATTTATATGCAATATGCAGTATGAAGTGACTGAGCCGATCTAGTGCCTAATAGTGTGTGTATATGCGTCCACGAGCAACCACTAGCAAACACTTGCATCCACTTTGCATCCATCATACATAACATGCCTCAAACACATGTTTCAACCATAGGATTATCCTAACTAAAGGTCACGGATACTAGCGAGAGGACATACTAAAGGTAAGATAAGTACAAGATAAGCGACAAAGGAGAAATTAAAGGACATACCCTCGAAAAGAAAAGGGTATCGTGAACGCATCTTCTCTTCTGTCTCCCAAGTAGTGTTGCTCTCATCATCTCCCCATTGCACTTTGACAAGTCTGACCTCTCGATTTCTCAGCTTCTTAATCTCTGACCCAAGAATGCGCGTAGGAGCTCGTCGAATCGTCGCATCACGCTCTATCTCCACCTCTCTAAGCAAACTCGGCTCTACCACCTCCGCGGTCTCGTGCAAGCATTTCCTCAAATGTGATACATGGAATACGTCGTGTACACCACTAAATCTCTCTGGCAACTCCACTCTATACACCATATGTCCAATCTTCTCCTTAATAGGAAATGGCCCTACAAACCTTGGTGCTAACTTCCCAACGGACCCAAAGCGAACTACGTTTCGTAATGGAGACACTTTAACAAAGACCATGTCCCCAACTTCAAACTCGAGATCTGTCCTCCTCTTATCCGCATAAGATTTCTGCCTATCTTGCGCTGCTTTCATCCTCCTTCGAATCAAGTCGATCTTCTCCGAAGTCTCTCTAGTCATATCGGGCCCAAGTAAGATCTTGTCCGTAGATTCCCACCAACATGTAGTTGAACGACAAGGTCATCCATAAAGAGCTTCGAAAGGTGCCATGCCAACGCTGGACTGAAAGCTGTTATTATATGCGAACTCAACCAATGGAAGATGCTCTTCCCATGTACCCCCAAAGTCTAGGATACATAGCCTCAAAAGATCCTCTAGAATGCGATTCACCCTCACGGTTTGGCCGTCCAACTGAGGATGGTATGCGGTGCTCAAACATAACTGAGTCCCTACCGCCTCTTGCAAGCTTCTCCAAAATTCGCTAGTGAAAATGCGGTCGCTCACTATGCTAGAAGGAACACCGTGCAAACGAACTATCTCTCGGACGTACACAGAAGCTAACCATGGAGCAGTCCTCTTACTCTTCACGGGAATGAAATGGGCGCTTTTAGTAAGTCTATCTACTATAACCCAAATCCCCGTAATACCCTTCCTTGATCTTGGTAATCCATCCACAAAATCCATCGAGACACTTTCCCATTTCCATATTGGAACCTCCAATGGGTGAAGCAACCCACCGGGTTTCTTTTGCTCCGCTTTTACTTGTTGGCACACCAAGCATCTAGCTACATACTCGGCTACATCTTTCTTCATGCCGGCCCAAAAGTAAACCCGTCTCATGTCCATGTACATCTTGTCCCCGCCGGGATGAATGGCCATCTTCGAACGATGTGCTTCATCAAGAATAGTCTTCCTTAGGTTATCGTCTTTTGGTACACAATGTCTACCGTCCCTACGTACCCAGCCCTTATCATCCAGGGTATACCTACGGAGATGGCTTGATGACTCCCCTCCTTTGAGCTTTTCTACTAACTCAACCAACTGTGGGTCGTCTCGTTGTGCCTCGCCAATCCGTCCCAAAAGCGTAGGTATGACCTCCAAGGATGCTAGCAAACCGGGTACAAAGTCAACGGAAGGTCTAAAATCAAACATGGAGATGAACTCTAAACCTCGCCGCTCAACAAACAAAGAACTTAAGGATAATCTTTTCCTACTTAAGGCATCGGCCACTACGTTACCCTTGCCAGGGGTATATGCTATCTCGAAGTCGTAGGATGCTAAGAACTCCATCCACCTTTGCTGCCTTAAGTTCAAGTCCTTTTGAGAGAACAAGTATTTTAAAGACTTGTGGTCAGTGAATAATTCGAATTTCTCGCCAAGAAGATAATGACGCCAAGACTTAAGCGCGAAAACAATAGCGGCCAATTCTAGGTCATGTGTAGGATAATTTTTCTCATGCACTCTCAACTGCCTTCCACCATAGGCTATTACCCTACCCTCTTGCATTAAGACTGCGCCTAATCCTGTCCCACAAGCGTCAGTATAAATAGTAAACGGCTTACTCCCATCTGGCAATACTAAGACTGGGGCTGAAGTCAAAGCTCTCTTCAAATGTTGGAACGCATCATCGCAATCTACGTCCCATGTGAAAACTAGGTTCTTCTTCGTCAAGCGTGTCAATGGAGCTGATATCTTTGTGAAGTCTTTGATAAACTTCCTATAGTAGCCAGCCAACCCCAAGAAACTTCTCACTTCGGTAGCATTTTTGGGGACCTTCTAATCTTGGATGGCCACCACCTTCGCGGGATCCACAGCTATCCCTTCCTTGGAAACCACGTGCCCTAAGAATCGTACTTCCTTCCTCCAGAAGTGACACTTAGAAAATTTTGATTTAAGGCTATGCACTCGTAGGGTCTCCAACACTTCCATAAGATGTAAGGCATGCTCTTCTTCATCCTTAGAAAAGATCAAGAGGTCGTCTACAAAAAATACCACGAATTTGTTAAGGTACTCTCTAAACACCCTACTCATCAGATCAACAAAGTATGTGGGGGCGTTTGTCAAACCGAAGGGCATCACTAGCCATTCATAGAAACCGTCCGGAGTCCTAAAGGCAGTCTTGTCTATGCTATCCTCAGCCACTCTCAACTGATGGAAACCAGTGGCTAAGTCCAACAGCGAAAACACTGAGGCGCCAACTAACTGATCGAAGAGATCGTCAATCCTCGGCAGTGGGTGTATGTTCTTCTTAGTAAGTTTATTAAGTTCTCTATAGTCCACACAAAGTCTAAGGGACCCATCCACCTTCGTGGCAAATACTACTGGAGCACCCCACTCCGATATACTTCGTCTTATGAACCCCTTCTCAAGCAACTCCTTCACTTGCTTATCGAGTTCCCTCCTTTCACGTGGAGCCATGTGGCGTACCGGCAAAGATACTGGTTTCGCATTATCCACAAGATATATTCGAAAATCTATCTCCCGCTTCGGAGGTAAGCCCTTCACCTCCTCAAACACATTCGAATACACTCGGACCACTCTAACAGATCGTAGATTTTCCTCAGACGCGTCAAGCGATTCTAAATAACTTAGCATAACCGAATTTATGAGATTACAAAAGATTTCGAGAGTGTTGCCAAGGCGAGTCATGAGCCTAACTACTCTCCTTTCACAATCAAGAACGGCCCCATTTCTGGATAACCAATCCATTCCTAAAATTAGCCCATAGCCCGTGAAGCCCAACACATAAGCATCACATCTAAACTCAACGCTAAGTATAGAAATTTTCAAATCCAAACACATCATGGACAAATGAGCTGAGCCCCCAATTGGATTCGAAACAACTAAGGGATCCTCTACTAAACTGGTGTTTAAGTGCAGTGATTCAACTAATGATGTAGAGATAAACGAATGCGATGCGCCCAAGTCAAATAAAGTACGGACAGGATGATCAAACAGAAAAACTAAGCTTTCAACAGAAATGGTTCTACCTCGTTCTTGTAGCGGTGGGACCGCGAGAGCCTGAACTTGTCCCCTTGCCTGCCCTGGTGCTATAAGAGCCTGCACCTGTCCTCCCGAGGTAGCCCCTGCCCTCTGCCCCTTCCTTGGGCAGTCCTTCACTAGATGTCCCGCATCGCCACAGTGAAAACAGCCAGTCTTCTTTTTCTTTCGGCAGTCCTTGCTGAGATGGCCTAGGGTCCCACAGTTAAAGCATTTCTTCTTTCCCTTGCCATTATTATCTTTACCACCCTTCTTGTTTTGCTGTTGGGGTTTCTTCTGATCCCCTTTCTTCTCGGGTGCCTTATCAGCTTTAGCACTTTTCTCCTCGTGCATGAGCGCCATTTCTACTAGCTTCTCAAAGGTGGCCCCC
This sequence comes from Allium sativum, assembly GCA_030737875.1. Lineage (NCBI taxonomy): Eukaryota > Viridiplantae > Streptophyta > Magnoliopsida > Asparagales > Amaryllidaceae > Allium > Allium sativum. The sequence goes on along the minus strand of CM060924.1, from coordinate 617,149,371 downwards.
ATAGGGTTGTGGGTCATAGCCAACCCTTGCAATGGTTCATTCAAGCCATTAACGAACCTCAAAGCCTTCTTCTCCGGCGTGTTCACTAAGTCCAAGCCAAACCTTGCTAACTGATTAAATTTGTTGACATATTCTTTCACTGATGAGCTTCCTTGCTTCAATGTCAAGAACCTTTCCATATATAGATTTTCTTCCGCCCTAGAGAGAAACTTTGCCTCGAACCTACGTCTAAAATCCGCCCAAGAGTCAACAGGACGCTCCCCATTGGTGACCTCCCACCAAAACGAGGCCTCACCCTTCATCAACCAAGCTGCTAAACGAACTTTCCTCCCTTCTTCTACTTCAAAGATTTCTAGCAATTCTTCCACCTCCTTAAGCCAATGTCTAGCTTCCACAAGCGTTTCTGACCCTTGAAAGGGTTTTCCACCCATAGCTTTAAATTCCTTGCACGTCTTTGCAAAAGTATCTACGCGAGGAGGAGGAGGAACGGGTGCAACTGGTGGTGGAGGAACATTGGCTGGACCCGCAGCGGCCCTAGCCTCTAACAACCTCCTATACCATCCTGGTATCGTTACACCGTCAGGTAGGTTAAGATCTTCAGCCATGCTGAAACGGAAAAAGGAAAGATTCAAAATGGAGAATTCGAAAGATAAAGATATATATGGCTATTTGGGGATTATGTTTTTCATAAAAACTTCCTCTTCAAATTACTCATTAAAACATGTTTTTGAAAGCACTTCTTCCAAAAATACTTTAGAAAAATAGTTTTGCTAAAAAAAATTATCTGTTCTAGTAACCTTAAGCTCTGATAACACGTGTAACACCCCACGTCCATTAATGTCACTCACACAGGGAATGCATTAACTTCCATGGAGGTTTTAAGTGAATATAGAACAGAAAAATTACAACAAGATATATAATAAGTAGTACTTGAAAAATCTAAAACTTCATTTTATTGCAGCGGAAATTCAACATGTTTGTTACATAAAAAAAAACCATAAATCAGAGTCAAGTACTATATCCATCTTCATAAAACAAAATACATGATCCCATTACACAAATAGCCATTAAAGAAGATAACAAGCTGGACTTTACATCAAGGGTCCAAGCTTTCCAAAGAGATGAAGCAATCCAATCAAACACCACTAGAGCTGGGCCCAACCTGAGGACCTGGAGGGGGAAAAAGGATAGAAATGGAGGGGGTCAGACATAAAGTCTGGCGAGTATGACACATCTAACAATACTATTATCAAAATAACTAGACTAAGGCATAAGCTGGAAGACAAGTAAATGTCTATGAACTATTAGGTAGATAAAGATAGCGTTTAAGATAACGTTAAAGATAACGGTAAAGGCACACCTAATTACTAACGAATAATTACTACATTGCGCCGCACCAGTCACCCTAAAGGTTGATCCCACTTGCTTCACACAGAAACATATAAATAGCCTTACGTACCCCTAGCTGACTACATAGGTGCCGTCTGCCCCTATCTCCACTAGGTGTACCCCACTACCCACTTTCGATCGGCTCCCTACTCGTAGATACCAGTGCTGGCCCCACAGTGGGGTGTATCACTCCCCTAATGTGACGATCCCAAAATCCGAGGGGCGGTATTAAGGATAATCATTGGAATATAACACATTAATCATCATAGCAGAGTACAGATAATAGCAGAAACAATAAATAGAATAATTTTACATGGATATGACAGCGGAATCACAACATGTAACAACATCAGAATAGCATAGCGTAGGATATAACTTAGTAAATAAAAAGGAAAGTGATCAGTCATCATCGATAGAGGCGGAATACATACATGCAGTGAGACATAATTAGGGTATCAGTCTACATCGCCGAAGGCGGTACATATACATACGAGAATAAATACTGAAAGTAAATCAGTCTGCATCGCCAGTGGCGGGATCATAATATAAGTACACTAATGGCGGAAAATGTCAAAGTCGTCTCTGTGAAGTCAGCCTTGCCATGAGCCAAAATGCACTCTATGCAACAGTGCAGAGCCAAAAACAACCTGTCACCTGTGTACTAGGCTGCCCATGTGAAAATAAGGGCACCCGCGTTTGCAAAGTGAAACAAACAACGAGTCAGTCATGGGGACTGGTATGAGGAATCTATTTAATAGTTAAACAACAGTAATAAGCAAATCATAGGACCACGCCACTTTCGCGGAACGGATTTACTCCAGTGATTGCTAGTGCATTTAAAACAAAGTAAATTCTTTTAAAACAACGCAATGCTTTTAAAAAGAATGAAGCCATTATAAGACTCAAGTCCCATCATACAATGCAACGCAAGTCGGAGGATAGAGTTTTACCTTATAATGGCCAAATATGCTTGATACGTATAAAGCAAAATCAATTGATATTATTACTAGTGCATATATGTTTCAAAAATGAATAGCATCATAAATATCAATCATAGGCGACATGAGCGTCCCATGCCACTATGTCGCCATATATAAGTTACAATCGAATCCGTTATCTCGTATTGGAAATTGGATTTCCGTCATGAGTCGAGGCAAGGGGCAAGCTCCTCTCCGCTTCGAGACATTCTAGCAAATGCCTCAGGACTACACACTCTGGGTAACCCCTGGATGCTTCAGGGCCGGTCCTCTCTTACGTTTGAGGATTATTTATTCCCGAACACACGTTTCCCGGTCCTTACAGACCTATAATCGAGGCGCCTCGCATTCCAACAACCACAAAGGTGAAAAGTAGATATATATATGTCAGGGCTGGTAAGTCACTGACACCACCATAGCTAGAAAGAAACTTCGTGCTCTCCCTGTAGTCCTTATCCCGTTTTTAACTCATACCGGGGTGTGAGGCTCGCGAATCCACGCTATACACAAAGCCAGGCCACGCAGACCGTGCTTTGATCATCATCCACAAGACTTTGCTTTGCAACAGAAGCCTTGATCACAGCATCTTGGCATGCCACATAAGCAGTCCACTCCATACGATTGATTTCCATCGATATATAACCTCTGAGCTCGTATGTCTCAGAGAAGGGCGTTAAGCAAAAGAATAAATTCTCCGCCGCCAAACAGATATATATTTAACAGAGATCAATCAGTATAGAACAAAATCCAATGTCAGACACACAGTCCATTTACAAGTCCGTTCTGGGTCTGAACGAAACCGGAAGCGTCAAATTCCTCGCATATCCGTATAATCAACACATACGTTCAGACGGCTACTACTTCCGTTCCTTCACGGTAGCTACTCCGGTCAGGAACTTCAGCAGCGCCCATCCAACTGATACGAAGATCGTCGGTCTTGAATCGTCTTTGCATTTTCCAATTCGAATCGCTCGATAAATTATTTGAAATGAGGGTTAGCTCGGCCTTTTCAAATAATTCACGTAATTAGAATTTAAATCGATTCTTTCCATGGTTATATTATTCGACATCCATCTTTCAGTTCTTTAGTGTTATTTTCGTGTCAAGCACATACAACCATCAAATATCAAACAATTCAAGCCCAATTGGTTCATTTGCAATCTATGTTGCTTATAATATTTTATAACGATTTTTCGCCATTTTTATTTATTTAAAAATGGCCATATTTAATTAAACGACGTTTCAGGTCGTGCCGTGGCACTGGCGCTGTTTTTCCCCTAATTTGTTTTACACATACCGGAAAATCTAACCGTTGGATTTCTACAAAGTCTATATCAGTGGGAAGATATTCCCAAAGCGAACCCAACGGTTCCAGTTTCGTGAAAATCCGACGGTCGGATCTTCCACACTAGTCGTTTGAAGTTACGGTTTCAAAATTCGAACTGCAGCGTCGTTATTCGATTTAATTTAATTATATTTATATTTATATATAAATATAAATGATTCTGGCGCTGTTTTTCCTCAGATTTGAATTAAACATTCCGGACAATCCAACCGTTGGATTTTTACAAGGTTGGTGTCGTTGGGAAGATATTTCCAAGGCGAACCCAACAGTTGCGGTTTCGGGAAAATCCGATGGTCGGATTTCTCGTACTAATCGTTTCAAATTACGATTCCGAAACACGAACTGCACGGCTTCTATTCCTTTCAATTATATTTATATTTATATATATATATATAGTTCATTCTATAATTCCAACCATAGTTCATTCTATATTTTCAACTTCGTTTTTACTTCAAATATTTCACTAACACCTTAATATTTCGAAAAATTTCGCCATAACCTCCTTTGTACGGGGAGGGGTTTGGAAATTTATTGGGCCGTGTTAGGTACCCAATAAATCCTAAAAAGCATCCACATATTTATAGTGATATATTCTGGTGTTTACGGGGGAGCATGTACAGATAATCACTCCAGAGAATAAATTCTCGTCACCCCGTTTCCTTGCGGAAATAAATAGTCCATGTGCCGTATCTAATAACTAGAGAGACGTGATTATTGTCAACTCCAGAACCGTGTGGGGTTTTTATTAATCTGTCGATTTATCGTTATATTTTCTATAGTCCATATCAGTCATCAGTTCAACCTGTAGTATATAGTCATCGCCATACAAGCCTCTCGCTCGTATGGTAAATCTTCCACCTCGTCACACAAGCTCCAATTGCTTATGTGGAATATGATGAAGTATGCCTATCGTCAAGAAGTATGCCATGTAGTGTAGTTCAAATTTAATTATTACTATCCTATGGCGATATTTATTATTTCACACAGAATAACCAGCACTCCGCATCCAATGGCATTCACAGGAGTTGATATAAAAATAAAATTGTGCAGCCAACTCATCAAGGCTTACCTATTTGTCGGGCATGCAAATAATTTCTTTACTCTACAGCTAATCCATTTTTCCGTGTTCAACACATGTATATATATGCAGAACAAAGCTAATAATAATATTTCTAACGAACTATAATTTATTTCAACACGTGTGTATTTTTATCAAAGCGTATACATGATAAAAGAAATATTTTTATCATCAACAAATATTTATTCAGCACGTGAATGTTTTTATCACTTCATATTCACAATAAAAATGTAGTTTTTATTGTCGATTCATTTTATTTTAAAATACGATAACATTCAACACATGAATTTCAACTCGACGAACGAATTTCAATTCAACACATGAATATTCTCTATAGTTTGTATATATATAAAAATGTGATTTTTATCGCTAAAGCTATTTGTTTAAATTCAAATAATATTCAACACATGAATTTCAACTCAACGAATGAATTGCAACTCAACACATGAATATTCGCTATAGTTTGTATATATATAAAAATGTGATTTTTATCGCTAAAGCTATTTGTTTAAATTCAAATAATATTCAACACATGAATTTCAACTCAACGAATGAATTGCAACTCAACACATGAATATTCGCTATAGTTTGTATATATATAAAAATGTGATTTTTATCGCTAAAGCTATTTGTTTAAATTCAAATAATATTCAACACATGAATTTCAACTCAACGAATGAATTGCAACTCAACACATGAATATTCGCTATAGTTTGTATATATATAAAAATGTGATTTTTATCGCTAAAGCTATTTGTTTAAATTCAAATAATATTCAACACATGAATTTCAACTCAACGAATGAATTGCAACTCAACACATGAATATTCGCTATAGTTTGTATATATATAAAAATGTGATTTTTATCGCTAAAGCTATTTGTTTAAATTCAAATAATATTCAACACATGAATTTCAACTCAACGAATGAATTTCAACTCAACACATGAATATTCGCTATAGTTTGTATATATATAAAAATGTGATTTTCATCGCTAAAGCTATTTGTTTAAATTCAAATAATATTCAACACATGAATTTCAACTCAACGAATGAATTTCAATTCAACACATGAATATTTTAGAAAATTTCGGCAGCATAACGGCAGGGTAGTTAAAACCGGGACCGTCCCTAGTACGGCTCCTCGCTCTACCTTAAAACCTCGCGGTTTTTGACAATGGGGATCATGCATCTAGTTCGCACACAGGCGGAATGTTTTATTTTCAATTCCACAATCCTATTCTAATTTGTTTCAACCACAAGAGGGTATTTTTCAACCACAAAGGTATTTTTCAACCACAATATCAAGCACAAACAATTATTTCCAACCATTCGTCATACCATATAATATCACGTCAATCACAAGCAATAAATATCATCCATGGTCTGTGGACGAGGGGAGTATATATATATATATATATATATATATTATTTCTATAATTCACTTGCATTTCATCACAATTCAAAGCATATATGTTTCATTCAACGCTTGTATAATTTATACATCGCTAATATAACTTATACAACACATGTACATGAGGTATACAATGCGTATATAATTTACACTTCGCTTATATAATTTATACAACGCGATTCCATTCACACAATTCAGTTTAGATTCCTCACATTGGTTTCTGCAGTGCTAAAAATCCTAGGAAGATCAGAAAAATCCGCGGCTTCTTCTAGAATGTAGAGAGCCTCCTTGCGGTCACGGTGTCTTCTGTTTCATCGAATTTCGTTAACGAACGAAAAAGATATTATTTTTCTAAGTTTTGCAACGCTTTATAGTGTTATTTTCATTTCAAAATAATAAAGGTCGTACTTTATTTTTGATTCGAAACTAGGGTTGAAAAATTCGTGAAATCTATCAATCGTTGCTTCGATCAGGTGGTGCCACGTGGAAGAGCTACGAACCAGCTCCCTGTCGGTGGTGGTGCGGTCCCCTTCGGTGGTCGGAGGAAGGCGGCGCGACGTCAGGAAGGCGGCGACTTCCTCAGCGTGGTTCAGGCGAAGGTGGAGGGCGGCGTTTGGTCGGATGTGGAGAGGGGAGGAGGGGCTGTCGAACGGCGGTGGTGGCGCGGCCTACAGGTGGCGGTGGCGGTGGGAAAATGAAGGGGAAGGTCGGAGCTTCCTAGATCGTCGGTTTCGTCTGTGGCGGCTAGGGTTTTTGAGAAATTTTTTTTAAAGGAAAAATCCTATTGGTCGAAGCTTTACAGGAAAATTTAAATAGTGTTTTTACAAACGAACTCGAAATCAAACCCAACGACTGTCGCCCCTAGCTAAATACCCCCATTCCGGACACAATGGGATATTTTTCGTTGGCCAATTCGACTGTTACGGTCAGTTATATAAAACATTTAATATTTAATTTGAATGTACATTTCAATTTGCCAGGGCTACAAACTGAATCGAAAAATTCCAGAAAAATAAATCTAGCTTTGTTTTGATGATACGGTCCTAACAAAACCAGTTTCGTCGAATTCTGAGCTCGATTGAAAAACGGCCATTTTTAGGTCGACCCATTTTAACAGAAATTGACCAATCACATTTTCTTTTGCCCCGCTCACATACTAGCTTCAAAAATTATGAAATTTGAAACCTAGCAATAGTTTGACATCCCGGACCCAATAAAAGTGGTTTCGTCGAATTCCGATGTCGTATGCAAAATATCAATTTTCAAGGGCTATATATGTTATATAGCGACCTTTCTGAAAATTCATTTGGCCATAACTTTTGATTCCCGCTATGAAACTTCAATTTTTCAGATTCGTTAGAAAGGTATTCATAAACAGATTTAAATATTTTTAGTTTCGCTAAAATCCGTTATATTGTCCACCCGGTACAGTCAGACAAAGTTTGTATTCAAAATTTCAAACTGCCTTACTATACCCAATTCTCTATTTTATTGAAATATGTTATTACAATCTCCCCCACTTAAAACTTTTCGTCCTCGAAAAGGAACTAACAGCAAAGTAGGAAATAAAATGTAAATGCAAAGTATTGTAAAGGTACCTTGCACCGGAGTTAGTCAGAGATGTCCACTCTGCATTTGGGGTAGGCTTGTTTAATGCTTTCCTCAGTCTCCCAAGTACAGTCTCTAGGATCACTACTCCACTACACTTTGACTAAATGAATCTTTTTGCTCCTTAGCTCTCTAGTTTCTTTGCCAACAATTTTTAATGGCTCTCTTCTGAGCGCTAATTCTGGAGTTATGTCTATATCCTGTTGCGCTGCTTCTTCCACAACAAGATCTGGATCATGAACATGTTTTCTGAGTTGAGACACGTGGAACACATCATGTACTCTGGGCAACCAATTAGGTAATTGAACCCTATATGCCAGAGTTCCAATCCGTTCAAGTATAGGAAAGGGACCAATAAATCTCGGTGCCAACTTCCCAGTCTTTCCAAATCTGATTACCCCCCGCATTGGAGAAACTCTTAAATAAACATAATCGCCCACGGTAAATGATAAGTCTCTTCTTCTCGCATCAGCATAGCTTTTCTGTCGGCTCTGTGCGGTTTTCAATCGCTTCTTAATGAAATCGACTTTATCCGATGCTTCTCGAATCATATCGGGTCCTAACACAAGTCTGTTGCCAAGTTCTACCCAACATGCGGGAGATCTGCACGGTCTACCGTATAATGCTTCAAATGGGGACATTCCCAAACTTGCTTGATAGCTATTGTTATAAGAGAATTCAGCTAAATGTAAGTGATCTTCCCATGAGCCTCCAAAATCGATGACGCAAGCTCGCAGTAAATCTTCTAGAATTCTATTCACCCGCTCAGTTTGGCCGTCTGTTTGTGGGTGATAAGCGGTGCTTAAATTCAATTTGGATCCCAATTCTGTCTGGAATGCTTCCCAGAATTTGCTAGTAAACAGGGGATCTCTATCACTGACTATATTGAGCGGCACCCCCATGTAGTTTAACTATTTCTTTAAAGTAAATTTGTGCTAAACTTTGAGCCGTTATGTTGGATCGGACAGGTATGAAATGGGCAGTCTTCGTGAAGCGATCTACGATTACCCATATACTGTCGTTTCCTTTCTTAGTTCGAGGCAAACCATCAATGAAGTCCATCGAAATTTGCTCCCATTTCCATCCTGGAATTTCTAAGGGTTGTAATAATCCAGCCAATTTCTGCTGATCGCTCTTAACTAGCTGACAAGTGGAGCATCTGCTAACATATAATGAGATATCTCTTTTCATCGCCTTCCACCAGAATGTGCGCTTGATATCGTTATACATTTTGCTCACACCGGGATGGATACTTAATTTGGACTTGTGGCATTCATCAAGCACTTCTCTCTTTAGCTCGGAGATGTCGGGAACACAAATTCTTCCTTTTAATCTCAGAACCCCCTCACTATCCACTTGGAAGCTGGAGTCTATGCCGTCATTTATTCTTTTGATCATTTCCTTTACAAAATTATCCTCTTTTTGAAGGGTCGAGATCCTATCAATTAAAGAAGAAGTAATGATAAAACTAGCAATGATTTCATTCTTTCTGCTGAGCGCATCTGCTACAATATTGGCTTTCCCTGGAGTGTATAGAATTTCAAAATCATATGCCGCAAGGAATTCTAACCAACGTTGTTGTCTCAAATTTAGATCTTTCTGAGTGAATAGATATTTCAAGGATTGATGATCGGTAAATAGTTCGAACTTCTCGCCCAGTAAATAATGCCTCCAGATTCTTAAAGCAAACACGATAGCTAATAACTCAAGATCATGAGTTGCATAGTTTCTTTCATGTGGCTTCAGCTGACGGCTGGCATAAGCGACCACTTGGCCTTTTTGCATTAATACTGCGCCAAGCCCTCTAATAGAAGCATCTGTCCATACAGTCAAGTCTTGGTTGCCTTCTATAATTGTCAATACTGGAGCGGTTGTCAACTTCAGTTTCAGCTCCTGGAAAGCTTCTTCACATTCGGGAGTCCATTTTAATTTCTCATGCTTCTTTGTAAGCTTTGTCAATACACCAGATATCTTTGAAAAATCCTGAACGAATTTCCGATAGTAACTAGCCAATCCAAGGAAACTTCGAACTTCAGTGGGGGTAGTAGGTTGTTTCCAGTTTTGAATCGCTGTAATTTTGCTTGGATCTACAACAATCCCTTCTTTTGATACGACATGGCCTAGGAACTTAACTTCATCCTGCCAGAAGACACACTTAGAAAATTTAGCTTTCAAGACGTTTCTCCTTAGAATTTTCAACACTTGTTCTAAATGTTTTGCATGTTCGCCTTCCGACTTGGAGTAGATTAAAATGTCATCGATGAAGACTAGAACAAATTTATTCAACACACCTCGGAACACTCTGTTCATAAGATCGACGAAGTATGCCGGAGCGTTACACAAGCCGAACGGCATTACTAACCATTCGTAGAATAAATCGGGACCCCTGAAGGCTGTCAAAGGAACACAGTCTTCGGCTATACGTAATTGGTGGAAACCTGTAGCTAGGTCCATTCTAGAAAATACTGTTGCCCCATTTAATTGATCTAACAGATCGTCTATACGTGGCAAGGGATATTTGTTCTTCAGTGTCCGCTTGTTGAGATCTCGGTAATCAACACAAAGTCTTAGAGTACCGTCTGATTTCGGGACAAATACTACTGCTGCTCCCCACTCTAAAAAGCTCAGTCTTATCAGAACTTTCCAAAGCAATTCTCGGGTTTGACTACCCAATTCTTCTTTTTCTTTCGAGGCCATTCTTCTAATTGGATGTACCACTGGTCGGGCGTTAGGAATTAGATCTATTCTGAATTCAATTTCTCTTTGCGGTGGTAAGTTTTCTACTTCTTCAAACACATCCGCATAGTTTTTAACGACCGGTATCTTTTCTAACGAAGGGGAAGTAATTTCTAAAGAAGACCAAAATTCTGTTCTATTAATTTCTGAACCGTGACATGGTATATATATAGGTCCAAGCTTCGTTTCAACTTTAACGATTCTCTCGGCACATCTAACTTCGGCCTTATATTTTGTCAACCAGTCCAGTCCCAGTATAATATCAAATTCGGAAAGGTCCATGACAATTACTTTAAAAGAGAACTTGTAGCAAGAATAAGAGACAGGCACTCTACAGTATGAACTGAGACTAACAGAACCTCCTATCGGGTTTTGAACTTTAATTGGTTCTTTAAGTTTTCCTTGTTTCAATTTTAACTTGTGAACAATGTTACCAGAAATGAAGCTACGTGATGCACCAGTATCAAAAAGTACAGAAACAAGAATATTTTTAATGGTAAGGGTACCTCCCAAGACGTCGGGTTTACCTGATCCATCGGTGATAGCTGGCGGGGCCCCCACGTCATACACATGAGCCACTTGTGCATTCTGCTTCAGAGGACAGTTCCTGCTATAGTGCCCCTTCTTATGGCAGTTGTAGCATTCGGCTGAGTCTGGATTTGCCTTTGGCTTCCTCGGGGCTTTGCACACATTAGAAAAATGTCCTGGCTTCCCGCAGTTGTAGCAATTTCCTTTGGGGATTTTTCTAGGTTTCTGAGTAGCGGCCGCTGTAATGCTAGACTCTGCCTGATCTGCTGAAGCCTTGCGCTTATTTCTAGCTTGGCTTTTGGTGCGGTCTTGGCTGGCGTGTCTTTCATCCATATCTTCATAATTGCAAGCCATTTCTACCAATTCTGAGAAGGAGAGTTTGATGTTGCTCATGGCTCTGTCATGGTACTTGCTCTTTAGCCCAAATATGAATATCTTGTTCTTTGCTTTGTTAGTCATAATAAGCTCTGGAGCATAGCGCGACAACTGGGTGAATTTATTGAGGTAATCCTGGATAGAGAGATCTCCTTGCTGGAGATTAGCAAACTGCTCTCGCATCCTCTCTAAAGCCTGTTCAGGTACAAACTTCTCGTTGAACATGGTTTTGAATTGCTCCCAGGTCCTGACAGTACCTGCTGCATCCTCTGAGGTGATGGCATCCCACCACAGCTCTGCTTCCTCCTGTAGGAGCCAAATACCTAGTCGTGCTTTGTTGTTGGTTCCCAAACCCATGCCTTCAAAGATTTTCTCACAGGTCTTTAACCAAGAAATAGCTTCTGTCACTGTACCAGTGCCAGAAAAAGGTTTTCCCCCAAGGTTCCTATACCTCTTCGCTACTCTGTCTAGCTCGAAGTCCTCGGGTGCTGGTGGCTGAACAATAGGGCCTCCCTCAACTACGGGGATATTCCCCCGTCCTCCTGCTACTCCTGCTCGGCATCCTCTAGCTGTTGCTGCTCGTGTAGCCATCAAAGAGAGTATTGTATAAGCAAGAAAAGAGTCAAGCTCACAGATTTGATAATTTTCATATATGATAAAGCAGGGGAACATAAGGAAAGGTAATGATGTACTGATCAAATTGTTTTGCTAATCTGCTTAGCTCATTCTAGGACATTGCTAATCCTATCTCTAATGAGCTACTCGCCTTAGAACACTACTGATTCTATTCTGACAAGGTGTTTAATGTGTTAGATCCCGGAACTAAGGTTAACCAAAGCTCTGATACCAACTGTGACGATCCCAAAATCCGAGGGGCGGTATTAAGGATAATCATTGGAATATAACACATTAATCATCATAGTAGAGTACAGATAATATCAGAAACAATAAATAGAATAATTTTACATGGATATGACAGCGGAATCACAACATGTAACAACATCAGAATAGCATAGCGTAGGATATAACTTAGTAAATAAAAAGGAAAGTGATCAGTCATCATCGCCAGAGGCGGAATACATACATGCAGTGAGACATAATTAGGGTATCGGTCTACATCGCCGAAGGTGGTACATATACATACGAGAATAAATACTGAAAGTAAATCAGTCTGCATCGCCAGTGGGGGGATCATAATATAAGTACACTAATGGCGGAAAATGTCAAAGTCGTCTCTGTGAAGTCAGCCTCGCCATGAGCCAAAATGCACTCTATGCAACAGTGCAGAGCCAAAAACAACCTGTCACCTGTGTACTAGGCTGCCCGTGTGAAAATAAGGGCACCCGCGTTTGCAAAGTGAAACAAACAACGAGTCAGTCATGGGGACTGGTATGAGGAATCTATTTAACAGTTAAACAACAGTAATAAGCAAATCATAGGACCACGCCACTTTCGCGGAACGGGTTTACTCCAGTGATTGCTAGTGCATTTAAAACAAAGTAAATTCTTTTAAAACAATGCAATGCTTTTAAAAAGAATGAAGCCATTATAAGACTCAAGTCCCATCATACAATGCAACGCAAGACGGAGGATAGAGTTTTACCTTATAATGGCCAAATATGCTTGATAGGTATAAAGAAAAATCAATTGATATTATTACTAGTGCATATATGTTTCAAAAATGAATAGCATCATAAATATCAATCATAGGCGACATGAGCGTCCCATGCCACTATGTCGTCATATATAAGTTACAATCGAATCCGTTATCTCGTATTGGAAATTGGATTTCCGTCATGAGTCGAGGCAAGGGGCAAGCTCCTCTCCGCTTCGAGACATTCTATCAAATGCCTCAGGACTACACACTCTGGGTAACCCCTGGATGCTTCAGGGCCGGTCCTCTCTTACGTTTGAGGATTATTTATTCCTGAACACACGTTTCCCGGTCCTTACAGACCTTTGATCGAGGCGCCTCGCATTCCAACAACCACAAAGGTGAAAAGTAGATATATATGTCAGGGCTGGTAAGTCACTGACACCACCATAGCTAGAAAGAAACGTCGTGCTCTCCCTGAAGTCCTTATCCCGTTTTTAACTCATACCGGGGTGTGAGGCTCGCGAATCCACGCTATACATAAAGCCAGGCCACGCAGACCGTGCTTTGATCATCATCCACAAGACTTTGCTTTGCAACAAAAGCCTTGATCACAGCATCTTGGCATGCCACATAAGCAGTCCACTCCATACGATTGATTTCCATCGATATATAACCTCTGAGCTCGTATGTCCTAGAGAAGGGCGTTAAGAAAAAGAATAAATTCTCCGCCGCCAAACATATATATTTAACAGAGATCAATCAGTATAGAACAAAATCCAATGTCAGACACACAGTCCATTTACAAGTCCGTTCTGGGTCTGAACAAAACCGGAGGCGTCAAATTCCTCGCATATCCGTACAATCAACACATACGTTCAGACGGCTACTACTTCCGTTCCATCACGGTAGCTACTCCGGTCAGGAACTTCAGCAGCGCCCATCCAACCGATACGAAGATCGTCGGTCTTGAATCGTCTTTGCATTTTCCAATTCGAATCGCTCGATAAATTATTTGAAATGAGGGTTAGCTCGGCCTTTTCAAATAATTCACGTAATTAGAATTTAAATCGATTCTTTCCATGGTTATATTATTCGACATCCATCTTTCAGTTCTTTAGTGTTATTTTCGTGTCAAGCACATACAACCATCAAATATCAAACAATTCAAGCCCAATTGGTCCATTTGCAATCTATGTTGCTTATAATATTTTATAACGATTTTTCGCCATTTCTATTTATTTAAAAATGGCCATATTTAATTAAACAACATTTCAGGTTGTGCCGTCGCACTGGCGCTGTTTTTCCCCTAATTTGTTTTACACATATCGGAAAATCTAACCGTTGGATTTCTACAAAGTCTATATCACTGGGAAGATATTCCCAAAGCGAACCCAACGGTTCTAGTTTCGTGAAAATCCGACGGTCGGATCTTCCACACTAGTCGTTTGAAGTTACAGTTTCAAAATTCGAACTACAGCGTCGTTATTCGATTTAATTTAATTATATTTATATTTATATATAAATATAAACGATTCTGGCGCTGTTTTTCCTCAGATTTGAATTAAACATTCCGGACAATCCAACCGTTGGATTTTTACAAGGTTGGTGCCGTTGGGAAGATATTTCCAAGGCGAACCCAGCGGTTGCGGTTTCAGGAAAATCCGATGGTCGGATTTCTCGTACTAATCGTTTCAAATTACGATTCCGAAACACGAACTGCACGGCTTCTATTCCTTTCAATTATATTTATATTTATATATATAAATATAGTTCATTCTATAATTCGAACCATAGTTCATTCTATATTTTCAACTTCGTTTTTACTTCAAATATTTCGAAAAATTTCGCCATAACCTCCTTTGTACGAGGAGGGGTATGGAAATTTATTGGGTCGTGTTAGGTACCCAATAAATCCTAAAAAGCATCCACATATTTATAGTGATATATTCTGGTGTTTACGGGGGAGCATGTACAGATAATCACTCCAGAGAATAAATTCTCGTCACCCCGTTTCCGTGTGGAAATAAATAGTCCATGTGCAGTATCTAATAACTAGAGAGACGTGATTATTGTCAACTCCAGACCCGTGTGGGGTTTTTATTAATCTGGCGATTTATCGTTATATTTTCTATAGTCCATATCAGTCATCAGTTCAACCTGTAGTATATAGTCATCGCCATACAAGCCTCTCGCTCGTATGGTAAATCTTCCACCTCGTCACACAAGCTCCAATTTCTTATGTGGAATATGATGAAGTACGCCTATCGTCAAGAAGTATGCCATGTAGTGTAGTTCAAATTTAATTGTTACTATCCTATGGCGATATTTATTATTTCACACAGAATAACCAGCACTCCGCATCCAATGACATTCACAGGAGTTGATATAAAAATAAAATTGCGCAGCCAACTCATCAAGGCTTACCTATTTGTCGGGCACGCAAATAATTTCTTTACTCTACAGCTAATCCGTTTTTCCCTGTTCAACACATGTATATATATGCAGAACAAAGCTAATAATAATATTTCTAGCGAACTATTATTTATTTCAACACGTGTGTATTTTTATTAAAGCGTATACATGATAAAAGAAATATTTTTATCATCAAAAAATATTTATTCAGCACGTGAATGTTTTTAACACTTCATATTCACAATAAAAATGTAGTTTTTATTGTTGATTCATTTTATTTTAAAATACGATAACATTCAACACATGAATTTCAACTCGACGAACGAATTTCAATTCAACACATGAATATTCTCTATAGTTTGTATATATATAAAAATGTGATTTTTATCGCTAAAGCTATTTGTTTAAATTCAAATAATATTCAACACATGAATTTCAACTCAACGAATGAATTGCAACTCAACACATGAATATTCGCTATAGTTTGTATATATATAAAAATGTGATTTTTATCGCTAAAGCTATTTGTTTAAATTCAAATAATATTCAACACATGAATTTCAACTCAACGAATGAATTGCAACTCAACACATGAATATTCGCTATAGTTTGTATATATATAAAAATGTGATTTTTATCGCTAAAGCTATTTGTTTAAATTCAAATAATATTCAACACATGAATTTCAACTCAACGAATGAATTGCAACTCAACACATGAATATTCGCTATAGTTTGTATATATATAAAAATGTGATTTTTATCGCTAAAGCTATTTGTTTAAATTCAAATAATATTCAACACATGAATTTCAACTCAACGAATGAATTTCAACTCAACACATGAATATTCGCTATAGTTTGTATATATATAAAAATGTGATTTTTATCGCTAAAGCTATTTGTTTAAATTCAAATAATATTCAACACATGAATTTCAACTCAACGAATGAATTGCAACTCAACACATGAATATTCGCTATAGTTTGTATATATATATAAATGTGATTTTCATCGCTAAAGCTATTTGTTTAAATTCAAATAATATTCAACACATGAATTTCAACTCAACGAATGAATTTCAATTCAACACATGAATATTTCAGAAAATTTCGGCAGCATAACGACAGGGTAGTTAAAACCGGGACCGTCCCTAGTACGGCTCCTCACTCTACCTTAAAACCTCGCGGTTTTTGACAATGGGGATCATGCATCTAGTTCGCACGCAGGCAGCATGTTTTATTTTCAATTCCACAATCCTATTCTAATTTGTTTCAACCACAAGAGGGAATTTTTCAACCACAAAGGTATTTTTCAACCATAAACAATTATTTCCAACCATTCGTCATACCATATAATATCACGTCAATCACAAGCAATAAATATCGTCCATAGTCTGTGGACGAGGGGAGTATATATATATATATATTATTTCTATAATTCACTTGCATTTCATCACAATTCAAAGCATATATGTTTCATTCAACGCTTGTATAATTTATACATCGCTAATATAACTTATACAACACATGTACATGAGGTATACAATGCGTATATAATTTACACTTCGCTTATATAATTTATACAACGCGATTCCATTCACACAATTCAGTTTAGATTCCTCACATTGGTTTCTGCAGTGCTAAAAATCCTAGGAAGATCAGAAAAATCTGTGGCTTCTTCTAGAATGTAGAGAGCCTCCTTGCGGTCACGGTGTCTCCTGCTTCATCGAATTTCGTTAACGAACGAAAAGGATATTATTTTTCAAAGTTTTGCAACGCTTTATAGTGTTATTTTCATTTCAGAATAATAAAGGTCGTACCTTTATTTTTGATTCGAAACTAGGGTTGGAAAATTCGTGAAATCTATCGATCGTTGCTTCGATCAGGTGGTGCCACGTGGAAGAGCTACGAACCAGCTCCCTGTCGGTGGTGGTGCGGTCCCCTTCGGTGGTCGGAGGAAGGCGGCGCGGCGTCAGGAAGGCGGCGACTTCCTCGGCGTGGTTCAGGCGATTCAGGCGAAGGTGGAGGGCGGCGTTTGGTCGGATGTGGAGAGGGGAGGAGGGGCTTTCGAACGACGGTGGTGGCGCGGCCTACAGGTGGCGGTGGTGGTCGGAAAACGAAGGGGAAGGTCGGAGCTTCCTGGATCGTTTGTTTCGTCTGTGGTGGCTAGGGTTTTCGCGATTTTTTTTAAAGGAAAAATCCTATTGGTCGAAGCTTTATAGGAAAATTTAAATATCGTTTTTACAAACGAACTCGAAATCAAACCCAACGACTGTTGCCCCTAGCTAAATACCCCCATTCCGGACACAATGGGATATGTTTCGTTGGCCAATTCGACTGTTACGGTCAGTTATTTTTCAAATTAAAATATAAAACATTTAATATTTAATTTGAACGTACATTTCAATTTGCCAGGGCCACAAACTGAATCGAAAAATTCCAGAAAAATAAATCTAGCTTTGTTTTGACGATACGGTCCTAACAAAACCAGTTTCGTCGAATTCTGAGCTCGTTTGAAAAACGGCCATTTTTAGGTCGACCCATTTTAACAAAAATTGACCAATCACATTTTCTTTTGCCCCACTCACATACTAGCTTCAAAAATTATGAAATTTGAAACCTAGTAATAGTTTGACATCCGGGACCCAACAAAAGTGGTTTCGTCGAATTCCGAGGTCGTATGCAAAATATCAATTTTCAAGGGCTATATATGCTATATAGCGACCTTTCTGAAAATTCATTTGGCAATAACTTTTGATTCCCACTATGAAACTTCGATTTTTCAGATTTGTTAGAAAGGTATTCATAAACAGATTTAAATATTTTCAGTTTCGCTAAAATCCGTTATATTTTCCACCCGGTACAGTCAGACAAAGTTTGTATTCAAAATTTCAAACTACCTTACTATACCCAATTCTCTATTTTATTGAAATATGCTATTTCGACTATTCAAATTCTTTGGTAATAACCAAATTTAAAAATTTTAAATTGGTTCCCATTTTCCGGGTTATTACACCTAAAGTGGCAACCCGATACAACTTGAGAATGCACGGCTTATACCTACACGATGCAACAACGTCTTACCTACCAGCCCGGGTCCACACACGCATATGAAACCCGTTGGACTTGCGTTGCCACCGCTCCCCGTTTTGGCCTCTTATAGTCAAGCCCAGTATGCGTGTCCCGTCCTCGACTTGGGTCGAGCCCACAAAGATACGTTTGGGTTACTGGTTGAAATGGGCCCCTACAAGCTACCCACCTAAGATTGTCACCATTAGTATATCCCACTTAACCCCCTTAGTCATGTTCTTTTACATGTGTATTTGGTTAAGTCTTTCTAATTGTATTTCACATGCCACTAAGGGCACCCACTAGATTCCTCATGCCACCCAAGGCACCTACTTAACCCCCATGTCCCCCTTACATGTTTATCTGGTTAGTATTTCTTAATTCATTCAGGCCATAACCTCATAAAGACCTCTCACATTAGACTGGCATTTATGGCAGCTGGATTTGCCGGGCGGGTCCGGGCAGTCTTACACCATAAAAGAGTCTAACCTCGTGTCTTTACAACTGCTATGCTTTAGTTTAGGCTTAGGACCTCTCACATTGGGCTGACATTTGTGACCACGGGATTTGTCGGGCGGTTCCGGGCAGGTTTACGTCACAAACAAGTCCAACCTCGTGTCCTAAGCATTGATTAACACTTTCAATCTTTTACCCCAGTTTTAAGATTATTATCATTTTAATTAGGTTAAGTCATGAATGGATTATGAGTAGATGATGTGAATTGTCGTATATGTTATCATGTATGTTATTAATCCTATGCTATGTGGTGATGATATCCTATATGTTGTAAATCATGCTATGATAATGTTATGTATGTTGAAAGTTTCTAGGCTAAGTTGTGATGAATCATACATGTTAAAAAGCCATCTATGCTAGTTAGTTCATATTAATTAAATCATCATGTTTGGGCTTTGTTGATCTATATGACAAGTTACATATGCAAGTTAGATTGATTAGAAAAGTTATGAACATATGCCATGACATCTAGAATTATGCTATGACATATGTGATACCCTATGCTAGTTCACACCATCATTATGTTGCCTAAAAACCCCATATGCAAGTTTATGTATAGATTTGGGCTACGATCATATCATGTGAATTGTGACATTTAACAAGTTGACACCTTTTGATCCTTAACATGTGTAGTTTATGCAAGTTTCACCCCTATTATGATTAGATTTATTTTATTGTCTATATGTTAATTTGTCTTTGTGTTGTGTGTTAGACTATTCAAGTCTAGCCTATATTATGCGTTGAATAAGTGAACGTATAAACGTGGGGTAGGGGTAATATTAAGGATTTAATAATAAGAAGTTGGGGTGCAATTGATATGATTTTGCATTCCATGAGTGGATGACCATAATAGAGTCATTATTGGTGAAATGACTTCAAATGGAAGAATAAGAAGCTAGCTAAATCTAGTAAGTAATGTTGCCTCTTTATCTAATATTGAACCCAAAAATCCAAAAGAAGCTTCTACAGACGAAAACTGGATAATTGCTATGCAAAAAGAATTAAAATAGTTTGAACGCAATGAAGTCTGAGAATTAGTTCCAGGACCAAGTGATCAAACTATCATTGGTACAAAATGAGTCTATAAAAATAAAGCAGATGAATTAGATAATATTACTAGAAACAAAGCTACGCTTGTAGCACAAGGTTATAATCAAGAAGAATGTATGGACTATGAAGAAACAATTTCTCCTATCGCCAGACTAGAAGCAATTCAAATTTCATTTGCATATGCATGTTATCATAATTTTAAATTATATCAAATGGATGTTAAAAGTGTTTTCTTAAATGGTTATATAAAAGAAAGAGTATATGTTGAACAACCTCCAATATTCACACATGAAAAATACCCTGATTATGTTTTCAAATTGTAACACCCAGAAATTCTATTAATATTAATATTCACAAATTAAAGAATAACTAATCTCAGACTTGAGAATTGTAGGAAACAGGTTGCGCCATTGTGTTCGTCTCGGAATCCTGGTTGAAATAGAGTCCGAATTTGCGTGAATTGGACTTCGTATGAAGAAGTTATGGCCATCCAAAGTTTCAGAAAATTCAAAACAGCTCGCAGGAAATTTAAAATTCAAACAGGAAAGTGCAGAAGCGGGCTGGGCGGGAAAATTCCCGCCCAGGCAGGTCGACTGGGGAGTCGACACTAGTTTCGACCTCCCCCCCCCCCCAGGTCCACTACCATGTCGACCTTCCCCCCCCCCCCCAGGTCGACTGTAGTGTCGACTTGGGTGTCGATCTGGGTCTGGCGGCTAGGGTTTCTGACTGACCTGTTTTTAATTGAGTAATGTTCCATTAGGGTTTTGACCTAATCTGGTTGGCTGGGATTAGTTCTGAGTTGATCTGACGGTCTAAAATAAATCCTAACTCTATAAATACCTAGGTAATCTCTCACCCTAATTCATAGGAAAAATAGAATAGTTACCGTCATACCGTCGCCATGAAAATCAGTGGAGCCGCCGCCAACTAAGAAGGAAGAAAACCTAATTCTCTCAACTCTAAAGCAAAGCAAAACTCTCTCTTCTTCTCTAAATTGTGAGTATCATTTTGTACCAATGATAGTTTGATCACTTGGTCCTGGAACTAATTCTCAGACTTCATTGCGTTCAAACTATTTTAATTCTTTTTGCATAGCAATTATCCAGTTTTCGTCTGTAGAAGCTTCTTTTGGATTTTTGGGTTCAATATTAGATAAAGAGGCAACATTACTTACTAGATTTAGCTAGCTTCTTATTCTTCCATTTGAAGTCATTTCACCAATAATATTTTGAGTCGGATGATCTCGTAATATTCTTGGTGGACCTCTAACATCATTAGTATTAACAGCTTGATTGTTATTATCGGTATTATCTTGAGTTTATGTAATATTGTCATTTATGTTAATATGAACAATGTTTTAATCTTCTCTATAAATTACAACATCATCATCTTGAGAAGATCTATTTCACAATACATATATAAATCAAAGGAATTTTGAATAAAATATTCATTAAAGGATACATGAAGTGATTCCTTTATTTTATTGGTTTTTTATTATAAATACGATAAACTTTGCTTCGCTCGGAATATCCTAGAAATATTCTTTTGTGAGTTCGTCAGATTTGAATCGAATTTTCCAAGCTGGTCTTTTGTCTCTAAAATAAAGCATTTTGAACCAAAAAACATAATATATGAAATATTTGGTTTTCTTCCAATAAAAAGTTTGTATGGAGTATTTTTTGTAAGTGATCGAATGGAAACACGATTCAAAACATAACAAGATGTTGCAACTGCTTCGGCCCAGAAATGTTTTGGTAACGAACTCCCATTCAACAACGTTCTAGCACATTCTTGTAATGTTCGATTTTTCCATTCTACAACTGCATTTTGTTGTGCAGTTCTTAGAAATGAGAAATTGTGAAAATTTCTTTTCTTCTTACAATATAAATCAAACTTTTAGTTTTCAAATTCTCCTCCATAATCACTTCTTATGTTTTTATTTTTAAACCTGTTAATTTTGAATTTGTTTTACAAATATTTTAAAGTTATCAAAAGTATCACTTTTATTTCTCAAAAATATCATCCAAGTGTATCTTGATAAATCATCAACTATTACAAACACATATCTACTGTGATTTATAGATTGTATTTGAGTTGGTCTAAATAAATCCATATGTAGTAGTTCAAGTGGTTGTAACGTTGAGATAACCTTTTTAGATTTAAAGAAGATTTTGTTAATTTTCCAAACTGACATGCATCACATAAATTTTCTGGTTTAAATTTCATTTTGGGTAATCCTCTTACAAGGTCATTTTTAAAAATCTTGTTTATGGTTTCAAAATTATTATGATGGAATCTTTGGTGCCACAACCAAGGATCATTTTCTTTGGCTAGTAGACACATACTTGAATGATTATTAACTGTCATATTTAAAATATAAATATTTATATCTCTATTTCCTTCGAAAATAAGATTTTGATTTGAATCAAGCATTCTACATTTATTTTCGGAAAATGATATTTTAAAACCTTTATAGCAAAGTTGACAAATACTCAATAAATTATGTTTTAAATTTTTAACTAATAACACATCAGAAATAAGAGGTAAATTAGATATACCGTAATTACTCACACCACCTTTGTCGATGATATATCCTTTGGAATTATCTCCAAATGTGATAGTTCCTCCTTTAGAGTACATAATATTTGTCAGCATTTCCTTGTCTTCTGTCATATGTTCCGAGCAACCACTGCCGAGTATTCATTTTCCTCTATTTTTAACTGGAACCTGCAAAAAATATATAAAATACGTTGGTACCCACTTCCTCCGTTAAGGTCCTAAGAGTTAAGTCTTAGGAAACCAAACCCACGAGGGTTTAGTGTCCCTTTTAAAAATATAATTAATATTATTATGCACCGTATCTAAGAAATTTTTAATATACTTATTCCTAGATAGATAATTGTTTATCTTTGGCACCCATATACTAATATTTTTAGAAGATTTTTTCTTAAAATCTGGTTCCTTTATACTAGGAATAACAGGTTTGCTAGATCTAGAATTTTTCTTAGCACTAATTTTCTGTACAAATCCTAATCCCTTTTTGCTAGAAGCAGGTTGAGAATTTTCTAAAATTCTAGATAAATTTTCTCTACCTTTGTTGAAATTATTAATATTTTTAGAAATATCATCTAATTTTAACTTAAGACTAGAAATATCTATTGGAAATAAACTTGGTTTTAAGGAAAAATTCATTGCATTAATGGAAATGGTTATTAGTGAGATAATGTTTGTATTTGTGGAAAGGGAAAAATCTAGACTAAATAAATATGTAATGTGAAGAAATATATAGAAAGCATAAAATTCAAGAAGAATCTAGAAAAGAATAGTCTAGAGATTTTCCCTAATATAAATTGAGATGTACTCATTCATTTTTAATCAAGTAGTATGAAGGTTGTATGAAAAAAGAAAAAAATAAAAGGAAATAAAAGCAATCAAGCAAAGCAATAAAAAAGTTCTCTTCTCCTAAAAATTCCGTTTTTCATATAATTTCTTCCACTTCCTCCTCTAAAATTTACAACAAAGTGGTATCAGAGCTACAAAAATTCCAACAAAGTGGTATCAAAGCTTGAAGATCCTTTTAACAAAGAAGAAGAAGAAGGTTGAAGATCCTAAAAGATGGCGAGTAACAGCGTTCCTGCACCAATTCCAATTCTTACCAAGACCAATTATAATAATTGGAGCTTAAGAATGATGGTCCTCCTTGGAGAAAATGATGTATGGCAGATAGTTGAGAAAGACAATACTGAACAAGAAGACGAAGATAGTCTATCTCAAACCCAAAGGAATGAATTGAGACACTTGAGGACGAGAGACAAGAAGGCTCTTAGTCTAATTTATCAAGCATTGGATGATGACACTTTTAAAAGATTTTGGAAGCAAAATCAGCAAAGGAAGCATGGGAAAAGCTTCAGATATCTTACAAGGGACAGATCAAGTCAAAAAAGGTGCGTCTTCAAACATTAAGAGGAGAATATGAATCTCTGCATATGAAAGAAGGTGAACTTATTTCTGATTATTTTTCAAGAGTTTTAGTTGTTACAATAATTTGAAAAGAAATGGTGAGAAATTAGATGATGCCAGAATCATGGAGAATACTCTTAGATCATTAGATCCAAAGTTTGAACATATTGTCGCCATCATTGAAGAAACAAAAAACTTAAAGACCATGGCTATAGAGAAGCTTTTAGGCTCATTGCAAGCTTATGAAGAAAAGGATAATGAGAAGAAGGAAGATGTGGAAAAATAATGAAGATAGAGAAATTAGAGGGGGAGAAGGTCGTGGAACCATATGAGAAGACAAATGAGAGGTCAAGCAGTAAAAGGATGTTGTCTGACGCTAACGCAGCAATTGTTATTCAGTCTGCATATCGAGGATTTGAGGTTAGAAGGTGGCACCCGTTGAAGAAGCTAAAAAAGATTGCAAAAGTGCGCAAAGAAATAGAAAATGTCAGAAGGCAAGCAAACGACCTTAAAGCATGCCCTCCATCCCAGTTGGATGTAAAAAAGAAGGTTGTTCTTGAATAACCGAAATAAAGATTAAAGTAAAGGTAAAGGAGAAACAACAAAAAGGAAAATGAAAGGGATTAGGTAAGAATTTTATGAAGGTGAGAACAAAGTGGTGTGCAACGATTATATCAATCCTTTTTTCAACAATTTTATTTTTCAATCAAAATATTTTGAAATCTCTTGTGATCGTCAAACTTTGGAAAAACGCAAAGAATTGAATGGAGAGATATTATATATGATTCACTCAAAATTTGTGATGCGGGGCCAAGATGGAATTTTATGAGCTTACTATTTGGAGTATTTTATGGCAACGAAGGAGGATGAGATGAATGGAGCTTTGCAACAAAGATTCGACAAATCATGTTGACGATATTCATAGTGAAAAAGAAGAGAAGAAAAAGGAAAGCTTGGATGATTTCTATACTTCTGGCAAAGCACGTAAAATATAAAAACTAAAACTTTTGGTACGAGTTGAAAAAAACCAAGTTTACAGGGGGATGCTGGAAATAAACTTGGTTTTAAGGAAATATTTATTGCATTAATGGAAATGCTTATTAGTGAGATAATGTTTGTATTTGTGGAAAGGGAAAAATATAGACTAAATAAATATGTAATGTGAAGAAATATTTAGAAAGTATAAAATTCAAGAAGAATCTAGAAAATAATATTCTAGAGATTTTCCCTAATATAAATTGAGATGTACTTATTCATTTGTAATCAAGCAGTATGAAGGTTGTATGAAAAAAGAAAAAAAAAGAAAAGGAAATAAAAGCAATCAAGCAAAGCAATAAAAAGGTTATCTTCTCCTAAAAATTCTTTTTTTCTTATAATTTCTTCCTCCTCTAAAATTTCCAACATTATCTAGTTCGATAATTTTAATCTTAGTGTTTAAATCATGATTTTCAGAAACAAGCAGATTACTCTTATTTTATTTTTTTCAATTTCTTGATTCAATAAGGAAAGTTGAGAATTAACATTGTATATAGATTCTTAAAGTTTTCTAATTTCATTCTAAAATCTCCTTTTCATCTTTTAACAAATCTCTTTCAAATTCTGCTTTTTTTCTTATCTTAATTTGCTTGTTTAAACTTCCATTTATAATTATTTCTAGATTCAAGAATTTCCTGTAACAACCTGGGTTTTGGGTACCCGGGTTAAATAGGCTATGTTGTGTTTTGTTAGTTTTTTTTATATATTTAATAAACTTGCGAGTTTATGTTTTAGGAATAAGTTGATTTTCTAAATAAAAACATTAAAAAAATGCTTTATGAAGTAAATTGATTTAAATTGCTAAATCTAAGAAGGGTGTAATTTTTTTTGTAAAATAATTTTTAAGTGTGGTTACATTAACATGTATGTGCTAGAATTGATTAAAGACTCTTAAAATGTAAGTTATACCGCTTAAAGCCTCTAAAATGTGTTTGTTAAGGGTTATTCACCAATAGGAATGTATTTCTTATTGATTAAACATGTTAACTATGCAAAAAGCAGGTTTAATTATGTGCACATGGCCTAGCCCATGTTTATTTAGCTTATTTAGTTGCTTAATTTGGCCCCTAATTGGCCATTAATAAGCGAAGAACTTAGAGGGTGGGGGAATTTCCGGGGAAATACAGGAATTCTTTGGGTAGCTCTCTCCTCCTTATTCTCAGAAGAAGAAGAAAAATCAAATCAAAAAGAATTTTGATGGCATTTGTGAAGAGAGTAGAGACAACTTCCTAATTCAACAAGAATCCAGTTCTATTAGCAAAAACTTATCTAATAATATCTGCAATAAAATGAATGTGTAGCAACCAACTCTTGACCCTTGCATATTGGTATTCTTGATTTATCAATCTTCGGAGACTCATTTTCCCGCCTTGCTTGCTGGAAGTTGTCCCCAAATCTAGCCAAGGTGAGTGTTCGCTCACATCCTTTTGGTCTATGTTTATATCTGTGAATTTTTATTTTTCTTGTAGATGAATCATTTATGGTTTGCTACTATTTTCTTTGTTGCGTTTTCTGTTGTGAAAAATCAATTCAAAGCCTCTCTTTAGGCTATTAATTCTTGCCGAACTCTCGAGCAATTCACATAGTACTTTTACCAAATCACTGTAGCGAGGAGAGCGATGCAGGCTCAGGACTTTGATTAATATCAACCCATGCATCGTTCCTTGCCTAAGAAACTACTACACATCGTAGCTTACTATTTGCGTTCTGTCACCGCTTGTTCCGTGCCTTCTTATGTGAAGTTGCACTGCCTCCAAGTGCAGCTTTGCATTCCTTGTCTTGCTTGAGCTTGCTGTCCTTTGCAACATGTTTATTAGTGCCATTTGTTGCAGGTAGTTGCGCATTCTCATGGCCTAATGTGCCACTAAACCCTGCTACTAGGCTACTTCTGAGTTGCCTAAGCCATTGGCACTATAGTGAAATATATGGAATTGGATGATCTTAATACCTGGTTGAGCTCTTGATTATTTCCTCTTTAATTATTATTTTGTGCACCGTAAATCTGTTACTTTTGCTACACCTTTTACTGTAGTTCTGGTGCATGCGCTTTATTCATTTTCCAGTTCCATGCTAAGTATAATTCCCTTTTGTGTCTTGCGTTTAATGTATTGAGGCTTGAGTGCTGCATTTTTTTTCTTGCTTTATTTGTTGTGACCAGTTTTTATGTTGTCGTTGAATGTGACATTGCCTTGTTCCTTCATGTTGTGTGCTCAGCTTGTCTTTAAATCCGTATGCATCGTTCTGTTTGTCAGGCATTCGCCCGCATGTACCGCCTTTGGTGAGGTAGCCAGTAGCCTGTAGCTAGTTGGTACCTTGTTACTTCATCCTTTTTCAAACTGTCTCAGAATGGATCAACACTTGTGTCTTTTAAGGATTGATTCTAACCTGATCTTGTTGTCCTTGTTGCATTTGGTCTTGATCACCATTTGCCCATAATATTTGGCAGTGTAATTGACAATTAGTGTCATTTGTTTCCTTCTTATCTTGTCACATACTTTTCGTTGCTTGGCCTAGTTCATTTATTTCTGTCTTATTACCTGCGTGTGTTGCATTTTCAAATGTTGAAGCCTGTTGTCATTTCAAATTGTATGCACTAGCTCTGTGTTGTCACCGTGGCCGTCTTGTATTAATTTTTGTGCTAAGGATCTTGGCTCTATGCATTGCCTTAAATTCACATTCTTGCATGTTAAGTTGATCCACTTGCTAGAAAGGAACTTTACTTAAATGCATTTTTTATTTGCATGTTGAGTGGTTTCAGTGGAAATAGTATTTGTCTAAACTACATTTCTTTGTTTTCCATGGACTTCTTTGTTTATTGCCTAAACTACATTTTTGCTATTTGCCTAAACTACATTGCTTTCCATGACCTGGAGTGTTGTAGTACACTTTAGTTTGTACATGCTGAACCACATATTTAATATATGTAAAACCAGTTTAACAAACCCTGCTCACACTTTGAGCCGGTTAAATGTATATATAACTAGTTTGACAAACCCCGTTCATACTCTGAACTGGTTTATATATATATATATATATATATATATATATATATATATATATATATATATATATATATATATATATATATATGTATGTATGTATGTATGTATGTATAAATATATATATGGCGAGCGTTCAATGACACCTAAAAAATGGAGCACTTCTTTAGTCCTCCTGTTCTCCACCTCTCATTTATATTAATTAAAGTTAGTGTGAGGTGAGAGAGAGGAAATGTATGGTGGAAAGGTGGTAGGCTAAAGGGGTGCCATTGAACTTGCCTATATATATATATATATATATATATATATATATATATATATATATATATATATATATATATATATAAACTAATTCGACAAACTCCATTCACACTCTGAACCAGTTAAATATATATAACTAGTTTGACAAACCCCATTCACACTCTAAACCAGTTAAATATATATGTAACTATTTTGAGTACAAACTCCGTTCACACTCCAAACCAGTTAAATAGAAGTAAAAGTAGTTTGTACAAAACTTGTTCACACCTCTATGTGCAAATGGAATTGACTTTGTATAAAACGTGCTCACATCTCTACTTACATGCATTTACGTGGATATGCTAGCCTACTATGTACCAAAATATTTAGTGTATTCTTGACGTTGTTTTACCTGGTTGTTACTACTCTAAACTTAGTAAATCAAGTATTTACATTGTGATTAATCCATAATTGGATTCATGTAGGCTTACATTGATGAATTGTTGAAATTGAGATGATTTTTGATGGCATTTCATACACTGCACGATTTTGAATCGGTTTTCCTTGGTAAATAAGTATTGTTTTCTCTACAGTTTTGAGGTTAAAATTATTTTTATGATTTTAGTTTTTGTATTAAAATGGCCTCAAAACAATGGTATAAATTTATTATTTAAATTATAAGATTTGAAGAAAGAAATTTATTGGTTTCTGAAAATTATTTTAAACCTTATTCGTGAACCGAGTATTTTCCTTGTATAAATCTACATTTTTGTACACTTCGAGAAGACGAGACGGTGATCGAACAATGTTGTAAACCCAGCGGTATGGGACATGGTGGTATATGATTTTATTAAATCCAAGACCCGTCAGTCGAAGTATAATCTCTGTGTTTTTCCTATGATCTCTGTGACATTTTCTGTTATTCAGTGTTTTTGTGATTTTTGTTCTTCGTAGTGTGAAGCTAACTTACAGTGTGTGAACCGTTAAGTGAAAACGTGTGTTATGGGATGCATGATTATCACTTTTCGATTTACTATCTGAGGGTCTATGACACATTCCTGTGTGACCGCCAGTACTAGACCTTCGGGTCAATTCTGTGTGAACTCTTTGTGGGCCTTTAGGTCAGTCCTGTATGAAATCTTTGGAGCTTCTGGTCAACTGGGTACCCTTATGTGTGATATAGTACTGGCCATGGCTTTGAGCCATTCTGTGTAATAGCACGTGCAGGCGTAGCTTCGGCTTGCCACTCTTTGTTAAATCCAAATTCCGTGTTTCTGTGTTTATCGCCGATTTCACCATTGTAATTATTATTATTATTATTATTATTATTATTATTATTTGTGGTGGTTTTATTAGTGGTTTCAAAATCTAATAGAGTTTAAGTGATTCCATGATTTTTGTGTTTTAGTGTTTTCGAACTCTTTATTGAGTTTCAATGATTTTTTGGTTTAGTGATTTTGTGTTCCCGTATTTCAGCGATTTTGTGATGCTATGTTTTAGTAGTTCTGAAACTTTGTGATTTGGTGATTTTGAGACTCTGTGAATTAATGAATTACGTGGTTTGTGATTTCACCTTGTGTTTCTGTGATTTCAGAGTCTTTTAATCATATTACGTAATTCTAAGTTCTGACTTCCATTACCAAAGAATCTTGATAATTCATACCCATCGGTGTTTAGATCCGCTTTCGTGTTTCTTGCTTGTGCTACTATATATTAACTTTGTGGACTTTGGAGCACATGTTTCATTCACCTTTAAGTATGATATTCCTTTTTGATAGAAAGGAAATTAACGTATAAGAATTTTCATAAAATTTTATGTTTTGAAAATTCCATTTCGTGTGGAAAGGAATTAGTGTTTGGGTGATAGCTTATCTTTTTAACCGATATGTAAACTAGACTGGTACGTGTATGTAATACTCGGGTCAGACTGAGCTGTTTCAGGTGCAGTTACTATTGATTCATGGATAGCTGTCATAGCTTGGACTATCTTTGAAGACTATTTCCAAGTTGTACATTAGTGTGTACGTGTCGTTGTAGGGTTGTACCATTTATTCATCCAGTCAACGTATTTATCACTCGTCTAATACGAAACTACGGAAAGTCATCCCTAACCAGCTGCAACAACCCAGAATTTTGGAACCAATTTAAAATTTATTTTTAATTGATTTTCATGGAAATTAAATATTTTAAATGATTTATTTGGAGAATAAACGATTTAAATTAATTTAAAAAGAAGTTCGAGCTTATATATTTATATTAATTATAAAATGAACTTGAAATGGCGCGGTAGTTTGAAAATTTAATTTTAAACTTCAAATGAATGTACAAAATTCATTATAAGTCAGAATTTGACGAAACCGGAAAAATTAGAGTCTATTTAGCTATATCTTTCTAACGAATGTGAAAAATTGAGATTTCGGTTTATAAATTGCAAGTTATGACTAAGTCTATTTTCCAAATAGTCGCTATAGAACTTATATATATATATATATTAATACAATATATAGCCCTTAAAAATAGCCATTTTGCAACTGGCCTCCGTTTTCGATGAAACTAATTTTGTTGGATCTGGAACGTCAAATTATTGTCGGATTTAAAATTTTAAGTCATTCGAAATTAGTATGTGAGCATAGTGAATTTGAACATGTTTTGTAAATTGAGTTAAATTTAATAAACCAGTTAAAGGCCATTTTTCAGACGGTCTTTAAATTCGACAAATTAGTTTTGTTAGGACCGTATTTAAAAAACAAAGCTAGATTTCAAATTTCATAATTTTGGAGTCAGTATGTGGCCTCGGCAAATTAAAATGTACATTGGAATTTAATATTGAATATTATATTATTTTATATTTTAATTTTGATAAAAACTGTTCGAAACGGTATAATTGGCTTACGAAAAATATACAATTGTGTCCAAAATGAGGGGAGTTGGTTAGTGGCGACAGTCGTTGAGTTTGATTTGGATTTCGGATCAATAAACAAATATCATTGGAGTTAAATATAATAAATATATAAAAAAGGGTATAATAACCCTTAGAAATCAAAATCCTAATTCCCTATGAAGCAGCCGCTGCCATTTATAATTGAATGGCCGAAATCTTCAAATCTTTCTCCCCTTCTTTCTCGAAATCGATTCATCAATTAACAAAACTCTCTAAGTGAAAAATCTCCGTCTCAGTGGGATCTTGAGATCCAACGGTCATGATCAGAATTCGTTGAGTAAATGGCTCAATTTTTTAGCATAAAACCCTAATGTTTGAATGGAGATTGTGGGACCTGGTGCAGTGCGAGTTCGTCGAACTTGGTGGCACCGGCGCGGTGGACGATGAGCTTCGACGTTGTGGTCGGGGATGGGATTCTGATCATCCCTGGTGGCGGGCAGAAGAAATAATTTTGGTCGAGGTTTGGGTTTGTGTGGTTACAGGAAAATGAACGGGGAAGATAACAAAATGTAATTAAGCTATTTAATTATATATTTATTATAGTTAATGAACTATTTAAATTATCGTAACATGTTCAAACAATATTAGAATTCAGCAAACCAGACATCGTTGGAACCATAAAATCAAGCACTACAACCAGGAACCGACTATAACAGAAACGAAGCAAGTTGAATTTTAAGCTAAACTAAATGTTCCTTTAATTTAGTTTACGAATAAATTGTCAATTAAAGACTAATGGAGTGAAAACCAAATGTGAGAACTCTCTCACTCAAATTAATTTTACAGTTATTAATATTGATTGCCTATGATTGCACTATTTGTTTGGTAATTGATGGTTGGTTATAGTTCTAATGCCATTATTATTAAACCGTTGATAAATTCACATGGATTGTGAGGTAAAACCCACACGGGTATTGGGACGATAATTTTGCACATCGCCCAAGTATACAAGTAATAATATTTGTTTGAAAACCCCACACGTGTCTGGGGTAATAATTAATTCACATCTCCCCTGAATTTAATTGTATGTCAACCGATTGATTGACGGGCTGTTATAAGCGTTATTTAATTATTTAATGCTTATACAACGGTAAATTGCACTCTGAATGTGAACTGAATGTTTAATGGTTGTTTATCACTAATTTTGAATACATGTGATGTATGGAATCCGTATAAATAAAAATATATGGTAACTGATTATATGAATATTGTTGAGGAATTTGGAAGATATAGATATCGTTATTCCCAATATACTATTTGTTGGTTTCAGAATTTGATATTAAATATAAGCCGATATGAATTTTATTTAGAGCTTTTTATTTAATATCAAATTGGATTTTGTTTTGTCGTGAATGGTGTCTTAAATAATGTTGTTCTTTAAACCCAGTTAATAGCGTAATTATGGTTTGGAATTTATAAATCTTTTAATTAAGATCTAACAGAAAATTTTCAAAGTAAAGTTTTCCAATTTAATATATTAAACTGGAATTAAGTGGGACTCGATTTATTAATAACCGAGATGAGTTTCTGTGAAGGAAGACCCTTACTGTTTATGGAATTTAAAAGGGCTTAATAGTCAGATATGGAAATTCATATTGATTACGATTGATCTGATTTCCGTGAAGATTCCATATTAAATGGAAGATGAATTTGGGTTTATTGTAAACAATGATTTTATATGACATTGGCTCTTTAGCCCATTTAAAGACAAGATTAATTTCTTAAAGTTGAATAATCATTAAGTATAAATTTTTGGAGATTAAAACCAAGTTGGAGTTTTAATGAATCTTTAATTAGATTGGAATGTGAATGAGGTAAATGTTTGAAATGGAGTACCACCAATGTTACTCCATGCGATAGTTAAATCTTTAATAAGATTTGAACATGAAAGGGTAATTAAATTTACCGATAACACAGTGGGTGTTAGATATGGAGTACTACCAGTTTTGCTCCATGGGATGAATAGGTTGGGATTGGAAAAATAAAATAAATGATTCCTTCGGTAAGGCTCGATAATCCCGACTAGTTGATAAACCTTAATTTGGTTTAAGATTGTTAAAAGATAATACAAAATCTTTTGCAATGGTTTTCAAAGGAAGATTAAAGAATAAGTTTAAAATAATTTATCTTTGATAAAAATTAATGGGAACCTTTCCCAAATGTAATGAATACTTGAATAACAGAATATTCTTGATTGGAATGAGGCGTATGATGTGTTATTATAGCATTTGATTATAAGATACGCGAGCTATTTGGAAAGACCGATTTAACCCATTTCGAATATCTGATACGACGATTAAAAGTCGACGAAGAAAAAGGTGGTTGAAGATCAGAGATCTTCACATCGTTTGGATGATTACTGATGTCTTGATTGGACTGTACACCAAAGACGAGGTAATAAGTGGTGTGGACATATGGAACGAGGAATATGGTGCCTCCGGTTTTGTTTAGACCCAGAACGAACTTGTAAATGGATTATGTCTGACATTGTATTATGTGCTATATTTGTTGATCTCTGCTAAATATATATTTGTTTGGTGGTAGGGAATTTATTCTCTTTCTTAACACCCTTCTCTAAGACGTACGAGATTAGAGGTTATATGTTGGCAGAAATCAGTGATATGGTATGGATTGACAATGTGGCATGTTAAGATGCAAATGATCAAGACTTTTGTTGAAAAGAAGGGACTTGTAGATGATGACCAAAGCACGGCTTTAAGTAGCATAGCCTTATGTATAGCATTAATTCGCGAGTCTCAAATCTCGGTATGAGTCAAAAACGGGATAGTGATTGCAGGGAGTGCATGCGTTTATTTCTAGCTAGAAGTGGTTTGATGGTATGGATCCCATACATTTTTACTTATGTGGATGATGGATTGCTAGGCGCCTCGGATATCGAGGCGACTAAAAGGCTCAGAGATTGGTCCGATAGGCCTGGAAAATGTATTGTTCAGGAATAATTAATCCTCAAACGTAAGGAGTGACCAACCCGGTAGATAGAAGGGTTTCCCAAGTGTGTAATCATGAGGCATTTGCTAGAGTGTCTTGAAACCGGTAATGAGACATCCCTTGCCATGACTCGTGATGGAAATCCAATTTCCAATAAGCGACTTTTTGATTTTAGTTGTAAACCTATATGGCGACATAGTAGGATGGGGTACTACGTCGTCTATGATTGATACATTTATATTTGAAGTTGCTCATAGTAATAATAAAAGATAAATTTCGTGTATCAAGCATGTTTGGCCATTATAGGGTAAAACTCTATCCTCTGCTTTGTGTTTGCATTATGTGGTGGGACCTGAGTCCTATAATGGCCTCATTTTTCCTTTTAGCATTGCTCTGTTTTTTTTATGGTATTCTTGGGGGGAAAGCCGTTCCGTGTCATACGGTGTGGTCCCTTGATTTACCAAACTTTAAAATAAAGTTAATAACTATTTTAGTTCTCACACCAGTCCCATGACTGACTCGGAGTTTATTGTTTCCACCTAAACTCTGGGTGCCCATATTTTCCACATGGGCAGCTTGTAGTTTTGGTTTTCGCAGATATTTCTTTTCATAGATCCTGGATTATGGCTAGAGCTATATTCGGAATGCTTTGTATCCGTGTATTTCTTTCAGTTGTGGTAGTTGATGTTTTCCGTTGCGTATTATATTTATGTATTCTAATGAATTTAAATCTCTGATATTTTTCCACTGTAAAATATTATTTGTACTCTGATATCTTGTACTCTAATGTAAATTTTTGTAATAGAAATGAAATGTTCTCATGTTTGTGCTCTGATACGTCTTGTTCTCAAAGCAGTCCGCCTTCTTGTTCGTTTTAGGCTGACAGGGAAGTTTGGGTCATCTTAGGTAGTATCAGAGTTTTGGTTTACAAAACTCGAGAATAAGACACATTAGAACCAAATGAAAGAATTCATCAGAGATAGAGTTAGCAATGTTCTATAAGAATATCTCATTAGAGATAGGATCAGTAGTATCCTAGAATGAGTTTGAAGAGTGTTATTTATGAAAACAAATTTAGTTTTGAAATTATATCCTATTATAAAGATTTAATTATTTTACTTTGAATTTGGACTATCGAGTATAAGAAGATTTTGCATATAAGCATCACGAACGTATATTCGAAGTCTCAAACATACTGGATAGATATAAAATCACACTCTAGTCGCCCGAGGATAATTCTGGTGATTATCCGGATACCATCAGTATTTATGTTCGAGTTTCGAAAGTAGGATATCAATATGAGTCTAACTGACTGGTGTGAGAACCAAAACTTAGTTAGAATTGATTGTTTGTGATTTGGCTTTGAAATTGGATTTTTGAATATATATATATATATAAGATATATATATATATATATATATATATATATATATATATATATATATATATGAAAGGTTAATTAACTAATTGATTGTTCGTTTTGTTGTGTGATTATTAGTTTAACTAATAAAAAATATTGAAATAATAAAACCAGTATAAGAATGAAGGTTAATTTAAGCCAAATCAAATATAATGTTGAACTAAATTGGAAATTAGTTTGAATTGTATTTATATATATGGATATACATATATTTGTTAAGCAGGTTATGGATTTACTATTGAATAGAGAAATAAATTGTGTACCCGGCAAATAGGTGCACCTTATGAGTTGGTTGCGCAATTTTATTATTTATTATAACTACTGTGAGTGATTTGGATGCGCGGTGATGGTTGTTCTGTGTGAAATTAAAACGTACGCCATAGGATAGAAACAATAATTATGGATCACACCGCATAATATAGTACAAAAGATAGCATAGCATATTATATACCATATAAGCATTTGGTGATTATATGACGAGGTTTGGATTACCATACGAGTGAGATACTTGTATGGCGAGGACTGAATTACAGGTTGAACTGAAGACTGATTATGGATTTAATAACATATAAAGAAAAATTGCAGGATTTAAAAGCAAAACCTGCACAGGTCTTGAATGGAAAAATTGTACATGTCTCTCTAGTGTTAGATACGACACATAGATTATGACTAATTCCCCCCACTGAGTCAAGGAATGATTTTTTTACACATCTCCCTTGAGCTTAGATAAGTCACATTTGATTTGTATGTGAATTGGGTGCCTAATACAGCCTAATAAATTTGTTCAGATTAGCTCGTACAATGGACGTTATGGTGATTTTTTTCAGAAATTTAAGGTATTAGCCAAATTTCATAGAATTTTAGAAGTTTTTAGGAACTGAAAAATTGAAGAACTCAAGCCATAATGAAAGTTGAGTTGGTTAGTTAAACAACTTTTAGTTTTGTTCTTTTTCGAGGACGAAAATGTTTTAAGCAGGGGAGATTGTAACAACCCGAAATTATGGAACCAATTTAAAATTTATTTTTAATTGATTTTCATAGAAATTAAATATTTTTAATGATTTATTTGGAGAATAAATTATTTAAATTTATTTAAAATGAAGTTCGAGCATATATATTCATATTAATTATAAAACGATCTTGAAATGGTGCGGTAGTTTGAAAATTTAATTTTAAACTTCAAATGAATGTACATAATTCATTATAAGTCAAAATTTGACGAAACCAGAAATGCTGGAATCTATTTAACTATATCTTTCTAGCGAATGTGAAAAATTGAATTCGTTTTATAAATTGTAAGTTATTACTAAATCAATTTTCCAAATAGTCGCTACATAATATATATATGTATATATATATATATGCCCTTAAAAAAAGCCATTTTGCAAACGGCTTCCGTTTTCGATGAAACTTATTTTGTTGGATCTGGAACGTCAAATTGTTGTTGGAGTTAAAATTTCAAGTCATTTGGAATTAGTATGTGAGCGTAGTAAATTTAAACGTGTTTTGTAAATTCGATTAAATTTAATAAACCAGTTAAAAGGTCATTTTTCAAACAGTCTCCAAATTCGACGAAATGAGTTTTGTTAGGACTATATTTGAAAAATGTAGCTAGATTTCAAATTTCATAATTTTTGGAGTCAGTATGTGGTCTCGATAAATTAAAATGTACATTGAAATTTAATATTTAATGTTATATTAATTTATGTTTTAATTTTCATAAAAACAGTTTGAAACAGTCGAATTGGCTTATGAAACATATCCCATTGTGTCCGAAATGAGGGTATTTGAATAGGAGCGACAGTCGTTAAGTTTGATTTGGAGTTCAGATCGATAAACAAATATTATTGGAATTAAATATAATAAATATAAAAAAATGGGTATAATAACCCTTAGAAATCAAAAACCTAATTCCCTATGAAGCAGCCACTGCCATTTATAATTGAAAGGCCAGAATCTTCGAATCTTTCTCCCTTCTTTCTCAAAATCGATTCATTAATTCATGAAACTCTCAAAGTGAAAAATCTCCGTCTCAGTGGGATCTTGAGATCCAACGGTCATGATCAGAATTCGTTGAGAAAATGGCTCAATTTTTTAGCATAAAACCCTAGCGTTTGAATAGAGATTGTGGGACCTAGAACAATGTGAGTTAGCCAAACTTGGTGGTGCTAGCGTGGTGGACAATGAGCTTTGACAGCATGGTTGGGAATGGGATTCCGATCATCCCTGGTGGCTGGCGGTAGAAATAATTTTGGTCGAGGTTTGGGTTTGTGTGGTTACAGGAAAATGAACGGGGAAGACAATGAAATGTAATTAAGCTTTTTAATTATATAATTATTATAGGTGATGAAGTATTTAAATTATCAAATGTTTAAATTATCGTAACATGTACAAACGATATCAGAATTCAGCAAACCGGACGCCGTTGGAGTCGTAAAATCGAGCACTACAACATGGAACTGACCAGAACAGAAACGGAGCAAGTTGAATTATAAGTTAAATTAAATGTTCGTTTAATTTAGTTTAAAAATAAATCGTCAATTAAAGAGTGAAGGAGTGCAAACCAAATGTAAGAATTCTCTTACTCAAATTATTTTTATAGTTATTATATCTGTGATTGAATATATGCTGATTACCTATGAGTGCACTATTTGTTTTGTGATTGATGGTTGGTTACAGTTTTAATGCCATTATTATTAAACTGTAGATAAATTCATATGGATTGTGATGTAATACCCACACGGGTATTGGGATGATAATTTTACACATCGCCCAAGTATACAAATAATAATATTTGTTTGAAAACCCCACATGGATCTGAGGATGATAATTAATTCACATCTCCCCTGAATTTAATTGTATTCAACCGATTGATTGATGGACTGTTATAAGCGTTATTTAACTATTTAATGCTTATATAGTTGTAAATTGCACTTTGAATGTGAGATAAATGTTTAATGGTTTTTTATCACTATTTTTGAGTACATGCGATGTATGGAATCCAAATAAATAAAATTATGTGGTAATTGATTGAGTATGATTCCAATTCAGAAATAACGAATATTTTAAATTAATATTCAGTGAAAAATCAAAATATAGTTTTGATGTCCGATTCTGGATGGACACGAAAATATTGAAGTATTCATAACTGAAATGAATATGAAGCCGAGTTAAGTAGATGAACACCATTTTAACTCGAACTCGATTTTATTCATTTTATAATGAATATCAAAAAAGTTTGATTTCAAAATATGATATTTTGAAAATATTATCATTTTAATATTATAATGATATGGAATATTTAATTTTGATTTAAGATTGAAATGGAAGTTGGAACTATTTTTAAAATGAATTTATAAATGATTCATAAAATATGTTTTAAAAGGAAATCGACGAAATATATTATATATATTCAAATGGCCTGAGTAGAACGTGTCGCGCAGCGACCGTTCGCGAATTTCGACCATTGACTTAGAATTGACGTAACGGGAGATCCGACCTTTGGATTCTCCTAAAACCGGAACCGTTGGGTTCATATTGAAAAGAGCTCTCAAATGGTAATAAGAGATTTGAAATCTAGCGGTTGGATTTTGAGAAATGTTTAATTCAAATTTTGAATAAAAACAGCGCTAGCGCAGCTAAATGACCTGAAACATCATTTAACTGAAAGGGGCTATTTTTAAAAGGAATAAAAATAGGGGAAAATTATGTAAAATCATAATAAATGATTTGAAATCAATTTGGATAAAATAATCCAAGTTTGTAAAGATAAAATATATTTTTATCTGAATAAGTTGTTTACCGACTTGAGTAAAGAATTGAAATGGTTTTAATATAACCTGAAATTTCAAACGTATAAATTGGAATTGATTTGAATGGAAACTATCTTAGAATATTTCAGTATTGTATTCCATGATTATACGGATATTGTTGAGGAATTTGGAAGATATAGATATCATTATTTCCAATATGATATTTGTGGGTTTCAGAATTTGATATTAAGTATAAGTTGATATGACTTTTATTCAGAGCCTTGTATTTAATATCAAACTGGACTTTGGGTTTGTAGTGAATGATGTCTTAAATAACACAGTTCTTAAAACCCAGTTAACAGTGTAATTATGGTTTGAAATTTATACATCTTTTAATTAAGATCTCACGGAAATTTTCCAAAGTAAAGTTTTCGAATTTAATATATTAAATTAGAATTGAGCGGGACTTGATTTATTAATAATCAAGACGAGTTTCTATGAAGGAAGACCCTTACTATTTATGGAATTTGAAAGGACTTGTCGTTATTCCACTTATAGTATTAGTCAGATATGGATATTCATATTGATTACGATTGATCTGATTTCCATGATGATTCCATATTGAATGGAAGATGAATTTGGGTTTATTGTAAACAATGTTTTTACATGACATTGATTCTTTAACCCAGTTAAAACAAGATTAATTTCTTAAAGTTGAATAATAATTAAGTAATGATTTTTGGAGATTAAAATCAAGTTGGATTTCTAATGAATCTTTAATTAGATTGGAATGCGAAAGAGGTAATTAAATTTACCTAATTCAAGAAACATTCGAAATGGAGTACCACCAGTTTTACCCAATGCAATAATTAAATCTTTAATTACATTTAAACGTGAAAGGATAACTAAATTTACTGATAAAACAGTGGGTGTTAGATATGAAGTACTACCAGTTTTGCCCCGTAGGATGAATAGGTTGGGATTGAAAAATAAAATAAATGATTACTTCGGTAATGCTCGATAATCCCGACTAGTTTGATAAACCTTAATTTGGTTTAAGATTGTTAAAAGATAATACAAATTCTTTTGCAATGGTTTACAAAGGAAGATTAAAGAATAAGTTTAAAAGAATTTATCTTTGATAAAATTAATGGAAACCTTCCCCAATGTATTGAATATTTGAATAAAAGAATATTCTAGATTGGAATGAGGCGTATGATGTGTTATTATAGCACTTGATTATAAGATACGCAAGTTATTTGGAAAGACCGGGTTTAACCCATTTTGAATAACTGATACGACGATTAAAAGTCGACGAAGAAGACGGTGGTAGAAGACCGGAGATCTTCACATTGTTTGGATGATTACCGATGTCTTGATCGGGCTGTACACCCAAGACGAGGTAATAAGTGGTGATCGTCTAGACGTACTTGGAGATCGACTGGATATGCGAGGGCCTCTCTCCTGTATTGGACATATGGGACGAGGAATAAGGTGCCTCCAGTTTCGTTCAGACCCAGAACGAACTTTTAAATGGATTATGTCTGACATTGTATTGTGCGCTATATTTGTTGATCTCTGCTAAATATATATTTGTTTGGTGGTGGAGAATTTATTCTCTTGCTTAACACCCTTCTCTGAGACATACGAGCTTTGAGGTTATATGTTGGAAGAAATCAATGATATGGT
Source organism: Allium sativum (assembly GCA_030737875.1). Lineage (NCBI taxonomy): Eukaryota > Viridiplantae > Streptophyta > Magnoliopsida > Asparagales > Amaryllidaceae > Allium > Allium sativum. The sequence continues at coordinate 617,108,293 of CM060924.1, read as the reverse complement.
ATGGATTGAACATGTGGCATGCTAAGATGCAAATGATCAAGGCTTTTGTTGAAAAGTAGGGCCTTGTAGATGATGGTCAAAGCACGGCTTTAAGTAGCATAGCTTTGTGTATAGCGTTAATTCGCAAGTCTCGCACACTAGTATGAGTCAAAAACGGGATAGTGACTGCAGGGAGTGCATGCGTTTCTTTCTAGCTATAAGTGGTGTGATGGTATAGAACCCAGACATTTTTACTTATGTGGATGATGGATTGCACTGTGCCATGGATATCGAGCCGACTAAAAGGCTCAGAAATAAGCCCGATAGGACTGGGAAACGTATTGTTTAGGAATAACTAATCCTCAAACGTAAGAGAGGACCGACCCTAAAGATCCAAGGTTTTCCCAAGTGCGTAATCCTGAGGCATTTGCTAGAGTGTCTCGAAACTAGTAAGGAGACATATCTTGCCTTGACTCATGATGGAAATCTAATTTCCAATACGCGAGTTTTCGGTTTTAGTTGTAAACCTATATGGCGACATAGTAGGATGGGGTACTATGTCGTCTATAATTGATTCATTTATATTTAAAGTTGATTTCTTCACTTATAGTAATAATAAAAGATAAATTTCACGTATCAAGCATGTTTGGCCATTATATGGTAAAACTATATCCTCTTCTTTGTGTTTGCATTGTGTGATGGGACCTGAGTCTTATAATGGCCTCATTTTTCCTTTTAACGTTGCATTGTTTGTTTTACGGTATTCTTGGGGGAAAACCCGTTCTGTGTTATGTGGCGTGGTCCCTTGATTTACCAAATTTTAAAATAAAGTTAATAACTGTTTTAGTTCTCACACCAGTCCCATGACTGACTCGGAGTTTATGATTGCCAACTAAACTCTGGGTGCCCATATTTTCCACACGGGCAGCTTGTAGTTTTGGTTTTCGTAAATATTTCTTTTCATAGGATCCTGGATTACGGGTGAAGATGTATCCGCGTATTTCTTTCAGCTGTGGTAGTTGATGTTTTTCTGCTGAGCATTATGTTTATGCATTTAAATGTAATTTAAATCTATGATATTTTTCTGTTGTAAATTATTTATTTGTACTCTGATATCTTATACTCTGATGTAAATTGTTGTAATAGAAATGAAATGTTCTCATGTTCGTGTTCTGGTGCGTCGTGTTCTCAAAGCAGTCTGACTTCTTGTTCGTTTAGGCCGGCCGAGAAGTTTGGGTCGTCTCACCAGCCCTATTCTCTGCTCTAATAAACGGTATTACTTGTTAATGCTCTTTATTAGGGTGGGTCTCAGGGTGGATGTGTCATTTCCGTATTAATTTCAACCATTTCTTCATAAGTAAAATCACTAACCTTGGTTTCTTTGGCCATGAAGCACACATTTGCTTGTTCATTGTCATTATCACTATCACTTTCTGAAGAGGAAGAGTCTGAATCATTCCATGTAACCGAGAAAGCTTGCCTTTTATGCTTCTTCTTTTTGTTGAGAATTTTCTTTAGCTTGAATAATGTTTTTGAAAATGTCTAGTTTTATTGCAATTGAAGCACTCAACCAAGGATGGATCAACCTTATGCTCTTTCGTAGGATTCTTTTTTGTATTCTTAATCCAACCCTTCTCATATTTCAGAAATTTTCTGAATTTTTTGTCAACAAAGCTATGTTATCTTCATCTGAATCCAATTCATCCTTTTCAGCATGAAAAGCTCGAATTTCTTATCTTGAGCATTAATCTTTTTATCCTGTAAGTTAACTTCATACGACATAAGATAACCTATCAACTCTTTGGGTTTCATGGTTGAAAGATTGTTAGCTTCTTTAATAGCTAAAATCTTTCTTTCCCATTAATCCGTTAGAGAGTTTAAAATCTTGGGTACTATATCGAAATCAGTATATTTTTCATCTAAGCCCAATAATGGATGATAAATATTTTGAAATCGTGAAAACATATCATTGATAGATTCATTTTCATTCATTCTAAAATTCTGAAATTAGTTTTTAAGCATGGATATCTTGCTTTGTTTAACCTTGCTAGTTCCTTCGTCAATTACATTGACTGTTCGCCAAATTTCATATGCAGTATTACACATACACTACAACAAAAACACCATATTACAACTCTAATTTTACAATTGTGCGAAAAACACAGTTGTAATAAATGCTTTTTTACAACTATGCAAAAAGCACTGTTGAAATAAATGTTTTTTACAACTGTGAAAAAATCACTGTTGTAATAAACATATATATCACAACTTTTCTTTTTTGTCTGTTGTAATAACTAATATATACTAATTAATTTCTGATAATTAATAGTTAAACTAGAAAGTTGTTTAAACTTATTTTTAGTAACTCTTTTTTCTACTCCTAGTAATATAGACCTATTAAATATAAATAACAATTTAATTTTATAATTAGTAACATTAACATTTAAGAATAATTCATATTCAATAATAAATTTACAAATTAATGCCAATTACTATTAATTACTATTAGATTAGATAAAAACCACTTAATTGATGACTAATAAATAATTGTTACTTTTTAAAAATTACTATTAAATATTTAATAGTATATAATCAATAACATTTACATAATAATTAACTTTTAATAGTAGAATTCAATTATAACTTTAAAGAAATAGGTAATAATTAAATAATAACTATTATATTAATCAGTAATATTTAATATTTTAGAAAAAATCAATTCTCAAGAAATTCATATTATATTTATATTTAATATAAAATTTTACTTATTAATTCTAAATTATAATTTTTAATTGTAACGAACCAGATTTTTTTTCAACGTTTTAATTTTTGAACTTTTTTGGATTTGGCAGTTAAAATTTATTTTGTTTATAAATTGAAATTTAATCTAGTTTATTTTAGTTTAAACATATTCTGTAAGTGGAAATTTAAATTTTGTATACTTGATTTAAGAGTTGTCAATTTAAAAAATGTTAGTTGTATTTTAAAATTTATTGAATTATATCGTTGAAAGATTTTTAGTTCGATTTTCTTCTTTTATTTATTTATTTATTTATTTATTCAACTTGAGTATTTAAATTTCATAGATTTGTTTAGTTGAATTTGTTTTTTTATTTAATTTTACATATGTATTTAGTAATATTATAAAAAAATACTAGTGTTGTGTATATACTTTGTATGATAAATTGGTATACACTCTTTAAAATAAATTATTTATTTATCCTTGCCACTTGTTGGAGTTTTCTGAAATTTATTCACACACGTTAAAAATTTGTTCTTAGGATTCACGCGTGCCCACTTAAGTAGTTTTTACCTTCTAAACCTTGTTTCAGCCATATCTCCCAAACGGTGAGTCCGTTTGACAAGTGTGACCAATCTATGGAAAGGTAAACCATCATGCAAATCTAATGGAAGTGGCTTTAGGTCAAAACTCCTTGCCAATCAAAAGTTATGGATGAAACAAGATCAGCTAGGGGCAAAACGATCATTTAGAAATCGGTAAAAATCGTGAACATGGGAAATGACCCCAATAGCCGTTCCCCAAAATTACACGACTATAGAACTTCATATAATAATGAAATAAATATTCTACGATCCTTCGATGCGTAGAATGCGAGTCATTACACTCCCCCCCCCCCTTAAGAAATTTCGCCCCCGAAATTTCTTAACCAGAAACATACAAAGGTGTTCAGCATGCTTATCAATCATTCACAAACAATCAAACACACACAACAAGCACATCAAATCTATCCTAGCTTGCGGAATAACTGAATCACAATTTAAAATCTTACCAGGCAAAGAGTTCTGCATATGTCTTCCTAATGCTCTCCTCTATCTCCCAAGTACAGTCATTCTTATCCTCGCCCCACTGAACCTTCACTAGATTCACCGCTTTCCTTCGAAGTTTCTTCGTATCGTGCTCGACTATACAAATCAGCTTGCGGTTCCCAACCGCCTCAGGTTCTACTTCGATGTCATCCAACTGATCAGGTGAAATAGTCACATCAGGATCGTGCATGAATTTCCTTAATTGGGAAACATGAAATACGTTATGAACTCCCGCTATCTTGTCTGGCAACTCAACTTTATATGCCAAATTCCCAACTTGTTCGAGAACTGGGAATGGACCGACAAATCTTGGTGTTAACTTGCCTCTCCTGCTAAATCGAATCACGATCTTTAACGGAGAAATCTTGACAAATACCAAGTCACTAGTGAAGAATTTCAAGTCTCTTCGTCTCTTATCAGCATAACTCTTCTACATATCTTAGGTAGCCTTCATTTGTTGTCGTATAACCTTGATCTTGTCTGACGTTTCCCTTATCACATCAGGCCCAAGCACAAATTTCTCACCGGTCTCTAACCAACATGATGGTGAGTTGCACGGTCTTCCATACAAAGCTTCAAATGGAGCCATACCAATACTGGACTGATAACTATTATTATATGTGAATTCAACTAGATGCAAATGGTCATCACATGACCCTCCAAAATCTAATATGCAAGCTCTTAAGAGATCTTCTAATACTCGATTCACCCTCTATGTCTGACCGTCGGTTTGGGGATGATGCGCGGTACTGAGATGTAATTTTGATCCTAACGCCTCTTGTAAGCTTGTCCAAAATCCACTAGTAAACAACAAATTACGGTCACTTACAATTCTTTTGGGTACTCCATGAAATCTCACTACCCACTTCATATATAGTTCTGCTAACTTAGTTGTTGTTCTATTCGACTTGACGGGTATAAACCTTGCACTCTTGGTCAATCGGTCCACAATCACCCAAATGCTATCACGGCCTGATCTAGTCCTTAGTAACCCATCAATGAAATCCATTGAGACTTGTTCCCATTTCCATTATGAGATTTCTAATGGTTGCAACAAACCACTAGGCTTCTTTTGCTCGGCTTTAACTAGCTGGTAGTTCATGCATTTGGATATAAACTTCCCAACGTCTCTTTTCATTCCTTTCCAGTAGTAGGTCTTCTTCATGTCTCGATACATTTTATAACCACCAGGATGCATAGTCAGTTTTGAGTGATGACATTCTCTAAGCACTTCATCTCTCAATCCATTGACATTGGGTACAACTAATCTCCCATTCTTTCTAAGCTATCCATCTCGATCAAGCCCATACTTGTTCATCTCCTCGTCGATTCCCATCTCTATCTTGGAGATGATTTCCAATAGGTTGGGGTCGTCCCTCTAACTGGAACCAATCCGCTCAATCAAAGTGGGTCTGACCGTCAAACTTGCAAGCATTTCTGGATCCAATTCGCACCTTGGTCCGAAATCATACCCAGCGATATACTCCAGTTGCTTCCACTCAAGAAATATAGCCCCTAAACTAGCATGTCTTCTACTCAATGCATCAGCTACCGCATTGCCCTTTCCTGGTGTATATGCGATATCGAAATCATAGGAAGTTAAGAATTCTAACCATCTCTGTTGTCGCAGATTTAGATCCTTCTGAGAGAAGAGATACTTCAACGATTTATGATCGGTAAACAACTCAAATCTTCTCCCAAGAGATAAAGTCTCCACATCTTCAACGTGAACATGATCGCTGCCAATTCCAAATCGTGGGTAGGGTATCTTTTCTCATGCGGTTTCAGTTGCCGACTTGCATAAGCTACGACCCTACCTCCTTGCATCAACACAACACTTAGTCCAGTACCACAGGCATCTATGTATACTATCATCTCTTCATTCCCTTTAGGAATGATTAACACTGGCGCACACGTCAACTTTTCCTTTAGGCTCTTAAATACATTTTCACACCTTTCGTCCCAAACGAAAGCTTGATTCTTCTTGGTCAACTGAGTTAACGGTGCCACTATCTTAAAGAAGTCTCGGGTGAACTTACGATAATATCCAGCTAATCCTAAGAAACTTCTTACGTCTGTTGCATTCTTGGGCGTAGACCAATCTTGTACCGTAGCCACCTTCGCAGGATTCATGACAGTACCATTCTCTGAAACAACATGGCCCAAGAATCTCACTTCCCTCCTCCAGAAGTGACACCTAGAAAACTTTACTTTCAATTGGTGTTTTCTCAACACCTCCATCATTATCCTCAAATGTTCCTTGTGTTCTTCCTCTGTCGTCGAGTAAACCAAGATATCATCTACGAACACAAGAACAAACTTATTCAATTGATCTCGGAATACTCTATTCATAAGATCCACAAAATATGCTGGTGCATTGGTCAACCCGAATGGCATGACTAACCACTCATAGAATCCAGACGGCGTCCGAAAGGCCGTTTTAGGTATACTATCAACTTCCACCCTGAGCTGATGAAAACCTGTCGCGAGATCCAACTAGGAGAAAACTCTCGCGCCACTCAACTGATTAAACAAATCATCTATCTGCGGTAGAGGATACTTATTCTTCTTCGTCACCTTATTCAACTCGCGGTAGTCCACACACAATCGAAGGGAACCATCTGCCTTGGTAGCAAACACAACCGGTGCTCCCCACTCGGACACACTTCTTCTGATAAATCCCTTCTTCAAAAGATCGCTTACTTGTACCCCGAGCTCTCTCTGCTCCCTTGGTGCCATACGACAAAGAGGCATCATTATAGGTCTGGCATCTTTCACTAAATCATTCTGAAACTCAATCTCTCGGTGTGGTGGAAGTCCGGTCACTTCCTCAAAGACGTCCGGATACTGACCAGCCACGGGCACATCTGACAACTCATCATGTGGGAAGTCGGGGGAATTTAGAAAACTAGTCATTACCCCATCACTAGGTAAACCACCAAACACTACCCTCCGCCCATCATCTTCTCTAACTGTCACCAAAAGCCCTCACAGTACCACCACTCCATATCTTTGGAGCCGGTCAACTCCCAAAATAATGCTAAACCCAGTAAAGCCCAAAACAAAGAAATCGCAAGCAAACATACATCCATGACTCGATAAGACCAAATTTCGACAAATCATACTAAGGCTAGTCGAATCACCAATCGGGTTCGTCACCGCTAAAGGTCTATCGACTATCTCGGGTTCCAATCCCAACCTATCTACCAGGTCACTAAATATGAAGGAACGGGAAGCCCCAGTATCAAACAATACTCGAATAGGAACATCATAAACAGAAAGCATACCTGACGACATTCTTTCCTTTCTCCGCCGCAGTTGGGGCATTCGGCGAAGAAGGAACAACATTAATAGCATATGCTTTCATAATCTGCTTCTCTTTGGGGGGGGGGTTGTGGACATTTATCCTTGTGATGTCCCACTTGGCTGCAGTTGAAACACTTACTGTCCGCTGGCTTTGCTCGACATTCTTTAGCATAACGGCCCTTCTTTCCACAGCTAAAGCACTCAACATCTTTCTTGTCTTTCTTTCTCTGACAATCCTTAGCTTGGTTTTGATTCTGCTTCCTTTTATTCTGAGAATTATTCTTGCCTCCACCGCTTGCTTGCAGTTTTGGCCCCTCAGCAATGCAACATCGACTTCATTCTTGGGCTTAGGATAAAGGCTCTTTGATCTCAATGCTTTCCCAACAATCGATTCAAAAGTCTCATCAATATGGTTAATAAGTCTTTCCCCCAAGTACTGATCTAAGCCTGTTATGAACTTCTCATTCTTCTTCTCGGGAGTATCAATAAGGGATAATCCATACTTCGTTAAAGTATCGAACTCATCAATATATTCCGAGACTGCCCTACCATTCTACTTAAGCTCCAAGAACTTCCTAAATAACTCTGACTTCTGAGCAGTTGGGATAAACTTATCACTGAATCGGGCCTTGAACTGATCCCGAGTAACTTGATCCTCAATAGTAGCTGCCTTAATAACATTCCACCAATAGATAGCCCGTCCTTGCATTTAACGGGATGCTAGCTTCCTCTTCATCGCGTCTTCAATTCCTAGATCCTCGAAGATACGCTCACAACTATCAAGCCAATCATGAACTTCTGTATCCGATTTCGTTCCGTGGAGCGGCTTCCCACCAAGACTAGTGTATTCCTTACAATACCTGGCGAAATCGTCCCTAGGTGCCTGCACCGCTGCACCACCACCATTTGCAGCATTAGGAGCTGCCCTCTGAACATCCCTAAGCATCTATCTCATGAAGCCCGTGAACATCGTCCTCATATCAGGAGCATTCCCATTATGAGCTTCTCTACCAGTACCCCTCGTATGTCGGCACATCGTTCAATCTGTAAGAAGAAAACGATTATGTAACACCCCACCTCCGCCGGGGTGGCTCTTGCAAGCAACTCCGACTTTGGTGGGGCGTTTTAAAACAAGGTAAACATGCATAATGATATTTCAAGGCAGAACAAGAACATGTATATATATGTAACCAGAGTAAATAACATGGATAAAATAGCGGAAGATTTTCAAACCATTTCAAATCAAGTCTTAGTACAACATCATGTCAATTTTCCAAATAAAATAAGTCTAGTACATAAACAACATCATCTGAAAACTGAAAAGAAAACATAAGTAGCTATCTCCAAAGCAGAAAAACCATAGCGAGCTCAAATCCAAAGCATACATGAGCTATCCAAGAAAGCGGGTAGGATCCAAGCTAAGCTCCTGTATTCCCTCCCTGAGAACCTGGGGGGGGGGGAACGGAAGAAAAGAGGCGAAAGAAAACAGGTCAGTCAAAAAGACTGAGTAAGCCCTACTACAATCAATGTAAACTAATAAAGTTAACTGACATGAGCAGCGGGTATGAACATAAGGATAACAACATGGTGATTAATTATCAAGGTAGATAAAGGTGTCATCGCATAATCAGGATTTAAAGTTTTGCACCACGGGTGTACTAGCAAACTAACATAACAGGTATTGATCCCTCAGCCCAAACTTTGGCCCACTAACATGAGGTGACTTTAATACAAGGTCCAGCCCAACGGTCTAGTCGATCGGCTCCCTATAAACCTAACACGTCAAGTGTTGGTGTCCATACGGCCCACATATGGTTGTAGTCAGACTGTGCTGGGCCCACCTTCGGGTGTATCAAGCCCTCGGGTGTCAACCCTAGACACTGAAGCAATAATGCACAGTCTAAACCTACTGGTACCCGTGCCTCGAGTTTGTCCAATACCGGACTACGTGCACGTCCGTAACCCGCCTGGACCCGCATCGCTGTACCACTCGGCCATCGCTTTGGTCGCTTACATCAGTCCAGTAATCGTGCCCCGCCCTAGCCTAGCCTCTAGGGTTGTGATGATACCAAACTGGGATTACTGCTGGAACAGACCACGTTGCTAGGGTTTCCTAAGAGGGTTAAGTGCGATTTAACCCTTCACTAATCATGGATTAAATTGGTTAAGTGTAACCGACAGTTCACCACTTAACCCCATTTCAATCCCTCGAACCCCCAAATGGAATAAATTGGTTAAGTGTAACCAACAGTTCACAACTTAACCCCATTTCAATCCCTCGAATCCCCAAATTGGTTAAGTATTAGTGGGCCATGACTTAACCCTAATCATGAAGCATTAACTTAATTGTACCTTAACCTCTCACATTAGACTTTGTTGCGGTTACTAGTTAAGCCGGTCGGGTCCGGGTAGCTTTACACCACAACTTGGTCTAACCTCGGGTCCCAGGTACACATGACCAACTTCTCACATTGGGTCCTATTGTTTGTAGCAACTAGTTAAGCCGGTCGGTTCCGGGTAGGTTTACGCTACAAACTCAACCCAACCTCGAGTTGGCCACACTTATGTTTTCTCAGTGTCATGTCCACTTTAATTTCAAAACATAATTACAAGTTTAACAAATACTTGGGTAGACCTAACTTAATAGGTAAATTCCCAAGGGGTAGACCTAACTTAATAGGTAAATTCCCAAGTTCATGTTTTTATGTCTTTTAAGTTTACCCAACCCCTAACGCAATCCCATCGCTTACATATCGCAATAGCGCATAAAGGATAGAAAGAGGGAACTTGGCATAATCATGACATAAAAGTGTTAGAGCCACAAGTTCAACATGGTGGCATATGAAAGATTCATGTGTTCATACACTTGCATATTGCATTTTTAGGCCCAAAAGCATGCATAACATGTTAACATGAACCACATGACCATCCCAAACTTGCATAAGCATACTTGTATATCATATGACAACTTTGCACATCAAACTTGCATAATAAAACTTGCATAACATATGTCAATTTGCATATCATACTTGCATAAACAAACTTGCATAACTTATGGCAACTTGCATATCATACTTGCATACTAAACTTGCATAAACAAACTTGCACAACATATGACACTTGCATATCATACTTGCATATATAAACTTGCATAAACAAACTTGCACAACATATGGCACTTGCGTATCATACTTGCATAAATAAACTTGCATAAACAAACTTGCATACTTGCATAAATAAACTTGCATAAACAAACTTGCATACTTGCATAAATAAACTTGCATAAACAAACTTGCATACTTGCATATCATGCATTTAACTTCAAAGTTCAAGTATGAGAGGAATAGGGCTTACAATGCTTATGCGGACTCAATTGAGTATAGCAAATGTAAGAAACCCCTTATGCAACAAATTAAAACCCCAAAAATGCAAGCAAACTTGATCAAGACTCCTCCTTTATGATGACAATAGAGAAACAAGACTTTAATGCAAGCTAAAGAGGATCATACAAGTCTAAATACACTTGTATGCATGGAAATCTCTTAGAAATTTGCTTAGGAGTTGTATGAAGAGAGTGGAGACCATGAGAGGATGGATTTTGGCATAGTTTAGTTGCTAGATTGAATAATGAGTGATTTAGGGTAGATTAGGGTCTTATTTATAAATTAGGTTAGTGATTCAGACCATAGGATTAACCCTAGGTTGAATTAGGTCCATCAGATCTCGGAATCCTCTAGAACCAAGCCACAAGACCAGACCAAACCCAAAATGGTGCGCCAGGCAAAATTGCCCGACCACCCTGTGTCGACAGGGCTGTCGACACCCTGGGGACCCTGTCGACATGCCTGTCGACATGGGGGTCCTGGCGGGAATTTTCCCGCCTGCGCCAGTTTGCCCTAATTTCCATGTTTGAACTTGAAATTCAAATCTGTTTTTACTTAGGAATTTTCTGAAAACTTCAATGGGCCTTAACTGGGTCATACGGACTCCGATTTTCGAAAACTCGGACTCTATTTCGCGTATTTTTCCGAGACGAACGCAATGGCATAGCCCGTTTCCCTTGATTCAGATTTTTGAATTAAATTCTGCCTCGATTTATGTTATAACAGGTTATTGAAAATACGGATTGTTACATTCTCCCCTCCTTAAAGGATTTCGTCCCCGAAATCTTCAAGTTAGGAAGAACGTATCCTACCATCCAATCATCCATCTACTCAAAGCATCATCCACGAGCAATCATTGTCCTTAAAAGATTCTAAATGCTGTATGAACATATGCAAAAGTGTGTGTATATGTACTTATCTAATGCAAAGATCAGGCGGTTACTGATACAGTAAACCTCCTTAATGCACATGTATGTCTTATCTAATGCAAAGATCGGGCGGTTACTGATACAGTGAACCTCCTTAATGCATATGTATGTCAGTGAAATGAATCCATATGTATGCAAATTCCTAACATAATTCATAGTATCTATATGAGTGCACATAACATTCATCCATATGCAACATCCATGTGGTCGCACAACAAGTTCCAACCATGAATAAGTGTAAGCACTCATGCATATGCAATATGAGGAGTGTGCGAGCCGATCTAGTGCCTAATTGTGTATAATGCATCCACGGGCAACCACTTGCAAACACTTGCAACCACTTGCAACCATCAAGCATAACATGTTTCAAATACATGTTTCATCCAAAAGGTTTCTACCTAAGGTCCTCATGACAAGATAAACACGATAAACTAGATAAACATGGACAGAGAGATATGCATCCATTCAAACTCTGACATATAGTACTAACCGATGAGTCATAACCCCATTATGGAGTTTACAACAGAAATAAGATCGAGAATGGGACCGAGAGGATATATAAAAGATAATTTGCAAGCAAGCTCCACAGGAAAACAAGGATCAAGGATGCACTCTTACAAAGAGATATGATGCGTGTATCTAGTCTTCACTCTTCTTAGTCACGTTTCCTTGAGCTTAACTCCACTGTGTTTTGACCGTCTTTTACTTCATGATTTCTTGGCTTCCTAACTCTTATTTCCCAAATTCGAGTTGGAACTCATTTCATTATCGCCTCTCGTCTTTCTTTTCCACTTATTCTTCTTTCTGTATACTTGGCTTAAACATAACTGTAACCTCTTGATTTCATGCAAGCTCTCCAAAATTCACTAGTGAATCCTGGATCTCGTCTACTTACTATAAAGTATTCCTCGCAGCAGAACTTTTCTTGAAAATACCAATCCACGTTGCTAATTGCCCTTATAAACGTGATTTTCTATAACTCATGCTTAATCGAAATGAACCATCCGCCTATGAGTGATAGGCCATACCTAGATTCAGTTGCCTACCCATGGCTTCCTGTAGGCTATTTCAAGACTGGCCAACTTCTTGAGGGTAAACCGTTGCTAACCATGATGCAGTCCTCTCGCTCTTCACTGGACTGAAATGAGCACTCTTCGTGAGTCTACCTATTATGACCCACCTACCCATATTCCCTTTCTTTGATCTAGGTAATCTATCCTCATAATCTATCGAGATGTTTTCACACTTCCCTTGCGGAACCTCCAATGGAGATAATGGCCCGCCGGGCTTTTATGACTTGGCCCTAACCTGGTGGCACAACATGCATCCTGAGACCAACTCGGCCACCTCCTCGAGTGATGCGCATCTTCAAGAACCTTCTTTACCAAGTCTTCCACTCGAGGAACACATAATCTCTCATCGCGCCTTAGTCATCCCTTGTCATATATCTAGCGAGGTGACTTAACATCTCGCCTCGAATCAACTGGTCCATATTCTTGACTAACTGCGGGTCTTCTCCCTGTGAAACCCCCTTCTTGATCCAGAAGAGTAAGTCTAAGCTCAGGGAATGCTAACTAACTAGCCAAACGGAGAAAGCTTCTTACTTCAATTGTCCTCCTTAGGGTTTTCCGGTCTGAAACCGCAACCACTTTAGCGGAATCCACCGCTAAGCCTTACTTAGGAACTATGTGCCCAAGAAATCCAACTTATTTCCTCCAAAGTGACATTTGGAGAACTTGACCTTCAACTGGTGGCTCTAAGCGTATCCATCACCTCCTTGAGATGTCTAGCATGCTCTTCCTCGTTCTTTTAAGGAGATCAAAATATCGTCTACGACGACCACGACAAACTTGTTCAAGGACTCCCTAAACACCCTAACCATCAAGTTCACGTAATATGCGGGTGCATTAGTCAAACCAAATAGCATGACTAGCCATTAAAAATCCATCTAGAGTCCTAAACGCAGTCTTGTCAATTCCATCCTCAGCCATCTAGGCTGATGGGATCCGGTAGCTAGATCAAAAGAAAACAGATGCTCCCACAAGCTGATCAAACAGATCATCGATCCTTGATAACGGTTGTCTATTCTTCTCACGATAATCAACACATAAGCGAAGCAAACTGTCCACATTAGTAACGAATACTACTGGAGCACCTTACTCGAAAGTGCTTTGTCTCAGGAAGTTCTTCTCAAGCAACTCCTTGACTTGCTTTCTTAACTCTCATCTCGTGAGGTCATGTGCCTAACCGGCCACGGAACTGGCTTGGTATTACCAACCAGATAATGCGGAAATCTATTCCACGTCTAGGGGTAACCCCTTTACTTCCCCCAAGATATCAGGATATTCTCGGACCACCCTCACAGATTGCAAACTATCGATAGACGAGTCGAGGGATTTCAAGATAACATAACATGACGGGATCCATAGGGTTACTAGAAATTTCTAGGGTATCACCGAGGCGGATCATGAGCCTCACAACCCTATGCACAAAAACCAAGAATGGCTCCAAAACAGGACAACCATTCCATGCCCAAAACCAACCCATATCCCCTGAAACCGAGAATATAAATATCCCACGAAAATTCTATACCCAAGATAGAAATTTTCAAATCCACCCAGACCACAGACAATTGGGCGGAACCCCCAATTGGATTTGAAACACATACGGGATCATTAACTAGGCTAGTACTTAGGTGCAAACTTTCAACTAGATCAGATGAAATAAAACTATGCGATGTGCCAGAATCCAACAAAGTACGAACAGGGAAAGTCAGAAAATGTAAACAAGACTTTCAACAGAAACCCTACCTCTATCATGAGCTGGAAGAACGGTGTTGAGGGGATGAACTCGCCCTCCAGGTAGTCCTGCATACTGAGTCTGACCTTGCCATTGTTTCCTCGGGCAATCCTTGCTGAGATGTCCAGACTCGCCACAATGAAAGCATTCGCCCCGCTTTCTCTTCTTCTTCCTACATTCCCTGGATATATGTCCAACTTTACCACAGAAGTTGCATTTCCTATTATCTCTTGGCTTGTCCTTGCGGTTGTTGTTATTCTTGCCTTGAGACTCATCCGCCCTGACCTCTTTCTTGTCATTCTTATCTTCTTCTTGAAGTAGGGTCATATTCACCAAACCCTCGAAAGTCGCCCCCAAGGGTATGTGAGACATGGCCAAACCGTGCAATGGCTCGTTTAATCCTAGAGCAAAGTGTAGGGCCTTCTTCTGGGCTGTACTACCCAAGTCTAAATCGACCCGAGCCAGTTGATTAAACTTATCTATGTATTCCCTAATAGTCATGTCCCCTTGCTTTAGTGATAAGAACCTCAGTCCAAACCTTCCTCTAAAATCATCCCAAGTCTCAATTGGCCTAGTAATGGTGGTGACTACCCACCAACGTGCAGCTTCTTCCTTCAACAACCACACTGCTAATAGAACCTTCCTACGGTCACCTATATTAAAGAAGGTAAAAAGGTCTTCGGTTTCCTTCAACCAATTCCTTGCCTCCACATAAGTCTCGGTTCCAAAGAAATTTTTGCAACCCATCGCCTTAAAACCTTGACAAATCTCTGCGAAGTCAGTCTGAGGATGCTGAGGGGAAGGAGGAAGAGGAACCTCAGCGACAGGTGGAAGGGGAACATCAACTACCGGAGGAGAAGTAATATTTGAGGGGCCGACATCAGTCGCCCTAGCCTCCAAAAGTCTCCTATACCAGACAGGTACGTGTACTCCCTCCGGAATGGCAAAGTTATCGGCCATACTGAAAACGAGGAAAGAGATAGATTCAGAATGGAGAAAAACGAAGGAATTTTGCTAATGGCTTCTTGGGGAATAGCCTTTAAAATAAACTAGACTTTCCTTTGGAAAATACTTTATACTTGGTTTTGAAAATAGTTTTTCAAAAGTTTTAAAAACCTTTTTTATCCCTTCTCGTAAACCATATGCTCTGATACCAAATGTAACACCCCACCTCCGCCGGGGTGGCTCTTGCAAGCAACTCCGACTTTGGTGGGGCGTTTTAAAACAAGGTAAACATGCATAATGATATTTCAAGGCAGAACAAGAACATGTATATATATGTAACCAGAGTAAATAACATGGATAAAACAGCGGAAGATTTTCAAACCATTTCAAATCAAGTCTTAGTTCAACATCATGTCAATTTTCCAAATAAAATAAGTCTAGTACATAAACAACATCATCTGAAAACTGAAAAGAAAACATAAGTAGCTATCCCCAAAGCAGAAAAACCATAGCGAGCTCAAATCCAAAGCATACATGAGCTATCCAAGAAAGCGGGTAGGATCCAAGCTAAGCTCCTGTATTCCCTCCCTGAGAACCTGGGGGGGGGAAACGGAAGAAAAGAGGCGAAAGAAAACAGGTCAGTCAAAAAGACTGAGTAAGCCCTACTACAATCAATGTAAACTAATAAAGTTAACTGACATGAGCAGCGGGTATGAACATAAGGATAACAACATGGTGATTAATTATCAAGGTAGATAAAGGTGTCATCGCATAATCAGGATTTAAAGTTTTGCACCACGGGTGTACTAGCAAACTAACATAACAGGTATTGATCCCTCAGCCCAAACTTTGGCCCACTAACATGAGGTGACCTTAATACAAGGTCCAGCCCAACGGTCTAGTCGATCGGCTCCCTATAAACCTAACACGTCAAGTGTTGGTGTCCATACGGCCCACATATGGTTGTAGTCAGACTGTGCTGGGCCCACCTTCGGGTGTATCAAGCCCTCGGGTGTCAACCCCAGACACTGAAGCAATAATGCACAGTCTAAACCTACTGGTACCCGTGCCTCGAGTTTGTCCAATACCGGACTACGTGCACGTCCGTAACCCGCCTGGACCCGCATCGCTGTACCACTCGGCCATCGCTTTGGTCGCTTACATCAGTCCAGTAATCGTGCCCCGCCCTAGCCTAGCCTCTAGGGTTGTGATGATACCAAACTGGGATTACTGCTGGAACAGACCACGTTGCTAGGGTTTCCTAAGAGGGTTAAGTGCGATTTAACCCTTCACTAATCATGGATTAAATTGGTTAAGTGTAACCGACAGTTCACCACTTAACCCCATTTCAATCCCTCGAACCCCCAAATGGAATAAATTGGTTAAGTGTAACCAACAGTTCACAACTTAACCCCATTTCAATCCCTCGAATCCCCAAATTGGTTAAGTATTAGTGGGCCATGACTTAACCCTAATCATGAAGCATTAACTTAATTGTACCTTAACCTCTCACATTAGACTTTGTTGCGGTTACTAGTTAAGCCGGTCGGGTCCGGGTAGCTTTACACCACAACTTGGTCTAACCTCGGGTCCCAGGTACACATGACCAACTTCTCACATTGGGTCCTATTGTTTGTAGCAACTAGTTAAGCCGGTCGGTTCCGGGTAGGTTTACGCTACAAACTCAACCCAACCTCGAGTTGGCCACACTTATGTTTTCTCAGTGTCATGTCCACTTTAATTTCAAAACATAATTACAAGTTTAACAAATACTTGGGTAGACCTAACTTAATAGGTAAATTCCCAAGGGGTAGACCTAACTTAATAGGTAAATTCCCAAGTTCATGTTTTTATGTCTTTTAAGTTTACCCAACCCCTAACGCAATCCCATCGCTTACATATCGCAATAGCGCATAAAGGATAGAAAGAGGGAACTTGGCATAATCATGACATAAAAGTGTTAGAGCCACAAGTTCAACATGGTGGCATATGAAAGATTCATGTGTTCATACACTTGCATATTGCATTTTTAGGCCCAAAAGCATGCATAACATGTTAACATGAACCACATGACCATCCCAAACTTGCATAAGCATACTTGTATATCATATGACAACTTTGCACATCAAACTTGCATAATAAAACTTGCATAACATATGTCAATTTGCATATCATACTTGCATAAACAAACTTGCATAACTTATGGCAACTTGCATATCATACTTGCATACTAAACTTGCATAAACAAACTTGCACAACATATGACACTTGCATATCATACTTGCATATATAAACTTGCATAAACAAACTTGCACAACATATGGCACTTGCGTATCATACTTGCATAAATAAACTTGCATAAACAAACTTGCATACTTGCATAAATAAACTTGCATAAACAAACTTGCATACTTGCATAAACAAACTTGCATAAACAAACTTGCATACTTGCATATCATGCATTTAACTTCAAAGTTCAAGTATGAGAGGAATAGGGCTTACAATGCTTATGCGGACTCAATTGAGTATAGCAAATGTAAGAAACCCCTTATGCAACAAATTAAAACCCAAAAAATGCAAGCAAACTTGATCAAGACTCCTCCTTTATGATGACAATAGAGAAACAAGACATTAATGCAAGCTAAAGAGGATCATACAAGTCCAAATACACTTGTATGCATGGAAATCTCTTAAAAGTTTTCTTAGGAGTTGTATGAAGAGAGTGGAGGCCATGAGAGGATGGATTTTGGCATAGTTTAGTTGCTAGATTGAATAATGAGTGATTTAGGGTAGGTTAGGGTCTTATTTATAGATTAGGTTAGTGATTTAGACCATAGGATTAACCCTAGGTTGAATTAGGTCCATCAGATCTCGGAATCCTCTAGAACCAAGCCACAAGACCAGACCAAACCCAAAATGGTGCGCCAGGCAAAATTGCCCGGCCACCCTGTGTCGACAGGGCTGTCGACAGGGCTGTCGACACCCTGGGGACCCTATCGACATGCCTGTCGACATGGGGGTCCTGGCGGGAATTTTCCCGCCTGCGCCAGTTTGCCCTAATTTCCATGTTTGAACTTGAAATTCAAATCTGATTTTACTTAGGAATTTTCTGAAAACTTCAATGGGCCTTAACTGGGTCATACGGACTCCGATTTTAGAAAACTCGGACTCTATTTCGCGTATTTTTCCGAGACGAACGCAATGGCATAGCCCGCTTCCCTTGATTCAGATTTTTGAATTAAATTCTGCCTCGATTTAAGTTATAACAGGTTATTGAAAATACGGATTGTTACAGATTAACCTTCTCTTCAGTGGTGCCAGTGCAGTGCGACTCCGTCCTTAGATATACTAATAGTGTATATATATATATATATATACATATCTTTTGAAAACCAAAATACCACAAATACGCGCTCTCATATACGTACTATCTCTCCTTGATGTCTTTCCCTAGGTTAACTATGCAACCTAGAGCTCTGATACCAAATGTGACGGCCCGCCCCACACCAGCCGACATTTCCAATGGAAGTGTGTTGTGCCAATGCCCGACTAGCACAGGACGGTTGCCAAAGAAAGGAAAGGAATTTGAGCTAACAAGGAACCTATAGAATGTCTCACAGCGCATGAGATAAAATATAATAATAACATAACTTTAAAATAAAACAGGCGAGACAGTGCATAAGCTGAAAACTAAACCATCATAGCAGCGGAAATCCAAAATACAGCATATCATCCAAACCAACATTATTACAACTTTGAAATACTGTCTCTAAAGAAAAAAACAAAGAGGAACACTACTAATGCCCAAAGTAGTGACCAGCAACAACACAGGGAGAATATATATAGAGGGTAATACGTGCAAGCCTCCTACACATCTCCGGATAGCTACTCGTGCACAACCTGCTAACTTGTCTCTAGTTTGCCCGTTTAATAGCACCCAAAGTAATAAGAAGAGACATAAAACTCTGGGTCAGACAAAAGTCTAGTATGAGCGATAAACAGCAAAACAGAACAATAACAGGTATACTAAACCATACCTTAACCTGGACCTGCAACCAAAGAGTTAGCACAACAGGATGTACAATACTCTAAGGTGACATTAACATATTGGTAAAGATACGGGGGAGGGGTGTGCATGTCATAGTGGTGGCAAACAATCAAGCATAGTAACCATCCTCACATCTCTCATTTAGTTCATAAAGCATATGATATCCACCGCTTTGATCACCCAAATCCTTGCTATGATCACTCTGCCCCATGGAGCCATGATGGCTCCACTGCACTGATCCATAGCGACTAATACCTTGCTATGTCCACTCTGCCCCATGAAGTCATGATGACTCCACTGCACTGGCTCATAGCCATGCTACGATCACTCCGCCCCATGGAGTAATAACTAGTCCACTACACCGATCCGTAGCCTAACATCCATCTTGGTGGTGAATCAAAGTTATGGACGTCGATAGCCCCTTAGCACACGTTCCACAACAAAGTCCAACTCATGAAGTTAACTCGTTGGTTCCCAACTGGATCCTGAGTTCTACTTCCTATTTGGACTACCTTTGCATCTCGGGTTTTGGTCTCCACCGGATCATTTTGAATGCGCGTAGTATCCCAGTTATTATCGGTTCGGTTCGTGATGTCTTCACCCGAGCGCGAGTTGTCAGCTTCCTCTCATGGCGGTTTGGATCATGCTCCTTCACTCGAGCGGGTCGGGTCGTGATACTCCAGGCTGGGTCGTGGTGCCATACTGATTCGGATCGTGGTACCCCATCATATGGGTTCGGGTTGTGCCATCCTCACCAGGTCGGGTCGAGCTTCTCCATCCGGGTCGGCTCGTGATCCACTCCACTGCGGTTCGATTCAAGTTCCTCAGCTCATGGATGTTCTACTCATGGTGCCTTCTCTGAGCGTCGGGTTGGTTCGTGCTTCCAGGCTTCGTGGTTCCACCAGCGGTTTGTGGGGAGGGGGTGCTTCACGAGCGGGTTGGTTCGGAGGGGTGCGATCTGATCTGGTTTCTGCACAATTTTCCTGCAACTTTTCCAGCAACTGTTTTATGCCATACGACATCGTTTTCGACCATTCTAACTATTCTAAGCAATCATAAATCATACCAAACAGTCATAGCAGCATATAACATCAACCATAAACACCAAAATGATAAATAGCCATGTCAAAATGGATCAAAAATACCCAAAACCCATGTTTTTTCCTTAATCCCCTTAATCATGATTTAACCATACGATTAGAAAAACATGTCAAAATTAACCCAAATTTTTATCAGAGCCCTAAAATAGTATTTAATAATTTTACAATTTTTTTCAAATTTTTCTGAGCCATAATTTCGCTAATTATCACTAATCACCCCTAATTAGCCGTAATTAGTGAAAAACAATGCAAATCACTCACCTTTGCCATAAATAAAACTTAGATCTGAAACTATCTCTGATTTGGGGCGTTTTCCTATGTGACACAGCAGCTCAAACTCTGATTTGGTATTGATTTGCCTTGATTTGACGTAGTTTAGCTTAATCCTTGATTAGAGAGCGATTTGGGATGAAATTAGAAGGTGGAGGCGATTGTTAGGATTTCTAAAAATGGCGGCTAGAAAACTGAAATAGAATGAAAACCAAACTCATTTCAGCTTCTCCATAACCCTAATCCCGAAATGGGCTATGGGCTCATTTGCTAATTACCCTAATCGGCCCACTTAAGCAGTTTTTCACCTTCTAAACCTTGTTTCAACCATATCTCCCAAACAGTGAGTCTGTTTGACAAGTGTGACCACTCTACGGAAAGCTGAACCATCATTCGGATCTAATAGAAGTGATTTTAGGTCAAAAATCCTTACCAATCAAAAGTTATGGCCGAAACAAGATCAGCTAGGGGCAAAATGGTCATTTAAAAATCGATAAAAATCGTGAACATGGGAAATGACCCCAATAGTCGTCCCCCAAAGTTACACGAATATACGACTTCATATAATAATGAAATAAATATTCTACGATCCTCCGATGCGTAGAATGCGGGTCGTTACAGCACTGTTCGTACTTGTTCCTTTGTTTCTGTTAGTAATAGAACCACTGCTTGTAACAAGCCTAGTATTGACATCATGCATGCAAGGTTAGGTCATCCCTTTGTAAACAAAATGGAATATTTTCAAACTTTTGTATCAGACTAAGTACTTAATAAAGATTTTTCATGTGAAGCATGTGTGTTAGGAAAGCATCATAAATTGTCTTTTCCACATTCTACTTCATATGCTACATCTCCATTTAATCTTATTCATATTGATTTATGGGGTAGGCATCATAGACCAGCATTATGCGGTGAAACCTATTTTTTGACCATTTTAGATGATCACACTAGAAACATTTGGACATATTTGTTTCATTCAAAAGTTCAAGTAGTCTCTATTATTGCTGCTTTCATTAAATTTGTACTAACTCGTTTTGGAAAGAAGATCAAAACAGTCAGGTCTGAAAGTGGAACTGAGGTTATTCAAGAAAAATGTAGACAACTTTTTGAATCAAAAGGCATAATTCATCAAAGGTCAATGCCTGGAAATCCTCAGCAAAATGGTCATGTTGAGAGAAAGCACAGGCACTTGTTAGAGACAACAAGAACTCTCAGAATTTATGCTGGTATGCCTTATAAATTTTGGGGTGATTGTATTCTTGTAGCTACTCATCTAATCAATTTAGTTCCAAGTTCAGTTTTAAATTGGAAAACACCATATGATTGTTAATGAACAAGGTACCTGATTATGAGCATCTTAGAGTTATAGGATGTTTGTGTTTTTCCTTTCAAAGATTACATGATAAGTTTGATGAAAGAGCAAAGAAATGTGTTCTAATTGGATACCCTTATGGACGAAAGGGATATAAACTTTATGATTTGGATACTCATAAAATTATTTTCAGCAGAGACATGCATTTTGTTGAGAACGTGTTCCCTTTTAAATGTCAGTCATCAAGTACTTCAAGTATTTCTCCCACTTCTGAAATTCCTGCATTAATTAATCCTGCCTTGGATCAAAAAGTTTGTTTTTCTCAGCCTTCACAGCCTAATTGTGATACCTCAACTTCTCCTGTCGATCATGATTTTGTTCAGAATGATAATTCTTCTCCTTACAATCAGATTTCTCATTAGTTAATGATTCTACATCACTGATTCCCACTGTTTTACCAACTTGAACCTCTTCAAGAATTTGTCAAGTACCCAATTTTTTTAATTATTATGTTACTGGAAAAATTCCCTCAAGGCAATTTGTTAATACACAAAATGATGAGTCTGCTTCTTTCAATGTTTTTTCTGAACCATCATTGGCATACTTAGATAATAAAGAGCTGCATAGTCTTGCAAATGTGTTGTCTACCTTTGAACCATCATCTTATAAACAAGTTAAGAACTGTCCAGAATGGGTCCAGGCCATGGAAACAAAATTATCTGCTTTAGACAAAATTGATACATGAGAATTAGTGAATCTTCCTTCTGATAAAAAACCTATTGCATGTAAATGGTTTTTTTTTTTAAAAAGTAAGCCTAAGGGTGAAGTGGATAGATATAAAGCTAGATTAGTTGCAGGAGGAATAAGAAAATTTCTGGAAAAGATTATAAATACACTTTTAGTCCAGTTGCGAAACTAACAACTGTGAGAATTGTGATAGCTTTAGCTACTGCCTAGAATTGGAGTTTGCAGCAATTGGACATTAACAATGCATTTTTACATGGACATCTTGAAGAAGAAGTGTACATGTCTCCTCCTGCTGGATATACAAAAGCTTTACCAGGCCAGGTATGTAAATTGAAAAGATCTATCTACAGTTTGAAGCAGGCTTATAGATGCTAGAATAGAGAACTAAGCAATTTTTTGATTAAATAGGGTTTTAGTCAGTCACAACAAGATTATTCTCTATTTATATTGGATTAGCAGAATATTTTTCTTATAGTAGTTGCGTATGTTGATGATCTATTTATTACTGGAAATAATGGTGCTACTATTTCAACATTGAAAGCAGACCTGCATCGAGTTTTCACCATGAAGGACTTAGGAAACATTAAGTATTTCCTTGGTATTGAAGTTTCAAGATCACAATCCAATATTTTTCTTAATCAAAGAAAGTATATCTTAGATATTTTGCGAGAATATAATGTAGAGAATTGCAAGATAGTTAGTTATCCTATGGCAAAAGGACTAAAGCTTAGCAAATTTGATGTTGATGAATTAATAGACCCAGAAAATTATTGAAGGCTGATTGGTAAATTGTTGTATCTAAATTTTACAAGACCTGATGTATCTTATTCAGTTCAGCAATTAAGTCAATTTCTTCAAGTTCCAAGGGCTCCACACTTTATTGCTGCGCTAAATGTGCTGAAATACTTGAAAGGTACTATCAATTTGGGTTTGAGTTTTCCAGTCAACACAGATTTTGTTCTAACAGCTTATTCTGATGCAGATTGGGGCATGTGTGCAGATTCAGGAAAATCTTTGGCTGGATATTGCATAATTTTTGAAAATGCTTTAGTTTCATGGAAAACTAAAAAGCAGAAAGTTGTTTCAAAGAGTAGTACTGAGGCGGAATACATAAGTATGAGCTATACGTCAAGTGAAATTGTATGGATTGAGTGTTTGTTAGTTGATTTAGGCGTACACATACCAGATCCTATTGTATTATACTGTGATAATAATTCGGCAATGTACATTGCTAAAGATCCATGTTTTCATGAAAAGACAAAACACATGAGGACTAAACATCAAAAGCCTGATGTTCATTATGTTCGTGAGCTAGTGCAGCCTGGTTTGTTGGAAACGAAGTATGTTAAATCTTCTTTACAGTTGGATGATTTGATGGCCAAACCGCTTGGAGCCGATCAACATAAAGCTTTAGTCTACAAGCTTGGTACGGTTAATCATGTGTGTGTTCAAGATTGGCCTTCTCACTTGGGTCAATCTTATGGGGGAGGGTGTAGAGTTGTAACGTTGTATTGTATTTGTTGTCTGTTTGATTCATTTCTGTAAACAGTATTCCTTTTGTATTGTTTTGTTCTTGTATTTTAGTTTCTGGGCTTTGGTATTTTAGTTAGGTGTTGGGCTTTGTATATATCTCATGGTGATTTGTAAATAAGAGGAGTTCGGTTGTTTGTTCTGACGCATCACTGAATAATGAAAATCATTTTCTTACTTTACTCTTTTCAAAAAGTTTAAAAATCTAGTCAGATTCACAAAAGCAAACTAATATAAATATTGATAATGTCCTATTATTTCCACCCCACTTACCTCTTCCAACCACCATGTCATTCAGCCGTTAACCGTCGAATGACTTACCCCTCAAAATTTACACTGTTTGGCGGTTGTTTATGACCGACGAACGTGAAGAGGTTCGGCCGTTAACGGTCGAACAAAAATTTGTAGTGGCTGAAAGAGGAAAGTGGGGTGTGAATAGCATCACCCTATTGAAAATTGTTAAACACAAACAAATATTACCTTCTTGAATGTCTTGTCAATTGGAATCGGTTCGGTACCAGAACTTTGTATTCAAAACCATCACCGTACCGACTTTATATGATAATAGAAAAATCATACCATTAGCAGCCAAAAAAAGGTTACCAACAGTTCGATTTATGGTTGGTAATGGCTGGTAGAGGTCGGTAATAAGTTTTTGCCGTTCACTATATGAGATTTTTTCTGTTTACAATATTTCACATTAAAATATTAAATATTAAAATTGATTTTTTTTGTTATTATATTATTATTTATCTATCTTATTTTACATACTCAAACATGCATGAAAACTTTATGGATGAATGAAAATATCATATAAATTATACTGCTTCTAAGATATACGACAAAAGTTGCATTCAATCTTATATATCGTAATAGTATTTTCCTAGGTATTTTATTAAATCATTACATATTAGAAGTTCTTTGTTATGTAATAAAGATATATGATGAAATATAAGAATATACATATGTATTGTTTAAGATATGTGGTAGGTATGGTAATTACCATTGTTAATGCACAATTACCATTATCGTACCACATATTTTCATGTGGTTTGGCATATCGTACCAATCAAATTGGTTACCGATTGTTCGGTACCACTTTCGTTGGCAGCGGTTGGTAATGGCCGATAAGTGGTAATATGGTAAAAATATCGAGTCTTAGTTCTCAGGAGAAATGTAATTATTTGTTAAGTCAAATGCGAACAAACAAAGCAAAATGCTGCCTCTTTAATTGTCATGCTAATTGAAATCTATCCCCATAAAAATAAACAACGAAGAAACGTTATGTAAATATGTAGAAAGGGAAATAGGGGAAATGTAATGATTAGTTAAGCCATCTAGTTCTCTTTTGGGTTAAAATGAGTAACACTTCCATTTGCACACAACAATAATTAAAAATAAAAAATTTACGATCTTAGCAGATATAAAACTGAGTTTTCACATAATAAATAGGCTTACTATTAATGCCAGACCATGCACTTCTTCAATTGCCCGTTTAGTTATTGCTACATCCACATGTTTCATGCTTTTCTAGGCTTTTGGAATATGTGTTTTCACATAGTAACATAAACTGGACAATAACCGATATGAAAAGTATTTGATCCTTCATTACAAAAAAGTATTTTGATCCGATATAAAATAGGCAATTTGCAAACTAAAGCTTCTCTTGTCATGTCCTACATTATAAAAAACAAGTATTTTCCGATAATAGTTATTATGAAGATACTTGATCCTACAAAGATTACAAACTTGGGAAATTTTAAAATCAGGTAGCCATAAAGGTGAAGGTAGAGAAAATTAATGCAGTTATGACTAATTATTTGGATAAATGGAGGTGTTAATTATGGATTTTGCTACACAGACCGACAGTATGTTCGGTTCAGAAATGCGGTCAGTACAAATTCACGTAATTCAAGGGTAAAAATGAAATTTTATTGTGGGGTCCTCCGCTTTTTATGTCTCCTGCCGCACAAATAGACTGAATATTCATCGGTTATTTAGCATTTCGCGTTAGTTATACATGAAAAGGAACAGCAATACGAAGCGACAACATGAGACATTCTTATCATGAATTTATATCTCAAAGGACTAAGGAGTCTACTCTATTGTCAACTCTATATTTGTCTGCAACTGTTCGAGCATTATCATACCAAGGAATTCATTTAACACACAAAGGTTGGTACTTAAGGAAAAGGTAATTTTGAAAAACCAAGAGTTTAACATTTGGAATGAATAATAATATTCATTTGAACTTATGAAATACAAATATATTAAAAAATAACTTGTCGCTTAACTTGAAACTTGAAATAGCACAAAGAAATTCCCTAGCATTTAATGTCCTTTGGTGATATGACACCAATAATGAAAGCATGTGTATTTATGGAAAATTCTTACCTACCACCGTGTTGTGTCCTGGCCTCCCAACTCTAAGATGCGTTCAAACGGGGTATTTGAGCGGGGCATTTGAGCGTGATACTGTAGCGAACGAGGAATGTGTTTTTAGCTACGAACGGGGTATTTGAGCGGGACATTTAAGCGGGGTATTTAAATATTAAATTAATTGTTATGAATTAATTAAATATTAATTGCAATAGTTAATAGTAACTTTTAGCATTTATTTTTAACCAACACTTCATTATTGATTAACTTGACTTAGTATGCACGTCTTTATTGTCAACAATGTATGGACGTCTTTGATATGCTCTGTAGAATGAACCAACTTCTTTAATATCCTCTGTAAAATGAACCAACGTATTTAATATCCTCTGTAAAATGTATGGACGTCTTTAGTCAACAATAGCGATGAATTCCATACTGTTCAGTTACTATGGTAATTAATATGGATCAATATGGGCGGTACTTATCATGAGGTGTAATTAATACATGAACCCTTGCTTGCTGTACATGAACCATGCGAATGGGTATTTGAACGTTGGGAATAAATGAACTGGTCACCCTTATTGTGTGGAAAATGGACTGACATCTAATGCGTCGGACGCTACATGTTCATTCTCCAGTGTTGAGGAAATAGAGCAAGGGAACGGGGGAAAACTTCTTGGCGTTCGACGTGAACAATCCCAACGTGTCAAAAATTGACTGCGAATGCACCTTAATATGACACCAATAATGCTCAGGCACCATAAAATCAACCTTGAAATCATAGCGCATGCATTCCTGCATTGAAAATGGGTTCTGTTAAAATATGAAAAATGAAGGAATGGCATAAACGTAACATAAGTGTGTATTGCCTACAAATACGAAGCCTGAATCATATGCAATTACAAAATATGTGCATGAAAAGGCCCAAGAAACTAGCAATATATGGGATTATAAACCCCGTTCTCATCTATGTATGTAGTGTGTTGCAAAGGCCACCTCGTTTTCTTCTTCCTAGTACCATTAAAATTTTATACTATACTCTCTTTAATACCAAATTTCTTAAGGGGCTGCCAAACACATTATTATATATATATATATATATATATATATATATATATATTTGTATGGCGAACAACCGCCGATTAACACTGTTTTCCACGACGATCAACCATCGATCAACGGTAGTTTGGCGATTGATGACTGTGGAAAACAATATTGATAGGTGTTTGTTTGTCGTGCAAAATGATTTTGCACCATGGTGGGCCGTTGTGTGAATTGCGTGTGGTATTAATAAGTACATTTTTTTTCTTAGATCTGCTAAACAACTGCAGAACTGCTTCCTCCTCCTCCCCCGTTCTCTTTCTCTCATTTAACTCTTCTCTATCCTTCTCCACTCTCAGTTCTCTTTCCTCCTCATTCCATTTTTTTCTCCGTGCCTTTCTAACATTTCTGGGTTTTACTCCGTTTCTTTCCCTAATTTGGCTGACACCATATTTCTTATATCTCATTTAACTGGACTCGACGTGTAAAAGAATTTGGGGAATTTTTTTGGAGACGGTGGTGGCAATTGTTTCAATCGAGGCTCTCCTGAGATCTCCGCTGACGACTTTCGTGCTCCTTCTTCTCCACCGATGGCTTCGATGCTCCTTCTCAACTGACGGTTCCGTACCTTTTCAACCAGAGATAGATATAAATAAGGTAGACTTTGGTCCGTGTTGTTCTAAATTTGTTATTTTGCATGTTTCTTGTTTGTTACAGAAATAATTCTAATCTTTTAATTTTTTTTCTTCGAATGTTTGCTGGCAGCAAATATAAACTTTTGATTCCTCATTTCGATAATCTACCATTATAAATCTTATTTTATTTATTTTCACGAAATCAAATTTCTGTCTGTAAAATTGTAAAAATAAAATGAATTTTACCACGTTTTCTAAATTTGGTGAAAGTGCTAAAAATTCTACCACGTCGATTCATCACCCGTGATTCTCAACACATTTACTTATTTAGTGAGTGAGATGAATTAATATTTGAGAAGTCGTTGTATGTTGATTTGCTGCATTCAAGTAGTATCCAAACCCATATAATCTTCATATAAAGATAACCATGATAGGACTGTTGCTACATCAACTTTTGGCTTGGTGATGTTGTATTGTAGTTGTTGGAAATGTTTTACAAACATTATGTGAATTATTAAAAATGATTGAATAAGTGTATGAATGGCTCCTATGTTTGAGTAGTCCCACATCATGGGATTATAGGGAAGAGACAAGGATTTATACTTGTTTCTAAGAAGTCATGTTGGGGCCTTGGGCTCCCAATACATGCATTGTTGTGAGGAGGGAGACCATGCATCATGACCACCACACGCGCGCGCGACCGACTGACTCGACTCGGTTCGGTTCGGGCTTGGGCTTTGTGGTGTAGGCACTTATATTTTTGGACCATAAAACTTAGTTGTTTTCGAACCGTTTTTTTTTATGGAAAAAATTATTTTGCGCACCGATATTTATTCTGCAACGGAAAAGTTTTGCAACGATAAAATAATTAATCCCCCCCGAAATTTTAGCAGATCCGATATTTTCTCCCAAAACCTAGTTCTCGTTCTATATATACTATTTTATTTGAGACGAGAAAAAAAACCGAATTTTATATTCTCTTCTTCTCAGCCGCCATTAAAACTTCTAAGAAATTTCGAGCAGTATTTTTCCCGAAAGTGCAAATCTGCACTGATTTGTTTGTGCAAGCAAATCAGTTACTATTTTAGAGGCTGTTTTATCCTAGAGGCGGCGGCGAAGGAACGAATTGGTTTGCACCTCTGGCCAAATCGCCGAATCGTCTTCAAGAAAGCGACCTAGTCCGCGACTCAGCCATTGTTTTCCAACAATTTGAAGACGAACTGAAACAATGGCCTCGAACTCAACCATGGACGATTCTGCTCCTCCCTCTGCTTTTCACGGCCCTCTGGTGACTTCTGCTCCTTTAAAGTTCGAAGGTTTGCATTTCAAGCGCTGGCGTCAAAAGATGGAGTTCTTCCTCACGATCAGGAAGGTGGTGGCTGCTCTGACTGCTGAAAAACCGCAGCTACCAGACAAGCCTGACGAGACTGATGCAGCAAAGATGGCATCATGGACTGAACAGTCAAAGCAACTGCAGACCTGGACTGAACAGGATTACTTATGCAAGAATTTTATACTGAATGGACTGAGCGATGATCTGTATGATTATTATAACTCAGATGAAAAGACGGCAAAGGAGATCTGGGAAGCACTAAAGAAGAAATATGACACAGAGGAGGCAGGGGCAAAGAAATACGCTGTAAGTCGCTACCTAAAGTATCAGATGACTGATGATAGATCGGTAGAGATGCAGTCTCATGAGCTTCAGAAAATAGCTCATGAGATCATCTCCGAAGGTATGGTCTTGGACGAACAATTTCAAATTGCTGTTATCATTGACAAATTACCCCCTAGCTGGAAAGATTTTAAGAACACTTTGCGACATAAGACTAAGGAATTTTCCTTAGAGAGCTTGATTACACGCCTCCGTATTGAGGAGGAAGCACGCAAGCAAGACCAGAAAGAAGAGGTGCTGATTGTCAATAACAACAGCACTAAGAAGACCACTCCCGCTGTTCTGAAACCAAATCAGAAATCATTTAAGAATCAGAACAGGCTCAACAAACAGAATGGGAATCCGCAAGGAAACCCAAAAGGACAGCAGAAACCAGCCCAAAAGAATGACTCTGAACAGTTGTTTCTATGTTACAACTGTGGAAAACCAGGTCATATGGCACGAAAGTGTCGGAACAGGCCAAGCTCTGCACCGCAGGCTAACCTGACTGAGGAGCCTCTTACGGCTATGGTTACTGAGATTCACCTTGTTGGTGGATCAGAGGGCTGGTGGGTAGATACTGGTGCTTCACGCCATGTCTGCTATGATCGTGTCTTGTTCTCTACATACACGGCTGCTGAAAATCAGAAAGTGCTGTTGGGAGACTCTCACACCACTACAGTTGCGGGGATTGGAAACGTGGAACTCAAGTTCACCTCTGGAAAAACTGTAATTCTGAAAGATGTTATGCACACTCCAGAGATAAGAAAGAATCTGGTCTCTGGCTTCCTCCTTAATAAGGCTGGTTTCACTCAAGTTATTGGGGCTGATTTATACACTCTTACTTATAAGGGAACTTTTGTGGGAAAGGGTTATGCTTGTGAGGGTATGTTTAAACTGAATGTTGAATCTAATAAAGTGACTACTTCTGCTTACATGTTGTGTGATTTTAATATCTGGCATTCTAGATTATGTCATGTTAATAATCGAATTATTCGTAATATGAGCACCCTAGTTATGATACCTAAAATGACAGAATCTGAATCTGATAAATGTGAATTCTGTACACAAGCTAAAATCACAAAGAAACCTCACAAATCTGTTGATAGAGTTTCTGAACCATTAGACTTGATTCATTCTGACATATGTGAACTTGATGGCACTTTAACTAGACAGGGACATCGTTATTTTATCACTTTTATTGATGACTGCTCTGATTTCACATATGTATATCTTATGAAAAATAAAAGTGATGCTTTTGACATGTTTAAAACATTCAAAACTGAGATTGAGAATCAAGCAAATAGAAAAATTAAGAGACTTCGTAGTGATAGAGGAACAGAATATGAATCTAATTCTATTCTGGATTTCTATAAACAACATGGTATAGTACATGAGAGAACTGCACCCTACTCACCTGAAATGAACGGTAAAGCAGAAAGGAAAAATAGGACCTTTACCGAGCTAGTAGTTGCCATATTATTAAATTCTGGTGCAGCAAAACATTGGTGGGGGGATATTTTATTGACTGTATGCTACGTTCTGAATAGAATCCCTAAATCTAAGAATAAAATTTCACCTTATGAAATTTTAAAGAATCATAAACCCAATGTCTCATACTTTAGAACTTGGGGTTGTTTAGCATATGTTCGCATTCCAGACCCTAAGAGAATAAAATTGGCAAGTAGAGCATATGAATGTGCATTTATAGGCTATGCTATTAATAGCAAAGCATATAGATTTTATGACCTTAATGCACATAATATAATTGAATCAAATGATGCCGACTTTTATGAAACTAAATTTCCTTTCAAATTAAGGAATAGTGGGGGCACTTCAAATATGCCTATTAGAACAGAACTTAATGAAGATTCTGAAGCTGAACCTAGAAGAAGTAAAAGAGCAAGAACCATAAAAGACTTTGGTTCAGATTTTTGTGCTTTTACTATTGAGGAGGATCCTATAAACCTCCAAGAAGCCTTATCTTCTTTAGATGCCGATTTCTGGCAAGAGGCTATAAACGATGAGATGGATTCTTTAGAATTCAATAAGACTTGGCACTTGGTAGATTTACCCCCTGGTTGTAAGTCTATAGGCTGTAAATGGGTACTTAAAAAGAAATTAAAACCTGATGGCACTATAGATAAATATAAAGCACGACTAGTAGCTAAACGTTTTAAACAAAAGGAAAATATAGACTTCTTTGACACTTTTTCACCTGTAACTAGAATAACATCCATTCGGGTATTAATCTCACTTGCTTCCATTCATAATTTACTTATACACCAAATGGATGTTAAAACTGCTTTTTTGAACGGTGAATTAGACGAAGAAATTTATATGGACCAGCCTGAAGGATTTGTAGTACATGGTCAAGAACATAAAGTGTGTAAATTGGATAAATCATTATATGGTTTAAAACAAGCACCTAAACAATGGCATGAAAAATTTGATAACTTAATCATTTCAAATGGTTTTAAAGTTAATGAAAGTGACAAATGCATTTATTACAAATCTGAGAATGACATTTGCACTATTATATGCCTTTATGTAGATGACCTACTCATTTTTGGGTCAAATATTCATGCCATAAACTCAGTCAAATCCTTATTAAGTGTCAATTTTGATATGAAAGATCTAGGTGAAGCGAGTGTAATCCTTGGTATTAAGATTACTAGGTCAGAAAAGGGAATTTCTTTGGACCAATCTCATTACATTGAGAAGATACTAAAGAAATATAATTACTTTGACTGTAAACCTGCAAGTACGCCATATGATCACAGTGTAAAGTTATTTAAGAACACCGGTGAAGGTGTAAGACAGTCTGATTATGCGAGCATCATTGGCAGCCTTCGGTATGCCACTGATTGTACTAGACCCGACATTGCCTATGTCGTGGGATTATTGTGCAGGTTTACCAGTAGACCTAGTATAGAGCACTGGCAAGCTATTGAAAGGGTAATGAGATACCTTAAACGAACCATGAACCTTGGATTACATTATGAAAGGTTTCCAGCTGTACTTGAAGGATATTCTGATGCAGACTGGAATACCTTATCTGATGATTCTAAAGCGACCAGTGGCTACATATTTAGCATCGCTGGAGGAGCTGTTTCTTGGAAATCCAAGAAACAGACTATTTTGGCTCAGTCTACTATGGAGTCTGAGATGATAGCACTAGCTACAGCTAGTGAAGAGGCAGAATATTTGAGAAATCTGCTAGCTGAGATTCCCTTATGGGAAAAACCGATACCAGCAGTGTTGATACACTGCGATAGTACCGCGGCTATTGCAAAAGTTCAGAACCGTTACTATAACGGTAAGAGACGACAAATACGTCGTAAGCACAGCACTGTTAGAGAACTACTTTCCACAGGTACCGTTAGAGTGGATTACGTACGTAGTGAGGAAAATTTGGCAGATCCTTTGACGAAAGGACAGTCCAGAGAGAAAGTCCATAACTCTTCTAAAAGAATGGGACTATTGCCCTTAGATTGTTGAGTCACGCACAATGGTAACCCGACCTAAATGACTGGAGATCTCAAGAACTAGGTTCAATGGGTAATAACAAGTTGTGTAGTGATATGAGTTGAACATGCTATTTAAGAAACCAAGAAGCATGTATTCCTGAAGTGATTAGAGGATGAGTTAATAGAAACTCTTAATGAGATCTATACTCTATTTGGAGTGGAGTACCTACCTTCAGGAGTGCTCTTGATAGACTCACCTTTGTGAATGTGGAAATGTGGCCGTTTCCTATGGAGTTTGGGCAAAACTTCTAGAGCATTCACTAAAATGGGATAGACGTGCAGGGCCATAAATGCACGGGCTTATCTGATTGCACTATAGAAAAGGTTGTGTGTGGTTTGATGTCAGGAATAGAGTTCAAGACTACGTGTCACTCTAGTAAAAACTGAATCTTACTCACTATGCAAAGGTTCAAGTCCTTGGACACCTTTGTTTATGCACAATCTTATGTTTTTAAGAAACTGCTCGAAAATATTTTTAAAAATTCAAGTGGGGGATTGTTGGAAATGTTTTACAAACATTATGTGAATTATTAAAAATGATTGAATAAGTGTATGAATGGCTCCTATGTTTGAGTAGTCCCACATCATGGGATTATAGGGAAGAGACAAGGATTTATACTTGTTTCTAAGAAGTCATGTTGGGGCCTTGGGCTCCCAATACATGCATTGTTGTGAGGAGGGAGACCATGCATCATGACCACCACACACGCGCGCGCGACCGACCGACTCGACTCGGTTCGGTTCGGGCTTGGGCTTTGTGGTGTAGGCACTTATATTTTTGGACCATAAAACTTAGTTGTTTTCGAACCGTTTTTTTTTTTATGGAAAAAATTATTTTGCGCACCGATATTTATTCTGCAACGGAAAAGTTTTGCAACGATAAAATAATTAATCCCCCCCCCCCCCCCCCCCGAAATTTTAGCAGATCCGATATTTTCTCCCAAAACCTAATTCTCGTTCTATATATACTATTTTATCTGAGACGAGAAAAAAAACCGAATTTTATATTCTCTTCTTCTCAGCCGCCATTAAAACTTCTAAGAAATTTTGAGCAGTATTTTTCCCGAAAGTGCAAATCTGCACTGATTTGTTTGTGCAAGCAAATCAGTTACTATTTTAGAGGCTGTTTTATCCTAGAGGCGGCGGCGAAGGAACGAATTGGTTTGCAACTCTGGCCAAATCGCCGAATCGTCTTCAAGAAAGCGACCTAGTCCGCGACTCAGCCATTGTTTTCCAACAGTAGTCATGTTTTCAACAGTATTCAATTTATTAATATTTTTAAGTGTATCCGACAACAATTAAAATTTACACTTAGAAATTGGGCATATCCATTATGAGTAGAATTACTTCTTTTATTCTATTAGAACTGAATAACAATAGTCATTGTATCAATTACTTTCTATGACTAATGGTGTATCTTAGTTCGGTTTAACTGACAACAATTAAAATTTACACTTAGAAAGTGGCATATCCATTATGTGTAGAATTACTTTTTATATTCTATTAGAACTGAAAGACAATAGTCATTGTATCAATTACTATCTTTGACTAATGGTGCATCTTAGTTGGGTTTAACTGCATTCATGCTTGATGACATTTCATTTTTAAGTTAATCACCATTTTTTTTTTATCTATATGATTTAAACAAGAAAAAGTGATCCGTCTTTAATCTATTACAAAACCTTAATACATTTAGTTTTATAAAAAAGGTTTTTGACTGAATTGTCCTTACCTGTCGTTATATTTTTTGAAAATTTGCGGCTACCCTTATTTTTTTAAACTCAATAAGAAAAAAGAAAAAGAGTAGCAAAACTGAAAGGTCTGCCTTTGTATGTAATGAAATTTGAAGTGAATAAATTAAAGTCATAGAAGATAGTTTGGTTGTATTATATATGGCCCCCTTTTTTTGGGTACAATATTGTCTTAACTCTTTAACTATAACGGTTATTTGAATTCGATTGATATGGTAGTATAAAGATTATTAAAATTGATTGGTGTTGAATATATATTTTGATAAATCATATGGATACATGTAAAGTGGCATGCCGGTTGACTGTGGTTGTTTATACTGCTTTTACGGCAAACGGCTGTCATGGTGTTGTTTATTACCCATTTATTGTTTCCTTCTATTATATCATGTGAAACGTATGGGATGTAATGAATCATTTTTATATAGCTGTTTGTATCTTTAATCATTTTTACCTTAGTTGGAGACAACTTAAAATGGGCCAACTGGAGTAAAAGCAAAACTACACTCTCGGCTCATCATCGAAGCCATTAGCTGCTGCTCCTTTGATGTAGATCTTTGAAAATTTTTAGGTGCTTTAGGTATCTTTCATCGCTTACTTTTTCATCTATCAAAGTGTAACTTCTCTGTATAGCAGTCTCATTCAATCCTTCATTCCCTTGAGACACACACAACATCACATGTTAATCTGAAATTGCATTATATGTTTGATTCTATCAAGTGTTAGCTTATGTCTTAAAGTAGCTAAAAGTTCATCAAGTCATACTGTTTTCTTCTTCATTGTTAAGGCTTCAGTCGGTGATGATTTTTGGTTTTTAAATGAATATGCATAGAGCATACATATTCTGTTGTTATACTAATGTAGATGATTTGTTCTTTTTTTACCATGGGTTTTGCTGTTTTATTAGGTTAAGTACTATTTGAAATTTAATTGTCTATACCATAGTAAATGTAGAACCCATAGCAAAGACTATTGAATTTTTGAAGTACCCCATGTTGCAGGTTTATTTAAATGTCTATACAAACTGAAATTCAATGGTAGCCATAGTCAAATCCAAGCAAGTATATTAAATGAAAAATACACGGCTGATTATTCAATGTAGGAACAACAATTCTCATAGCATAGCATCAAACTGTATTTCCAGCCCCATCCTATTGTATTTCGAGCCCAATTTTTTTTTATTACATTGCATTGGCTCGAAACTACAAAACAACATATTATGACATTGCATCTGATTTGAGGCTATTGACTTTGGTGTTCTGATGCCTGTCGACTTAGTGAACTTTTTGCCGCTGACTTTGGATTTGAGGCTGTCGACTTTGGTGGTCTAAATCCCATCGTCTTAATGTATTTTTTGGCTGTTAACTTTGATGGTCTAAAGCTTTTCGACTCAATGAATCTTTGGCTGTCGATGTTGAGTTTTTTTGCTTTTAACTTTTAAGTTTTTGGCTGTTGAGTTTGTGAATCTCGAGGGAGTTGACATTGGCTTTATTATCCTCAAGGTGTCAACCTTATTGTATCTCTGGTAATCAACTTTTCGGATTTGAGAAGTATGGACGACATGTTAGAGCAAGGAACTCTGGGTCTTTTTTCTCTGCATAAGCTCTGTTTTAAAGCCTAACCTCTATTAAAAAAAAAGTTACTACATCTAATATCCAATCTCCAAAAAATTCAAAAGGTGTTTAAGTTCATGGAATTCTAAGTTGAGAATTCAATGCTGATGCTTCGTACCATATCATTACTTTCAAAACTGTGCTTTTATTTCCTTCAATTTCATCAAATCGTTCTCAGTTAACTACAATTTTTTTTTCTACCTGCGGCTATTTTGAATATAAGATACACGTACAATTAGGATGGTGGATTCTTCAACATTGTTACTCACTTGCAAAATACTGTGAAATTAGAGTCGCTTGGTTTAGGATCCTGAATTTCTAGATTTAACTGATGCATATTTTAATGGGTTCTATTTATTGCTTGCCATCTGTGAATCAGAAGTTTGCATCAAACATAACATTAATTTCCATAATTTTGTGCTATGAGATTGTGAATATAAATAATTTTATATCTTCTATAATTAATTAAAAATAAAAATTATCGATAGTTTGTGAGATTATTCTATTTTATTTTTACTTTATTTTGCGAGATGGAAATGCACTGAGGATAGATATATGGGATAAGTATTATGATTACCTAAGTACATGGTTCGTTAATAATTTAGTTAACTTCTTTTAGCTATTACCAAATGATTCAAATTGGATGCTGGAGCATATGAGTATTGAAAATTAATCAGACTTAGTAAAGGAGTTAGTAATGTTGGCAAAACCATGTTTGTTTATCAACCACGAAAATGAATGCTAAAACTGAAGATTGCGGCTCTGATTTCTTAAGTAATACGTCTTCTAAGTGAATTTAATTTATTATTAGTTCCATAAGAATGATATTTGTTGATAATGCTGAGTAACTAAGATTTGAAACTATTTTATATACACTATTTAGTAGCTAACTATCATTATATAACTTCTATTTCTACAGTTAATGTGCTTTTTCTACACGTCAGCTACGTATACTCCTCATTTTATACAACGTTAATTCTGAATTTAGTGTTTAATATTTTTAATCGTGGTTATTTGAAACTGTAAATCAATTTTCCTTTGTTTGCTATACCTAAGAGAGTTTTAATTTCTGATTATTTGTTATCTAGAATTAAACACAAAATTAAAAACATAAAATCTGGACCGTAGGATTTGTTTGTCTTTATGTATGAGGTGGAATTCGGGGGGAGATCTTATGGTTGAGATTGCTTATGTAGAAATTTGTGTCAATATTCTGTGTGTAAATAGATTATCCATATATATATATTTTCAAGTTAGAATTTCTCTACCTATCAATCATTTTTGTGCGGTAATAGTCATTTTTCACATCCTGCACTTACCACTGTCTGTTCTTATTTGTCCTATTGGTAATCTGAAAAAGATTTTTTTTTTTTTTTTTTTTTTTTTTTTTTTTTTTTAAAAAAAAGTTAAACACTTTTTTGACAGACAATAGGACACGACATCCTTTTCTTTTTCAAATTTAATTAATTCTTTGTTATTTTTGCATATAAACTGCATTGCATTTGATTTCTATTTTTTGTGTTTGATTATACACTGCTTTGTTTGTGAAGTGTAAATTTTCACTACACAACAGGTAAACCAGTGTTTTTTTTTCTTCTTTCTAATGCAAAGGCTGGTGGCAAAAGTACCGGTATATCAACAATTTTACCATGAATATAGTAATAATGGTGTATTCCAATTATAAACAAAAAATTATTTTTGGAGCTGTGTATCGACACTACTTATAGGTTCATCCAAGTAACGTTTCTCAGTAGCCTGGCAGTAGCAGAAAAGATGTACATAAGGACGATTTCTAATTCTCTTT
The DNA here is from genome assembly GCA_030737875.1 of Allium sativum. Taxonomy (NCBI): domain Eukaryota; kingdom Viridiplantae; phylum Streptophyta; class Magnoliopsida; order Asparagales; family Amaryllidaceae; genus Allium; species Allium sativum. The sequence continues at coordinate 617,069,713 of CM060924.1, read as the reverse complement.
TCCTGTTTTTTGAGGTTTAATATTAGGTTTTGCAAAAATGTACGTGGATTTAATAGTTCACCACATATTTTTATTAACAATCGATAAGGATTTGTTATTGCAGATACATTTACATTTTAATCATTTTTACAACTTATTACATTTTATTCATGTGTATAATTATTTGGGTGGCATATTAAAATAATATTTTGGTACTCTACATTATCTTACAGCATCTATGTTGTTAATACTTTGCTCAGATTTGGAGTCTAAGGGAAAGCAAAAAGATGGGACTGGTTTTTTTCATCGAGACATATTCAGCACTGTCTGCCAGCAAGCGATGTCAGTAGTATACATTCTGACTCCTCTATAATGCAGAAAACTGAAGAATTTCCCTTGTATAAAAAGTGAAACTGCATACTGTACAGAACAGTGATGTGCAGCTCAATATGCGCATATAAAAGTGAAATTTCTCTTCTAACGGATTGTGGTTTGCAAAAGCTCTTTTATTCTTTTTCGTTCTTTCAGTCTCCCTCCCTCGTCTGATGAAATGCGAAGGCGGATTCTCCAGCGAACTCATCTCCTGGGATTCTCCACAAATCCCCTTTTTACGATCCTACCCTTACTTTGTCAGACCGTCTAAGTGCATCCGTCCGCCATACAATTGCACGTTACAACCAAATAATCATCCAAACAGAAAATTTCACTATGCATTGTACGGCACAGACGGCGACGTGACATGAACCCAATGCATAGTGGAATTTTCTGTTTGGGTGGTTATCTGGTTGTAGCGTGCAATTGTATGGCGGAAGGATGCACTTAGACGGTCTGATGGAGTAAGGGTAGGATTGTAAAAAGGGGATTTGTGGAGAATTCCAGGAGATGAGTTCGCTGGAGAATCCACCTTTGCATTTCACAAGATGAGAGATGAGGGAGAGGCTGAAACAGGGGCGAATCCAGGATAATTCATGAGAGGGGTCATAAACTAAAGAAGAAAAATCATAACGACCGAAATGTAATTTGACACAATATACACTACATCCAAGATTTTTTTTTTTCATAGCAAACTGAGTTTTTAACATGGTAGCATATTATAACAGAGTCGAAGCTAACATAGTGACTAAACAAATTAGTAAATAACTTATCTTTGGTACAATGTGCACTGTGTTGGAAATAAACTTGGTTTTTAAGGAAACATTGATTATGTGACAAATTTTATTCTTGTATTTAGGAAAGCACAAAATAAATGGTAATAAATATTAGAGTTATCAAAATAAGATTAGAGAAGAATCTAGACTAAACAAATATGTAAAATGAAGAAAAGTCTAGAGAAAGAACAGTCTAGAGATTCTCTCTTATATAAATTAGGATGTAATCACTCATTTGTATCAATAAAAATCAATTATCAATCAAGAAAAAAGAATCAAGCAATAAAAGTATTTTTTCTTCCCTTAAAAAATATTCTACTTTCTTCTAATTTGTTTCTCTTCCTCCACATAAATTTTTAACAAAGTGGTATCAGAGCAACGCAAATTTTCCAACAAAGTGGTATCAGAGCCTGGTTGAAATTATGGCATTTCTATTTTTTTCGACGTTTGTTCTCACAAAAGAGAATTTTGAAGAATGGAGCAGTAGGAAAAAAGAGGAGCTAATCTCCAAAGGTTTATGGGAGATTGTTGAAAATGGCTATGAATGGCGTAAAGACATGCAGAGTATGTCAAAAATGGACAAGAAAGCCTTTGCGAAATTAAAACGGAATGATTATCGTGCTCTTTCTGTGATCGCTGAGAACGTCGATGAAAAAGCTTCGGATCTCATTTTTAGAGGAAGGTGTACAAAAGATTCATGGAATCTTTTGAAAAAGGTGTACGGAAAAGATGATGCAAAGATAATGAATGAAGATAAGTTGATTGATGAGAAAGATGAAAAGAAGGATATCGAAAGTGTGAACGAGAAGGAGCAAGAGAAGAAGAAAGAAGAGACTGTGCCAGAGCCTATGAAAGAAGAGATGATGGATGAGACAGAGGAGGAGAAGTTGGATGAAGAAAAACTTTTAGAGAATAAAGAAGAAGAAGATGCAATTGCTGAAGAAAAGCAAGAAGCTGTAGTGGAGAATACCACTAACCATATTGATGTGGCACTAGCGGAGAACAAAAGAGAAGAAAAGGCTAAGGCTATCAATAGGGATGCAAACCATGAAGAAAACTTCAAGGATGGACAAGAGAGAGTTGGAATCTTGATTAAAGAAATTAAAAGTAAGAAGTCACTAGTAATCGAAGAAGAAATCAAAGAGAAAGTCAAAGATGAACAAGTTGAAGAGCATACCAAAACAAATAAAGTGAAGAAAGAGAGCACCAAAGAATTAAATATGAAAGGAAATAAAGTATATGAAGATGACGCCAATGACAAAAAGTATGAATGGAAAGGTACCGAAAATGAAGAACAGATGAAACAAGGAGAAACTGAAGAGCTAGGTGAAAATTTGAAGCACAAGCAAAACTTTGAAGAAATTTGGAAAACAAACAAAGAAATTGAATTGATCAAATATTGTAAAAGTGAATTTTTTAAAGAATTTGAAGATGCCATATATGATTCATTCAAAGTTTATGACACCGGAATAAGATGGAGACTAGAATACACACTTTTTGGAACGTCTTGTGCAAATGAAGGAGGACAAAATGAATGGAGCACTATTGAAGAAATTGCATCGAAGATCTTCATATTGGGAAAGAGAAAGAAACGAAAAAAGAAAATTTGGATAATTTCTTTAGTCCTACCAAAACACGTAAAATACAAAGAATCAAAATCATGCATCAATTTGCTTGGAGTAATAAAACCAAGTTTACGGGGGGATGTTGGAAATAAACTTGGTTTTTAAGGAAACATTGATTATGTGACAAATTTTATTCTTGTATTTAGGAAAGCACAAAATAAATGGTAATAAATATTAGAGTTATCAAAATAAGATTAGAGAAGAATCTAGACTAAACAAATATGTAAAATGAAGAAAAGTCTAGAGAAAGAACAGTCTAGAGATTCTCTCTTATATAAATTAGGATGTAATCACTCATTTGTATCAATAAAAATCAATGATCAATCAAGAAAAAAGAATCAAGCAATAAAAGTATTTTTTCTTCCCTTAAAAAATATTCTACTTTCTTCTAATTTGTTTCTCTTCCTCCACATAAATTTTTAACAAAGTGGTATCAGAGCAACGCAAATTTTCCAACAAAGTGGTATCAGAGCCTGGTTGAAATTATGGCATTTCTATTTTTTTCGACGTTTGTTCTCACAAAAGAGAATTTTGAAGAATGGAGCAGTAGGAAAAAAGAGGAGCTAATCTCCAAAGGTTTATGGGAGATTGTTGAAAATGGCTATGAATGGCGTAAAGACATGCAGAGTATGTCAAAAATGGACAAGAAAGCCTTTGCGAAATTAAAACGGAATGATTATCGTGCTCTTTCTGTGATCGCTGAGAACGTCGATGAAAAAGCTTCGGATCTCATTTTTAGAGGAAGGTGTACAAAAGATTCATGGAATCTTTTGAAAAAGGTGTACGGAAAAGATGATGCAAAGATAATGAATGAAGATAAGTTGATTGATGAGAAAGATGAAAAGAAGGATATCGAAAGTGTGAACGAGAAGGAGCAAGAGAAGAAGAAAGAAGAGACTGTGCCAGAGCCTATGAAAGAAGAGATGATGGATGAGACAGAGGAGGAGAAGTTGGATGAAGAAAAACTTTTAGAGAATAAAGAAGAAGAAGATGCAATTGCTGAAGAAAAGCAAGAAGCTGTAGTGGAGAATACCACTAACCATATTGATGTGGCACTAGCGGAGAACAAAAGAGAAGAAAAGGCTAAGGCTATCAATAGGGATGCAAACCATGAAGAAAACTTCAAGGATGGACAAGAGAGAGTTGGAATCTTGATTGAAGAAATTAAAAGTAAGAAGTCACTAGTAATCGAAGAAGAAATCAAAGAGAAAGTCAAAGATGAACAAGTTGAAGAGCATACCAAAACAAATAAAGTGAAGAAAGAGAGCACCAAAGAATTAAACATGAAAGGAAATAAAGTATATGAAGATGACGCCAATGACAAAAAGTATGAATGGAAAGGTACCGAAAATGAAGAACAGATGAAACAAGGAGAAACTGAAGAGCTAGGTGAAAATTTGAAGCACAAGCAAAACTTTGAAGAAATTTGGAAAACAAACAAAGAAATTGAATTGATCAAATATTGTAAAAGTGAATTTTTTAAAGAATTTGAAGATGCCATATATGATTCATTCAAAGTTTATGACACCGGAATAAGATGGAGACTAGAATACACACTTTTTGGAACGTCTTGTGCAAATGAAGGAGGACAAAATGAATGGAGCACTATTGAAGAAATTGCATCGAAGATCTTCATATTGGGAAAGAGAAAGAAACGAAAAAAGAAAATTTGGATAATTTCTTTAGTCCTACCAAAACACGTAAAATACAAAGAATCAAAATCATGCATCAATTTGCTTGGAGTAATAAAACCAAGTTTACGGGGGGATGTTGGAAATAAACTTGGTTTTTAAGGAAACATTGATTATGTGACAAATTTTATTCTTGTATTTAGGAAAGCACAAAATAAATGGTAATAAATATTAGAGTTATCAAAATAAGATTAGAGAAGAATCTAGACTAAACAAATATGTAAAATGAAGAAAAGTCTAGAGAAAGAACAGTCTAGAGATTCTCTCTTATATAAATTAGGATGTAATCACTCATTTGTATCAATAAAAATCAATGATCAATCAAGAAAAAAGAATCAAGCAATAAAAGTATTTTTTTCTTCCCTTAAAAAATATTCTACTTTCTTCTAATTTATTTCTCTTCCTCCACATAAATTTTTAACAAAGTGGTATCAGAGCAACGCAAATTTTCCAACACACTGCATCCAAAAAGTCTTGCTTCATCGAGGAAAATTTAAAAGACACTAATTACAATATGCATAACAAATTATGTTTATAACAAAAAAAAAGATGTAAACTGCACATTTATGGATAAAGAAATACAAAGGACAAAATTGGTTACATGCTTTTAGAAAATGGTTAAATTCATTCTTTACAAATAAAACAATATGTGTACTATATATAAAATCTACATAAGTGGTTGAACAAATGAACTCGAGCCTTACTGAGAGTAGGCTGAGCAATTAGAGGCACTATGAGTCTATGAGAAGGATCCAATTTTCTAGAAGACCGTGTTGCTATGAAGGCTCAAGGCTGTTGGAAGACCTAGTTAGAAAGAAGCTGTGAATGGAAGGTAATGTATTGAGTTGTGGCCTGCAATTGGATGCTGAAAATAAGTGTCTTCTTATTTTGTAAAAAGGTCTTGCAATTTATATAAATATGAGAAGGATCCAGTTTTCTAGTTTTTGGTCCCTGGTTCATATTTTTCAAAACTGAGAAGGATCCAACTTTCTAGTTTTTGGTCCCTGGTGCATATTTATTAAAACTGAGGGGGATCAGCTGCTCCCTCTAAGATACAAGTGCATTCGCCCCTGGGCTGGAAGAATAAAAAGAGTTAGAGACATTGTACTGATATTTGCTTCTGGGATGAGGAAAATAAAGTGTAGGGCTTATATATATAGAGAGCTGCCAGGAGGCCGGAATCGAGGGGTTTACAAAAGTTGTGAAATGTAATTCAATGGTGGATTTCAGGAGGGTGAATTACTGTTAAAAGGTTCGGACGTTTCCATGCTCATTTTCCTACAGAATTGTCCAGCCTTGCAGAAGGATGACCGATGTATCAACCCATTTTGGTACACCGGCATCTGCAATTGTCTTTGTCATTTATTATTTTAATTGTACTGTATGTTGTACTCAATTTTCCCATTTGAAACACAGTCGGACCTCAGGTATATGTTACTGAAGCATAAACTGTACCGTATGCTGTGCTCATTTATTATTAGGATTTTTTTTGGATTTGGCCCCCTTTTATAAACTTATAACACATTTAGCCTTGTTTGAAAACTTATTACGACCATAGCCTGGTTTATGTCACATCAGCTGAAAACAGTTATTTAACATAGCGTTATTTGAAATAACGCGTAAAGCGTTATTCAAGATAACGCAAATATGTTTTTAAGTTTAACCCCCGTGGTTCTCTGTAACGCACAGGAGCGTTATCTTAAATAACGCTAGCGAGCGTTATCTTAAATAACGCAAATGTTTGGCGGTAATCATTTTTGGAAGAACAGTTTAATGCGTTATTTAGAATACCGCTTTAAAACGTTATCCTAAATAACGCAGATATAAAATAATGGTGTGCTAAGTCTTACAGTTTCCTTTTGCGTTATTTCAAATAACGCTTCACGCGTTATTTGAAAAGACGCGCTGACGTGATATACAGTCACCCGAGAGTCTCTTCCTCCTCACTTTTCTTAAAACCTATTTTTTCAAAACTGAAAACCCTAAGCTCCTAACCCTATTTGCTCAACCTAACATCAAATTTTAAGGTTTGTTGATCGAAATTCATTGCCATGGCAAGCTCATCAACACAAGAAGCTCCGGAAGGTAAAAAAATTCCTCAATTTGTTGATTTCTTATAAAATTTAGGGTTTGTCCATGATTGAGGAAACTTGTGAAATAGCTTGTAATTGCTTTAATGGGTTCAATGTAGTTGGAATTATATAGGTTTCAACATTGATTTTGGGTTTTTCGCTACATTTGTGTAGAGATTGTTGAGATGGAACCGGGACCTGTAGATGAAAGTGTCCTATATTTGCAACACAGGCATAGATCGAGCAATAACGCCTTGATGGCGGTATGTATATATGGTGTTTGTATGTTGGCCTAAAGTATTATTTTTTTTGTATGCATGTCTTACGTTGTATGTAAATTAGGGAAAAGATCCCGTTTAGATTATAGATCACACAGTTTCCGTCGGCACGGTGACCTCCGCACATCCAGAAGTTTTGGCCTTGCTTGATCGCGCTGGATTTCGACTAGTACACGGGTTGAAATACGTTCAACTCGATCGTTATCTCATCACTGTCTTAGTCGATAGATGGAGACCGGAGACATCGACATTCCATTTTAGAGGTGGAGAGATGACCATCACTTTGGGTGATGTGGCGGTCCTGCTAGGCTTACCGATTGATGACACTCCTTTGAGGACTCAAGTGGCCGGAGACTACATGGAGATGTGCCAGCAGCTTTTAGGTATTAAGCCTCCCGCGGACCAGTGGATGGGAAATGAGCAAATTATAACTAGTTGGTACAAAGCACAGTTTGAGCATGACATTCCACATAATGCCACGCAGGAGTAGATAGAACAGCGTGCTAGAGCTATCATACTCTGGATCATTACTCAACGTCTGATCTGCGATCTTTCTAAGACTCGGGTGTGGCTGAAATGGTTGCATTTTATTGAGGATTTTGATCATTGTCGGCAATATTCTTGGTGTAGTGCGACATTAGCATACACATATACGGAACTTAGCAGGACCGTTTTGCTTGAGAGCCCTTATATGGGAGGTTGTCCTTCTTTGATACAGGTACTTTATTTTCCTACGTTTATTTGCCTCTTTTTTTTGGCATGTCGTGTTTCTTTATCAAATTTCTTTGTAGCTATGGTCGTGGACGTATAATCCCCTTGGTAGACTTGAATTAAAGCACCCCAATATTGATATTTCTTTGCCTTACGGGGCTAGGTAATTTTATTTCATAAATTATTTATCCTATATGTGTTAACTTATTTCCTCTATCTCTTACCAAGTCACAATTACAGGTGGGTTGGAAAGAAGAGCACTTCGTCGACTCCGAGGCGTAATCTAAAATTATATCGCAATGAGTTCGACGTGCTTAGTCCAGATGTTGTTACATGAACCCCATATGCCCAGGATTTTGAACAGCTTCCGGCCTTGTGTACCGTGTCTTTCCATCTATGGACCGCCCGTGTACCCATTATATGTTTGAACGATGTAGCATATCACCTTCCTGACCGGGTGATGCGTCAGTTTGGACTTAGACAACATCTTCCTGAACCAGCCCCACATTACAGGATTAACTTAGAAGTACCTGGGGAGTACGAGGCGTCCATTGAGAAATGGAACCATCGGCACATGCACACGCAGCAGCAGCGGGAGTTCACCTTGTCGGACGAAGAGTATTACACATGGTATTGGCAGATTACCCGACGGTATATTCTTCGCAGCGTGCAACCTCTTGGTGCCGAAGTGGAACCGTACACTCCTAGAGCTCCTCTTGAGAGGAATGTGGTATGAAAACCGTGCTAACAAATGTAATTTTTTATTTTTTTGGCAAGTTTGAGTTTTATGTAAATTAACTTTTAAAATGCAGGCGGATGGGGTGTACCGGGCTATAGAAATGGTTGATGAGTTATCTCATGAGGTTTCCGAACAAAGCATGGGAAAATGCTTTAGCATAAAGCGCATTTTGCAAACAATTTTGGGAAAGAACAGGCTTGCAAGACCAGCACCGCCTCCTCCACCTCTCCCAGCTCAAGCTTTAGCACCCGTAGAAGCTTCGGAGGCACAAGAATTCCGTGACATTCCTCCGCCGCAAACTACTAAGGTTTATACATCACGGAGGAAAAAGGTGGCGTCAAGGGGAAATGGTAAGGGTAAGGAAGCAGAGTCGTCTCAACCAACACAGGTTGTGCATGGTTCGTCACGGCCCCAAGAAGGTTCCTCATCGTCTTCGCATGAAGATGTACCTCCAAAAACGAAGAGGAAGCAGAGAGAAACTCCTTACCAGCAACGGATCCTGAAGTAGTTGGTCCATGGGGTGGTGTTGTATTTTGTAGGTTAACTGTTATTTTTAGCTACTTGAACTTTTAATTCGGATGTTGAAATTGTGTAATGTTTTGCGGGTTGTGATTAACTCGGATTTGGAGTTGTAACGTATGCTTATTTTGGTTTATGTGACATCTTTTTGGTTTGCCGTAGTAGGCTCCAATGTTTGTTTTTGGTGGTTTATCGTTATTGGCTTTAAGTTGATGAGTTTATGCATCATTGTGCATGATATATAACCTGTAAAGCACCTGGAGCGGCATTTGGAACAACGCGTATAGCGTTATTCCAAATAACGCGTATACACTGTGCAATATATATAACCTGTAAAGCACCTGGAGCGGCATTTAGAATAACGAACCTAGCGTTATTCCAAATAACGCTTATAGCGTTATTTTAAATGACGCTCCAGGTTGTTATCTTTAAACCGTGCATAACCTACAGCGTTTTTTAGAATAACGCTGTAAGCGTTATTTGGAATAACGCTATGTGCGTTATTCCAAATACCGCTCCAGGTTGGTATCCTGTCATTAAAAGACGTGCCATCTTCACCAACCCACCCATTCATTTGTTACTTTCCCAAATCAAACCCAAAACACCTCACAATTCAGAAGTCCTATTTTGCTCACAATTGAAGGTACTCCACGGATCTTTTTTTTTAGTTTATTGTTTTTCAAAAGTAGTCCATAATGTAGGTTTTATTCATGCAATTATATTTTAGATGAATCAATGGGAACTTGATGATGAAACTTTAGCCAAGTACATGGATGAGTTTGAATCAATTGAACGCCGACCGGGCAAAGAACCACGATTGGAAGCTCTCATACCTAAAGAAATGCGACAAAAGACCTTTGTAGTGGTGGATGGAAACGGCGGAAGAAATAAGGGTAAAGCCTTAGCGATTGGTGAAGCAGTACCACGACAATATTGCAATTGTAATGTCTATTGTCACGTGCATATTGCGAAGAGTAAGGCAAACGCTGGCCGATGGTACTACGCTTGCGGGCGATATCCGGTTTGGTTATCTGTGCCGCACTTGGTTACGCCTTGTCGTTACACGGAGTGGATTGATCCTCCATTATGTCGAAGAGGCCACGAGTATGCCCTGGAGATGCAAGAAGAGAATGCACAACTAAAGACCGAAATTTACCGAATGCGGGAAAAATATGACTCACTGGAGTCCACCATTCCTATATATCCTAATGAGTAATGTAACGGTCTTGGTATCGTTTTATGTAGCATTCGAATGTATCGTTATATGTAGTGTTCTAATGTAGCGTTCGAATGTAGTTGTAATGAGTAGTGTGTTGGCGTTTAATGTTGTATCATTTCATTTTTCGTACTGCCGTATAATGTTACCACTAAGCCAATTCTCCAAAACATATTTCATTTACGTAATACAACCAAGATAAATGTTACCACACACATAAAACAACAGGATAAATAGTTACGACATATGTCTTATACATAATAAAACCAAATAGAAACGTACGCAATGTAATAAAACAGGATAGGTAGGTACTACATAACACTTAGTAAAGTCTATGTCACTGTAGTACAACAACTCTTCTTATGACCATTTACTCCACACTTGCTACACCTATTAGATCTAGAAGACTGCCCCTCGTCCATGGTGCCTTTAATTCTAGTAGATCTAGGTCGGCCCGGTGCTCTCCGAGCTTGCGGGGGAAAAACCATATGTCCTGAAGGTTGCGGCCAATAGCGCTTGTCACGAACTGGATGAAACTCAGGTGTGTAGGCCGCATGATAACTTTGAACTGTGTACCAGTTGGAGGCGAAGTCGTGATGAACTCTTTTGGCCCCATTTGCCACTGCCGAACATGCAGCCATAACATGCGCACAAGGTAGGTGTTGTAGCATTGGTATGTTACATGTACACGAACAAGTATTACCCTCTATCTTTACTGTAAATTCATCAACGTAGTAGTGTATTACAACCCATTCATATACGCCGAAGCGAACTGTTCTGCAACGTCTTGCTTCTTTGGCTCTTTCAACTATTTTTGCCTCCCACTTTGGGGTTAATTTGCATACCGAACCAACAACATTTTGCCGCTTATTACAGAAATAATCCACTGATCTATAGAAGGTACGCGCAACCAACGACTTGACTGGAAGCGATCGTGCACCTCTTAGCACACCGTTGAAGCTTTCAGAAGCATTTGTCATCATTACATGTAACCTTCCGCCATCGCCATTAAACAAAGCCCAATTTTCCTCTTTTCCTCCCAAACTTCTCTCAATCCAGTTATGAGCTCTTACGTTGGCTGTCTTAATTTCCTCCCGAAGCTTACGATACTCAACCTCTTCTGATGCACATGCCGCCGCGTAGAATAAACCAGTCAAACGTTGATCTCTATAGCCGGCTTTTTGAAAATTTGTTTTTAGATGCCTCGCGCAAAATCTATGCTTATGTGGCTCTACCCATCTTTCCTGCAATGCGATAGGGATTCCTTTCATTCTATCAGATATGAAAGTAATACTGCGATTGTTTACACTATGTATAAACCGTCTCATACAGGAAAAAAACCAAGCCCAAGATTCAGCCGATTCGGACTCAACAATGGCATACGCACACGGATAGAGTTGATCATTTTCATCCGTTGCAGTGGCTACGAGTAGTGTACTTTTGTATTTGCCATACAAATGGGTGCCATCGATACAAAGCAATGGACGACAATATAGAAATCCTTCAATGGAAGGGCCAAATGCCCAAAATGCACGTTTAAATACACCAACTTCATCTGTTAATATATGGCTTACACTACCGGGATTTGATCTTCTAATTTTATCAAAATATGGCTGTAACAGCGAATATGACTCCGCCCAATCCCCGTAAACCATAACAATTGCCTTGCTCAGAGATCTCCAAGCTTTCATATAACCAATCTTAATAAAAAATTGTTCCTCAACCAACACTTGAACTGTTCTAGCTGATATGTTTAAATCAGACTTCACAAAAGGCATGATCTTCGAAACCAGAAATGTTGATGTCGCTGGGCGATTGCTTGAATTGACCGTTGGATTAACGCAAGTATGCTCCCCTCTATAATTCTTAACAACACACAACCCAGTCTGCGATTTTTTGGAATCAATTGCATGAATTCTCCACTGGCAAGTATCATCGATATTGCAAATGGCAGTATACATTTCTTTGTTGGACCTAATGGGCTTAAAAGAAATAGCATGTAAAATGGACCACTCACTTAGTTGTTGCAGAAATTTAGCTTTGCTCTCAAATACAAGACCAGGTTTAAAGCCACTTTGAACGCAGGAGGATGAGAATAATTCTCCCCTACTTTGCAAGTCCTCGACAACAGATCTGACTAACATTTGCGCAGTACACATGTCCTCATCAAGGGGAATCTCCATCGCAGGTACGTCATTACCCCCATCTTCATTATCCATCTCTTCAGCTCCGAAGTCAAAGTTTAACGAATCATTATTTACTTGCATGTTGTCAAACCATGCGTGATTGTTATCGGGAATCGAAGCAACCGTCATGCTGTCCAAAGCAGGTCCAGGGTTCGTTTGTAGGTCTACAATTCCATCTACTTGACTCGCGTCATCGCATGCATTCTCTTCGAACGGCGATTGCTCTTCCATGAAATCCTGCGGACAACTGCATCATGAAAATATTGCACTTTGAACAAACACTTAAGCATGACTTAAATAACAATTCATTTCTGAGAATACTTACTCCTGACTCATATGATATAACTCAGATGGCGTTGGCTGCAACGGTTCTGCTACTTGTGTAGACGGTCCAACATTACTTTGTGTATGATGGTAATAAGGACCAAAACTACAAAATATATGTCGGGCATTAACAACAATTGGGAGGACCAAAATATAACATGTTTAGAAAACCTTTTAAGTTGGGCTTACCTCTGTGTAGCGCATCGAATACTTTCCTGTGTGGGAAATGGAAAGCTAAAATGCGGATTCTGTGTATAATTCATATGCGGGGGGTACGCATAGAACATTTGATGTTGTTCGTACTCTGAAACGTTAGAAGGAGGAATACTATTTGGTGATGGGATTAGATGAGTTGAACGGAAAGGTGCCGCTCGAACGGGTTCTGAAGCAGCAGGTGCTTTTACCACTAACTTTGTCGTTTTCACAACAAATAACTCTATAGTCTTACAAGCAGCAGAAAACATTAACTCAACATCACATCGTCAGCAATTTTAATTGCCTTAGAACCAGAATCAGTCGGCCTGTTGCATACTAACTCAATATCAAATTGCTCTGCATTAATCATTGTTGACTTGAATATTGAGGCTTTTAATTGCTGCAAGTTACACCCTATCAGAACTTTTACAGGTTTGAAAAATCCACCTTTGTATTTCCCACACTTTCTATCATCAATAACCAACTCACCATCAAAGTAGCATAGAATCGCAATAAACTTAGGAGCCATTCTAATTTACAATAACATAAAAGAATATATTACCAAAAGTTATAGTTCCAGAAAAACTAAGATTTAGGGTTTTGAAATTCAAACTTAGTGATGAATCAAACGACAGAGAATAGAGTCCAGTTGACGTAAATCTGAAATTGCTGCTAGATCAGAGCTAAAATTAATGATTTGTTTAATTTCGGAAATTGATTTAAGGTATTGGGTTTCTTTTTTTCAATATGTAGAAAGTAAAAAAGTTAGGAGGAAGAGACTCTCGGGTGACTTTATATCACGTTAGCGCGTCTTTTCAAATAACGCGTGAAGCGTTATTTCAAATAATGCAAAAGGAAACTGTAAGACTTAGCACACCATTATTTTATGTCTGCGTTATTTAGGATAACGCTTTAAAGCTGTATTCTAAATAACGCATTAAACTGTTCTTCCAAAAATGATTACCGCTAAACATTTGCGTTATTCAAGATAACGCTCGCTAGCGTTATTTAAGATAACGCTCCTGTGTTCTACAGAGAATCACGGGGGTTAAACTTAAAAACATGTTTGCGTTATCTTGAATAACGCTTCACGCGTTATTTCAAATAACGCTATGTAAAATAACTGTTTTCAGCTGATGTGACATAAACCAGGCTACGGCCGTAATAAGTTTTCAAACAAGGCTAAATGTGTTATAAGTTTATAAAAGGGGGCCAAATCCAAAAAAAATCCTTATTATTATTTGCCTATTTGACATGTGCTCATTTATTATTATGTGCCTACGGTACCCTATGTTGGACCTCATTGTAAACTGGAACAATTTCTTACTCTGTCAATTTTTAGTATTATATCCCTAACCAATGTGAAGCACTATAAACTGTAACAATCCGTATTTTTAATAAACCTGTTATAACATAAATCGAGTCAGAATTAAATTATAAAAATGGGAATCAAGGGAAACGGGCTATGCCATTGCGTTCGTCTCGGAAAAATACGCGAAATAGAGTCTGAGTTTTCGAAAATCGGAGTCCGTATGACCCAGTTAAGGCCCATTGAAGTTTGCAGAAAATTCCTAAGTAAAAACAGATTTAAATTTTAAAATTAAAAACAGGGGTTAGGGCAAACTGGCGCAGGCGGGCAAATTCCCGCCCAGGACCCGCATGTCGACAGGACTGTCGACAGGGTCCCCAGGGTGTCGACAGACCTGTCGACAGCCCTGTCGACAGGGGGTGCCCAGGCAGTATTGCCTGGCGCACCATTTTGATTTGGGCTGGGTCTTGTGGCTTGGTTCTAGAGAATTCCGAGATCTGACGGGCCAAAACTAACCTAGGGTTAATCCTAGGGCTAAAAACACTCTAATCTTCTATAAACAAGCTCCTAATCCTACCCTAAACCCTCATTATTCACTCTAGCAACCAAACTATGTCAAATTGAAATCTCAAATGGCCTCCACCTAAGAACCCTAGCCTCCACCCTCTTCAAAAATCAATTCTAAGAAGATTTGGATGTTCATACAAGTTTTTCTAAGTTGTATGAATGATCATTAGCTTGCATACATCATCAAGTTGCAAGTTTTATTTGCTAAGCTAGTGTTTTTGGGTGTTTTCTTATTGGAGCTTTGTTTTGGGGTTTTATGCTTGCATAAAAAGGGGCTTCTCAATCTTTATTAGGAGATTTGTGTCTTCATAATAGTTGTAAGCCCTCTTACCTTCATTTTAGAAACTCTAAAGTTAATATGTGATGAAAGTTGGGATTTTTGTATGTTTAATGAGTTGTGCATGCTTATGCGAGTTCACTATGCTATGTTATGCATGTTTAATGAGTTATGCATGCTTATGCGAGTTCACTATGTTATGTTATGCATGTTTAATGAGTTATGCATGCTTATGCGAGTTCACTATGCTATGTTATGCATGTTTAATGGGTTATGCATGCTTATGTGAGTTCACCTTGCTATGTTACACATGTTTGATGAAGTATGCATGTTTTGATTTGCAAGTTTAACAAGTTATGCATGTTTATGCAAGTTCACCAAGTCATGATTTGCAAGTTTAACAAGTTATGCATGTTTATGCAAGTTCACCAAGTCATGATTTGCAAGTTTAACAAGTTATGCATGTTTATGCAAGTTCACCAAGTCATGATTTGCAAGTTTAACAAGTTATGCATGTTTATGCAAGTTCACCAAGTCATGATTTGCAAGTTTAACAAGTTATGCATGTTTATGCAAGTTTACTAAGTCATGGTTTGCAAGTTTAACAAGTTATGCATGTTTATGCAAGTTCACGAAGTCATGATTTGCAAGTTTAACAAGTTATGCATGTTTATGCAAGATCACCAAGCCATGATTTGCAAGTTTATTTAGTTATGCATGTTTATGCAAGATCACTATGCCATGTTATGCATGTTTGACAAGTTATGCATGCTTATGCAAGTTCAAAATGACATGTTGTGCATATTTGACAAGTTATGCATGTTTATGCAAGTTCCCTATACCATGTTAGGCAAGTTTAATATGTTATGCACGTTTATGGTAATGTGCAAGTTCACTATGCTAAGTTGTGCAAGTCTAACATGTTATGTATGTTTGTTGCGATATGCAAGTTCATCATGTATGTTATGCCAAGTTCCCTCTTTCTATCCTTTATGCGTTATTACGAATATGTAAGCGATAGAATGACGTTGGGGGGTTTGGGTAAACTTAAAATACATGAAAATATAAGATTGGGAATTTACCTATTAAGTTAGGTCTACCCCTTGGGAATTTACCTATTAAGTTAGGTCTACCCAAGTAATTGTTGACTTGTAATTATGTTTTGAAATAAAGTGGACATGACACTTAGAAAACATAAGTGTGGCCAACTCGAGGTTGGGTTGAGTTTGTAGCGTAATTCTACCCGGAACCGACCGGCTTAACTAGTGGCTACAAACAATAGGACCCAATGTGAGAAGTTGGTCATGGGGTGCCAAGACCCGAGGTTAGACCAAGTTGTGGTGTAAAGCTACCCGGACCCGCCCGGCCTAACTAGTAACCACAACAAGGTCTAATGTGAGAGGTTAAGGTGCATTAAATTAATTAATGCCTCATGATTAGGGTTAAGTCAGGGTCCACTAATACTTAACCAATTTGGGGATTCGAGGGATTGAAATGGGGTTAAGTGGTGAACCGTTGGTTACACTTAACTAGTTTAATCCAAGATTAGTGAAGGGTTAAATCACACTTAACCCTCTTGGGAAACCCTAGCAACGTGGTATGTTCTAACAGTAATCCCAGTTTGGTATCATTCACAACCCTAGAAGCTAGGCTAGGGCGGGGCACGATTACTGGACGGATGTAAGCGACCAAAGCGACGGCTGAGTGGTACAGCGGTGCGGGTCCGGCGGGCTACGGACGTGCACGTAGTCCGATATTGGACAAACTCGAGGCACAGGTACCAGTAGGTTAGGGCTGTGCATTATTGCTTAAGTGTCTGGGGTTGACACCCGAGGGCTTGATACACCCAAGGGTGGACCCAGCACAGTCTAACTACAACCATATGTGGGCCGTATGGACACCAACACTTGACGTGTTAGGTTTATAGGGAGCCGATCGATTAGACCGTTGGGCTGGACCTTGTATTAAGGTCACCTCATGTTATTGGGCCAAAGCTTGGGCCAAGGGATCAATACCTGTTATGTTGGGTTGCTAGTACACCGTGGTGAAAAACTTAACCATGTTTATGCGATGACACCTCTATCTATCTTGTGGTTAATTTATCATGCCAGTATGTTGTTATCTATGATCATCTCAGTTTCCATCATGATGTTAACTTTATTAGTTTATAGACTGATCGTAGCAGGGCTTACTCAGTCTTTTTGACTGACCTGTTTTCTTTCGCCTCTTTTCTTCCGTTCCCCCCCCCCCCCAGGTTCTCAGGGAGGGAATACAGGAGCCTAGCTTGGATCTTAGCTGCTTTCTTGGATAGCTCATGTATGCTTTGGACTTGAGCTCGCTATGGTTTTTCCACCTTGGGGATAGCTACTTTTATGTTTTCTTTTTCAGTTTCAGATGATGTTATTTCATGTACTAGACTTGTTTATTTGGAAAAATTGACATTTTGATGTACCAGACTTGTGTTTTGAAATGGTTTAAGAATCTTCCGCTGTTTTATCTACTTACTCTGTTCTCTCTCTCTCTCTCTCTCTCTCTCTCTCTCTCTCTATATATATATATATATATATATATATATATATATGTCCTGCCTTGCTATATCATTATGCATGTTTACCTTGTTTTAAAAATGCCCCACCAAAGTCAGAGTCGCTTGAAAGAGCCACCCTGGCGGAGGTGGGGTGTTACATTTGGTATCAGAGCATATGGTTTACGAGAAGGGATAAAAAGGTTTTTAAAACTTTTGAAAAACTATTTTCAAAACCAAGTATAAAGTATTTTCCAAAGAAAAGTCTAGTTGTTTTTAAAAGGCTATTCCCCAAAAGCCATTAGCACTATCCTTTGACCCTCGTTTGAACTCTTTTCTTTTCGTTTCCAGCATGTCTGATAATCTCGTCTTAACCGAAGGAGTAACAATACCCGATTGGTTTCGTCGGTACTTGGAAGTCACGGCACCAGTCCCGGGTGTCTCTAATGTTGTCTTTCCAGTCGAGGCCGCTGTTCCTCCTCCTCCTCCCGTAGCTGATGTTCCCCTTCCCCCTCAGCCTCCACAAATGGATTTTGCGGAAACTTGTAAGGACTTTAAGATGATGGGTTGCAAGAATTTTAGTGGGACAGAGACTATTGTAGAGGAAAGGAATTGGTTGAAAGAGACCGAAGATCTTTTAGCCACCTTTGATATAGGTGACCGCAGGAAGGTTTTATTGGCAGTATGGTTGCTAAAGGAAGAAGCTGCACGTTGGTGGGTAGTCACCACCGCTACTAGGCCAATTAAGACTTGGGATGACTTTAGGGGAAGGTTTGGACTAAGGTTCTTATCACTGAAGCAAGGGGACATGACTATTAGGGAATACATAAATAAGTTTAATCAACTGGCTCAGGTCGATTTAGACTTGGTTAATACAGCCCAGAAGAAGGCCCTACACTTTGCTCTAGGATTAAACGAGCCATTACACGGCTTGGCCATGTCTCACATACCCTTGGGGGCGACTTTCGAGAATCTGGTGAATTTGGCCCTACTTCAAGAAGAAGATAACAATGACAAGAAAGAGGGCAAGGCGAGTGAGTCTCCAGGCAAGAGAGTAAATTCCGGGAAACGGGGCAAGAATAACAACAACCGCAAGGACAAGCCAAGAGGGAATAGGAAATGCAACTTCTGTGGTAAAGTTGGTCATATAGCCAGGGAATGTAGGAAGAAGGAAAAGAGAAAGCGGGGCGAATGCTTCCATTGTGGTGAGTTTGGACATCTCAGCAAGGATTGCCCGAGGAAACAAGGGCAAGGTCAGACTCAGTGTGCGGGACTACCTGGAGGGCGAGTTCATCCCCTCAACACCGTTCTTCCAGCTCATGATAGAGTTAGTGTTTCTGTGGAAGTCTTGTTTACATTTTCTGACTTTCCCTGTTCGTACTTTGTTTGATTCTGGCACATCGCATAGTTTTATTTCACCTGATCTTGTTGATAGTTTGCACCTAAGTACTAGCCTAGTTGATGATCCCGTATATGTTTCAAATCCAATTGGGGGTTCTGCCCGTTTGTCTGTGGTCTGAGTGGATTTGAAAATTTCTATCTTAAGTATAGAATTCTCGTGGGATGTTTTATTCTCGGTTTCAGGGGATATGGGTTGGTCTTGGGCATGGAATGGTTGTCCTGTTTTGGAGCCATTCTTGGTTTTTGTATATAGGGGTGTGAGGCTCATGACTCGCCTCGGTAATACCCTAGAAATTTCTAGCAACCCTATGGGTCCCGTCATGTTATGTTATCTTGAATCCCTCAACTCGTCTATCGATAGTTTGCGATCTGTGAGGGCGGTCCGAGAATATCCTGATATCTTGGGTGAAGTAAAGGGGTTACCCCTAGACGTGGAATAGATTTCCGCATTATCTGGTTGGTAATACCAAGCCAGTTTCATGGCCGATTAGGCACATGACCTCACGAGATGAGAGTTAAGAAAGTAAGTCAAGGAGTTGCTTGAGAAGAACTTCCTGAGACGAAGCATTTTCGAGTAGGGTGCTCCAGTAGTATTCGTTACTAATATTGACAGTTTGCTTCGTCTATGTGTTGATTATCGTAAGGAGAATAGACAACCGTTATCAAGGGTTGATGATTTGTTTGATCAGCTTGTAGGAGCATCTGTTTTCTTTTGATCCAGCTACCGGATTCCATCAGCTTAGGATGGCTGAGGATGGAATTGACAAGACTGCGTTTAGGACTCTAGATGGGTTTTAGAATGGCTAGTCATACTATTTGGTTTGACTAATGCACCCGCATATTACGTAAACCGGATGGGTAGGGTGTTTAGGGAGTCCTTGAACAAGTTTGTCATGGTCGTCATAGACGATATTTTGATCTCCTCAAAAGAACGAGGGAAAGCATGCTAGACATCTCAAGGAGGAGATGGATACGCTTAGGGCCACCAGTGGAAGGTCAAGTTCTCCAAATGTCGTTTTGGAGGAAAGAAGTTGGATTTCTTGGGCACATAGTTCCTAAGTAAGGCTTAGCGGTGGATTCCGCTAAAGTGATTGCGGTTTAAGACCGGAAAACCCTGAGGAGGGCAATTGAAAGCTTTTCTCCGTTTGGCTAGTTAGTTAGCCTTCCCTGAGCTTAGACTTACTCTTCTGGATCAAGAAGGGGGTTTCACAGGGAGAAGACCCGCGGCTAGTCAAGAACATGGACCAGTTGATTCGAGGCGAGATGTTAAGTCACCTCGCTAGATATATTATAGATGACAAGGGATGACTAAGGCGCGATGAGAAATTATGTGTTCCTCGAGTGGAAGACTTGGTAAAGAAGGTTTTTGAAAAATGCGCATCACTCGAGGAGGTGGCCGAGTTGGTCTCTGGATGCATGTTGTGCCACCAGGTCAAGGCCAAGTCATAGAAGCCCAGTGGGCCGTTATCTCCATTGGAGGTTCCGCAAGGGAAAGTGTGAAAACATCTCGATAGATTATGTGGATAGATTACCTAGATCAAAGAAAGGGAATACGGGTATGAGGGTTATAATAGGTAGACTCACGAAGAGTGCTCATTCCAGTCCGGTGAAGAGCGAGAGGACTGCATCATGGTTAGCAACGGTTTACCCTCAAGAAGTTGGCCAGTCTTGAAATAGCCTACAGGAAGCCATGGGTAGGCAACCGAATCTAGGTATGGCCTATCACTCATAGGCGGATGGTTCATTTCGATTAAGCATGAGTTATAGAAACTCACGTTTATAAGGGCAATTAGCAACGTGGATTGGTATTTCCAAGAAAAGTTCTGCTGCGTGGAATACTTTATAGTAAGTAGACGAGATCCAGGATTCACTAGTGAATTTTGGAGAGCTTGCAGGAAATCATGAGGTTACAGTTATGTTTAAGCCAAGTATACAGAAAGAAGAAGAATAAGTGGAAAAGAAAGACGAGAGGCGATAATGAAATGAGTTCCAACTCGAATTGGGTAAATAGGAGTTAGAAAGCCAAGAAATCATGAAGTAAAAGACGGTCAAAGCACAGTGGAGTTAAGCTCAAGGAAACGTGACTAAGAAGAGTGAAGACTAGATACGCGCATCATATCTCTTTTTAGGAGTGCATCCTTGATCCTTGTTTTCCTGGGGAGCTTGCTTGCAAGTTATCTTTTGTATATATATATATCCTCTCGGTCCCATTCTCGATTTTACTTCTGTTGTAAACTCCATAAGGGGGTTATGACTCATCGGTTAGTGCTATATGTTAGGGTTTGAATGGATTTCTTGTAATCCAAAGAGGAGCTTATCTAGTTTATCGTGTTTATCTTGTCATGAGGACCTTAGGTAGAAACCCTTTGGATGAAACATGTATTTGAAACATGTTATGCTTGATGGTTGCAAGTGGTTGCAAGTGTTTGCAAGTGGTTGCAAGTGTTTGCAAGTGGTTGCTCGTGGATGCATTATACACAATTAGGCACTAGATCGGCTCGCACACTCCTCATATTGCATATGCATGAGTGCTTACACTTATTAATGGTTGAAACTTGTTGTGCTATCACATGGATGTTGCATATGGATGAATGTTATGTGCACTCATATAGATACTATGAATTATGTTAGGAATTTGCATACATATGGATTCATTTCACTAACATACATATGCATTAAGGAGGTTTACTGTATCAGTAACCGCCTGATCTTTGCATTAGGACATACATATGCATTAAGGAGGTTTACTGTATCAGTAACCGCCTGATCTTTGCATTAGATAAGTACATATACACACACTTTTGCATATGTTCATACAGCATTTAGAATCTTGTAAGGACAATGATTGCTCGTGGATGATGCTTTGAGTAGATGGATGATTGGATGGTAGGATACGTTCTTCCTAACTTGAAGATTTCGAGGACGAAATCCTTTAAG
The DNA here is from genome assembly GCA_030737875.1 of Allium sativum. Classification (NCBI taxonomy): domain Eukaryota; kingdom Viridiplantae; phylum Streptophyta; class Magnoliopsida; order Asparagales; family Amaryllidaceae; genus Allium; species Allium sativum. Next base: position 617,048,015 of record CM060924.1, on the reverse strand, counting down.
GAGGGGAGAATGTAACAATCCGTATTTTTAATAAACCTGTTATAACATAAATCGAGGCAGAATTAAATTATAAAAATGGGAATCAAGGGAAACGGGCTATGCCATTGCGTTCGTCTCGGAAAAATACGCGAAATAGAGTCTGAGTTTTCGAAAATCGGAGTCCGTATGACCCAGTTAAGGCCCATTGAAGTTTGCAGAAAATTCCTAAGTAAAAACAGATTTAAATTTTAAAATTAAAAACAGGGGTTATGGCAAACTGGCACAGGCGGGCAAATTCCCGCCCAGGACCCGCATGTCGACAGGACTGTCGACAGGGTCCCCAGGGTGTCGACAGCCCTGTCGACAGGGGGTGCCCAGGCAGTATTGCCTGGCGCACCATTTTGATTTGGGCTGGGTCTTGTGGCTTGGTTCTAGAGAATTCCGAGATCTGACGGGCCAAAACTAACCTAGGGTTAATCCTAGGGCTAAAAACACTCTAATCTTCTATAAATAAGCTCCTAATCCTACCCTAAACCCTCATTATTCACTCTAGCAACCAAACTATGTCAAATTGAAATCTCAAATGGCCTCCACCTAAGAACCCTAGCCTCCACCCTCTTCAAAAATCAATTCTAAGAAGATTTGGATGTTCATACAAGCTTTTCTAAGTTGTATGAATGATCATTAGCTTGCATACATCATCAAGTTGCAAGTTTTATTTGCTAAGCTAGTGTTTTTGGGTGTTTTCTTATTGGAGCTTTGTTTTGGGGTTTTATGCTTGCATAAAAAGGGGCTTCTCAATCTTTATTAGGAGATTTGTGTCTTCATAATAGTTGTAAGCCCTCTTACCTTCATTTTAGAAACTCTAAAGTTAATATGTGATGAAAGTTGGGATTTTTGTATGTTTAATGAGTTGTGCATGCTTATGCGAGTTCACTATGCTATGTTATGCATGTTTAATGAGTTATGCATGCTTATGCGAGTTCACTATGTTATGTTATGCATGTTTAATGAGTTATGCATGCTTATGCGAGTTCACTATGCTATGTTATGCATGTTTAATGGGTTATGCATGCTTATGTGAGTTCACTATGCTATGTTACACATGTTTGATGAAGTATGCATGTTTTGATTTGCAAGTTTAACAAGTTATGCATGTTTATGCAAGTTCACCAAGTCATGATTTGCAAGTTTAACAAGTTATGCATGTTTATGCAAGTTCACTAAGTCATGATTTGCAAGTTTAACAAGTTATGCATGTTTATGCAAGTTCACCAAGTCATGATTTGCAAGTTTAACAAGTTATGCATGTTTATGCAAGTTCACCAAGTCATGATTTGCAAGTTTATCAAGTTATGCATGTTTATGCAAGTTTACCAAGTCATGGTTTGCAAGTTTAACAAGTTATGCATGTTTATGCAAGTTCACCAAGTCATGATTTGCAAGTTTAACAAGTTATGCATGTTTATGCAAGATCACCAAGCCATGATTTGCAAGTTTATTTAGTTATGCATGTTTATGCAAGATTACTATGCCATGTTATGCATGTTTGACAAGTTATGCATGCTTATGCAAGTTCAAAATGACATGTTGTGCATATTTGACAAGTTATGCATGTTTATGCAAGTTCCCTATACCATGTTAGGCAAGTTTAATATGTTATGCACGTTTATGGTAATGTGCAAGTTCACTATGCTAAGTTGTGCAAGTCTAACATGTTATGTATGTTTGTTGCGATATGCAAGTTCATCATGTATGTTATGCCAAGTTCCCTCTTCCTATCCTTTATGCGTTATTACGAATATGTAAGCGATAGAATGACGTTGGGGGGTTTGGGTAAACTTAAAATACATGAAAATATAAGATTGGGAATTTACCTATTAAGTTAGGTCTACCCCTTGGGAATTTACCTATTAAGTTAGGTCTACCCAAGTAATTGTTGACTTGTAATTATGTTTTGAAATAAAGTGGACATGACACTTAGAAAACATAAGTGTGGCCAACTCGAGGTTGGGTTGAGTTTGTAGCGTAATTCTACCCGGAACCGACCGGCTTAACTAGTGGCTACAAACAATAGGACCCAATGTGAGAAGTTGGTCATGGGGTGCCAAGACCCGAGGTTAGACCAAGTTGTGGTGTAAAGCTACCCGGACCCGCCCGGCCTAACTAGTAACCACAACAAGGTCTAATGTGAGAGGTTAAGGTGCATTAAATTAATTAATGCCTCATGATTAGGGTTAAGTCAGGGTCCACTAATACTTAACCAATTTGGGGATTCGAGGGATTGAAATGGGGTTAAGTGGTGAACCGTTGGTTACACTTAACTATTTTAATCCATGATTAGTGAAGGGTTAAATCACACTTAACCCTCTTGGGAAACCCTAGCAACGTGGTATGTTCTAACAGTAATCCCAGTTTGGTATCATTCACAACCCTAGAAGCTAGGCTAGGGCGGGGCACGATTACTGGACGGATGTAAGCGACCAAAGCGACGGCTGAGTGGTACAGCGGTGCGGGTCCGGCGGGCTACGGACGTGCACGTAGTCCGATATTGGACAAACTCGAGGCACGGGTACCAGTAGGTTAGGGCTGTGCATTATTGCTTAAGTGTCTGGGGTTGACACCCGAGGGCTTGATACACCCAAGGGTGGACCCAGCACAGTCTAACTACAACCATATGTGGGCCGTATGGACACCAACACTTGACGTGTTAGGTTTATAGGGAGCCGATCGATTAGACCGTTGGGCTGGACCTTGTATTAAGGTCACCTCATGTTATTGGGCCAAAGCTTGGGCCAAGGGATCAATACCTGTTATGTTGGGTTGCTAGTACACCGTGGTGAAAAACTTAACCATGTTTATGCGATGACACCTCTATCTATCTTGTGGTTAATTTATCATGCCAGTATGTTGTTATCTATGATCATCTCAGTTTCCATCATGATGTTAACTTTATTAGTTTATAGACTGATCGTAGCAGGGCTTACTCAGTCTTTTTGACTGACCTGTTTTCTTTCGCCTCTTTTCTTCCGTTCCCCCCCCCCCCAGGTTCTCAGGGAGGGAATACAGGAGCCTAGCTTGGATCTTAGCTGCTTTCTTGGATAGCTCATGTATGCTTTGGACTTGAGCTCGCTATGGTTTTTCCACCTTGGGGATAGCTACTTTTATGTTTTCTTTTTCAGTTTCAGATGATGTTATTTCATGTACTAGACTTGTTTATTTGGAAAAATTGACATTTTGATGTACCAGACTTGTGTTTTGAAATGGTTTAAGAATCTTCCGCTGTTTTATCTACTTACTCTGTTCTCTCTCTCTCTCTCTCTCTCTCTCTATATATATATATATATATATATGTCATGTCCTGCCTTGCTATATCATTATGCATGTTTACCTTGTTTTAAAAATGCCCCACCAAAGTCAGAGTCGCTTGAAAGAGCCACCCTGGCGGAGGTGGGGTGTTACATAAACTAAGGTAAAATATTAAACTAAAACAGTATCTTGTTCTGCTACTTCTCATAAATAGATTCCTAACCAATGTGAAACATTATTGATCAAAATTGAATCACTTTGAGATACTATTTCTTAATAAGAAATTACATGCACCAAACTAATCATTAACTAAATGGTTTTGTTGCATGATGCACAAACACGATTTGATATTCCATATTGTTATTTGTTTATGACATTCAACTGCAGGCTTAGCTAGGTATCTTAAGTTTTAATGGTAAAGTAAAATGCAGGTGTAGACTATTAAGTGGTTCTACATATTAAAATAAACAAGAAAATTATAATTACATGTTATAAACATAAAAATTATAAGATTTGAAAGCAACCACGGAATATTGAAAGCAAGCAACAGTATAAGCCAGTACAAAAATTAACTTAAATTATATTTCAATAGTTGAGCGCCAAAGATTTCATTCTCAAACAACTCACACTAAAACAAAAATACAGAAAGTACTTACTACGGTGCCTGCAACATGCACACTCACTGGTTTATTAATTTTTCGACTGCAAGATGTGACCTACACTTGGAACTCCAGAAACGAAGGAGGGATCTGCACCTTGTTTGAGTGCAAATAAATTAAGGAGAAAAACTAAAATGTAAAATGGATATCTAAATTCTAGTTGTTTAAATACCAAAACTTTTACCTATTGGAATTATTTGTCAGAGTTATCTCATTGAATTTACAAAAACAAGGGCACCAATTGGAATGCAGTATTCTAAAACCCATTAAACATGGATACCGTAACTCTAAAGTTGCAACATTATTGCTATGCCATTAACTATAAATTAAAACTTACTATGTGTTTGGTAACAGCTTCCATTTTGATTCAAAGATGAGTTAACAAATCTTAAGCAAACTTACTTATTCTTATTTTATTAACTCTGAGTATCCTAAAATTACTTGAAATTTAAGACCACAACTACTACCAAGATGTTATGAGCTACTCTCGGATAGGCTTGTAGTAAACTAATCATTTATTACAAATCAAAACCACTAAAAAGATGCATTCATATTACTTTCACGGTCTGCATGCCCGAGATTAATTTGTTCAAAACTTTAAATTTTAAGCACAATGATTAAAGATTACAGAATTTGAAATAAAAAGCATATGAAATATATTTCAAGCGGACTAGAGGAATGAAACTTTCATGGGCTACACAATACATGGAATAAGAATAAGCTTAATACTAGTGGCTAAAATTATTTGCTAAGATACTTTTAAAAGGTCCTGATTCTTTTCATAAAAGTTCTATGCATATTTGTTTATAAATACATCTCATGTGCTGACATCAATTTCACTGTCGAACGTCTTCGGTATGTTTACCTAATTATCCAAAAGATAGTATCTATGGAATTACACCTTAAATTCCTTCCAACTCAATTATCAAATGGTTGCATTAATACATATCTTTACTGGATAGCATTGTTGTCAAAAATATTAAAATCCTGCGATTTGAATTCTGTTTTGAATTGAATCTCTCTCTTTACGATTCGATTTATATTCCGATTCAAATCAGGCTAATACAACACTTTAGAAGTACCATTCAATTCAAATTAATATATTCAACATACTTATTTGGATCTACAATTCCTATTTTAATCATTTAACAATAAATTAAAATCGAAACAAGATAGAAAATGATGTTTTAGGTTTAGATGTAGAAGTTCAAACATTAAAATTAATTTCAAAGTGTGCGCAAGCTTTAAAATATATGTTTTCTGAATTCACGATTTACGATTTAAATCCCTTTTCGATTCACAGTTTGAGCTTTACGATTTACGATTTGAATCTCATTTTGAAAACCTTGCTTGATAGAATCATTGGTTTAACAACATTAGTTAACAAAAAATGGCTATTGGTTGTAAATATTAATCAATGATCAGTTCATCTCATTTAAAGAGGAACTACAAAGAAAAGAATAGCTCAATTTCACCATCAATACCAAAAGATTGATAATAGATGAAGTAAATAAAATCAAACGATAGGTGAAAAACCTATGCGGTATTCAAAGAATAATCCAAAACTGTCATCTTTAGCCAAAAAAGTCAACAAAAAAGGCTTAATAAATAACCGGTGAAATCCAAAACTGCAATCTTGGGAAGTACCTGTGAAACGACCCAAACTCTCCCGTAAGGGAAAGCCCGGGTTGAGTTTGGTAACATTATTGCTACGCCATTATTGCTTTAAATTAAACATGGATACCGTAACTCTAAAGTTGCAACATTATTGCTACGCCATTAACTATAAATTAAAACTTTCTATGTGTTTGGTAACAACTTCCATTTTGAATCAAAGATGAGTTAACTAATCATAAGCAAACTTACTTATTCCTATTTTATTAACTTTGAGTATCCTAAAATTACCTGAAATTTAAGACCACAACTGCTACCAAGATGTTAAGAGTTACTCTCGGACAGGCTCGCTGTAAATTAATCATTTATTAAAAATCAAAACCACTAAAAAGATGTATTCATATTACTTTCACAGTCTGCATGCCCGAGATTAATTTGTTCAAAACTTTAAATTTTAAGCACAATGATTAAAGATTGCAGAATTTGAAATAAAAAGCATATGAAATATATTTCAAGCGGACCAGAGGAATGAAACTTTCATGGGCTACACAATACATTGAAATAAGATTAAGCTTAATACTGTTGGCTAAAATTATTTGCTAAGATACTTTTAAAAAGCCCCGATTCTTTTCATAAAAGTTCTATGCATATTTGTTTATAAATACATCTCATGTGCTGACATCAATTTCACTGTCATAATTACACTAATTATCCAAAAGATAGTATCTATGCAATTACACCTTAAATTCCTTCCAACTCAATTATCAATATCATAATTATAAAATGGTTGCAACAACACATATCTTACTGGACAGAATCACTGGTTTAACAACGTTAGTTAACAAAAATGGCCTTTGGTTATAAATATTAATCGATGATCGGTTCATCTAAAGAGGAACTATAAAGAAAAGAATAGCTCAATTTCACCATCGACACCAAAAGATTGATAATAGATGAAGTCAAATAAAATCAGACAATAGGTGAAAAACCTATGCAGTGTTCAAAGGATAGTCTAAAACAGTCATATTTAGCCAAAAAAAAAATCAACAAAAAGACCTAATTAATAACCAGTGAAATCCAAAACTGCAATCTTAGGGAGTACCTGGTACATGAACTGGTGAATTAAGGTAGCAAGGTGTTAAGGATTAGGATGTTGATGATAACGGATTTGATGACAAAAACCTTGTTTCTACTTTACTTCAATTATTATTGTTACAAAATATATACTAACATAATTTTTTAGAATATATGTGTGTGTATACAGGAAATCTATGCAGGTATTTTACAATTAAAGACTGTACAGTTCACAAGAATTAAGATTTCAATTAGAAGAGTTCAAGTTTCAAGACTCATGAGTATCAAGAAATCAAGAGTTCAAGAATTATAGAGTCAATATGTTTAGAAATTTCATTAAAACTTTGGTTAGCACGTGATTCTATTTTTAAATTTAAATTCTGAACTTAAAATTTAAATCTTGATTTTAAACTTGATTTCAAAATAATTTCTAATTTATTTACCTAATTATAAATCTTGTTTTCAAATGATTTTGAAATTACTTCCTTATTCAGAATATGTACTTCTTTATTATAAAAGATATTTTAACTCCTGATAATCATTTTCTAAACTCCTGAAAATTAGTTTATATTTAAATTTATAGATTCCGAACTTAAGTTTTACTTGTTTTATAATTACTTATGTTATTTAACCTTCTTGTTTATATTTAGTTTTTAATATATATATTTATATGTATAGTTTAATATATTTATACTTTTGTATCATTTATATTTGATTTCTTAATTATTTTTAGTATATTTTTATTTAAGTTATAAAATATATTTTACTTGGAAAAGGAATGTTTAAATATAAAGGAATTTAGTTTGTTTTAACTCTGGATTCACCAAAATTTATTTAAACATCATTTACTTTATTTTAAATTTTATTTTTTGATTTTACACTAGCATATTTTGACATATGCTTTTATGCATGTCGACATACTAGCCGTTAAGGTGTTTTTTAAATTTCGAAAAGAGGCGTCTTTTGAATTGAAATCCTTTTAGAAACGTTGTGACTATTGGAAACACATAAATATCTTCCAGAATTCGATTTTTTTTAAATAACTAATCATCTTCTTCTTTCTCTCTTTACATCCTACCATTATACTCTTTTGAATTCAAATCGTTTTAGAAATGTTGTGACTATTAGAAATGTCGTCGATTTTTTGATTTCCTACGCTTATACTCTGCCAGTTTCAGTAGAAATCATATATTCTTCTTATGTTTCAATTCTAAATCAAAATCTCTCCGGATTCAAGTGCTTCTCAAGAGTTAAAGGCTGTTTGTAATCAAAGATCTCAAGATCAAGTCCTATAGAGTCAATACTACAAAAACTGATAAGAGAAGGGTGTGGTCATGTCCCGTTTAAAGTGACTGGGTGTGATTGTGTCTCGAAAATCGATTAGGTGTAAAGTTGTGGCCCGTAAATTATATAAGTCTCACTGTACTTGGAATCAGTTGGGATGTGCCCTTGTAGTCTTGAAATCAAGGATTTTAATTGGATATTGTTGAATAAAAATTCGCATCAACGCAGAATTGCATGAGACTTGATGTCGAGGAGACCCAAACCAGTATAAAAATCCCGGTGTGTACTTTCATTTTGTTTCTTTTACTTTTACTTTCTGCATTCTGTGATTGATTCCGTGTTTGTTGATATCTATGATCTTTATATTGTGTGTTTGATTCAAAAAGATTTTAAGAAATTCAATCAATTCCATTCAACACTATTCCTCTCTCCCTCCCCCCTCTAGTGTTTAACTTGCCTTAAGATCCTTAATCCGCATCTCTAACAATTGATATCGGAGCATTGGTTTTCAAAAAATTCATAATCTTAATTTTGTAAATTTTAAATGGCAAAATTTGAAGTTTTCCATAACACTAGTTCAAATGTATGCATTTCACTATTGTTTCATAAGTCTGCATTAAATTATTGTGAAAAGTCAAGTTGTCTACCGAATCGGTGTGTTGTACAGGAACAGAGATGTTATGTGGGTGTTGATCATTCTAAACTTGATGGTCAATTGGTGCAAATCAAAAAGGATAAATGGATACTGGATAGTAGTTGTTCGAGGCTATGATGAGAAATCCAAACTTACTGAATAATATAGTCTATGAAGATAGAGGAATGGTTAATTTTGGTGATAACTCTAAGGATATGCGATTGACATCGGCAATGTCGGTAACTCTAAAACTCCTAGTATTTCTAATGTTTTATTAGTTAAGAATTTAAAACGCAACTTGCTTAGTATAAGTCAATTATGCGATAAAGGCTATAAAATTAAATTTGAAAAAGATAAGTGCTTTATTGAAGATAATAATTCAAATATGATTTTCAAAGGAATTAGAAAGAAAAACATTTATATCTCAAGTATGAAAATTTCAAATGATAATTTGTGTCTTTTGGCTAGTGCAAGTGACCATTGGATTTGGCACAAGAGATTTGGTCATTTAAGTTTCAAATATCTACCTAAGATCTCGAAATTAGATTTAATTAGTGGATTACCCAAAATGAATTTCAAATTAGATAACTTATGTGATGCTTGTCAATTAGGAAAATTAGGAAAAAGTTCTTTTAAGTCAAAAGATGAGATTACCACTTCAAATCCGTTAGAATTACTATATATGGATTTATTTGGTTCATCTCAAACACAATCAATAAACCATTATATATATATTTCCGCTATTACCGATGACTTCTCTAGATTTACTTGGACATTGTTTCTTAAACATAAAAGTGATGCTTTTGAATTATTTAAAACATTTGCTAAAGGAATTCAAAATTTATTATCTTTGAAAATTAAAACTATTTGTACTGATCATGATGGAGAATTAAAAATGAAAATTCTGAGAAATTTTGCAATAAAAAGGGAATTAAAAATAATTTTTCTTTTTCAAGAACTCCTCAACAAAATGGAGTAGTTAAGCGTAAAAATAGAACGATACAAGAGTGTGAGAGAACTATGTTATCTAATAGTAGTTTACCAAAAAATATTGGGCTAAAGCAGTTGCTACATCTTGCTATATTTTAAATAGAATTTTAATTAGACCATCTATATAATAAAAAGCATTGGTTAATTATTAAAAGACAAAGAGAGACTGAGATTTATTCTCAATAGACAAAGAAAGGCTCAGATTTGTACATATATCATTTCACTCGCACGATGTTCCACAAACTGCTTAGGCCAGCACGTTATTCCTCATTTTTCTGCCCTCCACCGAAACCTTTTAGCCTTCTTCCCCACGTTCATTCAAATAAAAAAACCTCCTTGATAAATTTTTGACCATTCTTCTCTAATCTCAAATCAATCTTCTCACCTCGAAATCTGCTGAAACCCTAATTTCTCCTGTGTTAACACAAAAGCAAAGAAATTGTGAAGAAATTCGAAGGACTACATAAATAATCAACGGGACATTGCGATTTGGTTAATCTTTATGCCCAAATTTTTTAGAGATTGGTTCCGTTCCTATTGGTACTTCTATTGCCTACCTAGAATTCACATTTTATGTTCTACAGTGAATTGCTTATTTGATTCAATTCCGATTTGTACATCTCTAGCTTAACCAGGCTACTGCGCTTTCTATTGGTGAATTACCGATGAAATTCAGTGTGTGTGTATCTAAAAACTGCATAGGTTTAATTTGATTTCTTCGTTTTATAAATGATATATTATTTACATGAAATAATGAAATCTTTTTCTGATTAAACTCTTTTTTATACTCGGGCACTTTTTTCTTTTGAAAATAAACATAACTACAACGTTCTTTGAGATGAAATAAAATATTTTTAGAGATTTATTTTTGCCAACATCATGTAATCCTCTGTTAAAATAGAAGGACTCGGTATGGAGAATAAAAATTATTTTTCCATTTCCAAATGGCTAATTTTATTTTTCATTCTGGCATGTTTATGTGCAGTTGTGGTGTCTATTTAGGATGGAACAGAGTTATGGTTGTAAAGAGTTTTCTTTCGAATCTTTTAGTTCTTCGTTAGATTGTGAGCCTTTGGAAGCATAAATAACATGACTCTAAAAGGTACTTTTCGAGGTTAACTATTTTTGTTTTGTTTTATAATTTCAAAAGCACGTGAAGAATAGGAGAAAATGGGAGACCCGATAAAGACTCTGTTGTTGGAATGGCAGCCTGTTGATTGCAATTTACCCAGGTTTAAATCTAGGAACTCATTTTGGTTCTATCAATTAAGGGAAGGGTAACTTATTTTCTTTTTGCAGATATATATGTGTATATTTTATTGGATTTTTTTAATGTAACAAACGCATTTTCGGAACCAATTTAAAATTAATTTTTAATCAATTTATTGGATTTTAAAGAATTTAAAATGCTTTATTAAAATAAATAATGATTTAAAATTTATTTATTAATGAAATTTGAACATATGAATTTAAAATTTATTAAAACGAGCTCGTAACATTGCGGTTGTTAGAGAATGGAGTTTTGATGAGAACAACCTTATTTCAATTATCATTGATTATAAAATATATACTAACACTTTTTATATAGAATATATATATATATATAGGAATTATATACAGGAAATATTACTGAAGACTGTAAAGTTATAAAGATAATAGAGATTCAAAGATCAGAGAAATTTCAAGACTCATGATTGATCAAGATTTCAAGAGTTCAAGATTAATATAGTTATAGAGTCTAGATTTTGTAAGACTCTAAATAGCATCGCAGGTTCAAATTCAAATTTTCAAATTCTGATTTTTAATTCTATCCTCAATCCGCTCTATTTTATTTTTCTACTTATTTCTATTCTTATTCTTCTTTGTTTTTCAAACTTAAGTTTTTTCATATAATTTATATTTATATAGTTTAAAATCTTATAATTTTATAAATATATTTATATAGTTTAAATTTATGTTTTCATATGCTTTTCTACTATATAATATTAATTACAACACTAGAATTTTACTCAAGAATTTCCAGAATTATTTATATATCAAAACACTTGAAAAATGCTTTAAAATTTAAATTTTCAAAGGAGTATGTCAACATAACAAAAACTCCATGTCGACATATAACTGTCACTTTTTCCAATTTGGAAGTGTCTTTTCACTATTTGAAACGATTCAGAGTCAGTGCAACCTTTCATACTCTATAAAAAGGGGTTAAAATCAAATTTTTTATCATCTCTTCTTCTCTAACTTCATCCTCTTTCTCTCCACCATTATTCTTAATCAATTTTATGATTCTTACACTTATACTTTGCCGAATTCAGTTCTGTTTTGATAAAACTTCTTCTCTCTACACTCTCTACTCTCTGAATCAAGTGCTATTGAAAAGTTATAGGGTTGTTTTGTAATTGCTTGGGTTGAATAAACCTTGTTTGTAATTCAAAGAGGAATCGGTGTATCCTTGTAGCCATGAAATCAAGGAATAGGAGTCGGTGTGTCCTTTTTGAGCCGTGAAATCAAGGAATATGAGCCAGTGTCTCCTTGTTGAGCCGTGAAATCAAGGAAGGTGTATTTGACTATTGGAAATAGTAATAAAACTATGTGCAATCCAGCGTTGTGCGGGACTGGACATAGGAGTAATCCGAACCAGTATAAAATCCGGTGTGTTCTTTCCTTTTCTGCATTTTTATTTTTGTTTATTTTGCATTTGTATTTGAATCTGTGTCTGTGATTGTGTTTGTGGTGTTAGATTCATCTTGTAGTTAACATTAGATTTAAATTTTGTTTAAATTCTTGCAAATGCTATACGCTTCCCCCTTCTTGTGTTCGCTTTGCCTTAACGATCCATTCCGCAGTCCCTAACAATTGATATTAGAGCAAGGTATTTCAAAAGTTCATAATCTGATTTTTGAAAATAGTGATAATGGCAAGTAACACTGGTAGCAATAATAGTTATTTTATAGAGGGTCAATCCACTGTTAGACCACCATTGTTTAATGGTAGTAATTATTCATATTGGGCATGTAGAATGAAAATTTATTTACGGTCTGTAGGATTAGACACATGGAATAGTACACAAAATGAATATGTAGAACCCACAACTTCATTTGCACAATGGGCAAATGAACAAAAGGTTGCTGCACAAAGCAATTCTAAAGCCATGAATATGTTATTTTGTTCATTTGATAGGAATGAGTTTAATAGAGTATCAGTATGTAAGACTGCTTATGAAATCTGGAGAACTTTACAAGTTACTCATGAAGGAACTAGTAAAGTTAAACATACAAAGATAGGCATGCTAGTTAATCAGTTTGAATTATTCTAAATGAACGAGAATTAGTCTATTTCAGATATGTATTAATTTCAAGAGATAGTGCATTCACTAACAGCACTTGGAAAACTTATTCAGAAGCAGATCAAGTCAGAAAAATATTAAATTCATTAACTCAAGAATGGGACCAGAAGACTTTGGCTATAAAAGAAGCCAATGATGTCAATGAAATGAAAATTGAAGAGTTAATTGGAAATTTGATGTCATATGAAGTTCAATTACATAAAAGAAAAGAAAATTGATCAACTGAACGGAAATCTATTGCATTGAAAGCAACAACAAATGATTATGACTCGAGTAGTGTAGATCATGAAGAAAAGAATAAAAAAACCGGGTACGCGTTAATTAAATTTTAATTTTATTTGTTTGAATGGTTGCTTTGTTTATTTGCTTTGGTTTGAATTTAAAAACTTTAAAAAATAAATATTTTTTTAAAATTTGAAATTCAAATTTGAAATTTGAAATTTGAAATTCAAAATTTGAAATTTGAAATTCAAAATAATAATGTAATATTAAATAATAGATAAATTAATAAAATAAATTGTTTATGTGTTTATTAGGATTAGAATTATTTTAGGAAATCGTTAAACCTGAAATATTGGTCGATAATATATTTCAAAAACTTAAAAATCCAATTCCCTTTTGAAATAAACCTAGTATGTCGACATATAGAGAAATACATGTCGACATATCCAACTAGCTTTGAAATTTAAATTTTGAATTTCAAAAGTTTAATCTTTCTAACTTCCCTCCAATCTTTTCACCAACTCCCAAGGTCTGAAAAGGAGTCCTTTCAATCTAAAAAGTTTTGCATGTTCAATTCATATTCGTTCAATTCATATCTATTCATTTTCAATATATATATATATATATTGTTTTTACCTTTCATTCATAACTCAAAACTATATTCTTCATATCTATCCTCTTCAAAATTATCATTTCAATGGCTTCCTCAAGTTCATCTCAGAAATTGAAGATAACCAAAACCATTAAAGGTTATCTTTACAATGACAAAGAGACCATCAAAACCTATGGTGACTATTTAGCAAATGCTAAAGTTAACACGGGTGCTTTCGCCGTCTTTAGCGATTTTCCATCTTATGATCTCATCTCTCTTTTCGAACATAATGAAGTCTTGAGTCTAATTGACTCTCGTGATAATGACGAAGTATGTTATCCCAAATTCGTGAAGATGTTCTATGCAAATCTGAATCGCGGATTTTATGAAGGAGATGAAAATCAAATTTGGAGTAGTGTCAAGGGAACTCAAATTGTTCTCGATGCCAAACTTTTAGGCGAAATTCTAAATTGTAGAAGCGTGGGCTCGGATTTGTCAACTTTCGCTATCGACGAAACCGATATGGAAACCTTTCATGATATCTTCGAAGATGGTGCTCCAATGGAATTCAAAAATCGTTTCTTACGTTCAAAAACAAGAATTTTCAATCTTCTCATGCAATATACCATCACTCCCCATTCCGAAAATTTCAACAATCCAACTCTTAAAGTCCAAATGGATCTCTTTGCTATTATGGGTAGTTATCTTATCAATTGAGCCGATATGATTCTAAATGAAATTAAGCCCATAGATTTATCTACAAGAGAAAATACTCTCTACTATGGTGTTTATCTCACTCATATTTTCAAACACTTTAATGTTGATCTTCATGGAGAAGAATTTGTCCCTAGAAAAGTTTTTGACGCATCAAACATTCATCTCATGCAAATTCCTCTCACTTTCAAACCTTATGAGACATTTGAGGCCAAACAAGCTCAATTGCAACAAGAACAAGACCCAATGGAAGTCAAAGAAGAAAAGACTTCTATGGAAAGCATTGAGTATCCAACCTCAAAACGTATCTACAAAGACACGGTTGTTCAAAATCAAGTGAAAATCGTCAACAATCAAAAGAAGCTTAACAAGAGGCTTTCCAAAATATCCAAATTCATGGTCAAGATAAGAAGAAAGCTTGGAATTTCATCTTCTTCATCATCATCCGAAAACTAGGTCATCTAGTTTAATCTATCTTTATGTATTTCTTGTATTTGCTTTCGAATCTCGTATTTAAAGTGTGTCTTGTTTAGTTGGACGTTTTTGCTTTCTATTAAGTAATGAATGGAATTTTATTTCTGATTAAATCATCTTTATGTTTCTGGAAAAATTGAAAAACAAATTATAATATTACAAGAATTCAAAAATTCAAAACTCACTATAGTATGTCGATATGACAAAAAGAGTATGTCGACATATAACTGACATATTTTCAAATTATTTCAAATTTTAAATTAAAATAACTACTCATGTCCATTCAAAATCCAACGAATTCCATATCCTATTTTAGCCCATTCCTCTTAGAAAACTTCATTATTCCATTACTCCTTCTTCCTTAATCATTTCTCATCAAATCCATGGAAAATCCTATCCATAATCTTAGTGAAAACCTAGAAGAAACTCTCAGTTCGTTCAAAAATTTCCTCTCTATCATTCAACGAAATCAGCGTCATGTTGAATTAAGTCAAATAAAGATGTTCGAACAACAAGAAAAGCACTTTGATGCAATGTGATGGCTAATCTCTTCTCTTTTCAGAGATGAAGAAAATAATCTCGCAAAGGCTCCACCAACCAAGAAGATGAAGATTGGGAAGTAATTAAGAAGGATCCTATTTTTGGAGAAGATGGTTGGGTTGAAGTTCCAAGAAACATTTAATTATTCTGTACGATTTGTTTAAGTATTCTAAAAACATATGGTGTGGTGTGATTTGGATCATATTATTTGAAACTTGTATATATTAAGATATATGGTGTGATTTGATTTGGTTTGTGACAAACATATGTAATAATAATACTTGGATTGGTTTGTATTTAATCATCATATTAGTTATTATTTTAATTTGAATAGATTAAGGGAGTATTCTACATAGAAATAGTTACAAGATTAAGGGAGAGTATTTTTAATTTTTTTTCGGGAAGTCATACATTTTAAGGGGAGTACATTTTGGGTTTTTTTTTGATAATGCCAAAGGGGGAGAAATTATAAAATATAGGCATAGATTATTGGATTCTTACAGACAAGGGGACTATAGAAGGAACATCATCAAACAGGTGTATACAGGTATGATATTTTATAAACTAAAGTTGTCATCATCAAAAAGGGGGAGATTGTTGGAGGATGGAGTTTTGATGACAACAACCTTATTTCAATTATCATTGATTATAAAATATAGACTAACACTTTTTGTATAGAATATATATATATATATATATATATATATATATATATATATATATACAGGAATTATATACAGGAAATATTACTGAAGACTGTACAGTTATAAAGATAATAGAGATTCAAATATCACAGAAATTTCAAGACTCATGAGTAATCAAGATTTCAAGAGTTCAAGATTAATATAGTTATAGAGTCTAAATTTTGTAAGACTCTAAATAGCACTCCAGGCTCAAATTCAAATTCAAATTTTCAAACTCTGATTTTCAATTCTATCCTCAATCCTCTCTATTTTAGTTTTCTATTTGTTTCTATTTTTATTCTCCTTTGTTTTTAAAACTTAAGTTTTTTATATACTTTTTATTTATACTTTATATAGTTTAAAATCTTATAATTTTATAATATATTTATATAGGTTAAATTTATGTTTTCATATGCTTTTCTATCATATAATATTAATTTACAAAACTAGAATTTTACTTAAGAATTTCCAGAATTATTTATATATCAAAACACTTGAAAAATGCTTTAAAATTTAAATTTTCAAAGGAGTATGTCGACATAATAAAAACTCCATGTCGACATATAACTGTCACTTTTCCATTTTTGAAAGGAAGTATCTTTTCACTATTTGAAGCGATTCTGTGACGATCCAAAATTCCGTCTGACGGTATTAAGGATAATCATTGGAATATAACACATCAATCATCATAGCAGAGAACAGATAATAGCAGAAACAGTAAAGAGAATAATTTTACAAGGATATGACAGCGGAATCACAACATGTAACAACATCAGAATAGCACAACGTAGGATATAACTTAGTAAATAAAAGGGAAATGATCAGTCACCATCGCCAGAGGCAGAATATATACATGCAGTGAGACATAATAAGGGTATCAGTCTACATCGCCGAAGGCGGTACATATACATACGATAATAAGTACTGAAAGTAAAGCAGTCTGCATCGCCTGTGGCGGAATCATAATATAAGTACAATAATGGCGGAAAATGTCAAAGTCATCTCTGTGAAGTCAGCCTCGCCATGAGCCAAAATGCACTCTATGCAACAGTGCAAAGCCAAAAACAACCTGTCACCTGTGAACTAGGCTGCCCATGTGAAAATAAGGGCACCCGCGTTTGCAAAGTGAAACAAACAACGAGTCAGTCATGGGGACTGGTATGAGAAATCTATTTAACAGTTTAAACAACAGTAGTAAGCAAATCATAGGACCACGCCACTTTCGCAGAACGGGTTTACTCCAGTGATTGCTAGTGCATTTAAAACAAAGTAAATTCTTTAAAACAACGCAATGCTTTTAAAAAGAATGAAGCCATTATAAGACTCAAGTCCCATCATACAATGCAACGCAAGTCGGAGGATAGAGTTTTACCTTATAATGGCCAAATATGCTTAATACGTGTAAAGAAAAATCATTTGATATTATTACTAGTGCATATATGTTTCAAAAATGAATAGCATCATAAATATCAATCATAGACGGCATAAATGCCCCATACCACTATGTCGCCATACTAGTTCTACAATCGAATCTGTTATTTCGTATTGGAAATTGGATTTCCGTCATGAGTCGAGGTAAGGGGCAAGCTCCTCTCCGCTTCGAGACATTCTAGCAAATGCCTCAGGACTACACACTCTGGGTAACCCCTGGATCTTCAGGGCCGGTCCTCTCTTACGTTTGAGGATTGGCAATTCCTGAACACACGTTTCCCGGTCCTTACAGACCTATAATCGAGGCGCCTCGCATTCCAACAACCACATAGGTGAAAAATAGATATAAATATCAGGGTTGGTAAGTCACTGACACCACCATAGCTAGAAAGAAACGTCATGTTCTCCCTGTAGTCCTTATCCCGTTTTTAACTCATACCGAGGTGTGAGGCTCGCGAATCCACGCTATACACAAAGCCAGGCCACGTAGACCGTGCTTTGATCATCAATCACAAGACTTTGCTTTGCAACAGAAGCCTTGATTACAGCATCTTGGCATGCCACATAGGAAATCCACTCCATACGATTGATTTCTATCGATATATAACCTCTGAGCTCGTACGTCTCAGAGAAGGGCGTTAAGCAAAAGAACAAATTCTCCGCTGCCAAATAGATATATATTTAACAGAGATCAATCAGTATAGAACAAAATCCAATGTCAGACACATAGTCCATTTACAAGTCCGTTCTGGGTCTAAATGAAACCGGAGGCATCAAATTCCTCGTATATCCGTCCAATCAACACATACGTTCAGACGGCTACTACTTCCGTTCCTTCACGGTAGCTACTCCAGTCAGGAACCTCAGCAGCGCCCATCCAACCGATACGAAGATCGTCGGTCTTGAATCATCTTTGTATTTCCCAATTCGAATCGCTCGCTTAATTATTTGAAATGTGGGTTAGCTCGGCCTTTTCAATTAATTCACGTAATTAGAATTCAAATCAATTCTTCTCATGGTTATATTATTCGACATCCATATTTCAGTTCTTTAGTATTATTTTCGTGTCAAACACATACAACCATCAAATATCAAATAGATCAAGCCAAATTGGTTTATTTCCAATCTATGTTGCTTATAATATTTTATAACGATTTTTCGCCATTTTTATTTATTTAAAAATGGCCATATTCAATTAAACGCCGTTTCAGGTCGTGCCGTGGCACTGGCGCTGTTTTTCCCATAATTTGTTTTACACATATCGAAAAATCTAACCGTTGGATTTCTACAAAGTCTACATCAGTGGGAAGATATTCCCAAAGCGAACCCAACGGTTCCAGTTTCGTGAAAATCCGACGGTCGGATCTTCCACACTAGTCGTTTGAAGTTACGGTTTCAAAATTCGAACTGCAGCGTCGTTATTCGATTTAATTTAATTATATTTATATATAAATATAATCTATTCTGGCGCTGTTTTTCTTCAGATTTGAATTAAACATTCCAGACAATCCAACCGTTGGATTTTTACAAGGTTGGTGCCATTGGAAAGATATTTCCAAGGCGAACCTAGCGGTTGCGGTTTCGGGAAAATCTGATGGTCGGATTTCTCATACCAATTGTTTCAAATTATGATTCCAAAACACGAACTGCACGGCTTCGATTCCTTTTAATTCTATTTATATTTATATATATAAATATAGTTCATTCCTTTATTTCAAATATAATTCATTCATTTATTTCAACATCGTTTTCACTTCAAATATTTCACTAACGCCTTAATATTTCGAAAAATTTCGCAATAACCTCCTTTGTATGGGGAGGGGTTTGGAAATTTATTGGGCCATGTTAGGTACCCAATAAATCCTATAAAGCATCCACATATTTATAGTGATATATTCTGGTGTTTACGGGGGAGTGTGTATAGATAATAACTCCAGAGAATAAATTCTCGTCACCCCGTTCCGTGTGGAAATAAATAGTCCATGTGCCGTAACTAATGACTAGAGAGACGTGATTATTGTCAACTCCAGACCCGTGTGGGGTTTTTATTAATCTGGCAATTTATCGTTATATTTTATATAGTCCATATCAGTCATCAGTTCAACATGTAGTATAAAATCATCGCCATACAAGCCTCTCGCTCGTATGGTAAATCTTCCACCTCGTCACACAAGCTCCAATTGCTTATGTGGAATATGATGAAGTATGCCTATCGTCAAGAAGTATGCCATGTAGTGTAGTTCAAAATTAATTGTTACTATCCTATGGCGATGTTTATTATTTCACACAGAATAACCAGCAATCCGCATCCAATGGCATTCACAGGAGTTGATATAAAAATAAAATTGCGCAGCCAACTAATCAAGGCTTACCTATTTGTCGGGCATGCAAATAATTTCTTTACTCTACAGCTAATCCATTTTCCCTGTTCAACACATGTATATATATGCAGAACATAGCTAATAATAATATTTCTAGCAAACTATTATTTATTTCAACATGTGTGTATTTTTATCAAAGCGTATACATGATAAAAGGAATATTTTTATCATCAAAAATATTTATTCAACACGTGAATGTTTTTAACACTTCATATTCACAATAAAGATGTAGTTTTTATTGTCTATTCATTTTATTTTAAAATACGATAACATTCAACACATGAATTCCCATTCAACGAATGAATTTCAATTCAACACATGAATATTCTCTATAGTTTGTATATATATAAAAATGTGATTTTTATCGTTAAATCTATTTGTTTAAATTCGAATAATATTCAACACATGAGTTTCAACTCAACGAATGAATTTCAATTCAACACATGAATATTCTCTATAGTTTGTATATATATAAAAATGTGATTTTTATCGTTAAATCTATTTGTTTAAATTCGAATAATATTCAACACATGAATTTCAACAAAACGAATGAATTTCAATTCAACACATGAATATTGGTTTCAACATATGTAATTAATTTCAACAAATGAAAATTATTCTAACACATGATTGTTTCAGAAAATTTCGGCAGCATAACGGCAGGGTAGTTAAAACCGGGACCATCCCTAGTACGGCTTCTCGCTCTACCTTAAAACCTCGCGGTTTTTGACAATGGGGATCATGCATCTAGTTCGCACGCAGGCGGCATGTTTTATTTTCATTTACACAATCCTATTCTAATTTGTTTCAACCACAAGAGGGTATTTTTCAACCACAAAGGTATTTTTCAACCATAATATCAACCACAAACAATTATTTCCAACCATTCGTCATACCATATAATATCACGTCAATCACAAGCAATAAATATCATCCATGGTCTGTGGACGAGGGGAGTATATATATATATATATATATATATATATATTATTTCTATAATTCACTTGCATTTCATCACAATTCAAAGCATATATGTTTCATTCAACGCTTGTATAATTTATACATCGCTAATATTACTTATATAACACATGTACATGAGGTATACAATGCGTATATAATTTACACTTCGCTTATATAATTTATACAACACGATTCCATTCACACAATTTAGTTTAGATTCCTCACATTGGTTTTAGTAGTGCTAAAAATCGTAGGAAGATCAAAAAAATCCGCGGCTTCTGCTAGATGGTAGAGAGCCTCCCTGCGGTCCCGATGCTTCCTGTTTCATCGAATTTCGTTAACACACTAAAAAGATATGATTTTTCAAAGTTTTGCAACACTTAAAAGTGTTATTTTCAATTCAGAAATTTAAATCAGAAGGGTTTGCAAAGCTTCGAAACTAGGTTTTGATTTTAAATCAAAACCATACCTCGTTGTCCCGATTAGACTACACGGCGTCGAAGGGCTACGAACCAGCTTCCTATCGACGGTGGTGGCGGCGAACTCGGCGGCTCCAGCGAGGCATGGCGGCGGCAGAAACGGACGAACTTCCTCGACGAAATTCGACGTCGATCGGTGATGGTTTCTGGCGAGGCTTGTTTTGATTTGAAGAGGGGAGGAAGGCGGTCGGAATTGTCAACTGGAGGCGGCGGCGATATTGGTTGTGGCGACGGCGATCGGGGTGGGAAGGTCTCGAATGATTTCTGTCGTTCGTTCAGGGGGTCGATTGATTTTTTTTTTTGAAGTGAGAGAAAATAGAAGATATTTTCTAATTTATTATATTTTTAAATTCCTATAATACCCTTTCTAGCCAACGTACACCAATTTCGACCCAACGACTGTCGCCCTTAGCTAAATATCCCCATTCCGGACACAATGGGATATGTTTCGTTGGCCAATTCGACTGTTACAGTCAGTTATTTTTCAAATTAAAGTATAAAACATTTTATATTCAATTTGAACGTACATTTCAATTTTCCAGGGCCACAAACTGAATCGAAAAATTCCAAAAAAATAAATCTAGCTTTTGTTTTGATGATACGGTCCCAACAAAACCAGTTTCGTCGAATTCTGAGCTCATATGCAAAATGTCCATTTTCAGGTCGATCCATTTTAACAGAAATTGACCAATCACATTTTCTTTTGCCCCGCTCACATACTAGCTTCAAAAATTATGAAATTTGAAACCTAGCAATAATTTGACATCCCGGACCCAACAAATGTGGTTTCGTCGAATTCCGAGGTCGTATGCAAAATATCTATTTTCAAGGGCTATATATGCCATATAGTGACCTTTCTGAAAATTCATTTGGCCATAACTTTTGATTTCCGTTATGAAACTTCGATTTTTCAGATTCGTTAGAAAGGTATTCATAAACAGATTTAAATATTTTCAGTTTCGCTAAAATCCGTTATATTTTCCACCCGGTATAGTCAGACAAAGTTTGCATTCAAATTTTCAAACTTCCTTACTATTCCCAATTCATTATTTTATTGAAATGTACTATTTCAATTGTTCAAATTCTTTGACAATAACCCATTTTAAAAAAATTTAATTGGTTCACATTTTCTGGGTTATTACAATCTCCCCCACTTAAAACTTTTCGTCCTCGAAAAGGAAACAACAGCAAAGTAGGGAAACAAAATGTAAATGCAAAGTATTGTAAAGGTACCTTGCACCGGAGTTAGTCAGAGATGTCCACTCTGCATTTGGGGTAGGCTTGTTTAATGCTTTCCTCAGTCTCCCAATTACAGTCTCTAGGATCACTACTCCACTGCACTTTAACTAGATGAATCTTTTTGCTCCTTAGCTCTCTAGTTTCTTTGCCAACAATCTTTAATGGCTCCCTCCTGAGCGCTAATTCTGGAGTTATGTCTATATCCTGTTGCGCTGCTTCTTCTACAACAAGATCCAGATCATGAACATGTTTTCTGAGTTGAGACACGTGGAACACGTCATGTACACCAGGCAAGCAATCAGGTAATGAAACCCTATATGCCAGAGTTCCAATCCGTTCGAGTATAGGAAAGGGACCAATAAATCTCGGTGCCAACTTCCCAGTTTTGCCAAATCTGATTACTCCCCGCATCGGAGAAACTCTTAAATAAACATAATCGCCAACGACAAATGATAAGTCTCTTCTTCTCGCATCAGCGTAACTTTTCTGTCGGCTGTGTGCGGTTTTTAGTTGCTTCTTAATGAAATCGACTTTATCTGATGCTTCTCGAATCATATCGGGCCCTAACACAAGTCTGTTGCCAGGTTCTACCCAACATGCGGGAGATCTGCAAGGTCTACCGTATAATGCTTCAAATGGATACATTCCCAAACTTGCTTGATAGCTATTGTTATAAGAGAATTCGGCTAAATGTAAGTGATCTTCCCATGAGCCTCCAAAATCAATAACGCAAACCCGCGGTAAATCTTCTAGAATTCTATTCACCCGCTCAGTTTGGCCATCTGTCTGAGGGTGATAGGCGGTGCTTAGATTCAATTTGGTTCCCAATTTTGTCTGGAATGCTTCCCAGAATTTGCTAGTAAATAGGGGATCTCTATCACTGACTATATTGAGCGGCATTCCATGTAATTTAACTATTTCTTTGAAGTAAATATGTGCTAAACTTTGAGCCGTTCTGTTGGATCGGACAGGTATGAAATGGGCAGTCTTCGTGAAGCGATCTACGATCACCCAATTACTGTTGTTTCCTTTCTTAGTTCGAGGCAAACCATCAATGAAGTCCATCGAAATTTGCTCCCACTTCCATCCTGGAATTTCTAAAGGTTGTAATAGTCCAGCTAATTTCTGCTGATCGCTCTTAACTAGCTGACAAGTGGAGCATCTGCTAACATATAATGAAATATCTCTTTTCATTGCCTTCCACCAAAAGGTGCGTTTGAGGTTGTTATACATTTTGCTCACACCGGGATGGATACTGAGTTTGGACCTGTGACATTCATCAAGCACTTCTCTCTTTAGCTCAGAGATGTCAGGAACACAAATTCTTCCTTTTAACCTCAGAACTCCCCCACTATCCACTTGGAAGCTAGAGTCTATGCCTTCATTGATTCTCTTGACCATCTCCTTTGCAAAATTATCTTCTTTTTGAAGGGTCGAGATCCTGTCAATTAATGAAGACGTAATGATAAAACTGGCAATGATTTCATTCTTTCTGCTGAGCGCATCTGCGACAACATTGGCTTTCCCTGGAGTGTGTAGAATCTCAAAATCGTATGCTGCAAGGAATTCTAACCAACGCCGTTGTCTCAAGTTTAGATCTTTCTGAGTGAACATATATTTCAATGATTGATGATCGGTAAATAGTTCGAACTTCTCACCCAATAAATAATGCCTCCAGATTTTCAAAGCAAACACGATAGCTAACAACTCAAGATTATGAGTTGCATAGTTTCTTTCATGCGGCTTCAGCTGACGGCTGGCATAAGCGACCACTTGGCCTTTTTGCATTAATACTGCGCCAAGCCCTCTAATAGAAGCATCTGTCCATACAGTCAAGTCTTGTTTGCCTTCTATAATTGTCAATACTGGAGCAGTTATCAATTTCAGTTTCAGCTCCTGGAAAGCTTCTTCACATTCGGGAGTCCATTTGAATTTCTTATGCCTCTTTGTAAGCTTGGTCAATACACCAGATATCTTTGAAAAATCCTGAACGAATTTCCGATAGTAACCAGCCAATCCAAGGAAACTTCGAACTTCTGTGGGGGTAGTAGGTTGTTTCCAGTTCTGAATCGTTGTAATTTTGCTTGGATCTACAGCAATCCCTTCTTTTGATACGACATGGCCTAGGAACTTAACTTCATCCTGCCAAAAGACACATTTAGAAAATTTAGCTTTCAAGACATTTCTCCTCAGAATTTTCAACACTAGCTCTAAATGTTTTGCATGTTCGCCTTCCGACTTGGAGTAGATTAAAATGTCATCGATGAAGACTAGCACAAATTTATTCAATACACCACGGAACACTCTGTTCATAAGATCGACGAAGTATGCCGGAGCGTTGCACAAGCCGAACGACATTACTAACCATTCGTAGAATAAATCGGGACCTTTGAAGGCTGTCAAAGGAACACAGTCTTCGGCTATACGTAATTGGTGGAAACCTGTAGCTAGGTCCATTCTGGAGAATACTGTTGCCCCATTTAATTGATCTAACAGATCGTCTATACGAGGCAAGGGATATTTGTTCTTCAGTGTCTGTTTATTGAGATCTCGGTAATCAACACAAAGTCTTAGAGTACCATCTGATTTCGGGACAAATACTGTTGCTGCTCCCCAAGCTGAGAAGCTCGGTCTGATCAGACCCTTCCAAAGCAATTCTCGAGTTTGACTACCTAACTCTTCCTTTTCTTTCGGGGCCATTCTTCTAATTGGATGTACTACTGGTCGGGCGTTAGGAATTAGATCTATCCTGAATTCAATTTCTCTTTGCGGCGGTAAGTTTTCTACTTCTTCAAACACATCCGCGTAGTTTTTAACGACCGGTTTCTTTTCTAATGAAGGGGGAGTAACTTCCAAAGAAGACCAAAATTCTTCTCTATTTGGATCTGAACCGAGACATGGTATAGTGATATGCCCAACTTTTGTTTCAACCTTAACGATTCTTTCGGGACATCTAACTTCGGCCTTATATTTTGCCAACCAGTCTAGTCCGAGTATAACATCAAATTCGGGAAAGTGCATGATGATCAAGTCAAAAGAGAACTTGTAACAAGAATAAGAGACAGGCACCCTACAATACGAACTGAGAGCGACAGAGCCTCCTATCGGGTTTTGAACTTTAATTGGTTCCTTTAGACTTCTTACTTTTAACTTACTAACAGCGTTACTAGAAATGAAGCTACATGATGCACCAGTATCAAAAAGTACAGAAACTGGAATATTTTTAATAACTCCCAAGACGTCGGGTTTACCTGATCCATCGGTGATAGCTGGCGGGGTCTCCCCGTCATACACATGAGCCACTTGTGCATTCTACTTTAGAGGACAATTCCTGCTATAGTGCCCTTTCTTATGGCAGTTGTAGCATTCGGCTGAGCTGTGGTCTGGATTTGCCTTTATCTTCCTTGGGGCTTTGCACACATTAGAAAAATGTCCTGACTTCCCGCAGTTGTAGCAATTTCCGTTGGGGATCTTCCCAGATTTCTGAGTAGCGGCCGCTGTAATGTTAGACTCTGGCTGATCTGCTGAAGCTTTGCGCTTATTTCCAGCTTGGCTTTTGGCGCGGTCTTGGTTGGAGTGTCTTTCATCCATATCTTCATAATTGCAAGCCATTTCTACTAATTCTGAGAATGAGAGTTTGATGTTACTCATGGCTCTGTCATGGTACTTGCGCCTTAGCCCAAATATAAACCTCTTGTTCTTAGCTTTGTTAGTCATAATAAGCTCTGGAGTGTAGCGCGACAACTGAGTGAATTTACTAAGGTAATCTTGGATAGAGAGATCTCCCTGCTGGAGATTAGAAAACTGCTCTCTCATCCGCTCTAAGGCTTGCTCAGGTACAAACTTCTCGTTGAACATGGTCTTGAATTGCTCCTAGGTCCTAACAGTACCTGCTGCATCTTCTGAGGTGATGGCATCCCACCACAACTCTGCTTCTTCCTGTAAGAGCCAGATACCTAGTCGTGCTTTGTTATTGGTCCCCAATCCCATGCCTTCAAAAATCTTTTCACAGGTCTTCAACCAAGCAATAGCCTCTGTCACTGTACCAAGGCCAGAAAAGGGTTTTCCCCCCAGGTTCCTATACCTCTTCGCTACTCTGCCTAGCTCAAAGTCCTGGGGTGCTGGTGGCTGAATAATAGGGCCCTCCTCAACTACGGGGATATTCCCCCGTCCTCCTGCTACTCCTGCTCGGCCTCCTCTAGCTGCTGCTGCTCGTGTAGCCATCAGAGAGAGTACTGTATAAGCAAGAAAAGAGTCAAGCTCACAGATTTGATAACTTTCATAAATGATAAAGCAGGGGAACATAAGGAAAGGTAATGATGTACTGATCAAATTGTTTTGCTAATCTGCTTAGCTCATTCTAGGACATTGCTAATCCTATCTCTAATGAGCTACTCGCCTTAGAACACTACTGATTCTATTTTGACGAGGTGTTTAATGTGTTAGATCCCGGAACTAAGGTTAACCAAAGCTCTGATACCAACTGTGATGATCCCAAAATCAATGTGACGGTATTAAGGATAATCATTGGAATATAACACATCAATCATCATAGCAGAGAATAGATAATAGCAGAAACAATAAAGAGAATAATTTTACATGGATATGACAGCGGAATCACAACATGTAACAACATCAGAATAGCACAGCGTAGGATATAACTTAGTAAATAAAAGGGAAATAATCAGTCACCATCGCCAGAGGCGGAATATATACATGTAGTGAGACATAATAAGGGTATCAGTCTACATCGCCGAAGGCGGTACATATACATACGATAATAAGTACTGAAAGTAAAGCAGTCTGCATCGCCTGTGGCGGAATCATAATATAAGTACAATAATGGCGGAAAATGTCAAAGTCATCTCTATGAAGTCAGCCTCGCCATGAGCCAAAATGCACTCTATGCAACAGTGCAGAGCCAAAAACAACCTATCACCTATGAACTAGGCTGCTCGTGTGAAAATAAGGGCACCCGCGTTTGCAAAGTGAAGCAAAGTGAAACAAACAACGAGTCAGTCATGGGGACTGGTATGAGAAATCTATTTAACAGTTTAAACAACAGTAGTAAGCAAATCAAAGGACCACGCCACTTTCGCAGAACGGGTTTACTCCAGTGATTGCTAGTGCATTTAAAACAAAGTAAATTCTTTAAAACAACGCAATGCTTTTAAAAAGAATGAATCCATTATAAGACTCAAGTCCCATCATACAATGCAACGCAAGCCAGAGGATAGAGTTTTACCTTATAATGGCCAAATATGCTTAATACGCGTAAAGCAAAATCATTTGATATTATTACTAGTGCATATATGTTTCAAAAACGAATAGCATCATAAATATCAATCATAGACGGCATAAGTGCCCCATACCACTATGTCGCCATACTAGTTCTACAATCGAATCCGTTATTTCGTATTGGAAATTGGATTTCCGTCATGAGTCGAGGCAAGGGGCAAGCTCCTCTCCGCTTCGAGACATTCTAGCAAATGCCTCAGGACTACACACTCTGGGTAACCCCTGGATCTTCAGGGCCGGTCCTCTCTTACGTTTGAGGATTGGCAATTCCTAAACACACGTTTCCTGGTCCTTACAGACCTATAATCGAGGCGCCTCGCATTCCAATAACCACATAGGTGAAAAATAGATATAAATGTCAGGGCTGGTAAGTCACTGACACCACCATAGCTAGAAAGAAACGTCGTGTTCTCCCAGCAGTCCTTATCCTGTTTTTAACTCATACCGAGGTGTGAGGCTCGCGAATCCACGCTATACACAAAGCCAGGCCACGTAGACCGTGCTTTGATCATCAATCACAAGACTTTGCTTTGCAACAGAAGCCTTGATCACAGCATCTTGGCATGCCACATAGGCAATCCACTCCATACGATTGATTTCTATCGATATATAACCTCTGAGCTCGTACGTCTCAGAGAAGGGCGTTAAGCAAAAGAACAAATTCTCCGCCGCCAAACAGATATATATTTAACAGAGATCAATCAGTATAGAACAAAATCCAATGTCAGACACACAGTCCATTTACAAGTCCGTTCTGGGTCTGAACGAAACCGGAGGCGTCAAATTCCTCGAATATCCGTCCAATCAACACATACGTTTAGATGGCTACTACTTCCGTTCCTTCACGATAGCTACTCAAGTCAGGAACCTCAGCAGCGCCCATCCAACCGATACGAAGATCGTCGATCTTGAATCGTCTTTGTATTTTCCAATTCGAATCGCTCGATCAATTATTTGAAATGAGGGTTAGCTCGGCCTTTTCAAATAATTCACGTAATTAGAATTCAAATCAATTCTTCTCATGGTTATATTATTCGACATCCATATTTCAGTTCTTTAGTATTATTTTCGTGTCAAACACATACAACCATCAAATATCAAACAAATCAAGCCAGATTGGTTTATTTCCAATCTTTGTTGCTTATAATATTTTATAACAATTTTTCGCCATTTTTATTTATTTAAAAATGGCCATATTCAATTAAACGCTGTTTCAGGTCGTGCCGTGGCACTGGCGCTGTTTTTCCCCTAATTTGTTTTACACATATCGAAAAATCTAACCGTTGGATTTCTACAAAGTCTACATCAGTGGGAAGATATTCCCAAAGCGAACCCAACGGTTCCAGTTTCGTGAAAATCCGACGGTCGGATCTTCCACACTAGTCGTTTGAAGTTACGGTTTCAAAATTCTAACTGCAGCGTCGTTATTCGATTTAATTTAATTATATTTATATTTATATTTAAATATAATCGATTCTGGCGCTGTTTTTCTTCAGATTTGAATTAAACATTCCAGACAGTCCAACCGTTGGATTTTTACAAGATTGGTGCCGTTGGAAAGATATTTCCAAGGCGAACCTAGCGGTTGCGGTTTCGGGAAAATCCGATGGTCGGATTTCTCGTACCAATCGTTTCAAATTACGATTCCAAAACACGAACTGCACGGCTTCGATTCCTTTTAATTATATTTATATTTATATATATATATATATATATAGTTCATTCCTTTATTTCAAATATAATTCATTCATTTAGTTCAACATCGTTTTCACTTCAAATATTTCACTAATGCCTTAATATTTCGAAAAATTTCGCCATAACCTCCTTTGTACGGGGAGGGGTTTGGAAATTTATTGGGCCGTGTTAGGTACCCAATAAATCCTATAAAGCATCCACATATTTATAGTGATATATTCTGGTGTTTACGGGGGAGCGTTTATAGATAATAACTCCAGAGAATAAATTCTCGTCACCCCGCTCCGTGTGGAAATAAATAGTCCATGTGCCGTATCTAATGACTAGAGAGACGTGATTATTGTCAACTCCAGACCCGTGTGGGGTTTTTATTAATCTGGCAATTTATCGTTATATTTTATATAGTTCATATCAGTCATCAGTTCAACCTGTAGTATAAAATCATCGCCATACAAGCCTCTCGCTCGTATGGTAAATCTTCCACCTCGTCACACAAGCTCCAATTACTTATGTGGAATATGATGAAGTATGCCTATCGTCAAGAAGTATGCCATGTAGTGTAGTTCAAAATTAATTGTTACTATCTTATGGCGATGTTTATTATTTCACACAGAATAACCAGCACTCCGCATCCAATGGCATTCACAGGAGTTGATATAAAAATAAAATTGCGCAGCCAACTCATCAAGGCTTACCTAATTGTCGGGCATGCAAATAATTTCTTTACTCTACAGCTAATCCATTTTCCCTGTTCAACACATGTATATATATGCAGAACAAAGCTAATAATAATATTTCTAGCAAACTATTATTTATATCAACACGTGTGTATTTTTATCAAAGCGTATACATGATAAAAGAAATATTTTTATCATCAAAAATATTTATTCAACACGTGAATGTTTTTAACACTTCATATTCACAATAAAGATTTAGTTTTTATTGTCTATTCATTTTATTTTAAAATACGATAACATTCAACACATGAATTCCCATTCAACGAATGAATTTCAATTCAACACATGATCTCTATAGTTTGTATATATATAAAAATGTGATTTTTATCGTTAAATCTATTTGTTTAAATTCGAATAATATTCAACACATGAATTTCAACCCAACGAATGAATTTCAATTCAACACATGAATATTCTCTATAGTTTGTATATATATATATATATATATATATATATGTGATTTTTATCGTTAAATCTATTTGTTTAAATTCGAATAATATTCAACACATGAATTTCAACTCAACGAATTAATTTCAATTCAACACATGAATATTGGTTTCAACATATGTAATTAATTTCAACATATGTAATTAATTTCAACAAATGAAAATTATTCTAACACATGATTGTTTCAGAAAATTTCGGCAGCATAACGGCAGGGTAGTTAAAACCAGGACCGTCCCTAATTCGTCATACCATATAATATCACGTCAATCACAAGCAATAAATATCGTCCATGGTCTGTGGACGAGGGGAGTATATATATATATATATTATTTCTATAATTCACTTGCATTTCATCACAATTCAAAGCGTATATGTTTCATCCAACGCTTGTATAATTTATACATCGCTAATATAACTTATACAACACATGTACATGAGGTATACAATGCGTATATAATTTACACTTCGCTTGTATAATTTATACAACACAATTCCATTCACATAATTTAGTTTAGATTCCTCACATTGGTTTTAGTAGTGCTAAAAATCGTAGGAAGATCAGAAAAATCCGCGGCTTCTGCTAGATGGTAGAGAGCCTCCCTGCGGTCTCGATGCTTCCTGTTTCATCGAATTTCGTTAACACACTAAAAATATATGATTTTTCAAAGTTTTGCAACACTTAAAAGTGTTATTTTCAATTCAGAAATTTAAATCAGAAGGGTTTGCAAAGCTTCGAAAGTAGGTTTTGATTTTAAATCAAAACCGTACCTCGTTGTCCCGATCAGACTACACGGCGTCGAAGGGCTACGAACCAGCTTCCTATCGACGGTGGTGGCGGCGAACTCAGCGACTCCAGCAAGGCACGGCGGCGGCAGAAACGGACGAACTTCCTCGACGAAATTCGACGTCGATCGGTGATGGTTTCTGGCGAGGCTTGTTTTGATTTGAAGAGGGGAGGAAGGCGGTCGGAATTGTCAACTGGAGGCGGCGGCGATATTGGCTGTGGCGACGGCGATCAGGGTGGGAAGGTCTCGAACGATTTCCGTCGTTCGTTCAGGGGGTCGATCGATTTTTTTATTTTTTATTTTTGAAGTGAGAGAAAATAGAAGATATTTTCTAATTTATTATATTTTTAAATTCCTATAATACCCTTTCTAGCCAACGTACACCAATTTCGACCCAACGACTGTCGCCCCTAGCTAAATACCCCATTCCGGACACAATGGGATATGTTTCGTTGGCCAATTCGACTGTTACAGTCAGTTATTTTTCAAATTAAAGTATAGAACATTTTATATTCAATTTGAACGTACATTTCAATTTGCCAGGGCCACAAACTGAATCGAAAAATTCCAGAAAAATAAATATAGCTTTGTTTTGACGATACGGTCCCAACTAAACCAGTTTCGTCGAATTCTGAGCTCATATGCAAAATGTCCATTTTTAGGTCGATCCATTTTAACAGAAATTGACCAATCACATTTTCTTTTGGCCCACTCACATACTAGCTTCAAAAATTATGAAATTTGAAACCTAGCTATAATTTGACATCCCGGACCCAACAAAAGTGGTTTCGTCGAATTCCGAGGTCATATGCAAAATATCTATTTTCAAGGGCTATATATGCCATATAGCGACCTTTCTGAAAATTCATTTAGCCATAACTTTTGATTTCCGTTATAAAACTTCGATTTTTCAGATTCATTAGAAAGGTATTCATAAATAGATTTAAATATTTTAAGTTTCGCTAAAATCCGTTATATTTTCCACCCGGTATAGTCAGACAAAGTTTGCATTCAAATTTTCAAACTGCCTTACTATTCCCAATTCATTATTTTATTGAAATGTGCTATTTCAATTGTTCAAATTCTTTGACAATAACCAATTTTTAAAATTTTAAATTGGTTCACATTTTCTGGGTTATTACAGATTCAGAACCGTTGCAACTTTTCATACTCTATAAAAAGGGGTTAAAACCGAATTTTTTATCATCTCTTCTTCTCTAACTTCATCCTCTTTCTCTCCACCATTATTCTTAATCATTTTAAAGATTCTTACACAGATACTCTGCCGAATTCAATTCTGTTTTGATAAAACTTCTTCTCTCTACACTCTTTACTCTCTGACTCAAGTGCTATTGAAGAGTTATAGGGTTGTTTTGTAATTTCTTGGGTTGAATAAACCTTGTTTGTAAGTCAAAGAGGAATCGGTGTATCCATGTAGCCATGAAATCAACGAATAGGAGTCGTTGTGTCCTTTTTGAGCTGTGAAATCAAGGAATAGGAGTCGGTGTCTCCTTGTTGAGCCGTGAAATCAAGGAGGGTGTATTTGACTATTGGAAATAGTAATAAAACTCTGCACAATCTAGCGTTGTGCGGGACTAGACGTAGGAGTAATCCGAACTAGTATAAAATCCAGTGTGTTCTTTCCTTTTCTGCATTTTTATTTCTGTTTATTTTGCATTTGTATCTGAATCTGTGATTGTGTCTATGGTGTTAGATTCATCTTGTAGTTAACATTAGATTTAATTTTTTTTAATTCGTACAATCACTATTCACCCCCTTCTAGTGTTTGCTTTGCCTTAACGATCCATTCCGCAGTCTCTAACAGCGGTAGTTTTAATATTGGTTTTGAAGTTTAAATGATTATACAAAATTCAAAATAAGTCATATTTTGATAAAACCTAAAATTTTAGAATCTATTTAATAATATCTTTCTAACGAATGTAAAAAATTGAGATTCATATTATAAATTGTAAGTTATGACTAATTCAAAATTTAAAATAGTCGTTATGAAATTTATTAATAATTTACTTTTATTTAAGGCCTTAAAAATAGTCATTTTGCAAACGACCTCCATTTTCGATGAAATTAATTTTGTTGTATCTGGAACGTCAAATTATTGTCAGGTTTAAAATTTCAAGTCAATTGGAATTAATATGTAAGCGTAGTAAATTTAAACCTGTGTTCAATTTTAATTATAAATTAAATAAGCTAGTTAAAAGGTCATTTTTCAAACGGTCTTCAAATTCTGTTAGAACCGTATTTTCAAAACATAGCGAGATTTCAAATTTCATAATTTTTGGAATCAGTATGCAGTCGTGGCAAATTAAAGTGTACGTTGAAATCTAACTTTGAACGTTATACTAAATTATATTTAATTTTAATAAAAACTGATTAAAATTGTCAAATCAGCTTATAAAACATATTCTATTGTGTCCGGAATAGGGGTATTATAAGGAAGAGTTTGTTGCTTGGAGCTCTTTCACATGTCCATGGCTGCCCGTGTAGCATTTGGTATTGGATCTTTTGGGGTTTCCGGAGCATCAGCTTGGTCTTTCCAGCCTTTACTAGTCGTCTTCTTTGGACGGCTCGTACGCATCACTCTTGTATATGGCGTCTGTCTGATGAGGCTTCGTTTGCATCGCCAGCTCTCTTGTTTTTCTTTTGCCTGTTGTTCGGCTTTTCATCTTTTGTTTTATTTTGTATGGGTTCCTCTGGGTGTGTGTGCACGGTCTCTGCTTTCTGTAGAAATTGTTTTTTTGAGCCATTGGAAAATGGCTAGATTCTCCCTTTTGGTATATTACATTTTCCTTTTCCTTAAAAAAACTAACAAATGAATTAAGTATAATATAATAATAATAGTGTGGAGCTAAGGGCACCCCAATTTACTATTCCTATTTACACAACTAAGAATATAAAACACATTAAATTTTCTATGCTTTCTGATACCACATTGATCTGTTTTTAATCTCTCACTCAACCATTGATTGCGGAAATAATCGTGTATTCATCCCCAATCTAAAACCCTAATTCATTCGTTCCTTTACCATCGCTGCTTTTCACGGCTTCAAAATTCATCTTCAATTCTACTTCTATTTTGCTAAATTCAATCTTTACTCACAACTTTTTTATTTGCATCCACTAATTCTTGTAGTAGCGTAAAATTCGGTGTGAAGTAGGGCTCAGATTTTTCGGATTTCAAAATCGATGAAACCGATTTAGAGACCTACCACGACATATTTGAAGACGATCTCCAATGGAGTTCAAAAATTGCTTCTTTCGTCCAGAAACAAGAATCTTAAACCTTCTCCTTCAACATACCATCACTCCCCATTCAGGAAATTTCAACAAATCCAACTCTCAGAGTCCAAAAGGCTCTTTTTGCTATTATTGGTGCTTATACTATCAATTGGGCCGACATGATTTCAAATGAAATTAAGCCTATAGAATTGTCCTCATGAGAAAATACTCTCTACTATAGTGTTTATCTCACTCGTATCTTCAAATACTTTGGAGTTGATCTTCATGGAGAAGAGTTTGTGCCTACAAAAGTGTTTGACTCATCAAACATTCATCTCATGCAAATTCCTTTCACTTTCAAACCATATGCGACATTTGAAGCCAAACAAGCTCAAATGCAATAAGAACAAGCGCCAATGGAAGTCAAAGAAGAAGAAGAAACTTCTTTAGAAAGTGTTGAGTATCCAACCAACACTAGACACATTTCTAAAGAGACGGTTATTCAAAATCAAGTCAAAATTGCCAATAATTAAAAGAAGCTTAAGAAGAACTTTTCAAAAATGACCAAGTTCATGGTCAAGATCAGAAGAAAGCTTGGAATCTCACTTTCCTCATCATCATCCGAAAACTTGTCTATCTAGTTTAATTTATCTTTATGTATTTGCTTTTGAATCTCGTATTTAGTATGTCATAATTAGTTGGATGTATTTACTTCCTATGAAGTAATGGACGGAGTTTTATTTCTACTTAAAATTGTTTTTAAGTTACTTTAAAAACTTTAGAATTAATTATAGTTTAAAATAAAATCAAAATATTCAAAATCTGAAAATTTGAAAAAAAAAGTAATGGTTATATCGACATACATTTAGGCATATATCGACATATAACTGCCAGATTTTCAAATTGTTTCAAATTTTAAAACTAAATAACTAACTCATGTCCATTCAAAAGCCAATGAATTCAAACCCTATTTAAGCCTATTTCTTCAAGAAGAATTCATTATTCCATTTCTACTTTTCCCTTATTCATTTCTTATTAAATCCGTGGCAAATCCTATCCATAAAATAAGTGAAAATCTTGATGATTATTTGAATTCTTTCAAGAAAATCCTCTCCATAGTACAACATAATGAGACGAACCGAACTTCCCCGTAAAGGAAAGCCTGGATTGAGTTGAGAACATGACAAATCAGAACAAAAACAGAAGAACATTTCATTGCTTATTACAACAATTTACATTAGATTATAAGAATATGCAGAGTCTGAACAAATAAAATACATTTGATAAATATCAGAGATATACAAATTACAATGCAGCGGAAAATAATACAAAAACACAACCGAAAGAGATAAACGAATACAGAGCTTTCTGAATATCATTCCATCTGTAAACCAGGATCCTGTGAATATAAATCTGCAAAACCAGAGCTACTAGCTGCCCATGTGGAAAATAGGCGCACCCAAAGTTTAGGTTAAAACAATAAACTCTAGGTCAGTCATGTGACTGGTGTAAGAACTAAAATAGTTATTTAAACTTTACTTTAAAATCAGATATATCAAAGGACCACACCGTATAATATGGAACGGGTTTCCTCCCAAGAATACCAGTGCATATAACAAAACAGCGCAATGCTTGTTGGAAAAATGAAGCTATTATAAGACCCAGGTCCCATCACACAATGCAACGCATGCCAGAGGATAGGGTTTTCCCTTATAATAGCCAAACATGCTTGGTATGTTAAAACAAATCATTTGATACTATTATAAGTGCATAGCGTATAAAACAACTTCAAATATAAATGTATCATTCATAGGCGACATGGGTACCATCTATCATGTAGCCAATACTAGGCTCTGCAATTAAATCCGAAAGTCACGTATTAGAAGTTAGATTTCCTTCTGTGATCCAAGGCAAGGGATCGCCCTTACCTCTTCAAGACGCTCTAGCCAATGTCTCAGGATCAGAGCTCGAGTGACCCTCAGGGTCGGTCCACATAGAGTGGATTAAATTGCCTGAACAATGCGTTTCCCCCCTATGGGGGCGTAAACTGGTCATATATCGATCAAACCATCCATCGATACCGCAGTGACTGATATAATCGAGGTGCCTTGCTATCCATCATTCACATAAGTAAAACGTCTGGGCATGCAAAACCCAGACACCACTCCTAGCTAGAAGGAAACGCATGTCCTCCCTAATGTCTTGTCCCGTTTTTGGTTCATACCGGGGTGTGAGGCTCACGAATTAATGCTATACACAAAGCTATGTTATAATAAAGCCGTGCTTTGATCATCAACCACAAGACTCTGCTTTTCAACATAAGCCTTGATCATCTGCATCTCAGCATGCCACACAGGCAATTCACGCTATGCAACCACTGTCTATCAATCACACAGAATGAAATCCGATGTCAGACACACATCCATTTACAAGTTCGTTCTGGGTCTGAACGAAACCGGAGGCACCTTATTCCTCGTCCCATATGTCCAATACATGAGAGAGGTCCTCGCGTATCCGATCGATCTCCAAGTACGTCTGGACGATCACCACTTATTACCTCGTCTTGGGCGTACAACCCAATCAAGACATCAGTAATCATCCAAATGATGTGAAGACCTCCGGTCTTCAACCACCGTCTTTATCGTCGACATATCGTCGAATTAGTTATTCAAAATGGGATAAACCCGGTCTTTCTGAATAACTCGCGTATATAATAAACAAGCGCTATATAAACACAGCATACGCCTCATTCCAATCCAGAATATTCCTTTATTCAAATATTCTTATCCTTTAGGAAAGGTTCCCATTAATTTTATCAAAGATAAATCCTTTAAATTTAT
Organism: Allium sativum; assembly: GCA_030737875.1. Taxonomy (NCBI): domain Eukaryota; kingdom Viridiplantae; phylum Streptophyta; class Magnoliopsida; order Asparagales; family Amaryllidaceae; genus Allium; species Allium sativum. Next base: position 617,010,372 of record CM060924.1, on the reverse strand, counting down.
TCTTTAATCTTCCATTGGATATCAATTCAACCCAAATTAAGGTTTATCCAAACTAGCCGGGATTACCGAACCTTACCAAAGTAATCATTTATTATATTTCCCAATCCCAACCTATTCATCCCATGAAGCAAAACTGTTAATACTTCATATCTAACACCACTATGTTATCGATAAATTTAATTACCATTTCACATTCAAATCTAATTAAAGATTTAACTATCGCGTGGAGTAAAATTGGTGCTACTCCATTCTCGATCATTTCCTGAATTTGATAATTTAAATTATCACATTCTCTTTTCAATCTAATTAAAGATTCATTAAAACCCTAATTCAGTTTTAATCTCAAAAATCATTACCTAATTATTTTTCAAGTTAAGAAGTTAATCTTATCTTTAGCTGGGTTAAAGAACTAATGTCATTTAAAACACAGTTCATGGTAAACCCAAAATCACATTCCATTAACTATGGAATCTTCACGGAAAACAGATCCATATATATAATCGATATAAACATCTGTATCCAACCAATAATATAAACGGAATCACGGCAAAGCCTTTTAAATTCCATATATATTAACCGTCTTCCTCCACAGAAGCTTACTTCGATTATTATCCACTCAAATTCCATTCCATTCCAATTTATTGTATTAAATTGGAAAACATCACTTTGGAAAATTTCTCTAAATCTTAATTAAAAATTTTATAAATTCCAAATCACATTTCATTATAAATCGGGTAAAGAACGAATGTCATTAAAACACAATTCACAATAAACTCAATTCACATTCCATTTTATTTCGGTTACTAAATATAACTGGAAACTCCAATAATCATATTTAAAAGATGTATTCTTTTCACACGGGGTTTAAGAACAGTGTTAATGAAGACACCATTCACGACAAACCAAAAATCCAATTCTTTCATTCAATTCTAATTAAATATTAATTAATTGGAAAATTTCACTAAATCTTATTGAAAAGATTTATTATTTTCTCGACTGGGTTTAAGAACAGTGTTAATGAAGACACCATTCATGACAAACCCAAAATCCCATTTGATATTAAATACAAGGCTCTGAATAGAAATTATATCGGCTTGTATTCAATATCAAATTCTGAAACCAATAAATATCATATTGGAAATAACGATATAAAATATATCTTCCAAATTTCCATAACAATATCAGTATAATCCCGGAATCCAATATCGAAATATTCCAAAGATGATTTCGACTCAAATCCATTCCAATTCATATATTGGAAATTCTGGTAATATTAAAACTGTTCACAAATCCAATTTGTTTTATTTAAAAATTATTGGATTTCAAATCTATTTAATAACTAGTTCATTTTGATAAAAATATATTTTTATCTTCTCAAATATGGAATTTTTCATCCCAATTCTTTCCAAATTATTTATTATGATTTTACACAAATTATTGATATTTTTAATAATTTTATCAAGGTCCGTACAGTCGATTTCCATAAACGGCCATTGAACTGCACTTACGGCGACCTTTTCCAAATTTGATTTGGACATAATTCCAAATCCATCCATTAGATTTTAAATTTCTTGTATTCGTTAGGAAGCTCTTTTCGAGACGAACCCAATAGTTCCAGTTTTAGGAGAATCCGACGGTCGGACCTCCCGTAATATCAATTCAAAGTTAATGGTCGAAATTCGCGAACGGCCGCGGTGCGGCGCGTTCTATTCAGGCCATTGTATTATATATATAATAATATACATTTCGTCGATATCCATTTAAAATGTATTTTATAAATCGTTTATAAATTCGTTTTAAAACGATTTCAACTTCTCTTCAATTTTAAACAAAAATTGAATATTCCTTAGTAAATTCGTTTTAAATTCATTTTAAAACGATTTTAATTACATTTCAAATTTCAAATCAAATTTGAATATTCCATAACAAATTCGTTTTAAATTCATTTTAAAACGATTTCAATTTCATTTCAAATTTCAAATCAAATTTGAATATTCCATAACAAATTCGTTTTAAATTCATTTTAAAACGATTTCAACTTTATTTTAAATTTCAAATCAAATTTGAATATTCAATATCATTTTAATATTAAAATGATAATATTTTCAAAATATCAAATTTTGAAATCACTTTTCGATATTCATGATAAAATGAATAAAATCGACAAAATTCCCATTCGTGTTAAAATGGCGTTTAAGTACTTAACAAGGCTTCACATTTCAATATTCATTGGATATTATTTTAAAATATTCGTTAATTCTTAACTGGAATCAGACACAGTCAATTACCATATAATTTCATTTATATGGATTTCATACACACATGTACATAACAATTATCAAACACTGTCAACCGTCATCTAGAGTGCATTACAAAACTGCATAAGCGGTAAATATATGTATAACTAACGCTTACAACAGCCTGTCAACCCACCAATTGACATATAACTAAATATTGGGATTAATGTATGTCCAATATCATCCCAATACCCGTGTGGGATTTCAAACAACAAACACATATTTTATTTGTGCAGTTGGGCGATGTGTGAAATTTATCGTCCCAATCCATATCAGTCAAATGGGTGTACATAAAAAAATCGTCTGATTTATAAATGAATATTTATTTTCATTTATATACTCGTTAAAAATTATATTTTTAATGATAAAACATTTATTTCATCGCCTGAATATTTTAAACAATTCATTTATACAATAAAAAAAATGATATTTTTATTTTTCCAATATTCTATTCATCACATGAATATTTTCATTTCACAATACAATCGCAATCAATTTTCACAACACATTATAAAATTAAACAAGTCATCCATGGTCTGTAGACGACGGGTGTTGGGTGCTGCTAAGCACCGTCTGCATCCTAGTATAATTTTCTAACTAGAAAATAAATTAAACTGAGAAGTTCTCACCTTTCGTTTCCACTCCGCCGTTTTATATTTCTGAACGATTCAGATTTTGGTCTGTTTTCCACTAGTTTCATCGCAATCTGTTTCACACGATTTTCATATTAAAAATCACATTTTTAATATAATGTTTATATATATTTAAAAATCGCATTTTTTTATATCGCCTCTATATAAATAAAAATCATATTTTTATTATGTTATTCATATGATAAAAATTATTTTTTTAACTTGCTATGTTTTCTATATTTTAAAATTTATATTTTTAACTTGCTATGTTTTCTATATTTTAAAAATTATATTTTTAACTTGCTATGTTTTCTATATTTTTAAAACTGATTTTTAACAATGTTTTTATATTTTTATTTTTAAAACAATCTATATTTTTATTTTTAAAACAATCTATATTTTTATTTTTGAAACAATCTATATTTTTATTTTCGCTACTTCATTATAAATATCAAATCTTTATATTCTCTACTTATAATCGGAAAACAATGGCGCATATTTAAATTTAAAAACAATGCTTATCATATTCCTTAAAAATAATTTACTTTTATAATTTTAAAACAATGCACTTATCTTCTTTAAAAACAATTTTATCTTATATTTTTCAAAAATCAATGCTTTTATATAAAATATACAATTCAGATTTTTAAAACAATAAATATAGTAGTAGAAAACTACCTTTCTTCTTCGTTTTGCACTGTCGAAAATTGCTCCAGACCTAGGGTTGACAACTGCTCCTCCTACATGCCGCCTGCTCCAGATCTGGACCCACCACCTCGAAGACCTCCGCGAGAACCACCCACAGCAGAGCCACTCGAAGCTCGCGCCCCCCATTCGCCAGCAAATTGGACTCGATCGGCGCCCCTTTGCGAAGGAAATTCGAACGCAACTCACATCGACGAAGGATCAAATCGGTACGGATTTAAGGAGGGTGGAAGGCTCTCCAATTTTTGTTCAAGAAGCATCGGATTTCATTTCTTGAATCGATCGAGGTTTGGGGAAAAACAATCAAACGGGTTTCCGCTGTTGAACGATGAGGGAGGCGCGATTTTTTCTGTTTGACCGCGCTTGAAATAGTGGGCAGGGTTTGACTTGGAAAAGAGCATATATATTATAATTATATTATTATTTAATTCACTAATTTGTTCTGTTTCATCCGACCAACAAATTAAACCCAACGACCATCGTCTCCAATTAAATACCCCCACTCCGGACACAATGGGATATGTTTCGTATGCCAATTCGGCTGTTATGATCAGTTTTCGTTTAAATTACAGTATAAATCAATATATTTAATTTAAACGTACGTTTCAATTTATTGGGACCACATACGGACTCCAAAAATTGCAGAAAAATAAATCTGGCTATGTTTTGACGATACAGTCCTAACAAAACTAATTTCATCGAATTTGGACCCCATTTGAAAAACGGTCATTTTCCAGTCAATTAAATTCAAACTGAAATTGCCAAACACGTTTAAACCCACCACGCTCACATATTAATTCCAAAAATTATGAAAATTAGAATCTAGAAATAATTAGACATTCCGGATCCAACAAAAGTGGTCTCGTTGAAAACGAAGGTCATTTGAAAAATCTTCACTTTTAAGGGCTATATTCCTATAGCGACTATTCTGGAGGTCATTTGAAAAATCCTGTACATTCATTTGAAATTTGAAATCGAAATTTCAAACTACCGCGCCATTTCCAATTCCTTTTATAATTAAAATAAATATTTATATTCTAATTTCGATTTAAATTAATATATACGTTCTAATTTTATCCAAAATAAATTTCTAGTCGTTATTATTTAAAATAAATCATTTTAAATATTCAAAATTCATTAAAATTGCCAAAATAAAAAAAATTAATTTGGTGTTGATTTCGCAGTTGTTACACGTAATCAGCACAAACTAGAGTTAATTCAGAGGAAAATGGCGAAATATCAAGAGAAACACTTTGACATAATTCGTTGGTCAATCTCTTCTCATTTCAAAAATGAAAACAACAAGGAATCACTCAACAATGAAGAAGAATGGAAGGACATCAAGAAAAACCCAATCACTGGAGAAGATGAATGGGTTGAAGTCCCAAGAAACGTTTAAGTAATTAATATAGTTGATTTGATTGATTTGCTTGAATTTAACTTTATGACTTAAAACTTGTACAGATTGAACATATGGTGTGGTGAGCTTTGATTAGATTTGGTTTGTATATATGATATCAAACAAATGTAAATATAATACTTGGATTGGTTTGTATTTGATATTTAGGATGTTAAGAATTTATATTATAAGAGTATATAGATTAAGGGGGGGTATTTTACTTTGATTTAGGAATTACTTAGTTACTTATAGATTTTATTTAGGTAGTTATACGATTTAGGGGAGTAGTTTTAGAATTTCTTTTTGATAATGCCAAATGGGGGAAAATTATAAAATATAGACATAGTTTATAGGATTCATATAGACAGTGGGAGTATTTGAAGGATCATCATCAATAGGTATATACATGTATGATATTTTATAAACTAAGGGTGTCATCGTAAAAAAGGGGAGATTGTTGGAGAATGAAGTTTTGATGAAAACAATCTTATTTCAATATTAATTGATTATAAAATATATACTAACACTTTTGTCTAGAATATATATACATACATACATACATACATACATATGCAGGATTTGTATACATGAATTATTACTGAAGACTGTACAGTTTAAAGATGTTAGAGATTCAGAATTCAGAGATGATTCAAGACTCATGAGTATTCAGGATTCAGAGTTCAAGAATTCAAGATAAATATAGTTATAGCGTCTAGATTATGTAAGACTCTGAATAGCACTCCAGGTTCAAATTCAAAATAATTTCAAATTCTGTTTTTCAATTTTTGATTTCAAATTTTATCTTCAATCTTTGTCTTCTCTATTTTACTTTCTATTTTAATTTGATTTTAAACTTGAGTTTTATAAGTTTACACTTTATAAGTTTTATATATTTACATTTTATATTTATACAGTTTTAAATTCTATAATTTTATAAATATGTTTGTATAGTTTATATTTATGTTTTCACATGATATTCTACTTTATAATATTTATTTATAACACTATGTTTCAATTCAACAATATCCAGAATTATATATATATATATATATATATATATCAAAACACTTGAAAAATATTCAAATTTCAATTTTGTATATTTCGACACACACATATATATATATATATATACACACACACACACACACACATGTCGACATATAGCTGTCATTTTTTTCAAAATTAAAAGGAAGTGTCTTTTCACTATTTGTGATGGTTCAGAAAAATTGCAACCTTTCAAATGTTATAAATAGGGGCTGATTTCGAATTCTTTATTAATTATTCTTCTCCATCTTCATCTCCTTTCATTAGACCATTATTCTTACTTATTCTAGTGATTTCTACACCTATACTCTACCGAATTCAATTTTGTTTTCATTAAACTTATTCTTTCTACACTCTCTACTCATTACTCTCTGAATCAAGTGCTATTGAAGAGTTATAGTGTTGTTTGTAATTGTTTGGGTTGTGTAAGTAATCTCAGTGGTATCCCATGTAGCCGTAAAATCAAGGACGGGTAATCAGTGGTATCCTTTATGGCCGTGAAATCAAGGAGGTTGGAATCAGTGGTATCACTTGTAGCTGTGAAATAAAGGAGATTGTATTTGACTATTGATATAGTAATAAAACTTTGCACAATCCAACGTTATGCGGGACTGGACGTAGGAACAATCCGAACCAGTATAAAATTCGGTATGTTCTTTCCTTTTCTGCACTTTATTTTTATTTATCTCCGTGTTTGTGTTTGATTCTATGTCTATGATTGTTTATGTGATGATTGATTCATATAGTATATCACATAAGTTTTAAATTTTGTTTAAATTCTCAAAAATACTATTCAACCCCCATGTAGTGTTTGTTTAACCTTAACAGTCCATTCCGCAATTCCTAACAGTTTCTTTGTCGTCGGAGATGGTACTCTAGAAAAATATCTCATGATAATTACTAATGATATCATTTTCAAAAATAAGAATAACGATGTAGTCGAGGGTTTAACTTTGGATCCACTTGTAATATCGGCCATGACTAGCGTCTGTATTGTGAGGAACATGCTAGGTGACTTTGGTAGGCCATTCTACATTCTATTTAAAAGAGCATGCAACTAGATTTTTCTAAAGGGAAACAATTTGAAACAAAGTAATTCTCATGTCCATAAATTTAAAATTAGAAAAATCTGCACAACTTATTAGATGTTTGGACCTTCCTACTGTGTTACAAAAAAGTGAAAATAAGATGTTTCATAACTCATCAAATCCTATCAAGCCATACGCATAGGTGACAAATTCACCAACACCAAGTTTATACACAAACTATAATCCTGATACTATTTGACTATATTTAAATAGTAAGATAAGAAATCACTCTAAAGCTTGCCAAAGGAAAACACAACTTAATACTCTGATGTGTAAAATAGTCAGGCTATCGTAGACTTTGGATTTTAGGGAAAGATCATACATTGAATGTAGAAGTAAGCAGACAGTTGAATTCTACAAGTGTGCATTGAACAAAGGTGATGAATTATATGTGTGCTTTCGATATCTTATTTATGTTATGTTTTACTTTGATAACCTTATTTGAAAGATTTTGTCTTAGGTTATGCCTGATACAGCATATCAAAAGACACTCCTAAGTTACATTCCAAAGTTTTGAAAAGCTGGGAACTATATTCTAGGTAAGTGTATTGTTCAGCAAGATACAGGTTAAACTACCATTTTCTAGATGGTAAGTATGTGTGATTATTTATTTCTGATTATCATTAGTTCTGATTTGATTTTTTATGTTAAATAATCAATTAACAAATTAAAGAATTTTTTACCTTTAAACCGTTAGCTTCTATACACTATCAAAGAGTATTAGTTGAAATTTTAACTTTAAACATTGGATTTTCACTACAAGAATCGGCTTAGTTAGTGACGGCAAAAAACCATCGACAACATTCACCAGCCGTCCCTAACAGCCGTCACAAAATATGTGGACGCTAAGCAAATAGCGTCGAGCTTAGTGACGGGTATGGACACCAATATAGCGACGACAAGCATGCCACATGGACAAACGGTTATATTTTCTGTAGTCGTTGGAAGCCGTCACTAACCGTTGCTATATAGCCGTCATAAATCGTAACAAAACATTGCAAAAGAGACGTCACCAGCCGTCGCTATTCCTGGTAAAACTGTGTAAAGAGCCCTCACAAGCCGTCGCCAATCGTCACCCTACGTGATCAGAAATCCGTCACCAGCCGTCACTAGCCGTCGCAAAACTGTAATTTTTTTGGTTTTCCAGCAGCTAGCAAGCCATCAAACCACATCAACTCAAACTCAACATATCCACAACTCATGTACAATCAGTTTCACATTCCATCACCTCAAATTCACATTCAGTCACCTCATAAATGCTATAAATCAACTCATACATGAGTAAATAACTAAAAAACGATAAATATAAATAATAAATAGTCCAAAAACCATGAACACATTCACATCAAATAAACAAACCATCATCATCTCCACAAAACACCACAAACATCTCTAGTTCATGATCAACAACTAGTTTATATTTACAAACCAAGTCCAAAATAAAAAAAAGGACAAGTACCTACTCGTCATCCTCGTCCTCCTCCACGGTAGCAAGCTCACTCAGCGGCATTACCCCATGCTCCTGAAGATATGCAGCAATCCGCGCATCCAGCACGATCTTGAGCTTGTTCTTTTGAAAATCCTCTAGACCTGCAACCTACTGTCGAAGCATGATGATCTCCTCCTCCTTTTGACCTCGTGGCTTGAGTCCCTGCTATCTATAATTATTATATTACAAGCGTGCATGAGATAAATTAATATTTCAATGGTACCTCATAAATTTAAAGTAATTATTCATGCCAGTATGAGATAAATTTATATTTCATAGAGAGTGATATTTGTTTACGTGGGTTGAGTACTTAAGGACATGAATTAGTAGTGATCATAATTAATGTCAGTATGGATTTGAGTATATATAATAATATTTGAATATGTTTGAATATGTCAACACTTTAAACCTTTAATAGCATTTGGATATGTTTAAATACTTTAATAAAACGCTTTACCTCTATGTTTCCAAAGCTGTAGCATCTACTTCTGGTAGACAGTCGATGATTTTGTTCCAAATGTGATTGTACTCCTCCACGTCCGACTCTTGACCTAACTGCGCTGTCGAGCATTTAACGTCGTCGTGTATTTGTTCTGCGATAGCGGACAATTATGAAATACATTTATGTATTCAATTTCAAAATAAAAATATGAAATAAAAATTATTACAAATGCTAACCATCACTCCACGGGACTTAGTGTCCGTCCAAGTATATGAGGTGTTACCGTCCTTATCTGTCCGCTCGACGGCATGAGTCTGTGTAAACACCTCAGCAAGTGTAGGCTCCCGTTGGAGAGTCAACATCTAAAATGATACAATATATATTTGAAATTTATCAATAGGATTTAAAAAGTTTAGAACTATCTGTAACTGTGATTTATCGTTCGTACCAATTCGCGACGATGCTGGGAGCAGGACTTAGACTCACCCCCAATGCAAAGTAGATTTTTGAGCCTGTTTGCTCGGTTTCGCTCTGAAAACTCCTGTATATTTAATTATATGATTAATTGATGGATATACAATATAAATTTTTTAAATAAGCTTAATTAATTTACCCTCGCAGCTTCCGTGGCCCACAATTTCTGGAAATCAGCGTAGACCTCCTTGCTCATCCATTGAGGCCTCTTTCTCGCTGTTTTTGCCTTGTATACATTGCCTGAATAATTTTTCCTCATTTTCTGGTTCCATGCGGTGAGGAAAACATCCATATCTTCTTCTCGGACCCGTACAACAACCTATAAATTAACAAACAAATTGTATTACATATTTTATAGGCCAAGATGAATATTTACTACTAAACTGAGAAAATGGTGAAAAGCCATTTGTACATAAACCAAGTCTGACATCACAGCTCTCTGTGGCAAATGTAGGATACGTCCTATCAAAATGTTTCCATGCTTTTCCATCTGATGGATGTGTCAAAGTTCCATCCTCTTGTGCTCACACACAATGCCATCGCATATGACATGCAGTGACTGAGGATGCATATAACCGTTGTAGTCTACGAATGATTGGTAAACAATGCATTCTTGTATACGGATGATTGGTAAACATGCAACGTTTAACACAAGTATCTATTTTTTGGTACGACAAATTGAAAGCCGACATTAGTGTTTTCACTTTGTAATGACTATCTCCTATCAGTTTATTGGGTGGCATATGTCTTTTTACAGCTTGTACAACCGTTGTAAATGCAGCTTCTATAAGGTTAAATTTTGATTTCATAGTGATGTACTCAGCGATTACCGATAATTCAGTTTCACTTTCACAACCATTCCACAATGGCCGCTTAGTTGAAGCCAATAAATCATATTATTATTTTTGGCTTTCGTGTTCGGTTCTTCTTCAATATTGATGTCATTGTCGTCAAGCTGACCGGTAGGGAACATTGACCGTACTGCATCCTCCATCATATCTTCTATTGGATTCGTCATAACTAATTCGTCCTTTGATGCTACAGGATTTACTGTAGGTGCAACAAGTTCGCCATGACGATCCCATAAATAATACTTTGGCACAAAACCTGATTTATACAAATGTACTTTAACGATGTTTGCTTTATGAAACCTCATCAGTTTACACTTACTACACGGACAATGAAGCTCCTCGTAATTTCGATTATTGGATACTGCAAATCTAACAAATTCATTTACACCATTATAGAAATGTTCTTTCACTGACCCTTTCATTCCAATTCTAACTTCATACATCCAACTACGGTCAATGTAATAATCGAACATTTTTCTTGATTCAAAAATATATGTCAGTGATTTCGATAACACATACATATATTTTTATTATTCAAACAATTTATTCAGCGAATGAATATTTTTAGTGGTTCATACATACAATAAAAATGTTATTTTTATTGTTCAAAGAATTTATTCAACGCGTGAATATTTTTATTGGTTCATACATACAACAAAAATGATGTTTTTATTGTTCAAAGAATTTATTCAACGCATGAATATTTTTATTGGTTCATACATACAATAAAAATGTTATTTTTATTGTTCAAACAATTTATTCAACACATGAATATAAAGTGGTTCATGCATACAATAAAAATGTTATTTTTATTGTTCAAAGAATTTATTCAACGCGTGAATATTTTTAATAGTTTATACATACAATAAAAATGTTGTTTTTATTGTTCAAAGAATTTATATCAATGCATGAATTTTGTTAATGCTTCATACATACAATAAAAATGATGTTTTTATTGTTCAAAGAATTTATTCAATGCATGAACATTTTTAATGGTTCATACATACAATAAAAATGATATTTTTATTGTTCAATGAATTTATTCAATGCAACAACTATTTTATATAGTTTATTTCAGAAAATTTTGGCATTACAACGGAAGGGTGTTGTAGCACCGGCACAGTGTCTGAGCACTGCTCCTCTTCTAACCTAGGCTTTGCAACCTTACAACAATTTCATTTCCATAACTTCCACAATGCAATTCATTTTCACAACACGTATATCAATCACATATCCAACAATTACAAAACCATCGCTTTTAAAAAGCTATATCCAACAACATGTATACCAATCCCATATCCAACAATTACAAAACCCAGAAACAACAATGTGTATACCAATCAACTAAATTCACAAAATTTATTAATCCATTTCTAATCGATAATCACCAAAATAGCTTTTAAATTTAAAATCTAATTGCCTATATTAAAAATTCAATATCAGTAATTGATTATTATCTATAAAGTAACGGCTCATTAACGCATACATATGCACAAAATCAACTAATATACAATATTCACCAATAAACAACTAAATTCACATTTTAGGGTTTTCAATCATTACTAAATCAAAAATAATTCGACAATCATAATATAATCACACAACATATACATTTAAATAACTATTTATTAATTAACTTAAGAAATTAGGGTAGAAATCATACCTAAAAGAAGAGGAAGTGACGGTTGGAGAAGGGGAGGAAGAGCATGCGACGATCAGCGTCGAACGACGTTGGAAATGAGGGCGGAGGATGGTGGAGGCGGCGATCGAAGGCTAGTTTTTTATTTTGATCGCGGTGAGAGTTTTGGGGGCAACAGAGAAATGGTCGATTTTACCTGTAGGCTCTCGGGCTAAATGTTCTTGGGTGACGGTTAGCGATGGCCGCTTTTTTTAACCGTCGCCAGCCGTCGCTACCAACCGTAACCAAATTGAGCCTTCCTTGTAGTGTTGCTAACAGCTTTTGCAATGTTCAAGCTTTTGAAATAACTTCACTTGGACCTTTTTTTTCAGCACGTTAGTAATTTCAATCTGTTAGACACATTGACACGACCCGAACTTCCCCGTAAAGGAAAACCTGGATTGAGTTGAGAACATGACAAATCAGAACACAAACAGAAGAACATTTCATTGCTTATTACAACAATATACATCAGAGTACAAGAATATACAGAGTATGAATAATTAATATACATCAGAAAAATATCAGAGATTTAAATTACATAGCAGCGGAAAATAATACATAACACAACTGAAAAGAATACAAGGATACGGAGTTTTCCGAATATAGTTCCAGTTGTAAACCCAGGATCCTATGAACATAATATCTGCAAAACCAAAACTACTAGCTGCCCATGTGGAAAATAGAAGACTCAGAGTTTAGGTTAAAATAATAAACTCCAAGTCAGTCATCTGACCGATGTGAGAACTAAAACAGTTGTTTAAAACTTTACTTTAAAAATAAGGTAAATCAAGGGACCACGCCGTATAACACGGAACGGGTTTCCTTCCAAGAATACCACTGCATAGAATAAACAGTGCAATGCTTTTTGGAAAAATGAAGCTATTATAAGACTCAGGTCCCATCACACAATGCAATGCAAGCCAGAGGATAGGCTTTTCCCTTACAGTAGCCATACATGCTTGGTACGTTTAAAACAAATCATTTGATACTATTATAAATGCGTAGTGTATAAAACTACTTCAAATATAAATGTATCAATCATAGGCGGCATGGGTACCATCTATCATGTCGCCAATACTAGGCTCTAAAATCAAAACCGAAATGTCATGTATTGGAAATTGGATTTCCGTCATGAGTCTAAGCAAGGGATGTACTCCTCGTCGGCTTCGAGACACTCTAGCAAATGCCTCATGATCTCCCGCAGTAGACCCTTGGCTCCTCCAAGGCCGGTCCTCCCTTACGTTTGAGGATTGGCAATTCCTGAACACACGTTTCCCAGTCCTATAGGACCTATCCATCGGCTTCGTAGTAACCGATATATCCAAGGTGTCTCGCATTCCAATGACCACAAAGGTAAAAATAATATAAATGTCTGGGCTTGTAAAACCCCGACACCACCCATAGCTAGACAGAAACGTCATGTCCTCCTTGGGTGATGCGACCCAAACTTCCCCGGTCTCCGAAGAGAAGAGGAAGAACGAATTACTGTGAGGAAAAGACAAATCAGAACGCAAATAGAAGAACATTTCATTGCTTATTACAACAATTCCATCAGAATACAAGAATATATAGAGTACGAATAAATATTACACATTAAATATCAGAGATTTACAATACATTAGCAGCGGAAAATAATACAAAACACAACTGAAAGGAATATACGGATACATAGCTTTCCGAATATCATTCCGGCTATAAACCAGTTTCCTATGAATATAAATCTGCAAAACCAAAACTACTAGCTGCTAGTGTCAAAATAAGGGCACCCAGAGTTTAGGTTAAAACAATAAACTCCAGGTCGATCATGTGACTGGTGTGAGAACTAAAACAGTTATTAATCTTTAGTTTAAAGTTAGGTAAATCAAGGGACCACGCCGTATAATATGGAACGGGTTTCTCCCAAGAACACCAGTGCATAAAACAACAGCACAATGCTAAATAAAGAACAATGAAGCTATTATAAGACCTAGGTCCCATCACACAATGCAACACAAGCCGAAGGATAGGGTTTTTATATTATAATAGCAAAAGAATGCTTGATACGCTAAATTTCATCTTTTATTATTACTATAAGTGAAGAAAACAATTTCAATCATAAGTATTAATCATAGACGACATAAGTGCCCCATACCACTATGTCTCCATACTAGGCTCTACAATCAAAACCACAAAGTCACGTAGTTGGAAATTGAATTGCCATCTGTGAACCGAGGCCAGAGATCGTCCTCTACCGATTCGAGACAATCTAGCCTACCATGTCTCAGGCAAGCGCGCAGACAAGCCTTGGATCGTCAGGGCCGGTCCACCGATGTGGATTAAAATGCCTGAACACTACGTTTCCCCGCCCTTTAGGGCGTAAATGAGCCAAATGACTCCATCGGCTCCACACAGTCACCGATATATCTGAGGCGCCTCAAAACAACAACAACCACACAGGTGAAAATAATATAAACGCCAGGGATGGTAGGTCACTGACACCACCCTAGCTAGAAAGAAACGCATGTCCTCCCTGAGGTCCTTTCCCGTTTCTGGTTCACAACGGGGTGTGAGGCTCATGAATCAACGCTACACAAAGCTATGCCACACATGCAGTGCTTTGATCATCAACCACAATACTTTGCTTTTCAACAAAAGCCTTGATCAATTGCCACTTAGGCATGCCACAAAGGCAATTCACTCCATGTGATTGATATCCATCAATATATAACCCCTGAGCTCGTGCATCTCAGAGAAGGGCGTTAAGCAAGAGAATAAATTCTCCACAACCAAACAGATATATATTTAATAGAAATCAATTACCCAGAATAAAATCCAACGTCAGACACACAGTCCATTTACAAGTTCGTTCTGGGTCTAAACGAAACCGGAGGCACCTTGTACCTCGCATATCCATCGATCTCCAAGTACGTCTGGACGATCACCAACTTATTCCCTCCTCTTGGGTGTACAACCCAATCAAGATCATCTGTAATCACCCAAACGATGTGAAGACCTCCGGTCTTTAACTACCGTCTTTTTCCTCGACACCACGTCGAATCAGTTATTCAGAATGGGATAAACCTGGTCTTTCTGAATAACCCGCGTATATAATAAACAAGTGTTACACAAACACAACATACGCCTCATTCCAATTTAGAATATTCTTTTATTCAACTATTCTTATACTCTGGGAAAGGTTCCCATTAATTTTATCAAAGATAAATTCTTCAAATTTATTCTTTAATCTTCTTTTGAATATCAATTTAAACTAGTCGGGATTAGCGAACCTCACCGAAGTAATCATTTATTTTATTTCCCAATCCCAACCTATTCATCCCATGAAGTAAAACTGGTCATACTTCATATCTAACACCACGGTGTTATCGGTAAATTCAATTACCATTTCACGTTCAAATCTAGCTAAAGATTTAACTATCGCCTGGAGAAAAACTGGTGATACTCCATTCCCGATCATTTCAATCTAATTAAAGATTCATTAAAACTCCACTTAGTTTTAATCTTCCCAAAAATCAATATTAATGATTGCTTAACTTGGGAAATCATATCCAGTCTTTAACTGGGTTAAAGAACCAATGTCATTTAAAACACTGTTCACTATAAACCCAAAATCACATTCCATTCCAATTCAATTATTGAAACTTCGAGTCACTTTTAAAACCCTTTCAAATCCAATTTATTTATTTCAAAAATAAATAAATTATTATTCTAGTTCAAAACTATTTCATTTCGATAAAAATCTATTTTTATCTTTTGAAATTTGGAATTTTAATCTCAATTCTTCACAAATCATTTATTATGATTTTACACAAATTATTACTATTTTTAATAATTTTATCAAGGCCCGTACAGTCGATTTCCATCAACGGCCATCGAATTGCACTTACAGCGACCTTTTCCAAATTTGATTTGGACATAATTCCAAATCTAACCGTTAGATTTCAAATCTCTAATATTCGTTAGAAATCTCTTTTCGATACGAACCCAACAGTACCGGTTTTAGGAGAATCCGACGGTTGGATCTCCCGTAATATCCATTCGAAGTCAATGGTCGAAATTCGCGAACTGCCGCAGCGCGGCGCGTTCTATTCAGGCCATTTAATATATATATATAATTTATATTATATATATTTCATCGATTTCCTTTCAAAATGTATTTTATAAATCGTTTTAAATTTGTTATCGAAACGATTTCAACTTCATATTCAATTTCGAATCAAAATTGAATATTCCACATCATCGATATACAAATGATAATATTTTCAAAATAATATATTTTGAAATCACTTTCTGTAACACCCCGAATTTCAATTAACACTGATATTCACTAATTACAGAATTAATAATCTCAGATGTGAGAATCTGGGGAAACGGGTTACGTCATTGTGTTCGTCTCGGAAAAATACACGAAATAGAGTCCGAAATTTTGTAAATCGGAGTCCGTATGACCCGGTTAAGGCCCAAAAAAGTTTTCGGGAAATTTGAATTTCGAAACATGCAGAAATGGGGGCCAGGCGGGAAAACTCCCGCCCAGCCAAGTCGACTTGGCTGTCGACAGGGCTGTCGACTTACCTGTCGACATGCCTGTCGACTTGGCAGTCGACAGGGCTGTCGACTTGCCCTGTCGGCTGATTCTGGCCTGGGTGCACCTGGTTGAGTTTTGGGCTGGGTTGGAGGGCTTGGGACGAAATCTGACGGACCTAAACTAACCTAGGGTTAATCTAAGGGTCTAAAACACAACCTAATCCTATAAATACACCCTAAGACTACCCTAATCCATACTAAAAATAGAATCTATGCCATCATGCCGCCAAAATGCAACTTAGAAGGAGCCTCCACTAATTAGAGAAGAGGATTGCAAGCTAATCAACTACTAATCCACCTCTACTTCAACTCTAGCAACTATCTAAGGAGCTAATCTTGGATTTTGTGAGTTTCTATCACTTTAATAACCAATTGCTAAACTAAGTAGATGAGATGTGATGAGATCATATGGTTTTGCTTGCGGATCAATGGGTTTTAGGTCATATGTTATGATGCTAGTTTGCTAATCACTATGTTTAACACTTATTCATGATGACACTATGTTTATGCAAGTTAAGTGTTTGGGTTTATGCATGTTAAGTGGTGGGTTTTATGCATGCTAAGTATTTGGTTTTATGCATGCTAAGTGTTTGGTTTTATGCAAGTTAAATGCTTGGTTTTATGCTAGAATCGTGTGTGAAATAAGTGACATGACATGCAAGTTTAACCTATGAGTTTGGATCTATAATATGCATAATCTATGCAAGTTGTTTGGATTAGTGATATGCATAACATATGCGAGTTTACCTTTGTATGTCATACATACATATGCAAGTCCATATGTAACATGTTATGCAAGTTATGTGTTTGGTTATATGCAAGTTATGTGCATGATTATATGCAAGTTCATATGTAACATGTTATGCAAGTTATGTGTTTGATTTTATGCAAGTCTATATATGACATGTTATGCAAGTTTGGTGGTTGATTATATGCAAGTAACATGTGCAAGTTTACACCTTTGTATGTCATACATACATATGCAAGTTTACCCCTTTGTATGACATAAGTACATGTGCAAGTTCATCCCTTTTAGACCTATGACATGTATGCAAGTTGACACCTTTATGATAGGTCTATGACATGAACATTTATGCAAGTTACCATCTTTATGACATATGTGATTCATGCAAGTTTGGGTTGGTTATTTATGCAAGTTGGGTTTATGGTCATGTATGCAAGTTGACACCTTTTAAACCCATGATAATGCTAATGATATGCTAAGTTGAACCCATTGTGTGTATGATGAATCTCCTCTTTTAAAATATGTCATGTTAACGTATTTACGTGGGGACGATGGGGTAAAAATTAATGAACACATAAAATTGTGTGAAGTTGGTATGATTAAACATACCATAAAGTGGATGGACATAATTGGGAATTTACCTATTAAGTTAGGTCTACCCATATTATGGAATTGGGAATTTACCTATTGAGTTAGGTCTACCCATATTTTTAAATATTTGTAATTAATTAGGGATAATTAATACAAATTATGGGGGTGATTAATTAGGTGTAATTAATCGACTAAGACACGAGGTTGGACCCTTTTGTAGCATAAGACTGCCCGGAACCGACCGGCAAATCCAGCGGCTACAAATGATTGGCCCAATGTGAGAGGTCTTAGTCATAAACTAAATACGTGACAAGTGTAAAGACACGAGGTTAGACTCTGTTATGGTGTAAGGCTGCCCGGAACCAACCGGCATATCCAGCTGCCATAAAAGACAGTCTAATGTGAGAGGTCTTTACAAAGGTTACGATCTTAATTAATTAAGAAACACTTAACCAAATTAGCATGTAGTGGGGCATGAGGGGTTAAGTGGGTGCCTTGGGTGGCATGTAGTAACTAGTGGGGGTGCCTTGGGTGGCATGAGGAAACTAGTGGGTTGCCTTGGGTGGCAATAGAAAATACGATTAGAATACTTAACCAAAGTGGAACATGTAATTAAACATGATTAAAGGGTTAAGTAAGTGCCTTGGGTGGCATGTGGGAATCAAGTAAGTGCCTTGGGGGGCATGTGTAAATCTAGTGGGTGCCTTGAGTGGCAATTAAAATATGATTAAAAGACTTAACCAAAATTTATAACATGTAAGTGGACATGGTTAAAGGGTTAAGTGGGATTCACTAGAAATGACAAGCTTAGGTGGGTAGCTTGTGGGGGCCCATTTCAACCAATATCCCAAACGTATCTTTGTGGGCTCGACCCAAGTCGAGGACGGGACACGCATATTGGGCTTGACTGTAAAAGGCCAAAACGGGTTAGCGGTGGCAACGCAAGTCCAACGGGTTTCATATGCGTGTGTGGACCCGGGCTGGTAAGTAAGACTTTGTTGCATCGTGTAGGTATAAGCCGTGCACCGTTGATATTATCAGGTTGCCACTTTGGGGAATGATACACCCCACTGTGGGGCCAGCACGGGTATCTACGTTAGGGAGCCGATCGCTTGGGGAGTAGTGGGTACACCTAGTGGAGATAGGGGCAGACGACACCTATGTAGTCAGCTAGGGGTACACGAAACTACTATTAAAAATTACTAAGTACACTTAGTGGGATCAACCTTAAGTAGGAATTACCCTTGGGTGGGTAGAACTGGTGTGGTGCAGTGTAGGAATTACCCTTGGGTGGGTAGATCTGGGGTGGTGCAGTGTAGTAATTATCCTTGGGTGGGTAAATGCGTCTTTACGGTTATCTTAGTTCATCCTAAGTCTAGTTGGCTGCTTAGTGTAGCCATTTATCCCCAGTCGTTACCGTATATCAAGCTTATGTCTTACTCTGGTTACTTTAATGATTGTATTGTTAAAGTTATAGGACTAGCTCAGACTTATGTCTGACCCCGTTGTTTTTATCTTTTTCCCAACCCTCAGGTTATCAGAGTGGGCCTAGCACTAGTGGGCTTTGATCAGACTGCTTTATCTATCTTTTGGAGCTTGGACCGTGGATGTAAAGCTCAGTTTATCTTTTCTATTATGGCTATTAAGTTATGTAGTGGGATTATGTACTTTTGTTTTATCAGGATGGATATTATGTACTTGACTCTTGTTTATGGTTTTGGTGTAACCAAACATGTTTTACTTTCCGCTGTAATGAAATGATGTTTTAAATTCTCAAGTATTACTTATATCTGTCTTGTTGTAATTTTTCTGTTCTATATTCACTTAAAATACTCCACCGATGTTATGGCATTCCCTTAGTGAGTTACCGTAGCGGGTGTGGGGTGTTACACGTGGTATCAGAGCTTAAGGTTACCAGAACAGATAAAATTTTTAGAAAAACTATTTTCTAAGAATATTTTTGAAAGGAGTATTTTCAAAAACATGTCTTTTAAGAGAAAAGTTTTTGAAAGAAAAGCATAATCCCTGATAGCCATATCTTTATCTTTCGAATTCTCCGTTTTGAATCTCTTCCTCTCTCGTTTTGAGTTTCCCCTCCGTGTATAGATGATCTTTCTAAGATAGATAAGAATGGAAAACCACTTCAAGGGACTTAGACGTTAGTCGGATTAGAAGTTGGTTCAAGAAGGAGGAGGACTGGTAGGTACCTATTGGATAGACGATGGGAGGAAGGCTCAAATAGTTATTTGGTTAATGAAGAGCGAAACCTCATTGGTAGGAGGTTACGAGTGGAGAATGGGAAGAAGAAGGCGAGTAGTTATCCTTTTGGGAGGAATAGGACACCTTATTAGGGTTGTCCAAAGGGGCAAGGGCAAGGCATGGAATCTTCTGGAGGGTAGTTGTATTCCCTCACGGCTAGTGTACCAGATGGGGATAAGACCGTTTAGGTTGGAATTTGGATTTCTTTATTATCCGGTTCGAACTTTATTTGATTCTGACGCATCGAGTTCGTTTATCTCATCATTGTTTGTTGAGTCACTGCACTTAGACACCAGTTTAGTAGATGATCCCTTAGTTGTTTCAAACCCAATTGGGGCTCCATGACGTGTTTGGGTTTGAAAGTTTCTATACTTAGCGTTGAGTTTAGATGTGATGCTTTTTGGGCTTCACGGGCTATGGGTTAGTTTTGGGCATGCACTGGTTATCCAGTAGTGGTGTCGTTCTTGATTTTGAAGGGAGAGTTGTTAGGCTTATGACCCGCTTGGGTAACACTCTCGAGATCTCTTGTAATCCCATGGAATCTGTTATGCTAAGTTATCTACAATCGCTTGACACGTCGGTCGAGAGTTTGCGATCTGTTAGAGTGGTCCGGGAATACTCGGATGTGTTTGAGGAGGTGAAGGGCTTACCTCCGGAGCGGGAGATTGACTTCCGAATATATCTGGTAGACAATGCCAAACCAGTATCTTGGCCAGTGTGCCACATGGCTCCTCGTGAGAGGAGGGAACTCCATAAGCAAGTAGGCGATTTGCTTGAGAAGGGGTTCATAAGACGAAGTATATCGGAGTGGGGTGCTCCAGTAGTTTTTGCCACGAAGGCGGATGGGTCCCTCAGACTTTGTGTAGGCTAAAGAGAACTAAATAAACTCACAAAGAAGAATAGACACCCATTGCCGAGGATTGATGATCTCTTTGATCAGTTGGTTGGCGCCTCAGTGTTTTCGTAGTAGGACTTAGCCACGGGGTTTCATCAGTTGAGAGTGGCTGAGGATAGTATAGAGAAGACTACCTTTAGGACTCCGGATGGTTTTTATGAGTGGCTGGTGATGCCATTTGGTTTGACGAACGCCCCGCATACTTTGTTGATTTGATGAGAAGGGTGTTCAGGGAGTACCTAAATAAGTTCGTGATGGTCTTTGTAAATGACATCTTGGTCTTTTCTAGGAGCGAAATAAGTTTTCGTATGTGCTCAATAGGTTGAGCAAAGCCAGTTATGGGATAAACGGTGGTTTTGGAGCGAGACTGGCGAGGACATCCAGAGTTGGACAAGGGCTTAATTATTTAGCCGTTTTTACTAGTATCATCTCACGTAGGTCGTCTGAATTCGAAGGAGGTATCCCTTGGGTGTTTGTCTGATATTGGTTTAGGCCTTTGGGGCTTGCATTTGGGGGATGTCGTGTTCGACTAGGGTGGTCTGCGTGAGAGATGGACAGTTGTGATGATTTTGGATGGGGTAATATCCTGGTTTTCTCTAAAAGTGGAGAAGAGCATGCCCTACATCTTAGGGAAGTGTTGGAGACTCTTCGAGCGCATAGTCTTAGGACAGCAAAAGTGGATGGGATTCTTAGTATCCTATGAGTTTGAGATAGCGTATACCCATGGCAAGGGTAACGTGGTAGCGGACGCCTTAAGTAGAAAAAGGTTGTCCTTGAGTTCATTGTTCGTTGAACGACGGAGCTTAGAGTTTATTTCTATGTTTGACTTTAGACCTTCCGTTGACTTTGTACCCGGTTTGCTAGCCTCCTTGGAGGTTAGGCTTACTCTTTTGGGGCGGATTGGCGGAGCGCAGCGAGACGACCCACAGTTGGTTGAGTTAGTAGAGAAGCTCATGAGGAGGGGGAGTCGTCCAGCCATTTGAGTAGGTACACCCTAGATGGTAAGGAGTGGTTGCGTAGAGATGGTAGACTTTGTGTACCGCAAGACGAGGGTTTGAGGAAGGCTATACTTGATGATGCACATCGTTCGAAGATGACCATTCATCCCGGTAGGGACAAGATGTACCAAGACATGAAGCGAGTTTTCTTTTGGGCCGGTATGAAGAAAGACACGGCCGAGTATGTCGCTAGATGCTTGGTGTGCCAACAAGTAAAAGCGGAGCAAAAGAAACCCGGTGGGTTGCTTCACCCATTGGAGGTTCCGCTATGGAAGTGGGATAGTGTCTCGATGGATTTCGTCAATGGATTACCAAGATCGAGGAAGGGTAATACGGGAATTTGGGTTGGGGTAGACAAACTTACTAAAAGTGCCCATTTTATACCCGTGAAGAGTAAGAGGACTGCTCAATGGCTAGCTTCAATCTACATTCGAGAGATTGTTAGATTGCATGGTGTACCTTCCAGCATAGTGAGTGATCGAGATCCTATCTTCACTAGCGAGTTTTGGAAGAGTTTGAAAGAGGCGGTAGGGACTCAGTTGTGTTTGAGCACCGCAAATCATCCTCAGATGGACGGCCAGACCGGGAGGGTGAATCGCATTTTAGAAGACCTTTTGAGGCTATGTATCTTAGATTTTGGAGGTACATGAGAAGAGCATCTTCCATTGGTGGAGTTCGCATATAATAACAGCTTTCAGTCTAGTATTGGCATGGCTACTTTCGAAGCTTTTTATGGAAGGCCTTGTCGATCACCTACATGTTGGTGGGAATCTATGGATAAGATCTTGCTTGGGCCCGATATGGTTAGGAAGACTTCGTAAAAGATTGATTTGATTCGAAGAGGGATGAAAGCGGCGCAAGACAGACAGAAATCTTATGCGGACAAGAGGAGAACAGAGCTTGAGTTTGATGTTGGGGACATGGTCTTTGTCAAAGTATCTCCGTTATGGAATGTGGTTCGCTTTGGATCTGTTGGGAAGTTAGCACCAAGGTTTGTTGGACCGTTTCCTATTAAGGAAAAGATTGGACAGATGGCCTATAGAGTGGAGTTGCCCGACAGACTTAGTGGTGTACATGATGTATTCCATGTGTCACGTTTGAGGAAGTGCCTACATGAGACCGCAGAGGTGGTAGAACTGAGCTTGCTTAGAAAAGTAGAGATAGAGCGTGATGCGACTATTCGATGAGCTCCTACACGCATCCTTGGGTCAGAGATTAAGAGGTTGAGAAACAGGGAGGTTCAACTAGTCAAAGTGCAATGGGGAGAAGATGAGAGCAACGCTACTTGGGAGACGGAAGCGAAAATACGTTCATTATACCCATTCCTTTTTGAGGGTATGTCTTTTAACTTCTCCTTTATCATTTGTCTAGTACTTATCTTATCTTTAGTATGTCCTCTTGTTAGTGCCTTTGACCTTTAGATAGGGTAAAACTATGGTTGAAACATGTGTTTGAGACATGTTATGATTGATGGATGCATGTAGATGCAAGTGTTTGCTAGTGGTTGCTCGTGGATGCATATACACACACTCTAGACACTAGATCGGCTCAATCACTTCATATTGCATATTGCATATAATTGTGTGTAGGTAGCTATATTTATGGATGTATAATGGTTGTGTTATCATATGGATGATGCATTTTGGTGAATGATTGTGCACTCATGTAGATATAGTATGTGTCGATAGGGTTCTTTCGCATACATATTGGATGCATGGCACTATCACGGTTTGCATATGTTCATACATTAGATAGGGAACATATACACACACTTTTTGCATATGCTCATACATCAGTAGAAATTGTTTTAAGGACAATGGATGCCCGTGTTTGATGGATTGAGTAGATGGTTTTTTGGATGGTAGGATATGCATTCTCCTTAACTTGGAGATTTCGGGGACGAAATCCTTTAAGGAGGGGAGAATGTAACACCCCGAATTTCAGTTAACACTGATATTCACTAATTACAGAATTAATAATCTCAGATGTGAGAATCAGGGGAAACGGGTTACGTCATTGTGTTCGTCTCGGAAAAATACGCGAAATAGAGTCCGAAATTTTGTAAATCGGAGTCTGTATGACCCGGTTAAGGCCCAAAGAAGTTTTCGGGAAATTTGAATTTCGAAACATGCAGAAATGGGGGCCAGGCGGGAAAACTCCCGCCCAGCCAAGTCGACTTGGCTGTCGACAGGGCTGTCGACTTGCCTGTCGACTTGGCAGTCGACAGGGCTGTCGACTTGGCAGTCGACAGGGCTGTCGACTTGGCAGTCGACAGGGCTGTCGACTTGCCCTGTCGGCTGATTCTGGCCTGGGTGCACCTGGTTGAGTTTTGGGCTGGGTTGGAGGGCTTGGGACGAAATCTGACAGACCTAAACTAACCTAGGGTTAATCTAAGGGTCTAAAACACAACCTAATCCTATAAATACACCCTAAGACTACCCTAATCCATACTAAAAATAGAATCTATGCCATCATGCCGCCAAAATGCAACTTAGAAGGAGCCTCCACTAATTAGAGAAGAGGATTGCAAGCTAATCAACTACTAATCCACCTCTACTTCAACTCTAGCAACTATCTAAGGAGCTAATCTTGGAGTTTGTGAGTTTCTATCACTTTAATAACCAATTGCTAAACTAAGTAGATGAGATGTGATGAGATCATATGGTTTTGCTTGCGGATCAATGGGTTTTAGGTCATATGTTATGATGCTAGTTTGCTAATCACTATGTTTAACACTTATTCATGATGACACTATGTTTATGCAAGTTAAGTGTTTGGGTTTATGCATGTTAAGTGGTGGGTTTTATGCATGCTAAGTATTTGGTTTTATGCATGCTAAGTGTTTGGTTTTATGCAAGTTAAATGCTTGGTTTTATGCTAGAATCATGTGTGAAATAAGTGACATGACATGCAAGTTTAACCTATGAGTTTGGATCTATAATATGCATAATCTATGCAAGTTGTTTGGATTAGTGATATGCATAACATATGCGAGTTTACCTTTGTATGTCATACATACATATGCAAGTCCATATGTAACATGTTATGCAAGTTATGTGTTTGGTTATATGCAAGTTATGTGCATGATTATATGCAAGTTCATATGTAACATGTTATGCAAGTTATGTGTTTGATTTTATGCAAGTCTATATATGACATGTTATGCAAGTTTGGTGGTTGATTATATGCAAGTAACATGTGCAAGTTTACACCTTTGTATGTCATACATACATATGCAAGTTTACCCCTTTGTATGACATAAGTACATGTGCAAGTTCATCCCTTTTAGACCTATGACATGTATGCAAGTTGACACCTTTATGATAGGTCTATTACATGAACATTTATGCAAGTTACCATCTTTATGACATATTTGATTCATGCAAGTTTGGGTTGGTTATTTATGCAAGTTGGGTTTATGGTCATGTATGCAA
Organism: Allium sativum; assembly: GCA_030737875.1. Classification (NCBI taxonomy): domain Eukaryota; kingdom Viridiplantae; phylum Streptophyta; class Magnoliopsida; order Asparagales; family Amaryllidaceae; genus Allium; species Allium sativum. The sequence goes on along the minus strand of CM060924.1, from coordinate 616,984,767 downwards.
GTTGACACCTTTTAAACCCATGATAATGCTAATGATATGCTAAGTTGAACCCATTGTGTGTATGATGAATCTCCTCTTTTAAAATATGTCATGTTAACGTATTTACGTGGGGACGATGGGGTAAAAATTAATGAACACATAAAATTGTGTGAAGTTGGTATGATTAAACATACCATAAAGTGGATGGGCATAATTGGGAATTTACCTATTAAGTTAGGTCTACCCATACTATGGAATTGGGAATTTACCTATTGAGTTAGGTCTACCCATATTTTTAAATATTTGTAATTAATTAGGGATAATTAATACAAATTATGGGGGTGATTAATTAGGTGTAATTAATCGACTAAGACATGAGGTTGGACCCTTTTGTAGCATAAGACTGCTCGGAACCGACCGGCAAATCCAGCGGCTACAAATGATTGGCCCAATGTGAGAGGTCTTAGTCATAAACTAAATACGTGACAAGTGTAAAGACACGAGGTTAGACTCTGTTATGGTGTAAGGCTGCCCGGAACCAACCGGCATATCCAGCTGCCATAAAAGACAGTCTAATGTGAGAGGTCTTTACAAAGGTTACGATCTTAATTAATTAAGAAACACTTAACCAAATTAGCATGTAGTGGGGCATGAGGGGTTAAGTGGGTGCCTTGGGTGGAATGTAGTAACTAGTGGGGGTGCCTTGGGTGGCATGAGGAAACTAGTGGGTTGCCTTGGGTGGCAATAGAAAATACGATTAGAATACTTAACCAAAGTGGAACATGTAATTAAACATGATTAAAGGGTTAAGTAAGTGCCTTGGGTGGCATGTGGGAATCAAGTAAGTGCCTTGGGGGCATGTGGAAATCTAGTGGGTGCCTTGAGTGGCAATTAAAATATGATTAAAAGACTTAACCAAAATTTATAACATGTAAGTGGACATGGTTAAAGGGTTAAGTGGGATTCACTAGAAATGACAAGCTTAGGTGGGTAGCTTGTGGGGGCCCATTTCAACCAATATCCCAAACGTATATTTGTGGGCTCGACCCAAGTCGAGGACGGGACACACATATTGGGCTTGACTGTAAAAGGCCAAAACGGGTTAGCGGTGGCAACGCAAGTCTAACGGGTTTCATATGCGTGTGTGGACCCGGGCTGGTAAGTAAGACGTTGTTGCATCGTGTAGGTATAAGCCGTGCACCGTTGATATTATCAGGTTGCCACTTTGGGGAATGATACACCCCACTGTGGGGCCAGCACGGGTATCTACGTTAGGGAGCCGATCGCTTGGGGAGTAGTGGGTACACCTAGTGGAGATAGGGGCAGACGGCACCTATGTAGTCAGCTAGGGGTACACGAAACTACTATTAAAAATTACTAAGTACACTTAGTGGGATCAACCTTAAGTAGGAATTACCCTTGGGTGGGTAGAACTGGTGTGGTGCAGTGTTGGAATTACCCTTGGGTGGGTAGATCTGGGGTGGTGCAGTGTAGTAATTATCCTTGGGTGGGTAAATGCGTCTTTACGGTTATCTTAGTTCATCCTAAGTCTAGTTGGCTGCTTAGTGTAGCCATTTATCCCCAGTCGTTACCGTATATCAAGCTTATGTCTTACTCTGGTTACTTTAATGATTGTATTGTTAAAGTTATAGGACTCGCTCAGACTTATGTCTGATCCCGTTGTTTTTATCTTTTTCCCAACCCTCAGGTTATCAGAGTGGGCCTAGCACTAGTGGGCTTTGATCAGACTGCTTTATCTATCTTTTGGAGCTTGGACCGTGGATGTAAAGCTCAGTTTATCTTTTCTATTATGGCTATTAAGTTATGTAGTGGGATTATGTACTTTTGTTTTATCAGGATGGATATTATGTACTTGACTCTTGTTTATGGTTTTGGTGTAACCAAACATGTTTTACTTTCCACTGCAATGAAATGATGTTTTAAATTCTCAAGTATTACTTATATCTGTCTTGTTGTAATTTTTCTGTTCTATATTCACTTAAAATACTCCACCGATGTTATGGCATTCCCTTAGTGAGTGACCGTAGCGGGTGTGGGGTGTTACACTTTCTTTCTTATATTCATTATAAAAATGAATAAAATCGATATAAATATCGTTCACGTCAAAATGGCGTCAATCTAATCAACACGGCTTTTATTCAACACATGAATGTTTATTTTATTCAACACATGAATATATTCTATTCAACACATGAATATTTATTATATTCAACATATGAATTTATTTCTATTCAACACATGAATTTATTTACTATTCAACACATGAATTTATTTCTACTCAACACATGAATTTATTTTCTATTCAACACATGAATTTATTTTTATAATATTCCTTATTTTCCAAATCGGAATGAGGCTCAATCAATTACCATATAAGGTTAATTATATGGATTTTCTACAACACATGAATTTATTTTTATAATATTCCTTATTTTCCAAATCAGAATGAGGCTCAATCAATTACCATATAAGGTTAATTATATGGATTTTCTACAACACATGTATATAACAACAACGATAAATCATCAACCATCATCCAGAGTGCACCACACAACTGCATAAACATTAACTATAAAAAATTAACGCTTACAGTCTGTCAACCCATCGATTGACATACAACTAAACAATCGGGATTAGCGTACGTCAAATATCATTCCAATACCCGTGTGGGGTTTTCACATCAACAAACACAGATTTTTATTTGTGCAGTTGGACGATGTGTAAAATTTATCGTCCCAATCAATATCAGTCAAATCGGTGTACATAAATAAGTCGTTCGATTTGTAAATGAATATTTATTTTACTTCAACACATGAATATATATTTTACTTCAACACATGAATATATATTTTATTTTAACACATGAATATATATTTTACTTCAACACATGAATATATATTTTACTTCAACACATGAATATATATTTTACTTCAACACATGAATATATATTTTATTTCAACACATGAATATATATTTTATTTCAACACATGAATATATATTTTCTTATATATTTTATTTCAACACATGAATATATATTTTATTTCAACACATTAATATATATTTTCTTTCAACAAATGAATATATATTTTCTTTCAACACATGAATATATATTTTATTTCAACACATGAATATATATTTTATTTCAACCCATGAATATATATTTTCTTCCAACCCATGAATATATATTTTATTTCAACCCATGAATATATATTTTATTTCAACCCATGAATATATATTTTATTTCAACACATGAATATATATTTTCTTTCAACACATGAATATATATTTTATTTCAACACATGAATTTATATTTTATTTCAACACATGAATATATATTTTATTTCAACACGTGAATATATATTTTATTTCAACAAATGAATATATATTTTATTTCAACACATGAATATATATTTTATTTCAACACATGAATATATATTTTATTTCAACACATGAATATATATTTCACACATCACAATCAATTTTCACAACACACAAAATCAAACAATTCGTACATGGTCTGTGGACGACGGGTGTCGGGTGCTCTAAGCACCGTCTGCATCCTAGTATATATTTCAACTAGAAATCAAAATAAAAGTGAGGAGTTCTCACCTTTGGGATCCACTCCGCCATTCTTTATTTCTGAATGGTTTTGAATTTTGATTCATTTCCAATCGGTCTCCTCGCATCAGTTTCACACGATTTTCATATTAAAAATCGTATTTTTATTTCAACGCTACATATATAAAAATCATATTTTTATAACGGTGCTTATAGTATAAAAATCATATTTTTATACCGCTAACTTCATAATAAAAACCGCCTTTTTATTTCAATATATATATAAAAATTATATTTTTACTACGCTACTTCCTTTATAGAAATTATATTTTAACTTCAACTCTACATAGATAAAAATCACTTTTTTATCGCTTCTTCATATAGATAAAAATCATAACTTTATCACTTCGTTTGCTAACTAAAAATCAGAACTTTGTTTAAATAAAAATCAATTTTTTTATTCATTAAAAATCTAGCTTTTTGTTCATTAAAGACCAGATATTTTCTTCATTAACATAACTATCATAAAAAAGAACAAAACTATATATTGTAAAAAGGGACACTCACAGTAGAAAGAGGGAGGAAGAGCGGCGCTCTGTGGCTCGTGGTGGTGGCAGGGAGGGGATCATAGCGCCTCTGGCCAGCGGTGGTGGTGCTGCGCGGTGGTGTAACCTGGAAGGGGGGTGCGTGCTATTCTCGATTTGTGCATGGCGGTGGGGCTCGCACGAAGAGTTGAGGAGAGGAGGAGGCTTGGGGAGGAGAGGACGGTTTGGAGGGGGGTGCGATCGTGGCGGCGTAGCCACCGGAGGGGAGGCGGCGCCATCCTTCTTGAATCGAAGGGGGAAATCGATTTTCAGAAAAGGGGGGGCTCATGAGTTATGAGAGAACAGAAAGGAGGGAGGGTTTTTTTATAAATTTTTATATTTAATTTAATATTATTAATTATCAATAAGAGTTGACTTTTCATTCAAACTCCGATTCGAACTCAACGACTGTCGCCCCTAGCGTAATACCCCCATTCCGAACACAATGGGATATGCTACGCAAGCCACTTCGAATGTTATGATCAGTTTTCATTTAAATTAAAATATAAATCATTATATTTTAAATTCAAACGCACATTTCAATTTACCGGGACCATATACAGACTCTAAAAATTCCCAAGAAATATTTTCTAGCTTCATATCGACGATACGGTCCTAACAAAACTAATTTCGTCAAATTCTGAGACCGTTTGAAAATGGTCATTTTCTGGTCGATCAAAATTGAATGAAACTGTTAGAACACGTTTTACTTCGCCACGCTCACATGAAAAATTATGAATTTTGGAATCTAGCTATAACTTGACATCACGAATTCAACAAAAGTGGTTTCGTCGAAAACAGAGCTCGTTTGCAAAATTTCCATTTTTAAGGGCCAGAATTCCATAGCGATTATTCTGAATTTTCATCTGGACGTAACTTTTGATTCCCGCTATGAAATTTTGATTTTTCGGATTCGTTGGAAAGATATTCTCGATTAGATTCTTATATTTTTGGTTTTGCTAAAATCCAGTTTATGTTTAATCCGGTACATTCATTTGAACTTTGAAATCGAATTTTCGAACTACCGCGTCATTTTCAATTCCTTTTATAATCAAAAATAAAAATTTATATTCTAATGACGATTCAAATAAGCATATACGTTCTAATTCTATTTAAAATAAATTTCTTGTCGTTATTATTTAAAATAATTCATTTTAAATATTCAGAATTCACTAAAATTGCCAAAATAAAATTTTTAAATTGACTCGGATTTCCGGGTTATTGCAATCTCCCCCACTTAAAACTTTTCGTCCCCGAAAAGGAACGAAGCCGAAAGTTGTTTTGCAAATCAACTCAACTTTCATTAATTTCATTACGGCTTAAGTTCTTCAACTTTTCAGTTTCTAAGAACTTTTCATATTTTTCAAAAATTTGAAAAGTTCCCTAAATTTTCAAAAAATTTCGCCATAACCTCCCCTGCACCGGGGACTTCGAGATATTTCAAATAGCCTCCCATGGCCCTCATCAATCCAAAAAGAAAAAGAAACAGCCAAGCGGCTAGCCAATCGGCTCTTAAAATCATCAAAAACCCAAGAAGTACAATAAACATGTACCTATTTGTCGGGCAAACAATTTTATTCTTCTGCTCTAGCATCCTTGCTATGACCTGTTCAATGTAAGTACATGTGCATGCATGCAAATGCGATAAATTTTCAATACAATCCACTATTTGGTTCAATTTGGCTAAAGGTTCAACATTTTAATTAATCAACCAATAATCAAACAACACAACCAGCAATCAATTAGTTGATTAACATTTCAAATTCATAATTTTGATATATAGTCAAAAAATCACATTCTTGGTGCCAAATCACAACAATATATTCTAACTATATTTTGGTTCTCACACCAGTCAATTGGAAATATATAGAAATCCCACTTTCGGCACTCGAATATAAATACTGATGATGCACGTGCTATCATCAGTACCATCTCCGGGCGACTAGAGTGTGACTCCATATCTATCCAGTATATTAAGACTTCAAATACACGCGGATCAAACGTATACGCAAAATCTTCATATACTGGATCGCCCAAATCAATACAAATAAATATTCAAATAGGAATAATTGAATTAAATTTTCAAAACAAAAGTTGTTTTCATTTTAAAAATATACTCTTCACACTCGTTCTAGGATACTACTGATCCTATCTCTAATGAGTCATTCTTATTGGATATTATTAATCCAATCTCTGATGAATTCTTTCGTTTGGTTCTAATGTGTCTTGTTCTCCGAGTTCCGTAAACCAAAGCTATGATACCAAATGATGCGACCCAAACTTCCCCGGTCTCCGAAGAGAAGAGAAAGAACGAATTACCGTGAGGACAAGACGAATCAGAACGCAAACAGAAGAACATTTCATTGCTTATTACAACAATTCCATTGGAATACAAGAATATACAGAGTACGAATAAATATTACACAATAAATACCAGAGATTTACAATACATTACATAGCAGCGGAAAATAATACAAAACACAACTGAAAGGAATATACGGATACAAAGCTTTCTGAATATCATTCCAGCTATAAACCAGGTTCCTGTGAATAAAAATCTGCAAAACCAAAACTACTAGCTGCCCGTGTCAAAATAAGGGCACCCAGAGTTTAGGTTAAAACAATAAACTCCAGGTCAGTCATGTGACTGGTGTGAGAACTAAAACAGTTACTAATCTTTATTTTAAAGTTAGGTAAATCAAGGGACCAAGCCGTATAACACGGAACGGGTTTCCTCCCAAGAACACCAGTGCATAAAACAACATCGCAATGATAAATAAAGAACAATGAAGCTATTATAAGACCCAGGTCCCATCACACAATGCAACACAAGCCGGAGGATAAGGTTTTTACCTTATAATAGCCAAAGAATGCTTGATACGCTAAATTTCATCTTTTATTATTACTATAAGTGAAGAAAACAATTTCAATCATAAGTATTAATCATAGACGGCATAAGTGCCCCATACCATTATGTCGCCATACTAGGCTCTACAATCAAAACCGCAAAGTCACGTATTTGCAAATTGGATTTCCATATGTGAACCGAGGCCAGAGATCGTCCTCTACCGATTCGAGACAATCTAGCCTACCAAGTCTCAGGCAAGCGCGCAGACAAGCCTTGGATCGTCAGGGCCGGTCCACCGATGTGGATTAAAATGCCTGAACACTACGTTTCCCCGCCCTTTGGGGCGTAAATGAGCCAAATGACTCCATCGGCTCCACACAGTCACCGATATATCTGAGGTGCCTCGCACCAGCAACAACCACACAGGTGAAAATAATATAAATGTCAGGGCTGGTAGGTCACTGACACCACCCTAGCTAGAAAGAAACGCATGTCCTCCCTGAGGTCCTCTCCCATTTCTGGTTCACAACCGGGGTGTGAGGCTCGTGAATCAATGCTAGACAAAGCTATGTCACACAGGCGGTGCTTTGATCATCAAGCACAAGACTTTGCTTTTCAACAAAAGCCTTGATCAATTGCCACTTAGGCATGCCACACAGGAAATTCACTCCATGCGATTGATATCCATCAATATATAACCCTTGAGCTCGTACGTCTCAGAGAAGGGCGTTAAGCAAACGAATAAATTCTCCGCCGCCAAACAGATATATATATTTAAGAGAAATCAATCACATCGAATAAAATCCAATGACACACAGTCCATTTACAAGTTCGTTCTGGGTCTAAACGAAACCGGAGGCACCTTGTACCTCGCATATCCATCGATCTCCAAGTACGTCTGGACGATCACCAACTAATTCCCTCCTCTTAGGTGTACAGCCCAATCAAGATCATTAGTAATCACCCAAACGATGTGAAGACCTCCGGTCTTCAACCACCGTCTTCATCCTCGACACCACGTCGAATCAGTTATTCAGAATGGGATAAACCCGGTCTTTCTGAATAACCCGCGTATATAATAAACAAGTGTTACACAAACACAACATACGCCTCATTCCAATTCAGAATATTCTTTTATTCAACTATTCTTATACTCTGGGAAAGGTTCCCATTAATTTTATCAAAGGTAAATTCTTCAAATTTATTCTTTAATCTTCTTTTGAATATCCATTCAAACTAGTCGGGATTAGCGAACCTCATCGAAGTAATCATTTATTTTATTTCCCAATCCCAACCTATTCATCCCATGAAGTAAAACTGGTCATACTTCATATCTAACACCACGGTGTTATCAGTAAATTCAATTACCATTTCACATTCAAATCTAGTTAAAGATTTAACTATCGCTTGGAGCAAAACCGATGATACTCCATTTCCGATCATTTCAATATAATTAAAGATTCATTAAAACTCCACTTAGTTTTAATCTTCCCAAAAATCAATATTAATGATTGCTTAACTTGGGAAATCATATCCTGTCTTTAACTGGGTTAAAGAACCAATGTCATTTAAAACGCCGTTCACTATAAACCCAAAATCACATTCCATTCCAATTCAATTATTGAAACTTCGGGTTACTTTTAAAACCCTTTCAAATCCAATTTATTTATTTCAAAAATTAATAAATTATTATTCTAGTTCAAAACTAGTTCATTTCGATAAAAATCTATTTTTATCTTTTCAAATTTGGAATTTTTTATCTCAATTCTTCACAAATCATTTATTATGATTTTACACAAATTACTACTATTTTTAATAATTTTATCAAGGCACGTACATTCGATTTCCATCAACGGCCATCGAACTGCACTTACAGCGACCTTTTCCAAATTTGATTTGGACATAATTCCAAATCTAACCGTTAGGTTTCAGATCTCTAATATTCTTAGAAAGCTCTTTTCAATACGAACCCAACGGTTCCGATTTTAGGAGAATCCGACGGTCGGATCTCCCGTAATATCCATTTGAAGTCAATGGTCGAAATTCGCGAACTGCCGCAGCGCGGTGCGTTCTATTCAGGCCATTTAATATATATATATAATATTTATATTATATATATTTCGTCGATTTACTTTCAAAACGTATTTTATAAATCTTTTTAAATTTGTTTTCGAAACGATTTCAACTTCATATTCAATTTCGAATCAAAACTGAATATTCCACATCATCCATATACAAATGATAATATTTTCAAAACGTTATATTTTGAAATCACTTTCTTTCTTATATTTATTATAAAAATGAATAAAATCGATATAAATATCATTCACGTCAAAATGGTGTCAATCTAATCAACACGGCTTTTATTCAACACATGAATGTTTATTTTATTCAACACATGAATATATTCTATTCAACACATGAATATTTATTCTATTCAACACATGAATTTATTTCTATTCAACACATGAATTTATTTCCTATTCAACACACGAATTTATTTCTATTCAACACATGAATTTATTTTCTATTCAACACATGAATTTATTTTTATAATATTCCTTATTTTCCAAATCAGAATAAGGCCCAATCAATTACCATATAAGGTTAATTATATGGATTTTCTACAATACGTGTATATAATAGCAACGATAAATCATCAACCATCATCCAAAGTGCACCACACAACTGCATAAGAATTAAATATAAATAATTAATGCTTACACAATCTGTCAACCAATCGATTGACATACAACTAAACAATCGGGATTAGTATACGTCAAATATCATCCCAATACCCGTGTGGGGTTTTCACATCAATAAACACAGATTTTTATTTGTGCAGTTGGGTGATGTGTAAAATTTATCGTCCCAATCAATATCAGTCAAATCGGTGTACATAAACAAATCGTTCGATTCGTAAATGAATATTTATTTTACTTCAACACATGAATATATATTTTACTTCAACACATGAATATATATTTTATTTCAACACATGAATATATATTTTACTTCAACACATGAATATATATTTTACTTCAACACATGAATAAATATTTTACTTCAACACATGAATATACATTTTACTTCAACACATGAATATACATTTTCTTTCAACACATGAATATATATTTTATTTCAACACATGAATATGAATATATATTTTACTTCAACACATGAATATATATTTTATTTCAACACATGAATGTACATTTTCTTTCAACACATGAATATATATTTTATTTCAACACATGAATATATATTTTATTTCAACACGTGAATATATATTTTCTTTCAACAAATGAATATATATTTTATTTAAACACATGAATATATATTTTATTTCAACACATGAATATATATTTTATTTCAACACATGAATATATATTTATTTCAACACATGAATATATTTTTTATTTCAACACATGAATATATATTTTATTTCAACACATGAATATATATTTTATTTCAACACATGAATATATATATTTCACACATCACAATCAATTTTCACAACACACAAAATCAAACAAGTCGTCCATGTTCTATGGACGACGGGTGTCGGGTGCTACTAAGCACCGTCTGTATCCTAGTATATATTTCAACTAGAAATCAAAATAAAAGTGAGGAGTTTTCACCTTTGGGATCCACTCCGCCATTCTTTATTTCTGAATGGTTTTGAATTTTGATTCATTTCCAATCGGTCTCCTCGCATCTGTTTCACACGATTTTCATATCAAAAATCGTATTTTTATTTCAACGCTACATACATAAAAATCATATTTTTATAACGGTGCTTATAGTATAAAAATCATATTTTTATACCGCTAACTTCATAATAAAAACCACCTTTTTATTTCGATCCATATATAAAAATTATATTTTTACTACGCTACTTCCTATATAAAAATTATATTTTTACTTCAACTCTACACAGATAAAAATCACTTTTTTATCGCTTCTTCATATAGATAAAAATCATAACTTTATCACTTCGTTTGCTAACTAAAAATCAGAACTTTGTTTAAATAAAAATCAATTTTTTTTATTCGTTAAAAATCTAGCTTTTTGTTCATTAAAGATCAGAAATTTTCTTCATTAGCATAACTATCATAAAAAAAAAGAACAAAACTATATATTGTAAAAAGGGACACTCACAGTAGAAAGAGGGAGGAAGAGGGGCGCTCTGTGGCTCGCGGTGGTGGCAGGGAGGGGGTCGCAGCGCCTCTGGCCAGCGGTGGTGGTGCTGCGCGGTGGTGTCACCTGGAAGGGGGTGCGTGCTATTCTCGATTTGTGCATGGCGGTGGGGCTCGCACGAAGCGTTGAGGAGAGGAGGAGGCTTGGGGAGGAGGGCGGTTTGGAGGGGGTGCAATCGTGGCGGCGTAGCCACCGGAGGGGAGGCGACGCCATCCTTCTTGAATCGGAGGGGGAAATTGATTTTCAGAAAAGGGGGGCTCGTGAGTTATGAGAGAACAAAACGGAGGGAGTTTTTTTTTTTTATAAATTTTTATATTTAATTTTATATTATTAATTTTCTATAAGAGTTGACTTTTCATTCAAACTCCGTTTCGAACTCAACGACTGTCGCCCCTAGCGTAATACCCCCATTCCGAACACAATGGGATATGCTTCGCAAGCCAATTCGAACGTTATGATCAGTTTTCATTTAAATTAAAATATAAATCATAATATTTTAAATTCAAACGCACATTTCAATTTACCGGGACCACATACGGACCCTAAAAATTCCCAAGAGTTATTTTCTAGCTTCATATCGACGATACGGTCCTAACAAAACTAATTTCGTCAAATTCCGAGACCGTTTGAAAAATGGTCTTTTTCTGGTCGATCAAAATTGACTGAAACTGTTAAAACACGTTTTACTTTGCCACACTCACATATTGATTTAAAAAATTATGAATTTTGGAATCTAGAAATAACTTGACATCAAGGATCCAATAAAGGTAGTTTCGTCGAAAACAGAGCTCGTTTGCAAAATTTCCATTTTAAGGGCCAAAATTCCATAGCGATTATTCTGAATTTTCAACTGGACGTAACTTTTGATTCCCGCTATGAAATTTTGATTTTTCAGATTCATTGGAAAGATATTCTCGATTAGATTCTAATATTTTTGGTTTCGCTAAGATCCGGTTTATTTTGAATCCTGTACATTCATTTGAACTTTAAAATCGAATTTTCGAACTACCGCGCCATTTTCAATTCCTTTTATAATTAAAAATAAATATTTATATTCTAACGACGATTCAAATAAATATATACGTTCTAATTCTATTTAAAATAAATTTTTCGTCGTTATTATTTAAAATAATTCATTTTAAATATTCAAAATTCACTAAAATTGCCAAAATAAAAAATTTAAATCGGCTCGGATTTCCGGGTTATTACATTGGGTTTCCTTATCCCGTTTTTAACTCATACCAAGGTGTGAGGCTCGCGAATTGACGCTATACGCAAAGCTATGCTATATTAAAGTCGTGCTTTGATCATCAACCACAAGATTCTGCTTTTCAACAGAAGCCTTGATCATTTGCATCTCAGCATGCCACACAGGCAATTCATGTCATGCGACTGATATTTATTGATATACAATCTCTGAGCTCGTACGTCTCAGAGAAAGGCGTTAAGTAAGAGAATAAATTCTCCACCGCCAAATAGATATATATTTAATAGAGATCAATCAATACAGAATAAAATCCAATGTCAGACACACATTCATTTACAAGTTCATTCTGGGTCTGAACGAAACTGAAGGCACCTTATTCCTCGTCCCATATGTCCAATAAAGGAGAGAGGTCCTCGCATATCCGGTCAATCTCCAAGTACATATGGAACGATCACCACTTATTACCTTGTCATGGGTGTACAACCCAATCAAGACATCAGTAATCATCTAAACGATGTGAAGACCTCCGATCTTCAACCACCGTCTTCATCATCGACATATCGTCGAATCAGTTATTCAGAATGGGTATAAACCCGGCCTTTCCGAATAACTCGTGTATATAACAAACAAGGGCAATAAAAACACAACATACGCCTCATTCCAATTCAGAATATTCTTTTATTCAAATATTCACATCCATAAGGATATGTTCCCATTAATTTTATCAAAGATAAATTCTTTAAAATTTATTCTTTAATCTTCCTTTGGATATCATTCAAACCATGTTAAGGTTTCCAAACTAGTCGGGATTAACGCACCTTACCGAAGTAATCATTTATTTAATTTCCCAATCCCAACCAATTCATCCCATGGAGCAAAACTGGTATTGCTCCATAACTAACACCATGGTGTTATCGGTAAAATTAATTACCATTTCCCGTTCAAATCTAATTAAAGATTTAACTATAGCTTGGAGCAAAACTGGTGCTACTCCATTCTCGATCATTTCCCGAATTTGATAATTTAAATTATCAAATTCTCTTTTCAATCTAATTAAAGATTCATTAAAACTCCACTTAGTTTTAATCTTCCCAAAAATCAATATTAATGATTATTTAACTTTGGAAACACTAACATATCGCATCGACAATCTACACTGTACTATTGATTTTTGCCGATATATAACCTCTAAGCTCGTACGTCTTAGAGAAGGGTATTAAGCAAGAGAACAAATTCTCCGCCACCAAACAGATATATATTTTGCAAAGATCAACCATACAGTTCAAAATACAATGTTAGACATGTAATCTTGTCTTTAACTGGGTTAAAGAACTAATGTCATTTAAAACACATTACACAATAAACCTAAATAACATTCCATTAATTATGGAATCTTCACGGAAAACAAATCACTATATATAATCGGTATCAATTTCCGTATCCGACTAGTAATATAAATGGAATAACGACAAAGCCTTTTAAATTCCATATATATTATTAGTCTTCCTCCACAGAAGCTCAATTTGATTATTATCAAATCGAATTTCATTCCATTGTAATTAAATCTTACTTAATTGGAAACTTTATTTTGGAAAAATTCCATTAAATCTTAATAAAAGATTTATATATTCCAAATCACATTTCACTGTAAATCGATTAAAGAACGAATGTTGTTAAAAACACAGTTCACAATAAATCCAATTCACATCCCATTTTATTCCAATTAAATAATAATTAACTGGAAACCCTAATAATCTTAATTAAAAGATTTATTCTTTTCACACGGGTTTAAGAACAGTGTTAATGAAGATACCATTCACGACAAACCCGAAATCCAATTCAGTATTAAATACAAGGCTCTGAATAGAAATTATATCGGCTTATATTCAATATCAAATTCTGAAATCAACAAATATCGTATTGGGAATAACAATATATATATCTTCCAAATTCCTCCACAATATCCGTATAATCACGAAATCAAATATTAAAATATTCCGAAGATAATTTCGATTCAAATACATTCCAATTCATATATTGGAAATTCTTCTTGTTTTTAAAACCATTTCAAATCCAATTTATTTATTTAAAAATTTTGGGTTTATAATTCTCGTTCATAACTAGTTCATTTCGATAAAAAAATATTTTTATCTTTTCAATTATGGAATTTTTCATCCCAATTCTTTCTAAATCATTTATCATGATTTTACACAAATTATTGGTATTTTTAATAATTTTATCAAGGCCCGTATAGTCGATTTCCATAAACGGCCATCGAACTACACCATCCTTTTTCAAATTTTATTTGGACATAATTCCAAACCCATCCGTTAGATTTCAAATCTCTTGTATTCGTTGGAAAGGTCTTTTCGATACGAACCCAACGGTTCCGGTTTTAGGAGAATCCGACGGTCGGATCTCCTGTAATGTCTATTCGACGTCAATGGTCCAAATTCGTGAACTGCCGCGATGCGGTGCATTTTATTCAGGCCATTAAACATATATATTATATATATTTCATTGATTTCCATTTAAAACGTATTTTTAAATTGTTTTAAATTCGTTTTCAAAATGATTTCAACTTCATATTCAATTTTAAATCAAAATTGAATATTCCACATCATTAATATATAAATGATAATATTTTCAAGACATTAGATTTTGTAATCACTTCCTTTTCGATATTCATTATAAAAATGAATAAAATCGATATAAATATCGCTCACGTCAAAGCGGCGTTAATCTAATCAACACAGCTTCATATATTTAGATATTTTCATGTCCATCCCAAATCGGACATCAAAATCATATTTTGTTCCATTACTGAATATTATTTTAAAATATTAGTTATTTTAAAATATTCATACTCGTCATTTTAAAATATTCTTTCATTTAAAATATTTGTTCTTTCCGAATTTGAATCAGACACAGTCAATTACCATATAATTTTATTAATATGGATTTTGTACACACATGTACACAACGATCATCAAACACAGTCAACCATCGTCCAAAGTGCATTACACAACTGCATAAGCGTTAAATATAAATAATTGATGCTTACAACAGTCTGTCAACCCATCGATTGACATACAACTAAATATTGGGATTAGTGTACGTCCAATATCATTCCAATACCCATGTGGGGTTTTCAAACAACAAACACTGATTATTATTTGTGCAGTTGGGCGATGTGTAAAATATATCGTCCCAATCAATATCAGTCAAATGTGTGTACATAAACAAATCATTCGATTTGTAAATGGATATTTATTTTATTTATATACACATTGAAAATTATATTTTTAACTATAAAATATTTATTTATACAATAAAAATGATATTTTTATTGTTCTAACATTTTAGAAGATTTCAGCAGCATAACGGCGCGATACTAGAACCAGAATAAGGTCTATTCTTATCTATCGCCTACTAATGGCTCGTGCCATGTACATACCAATTCTAATCAATTCATTTCACCCAAACAACCAAATTCAAACAAATAATCTAATCAACCAAGTAACCAACCAAACCTGGTTTCAAACAAAAGTGTCGGGTGCTACTAAGCACCGTCTGCATCCTAGTATATATATTTAATTAGAAAATAAATTAAAGTGAGAAGTTCTCACCTTCGGGATCCACTCCTCCATTCCTTATTTCTGAATGGTTCGGATTTGGATTTGATACCCATCAGTTCCATCGCAATCTGTTTCACACGATTTTTATATAAAAAGTCACATTTTTATTTCAATGCTACATATATAAAAATCATATTTTTATAATATTATCTATATAATAAAAATCATATTTTTATAATGCTACTATATAAATAAAAATCATATTTTTATAACGCTACTATATAAATAAAAATCATATTTTTATAACGCTACTATATAAATAAAAATCGTATTTTTATTTCAAATCTATATATATAAAAATCGTATTTTTATAGCGTTACATGTATAGAAGAGATTATACTTTTATAGTATAAAAAAACATATCTTTATATTTACAAAAGTCATACTTATATAAACGATATTCCTAATTTAAGATCGCATTTTCATTTATATAAAAATCACTTCTTTTTACCGTTGTTATGTATATAAAAATCATATTTTTATTTTGCAACAATATACGTAAAGATCGTATTTTTATTTCAACGCTATATGTATAAAAGTCATATTTTTATAACGTTATCTATATAATAAAAAAGCATATTTTTATATTAAAAATCATATTTTTATAATGTTATCTATATAATAAAAATCATATTTTTATATTGAAAATCATATTTTTATATAATTAAAAATCAAAACTTTAATTACATAAAAATCGTAACTTTAATTAAATAAAAATCACATTTTTTAATTACATAAATAATTAAAAATAAAATAAAAACTCACATTTTCTTTGCACAAATCAAAGCTTTGTTGCTGGAGGGGGGGTGTTCACGCCGGCATTGGGTCTGGAGGGTCGGAGGATGGCCACGCAGGTGGTGGCGGGTTCTAGGGTTTCAGGGGTGGTTTAGGTGGAAGAAGGAGGGAGAAACGTGCAAGGGGAAGGGAAGAGGGTTGCTTTGTCCATGGAGGCCGACAGAGTGGTGGGCGGTGCGCCTGATGGCGGCGACGCGTTTGAAGGGGGGTGTCGCGTGGGTTACGGGAATATCGTGTTTGGGGGGCGGGTGCGGGTTTTTGAGAAGTCTGATCGAAGAAAATGAATTTGGGGGGGGGGGGTATATATAGATTATATGTTTATTTATTATTCTCTAAAAGTTACCTTTTTAAATCGAACTCTAAATTGAACCCACCGACTGTCGCCCCTAGCTAATTATCCTCATTCCGAACGCAATGAGATATATTTCGTAACTCAATTCGGCTGTTACGATTAGTTTTCGCTAAATTTGAAATATAAATCATTATATTTTAAATTCAAACGCACATTTTAATTTACTGGGACCACATGTTGACTCCAAAAATCGCAGAAAAATAAATCTGGCTATGTTTTAACGATACGGTCCTAACGAAACTAATTTCATCGAATTTAGAGACCGTTTGAAAAACGGTCATTTTCTAGTCGATTAAATTCAAACTGAATTGACCAAACACATTTAAATTCACCACGCTCACATATTGATTCCAGAAATTATGAAAATTGGAATCAAGCAATATCTTGACATTCTGGATTCAACAAAAGTGGTCTCGTCGAAAAACGGAGGTCGTTTGCAAAATATTTATTTTTAAGGGCTTTATATTATATAAATTCCATAGCGACTATTCTGAATTTTCAACTGAACATAACTTTTTATTCCCGCTATGAAATCTGGATTTTTCAGATTCCTTGGAACGATATTTTCAAATAGATTCAAATATTTTTGGTTTCACCAAAATCCGGTTTGTTTTGAATGCTGTATATTCATTTGAAATTTGAAATCGAATTTTCAAACTACCGCGCAATTTCCAATTCCTTTTATTATTAAAAATATATATTTTATATTCTATCTTCGACTTAAATAAATATATACGTTCTAATTCTATTCAAAATAAATTTCTAGTCATTATTTAAAATAAATCATTTTAAATATTCAAAATTTATTAAAATTGCCAAAATAAAAATTTTAAATTGGTTCTGATTTTCCGGATTGTTACACATATGATATGTCATTTTACTCACCTAAAATCTACACGGACATTAGTAAAGAATATACCTTGAGTCTCTGAGTCCAAATTATTGTATTAATTCACAATCAATTGGTAACCTGTAATACTTTTTTTGGTTAATTTGTACCTAAACCATGAAATATCACACTAGAAACTTTGAGCTTTTTTGATTTCATTTGTATAACATACATGCCTACTACCTATATACATATATATATTTTTACTATTATTGCTTGATCCTTAAAAAAAGTAAATGTGAAAATGATAACTTGATCTTATTTAATCGATTAATTCTTTAATATATGTAATGTTATTTCTTATTCCAATATATATATATATATTCTCCAATATAAATAGTTGGGTATAGGTTCTCTGCTTATGATATATGTAAATACATATATTATTGGAGCAAGTTTATTACGCATAAATATTATTATCTCACTTTTGCTGCATCATGCATGTGCATGTTATAACTATACGATTATTGTTTTGCATGTATAAAAATTATTTTTCGTTTTTATATTTAATACCAGATGAATTGGTAAGAAAATAATCAAATGAATGCTTGAAATTACAAGCAGAAGGTCATTAGTTTGAACCTGCATACGTTCAGATTTCATATGTAAGTAACAGAAACAATGAACAAATTGCACTTGCTTTTGTTGGATACGTGGTGAACAAATGTTAATAAAGGCAACACAAAGATAAGCTTCAGTGTTGCATTGTTTAAATTATAAGGTAAAAAAGTGTATTAAAAGCAATTACCAGTAGCAATGACATGATCAGTTAATGCAACTATGTAAACATGGAACATAACTAAATGGGAAGAGGAGTCGAGAAGTATTAATAAATTAGTTCTTAAAAGGGTTTACCACGTGCATACGCTACGATTGGCCACTTACGTGGTATTTACAGATCGGGTTAGGTGCATTAAGGAGGTTTTACGGGCTCCGGCCGGTTGCTCACAAACAAATTCAAAATAAATAAATAATAAACTAGTTCTTTTGCTTCTTTTCCCGGTGTTTGTTTGCATATGTTGCGAGATCATTGCCCACATCCTGCGGTCTTTTCCCGGTGTTTGTTTGCATATGTTGCGAGATCATTGCCCACATCCAGCGGTTAAGTTACCAAAAAGGTGTTAGGTAGAAATTTTTAGTTGTATAACACAAAACGTCAATGGCAGACGTAATATGATATGCATATAGGTAGAAGTATTAATCAGTTGAGAACGCGTAAACAATATTATATGTATGTAAAAAAATGATTTTGTACATGGATTATAATCCCTCGCGTAAGCACCTTTTTAGTTTACTTTATATCAAATGCATAAGGTATTATATTAGCTTCACAGTTAATAACCTATTATAAAAACAATGAAGTAAAACATAGTTATTTGCTCATAACTCGAATAATTCCTCTTAAAAAAGCAAAGCCCATGGGCTCCGCACCAATTGTTCTGTCCTCAAATTCAGTGTCTCTCGTGTCTCATTCAATCAGAGTCCTCTGATTTTCACCTTTTTTACTTAAACTCCTGAATTGTTGGGGGACTTAAATGAAAAATAGCGGAAACCAGAGGATCTGATTGGAGAGACACGGGGGGACAGTGGGAATGAGGACAGAAGAATTGGTCTCCATGCGCTCTTGGTTGGAGTTGTTCTGTGTTTATTCCATTCACAGTTCACATATGGTGAACAAACTTGAATACATTATATGTCTTATTAGAATAATCAAAATGATAATGGAGTTGTCACTTCCTGTTTGAAAAAAAAATGGGCTAGATATTTGTTCTGTCAGTAGATAATACACCTTTTATCTTATTATTAAAGATATAATCAATATTATAGTTGGATTAAAATCTTAGGTATTTGTGTAATCCGTAGAAAGTTCATGCAAAGGTGTATCAAAATCCAAAGATGTAGAATGTAGGGTCACATTTATGAAAGTTCGTTAACATTGTGCAGTTAGTCATAAATATTGAAGAAAGACTGACTGAAGGAAAAACCTGCAATAAAATATCAGAGAAGAAAATTTATCATAGATAAAAGCTTTTATTATTTATGTTACTTTGAACTGATTTAACTAAACGCATATACCAAAATGCACATGAAAATATATAACTAGCATTTAACTAATATCACTAATGAGCAAATGCCTAACCGACCTACTTAGCACGTAAAATGTTTAAATGATCACCAAATCAGCATGATCAGTTTATATTTTAATCAATGGTCGATTATGGAAATTGTTAATTGTTTCCATGAGCATTAATGCATAAATGAAAATGCATGGAGTCATGAGTTCTGCGTTTGATTTTGGTTTATATTTCAAACATAAAATACAAGAATCGCTTTTAATAAGATATTTATGATTTGGACCATTTTCCCTGGTAATTAAGATTAGTTTCTATAATCTAATAAGACGATAAATTCATTCCTTTTTTATTATCTTTTGCAGTTTAGATCTTTTCTGAAGTTGACTAATTAATACTGATCCAAAATAAACAACTTCGGCTTCTTTATTTTAAACTACTTACCTTTGGGTTTTCACTATAATTTTCACCTTGTTATGTCAATTTCATAAAATTCGTTTGTCCCAAACAACAATCGCATATTATCTTAGGATTTTTGGAGTTTAATCCAGTTTGTCTGATTCTGAAAAACAACATTATGTACATATACTGATATACACATATTAATTAAGATGTTAATGTTATGGTAACTTGGTAAAGCTAGGTTTTTTTTAATATAAAAAAACATTTTCTCTATATGTCATTGATGTTATAAACAGTGGCGGAGCCACTCTATGCTCAGCTAGGGCACAAGCCCTAGCTCAAAATTTGTAACTTCTATGTAAAATTTGTAATATTGACCCAACTGAAAGGATTTGTTGGGCACTTTTTGCTTTGTCCCCACCTGAAAATAATCTTGCGCTCTGCTACTGGTTATAAATATCCATCGCATTATTTCATGTTAAAATTGGTGATGCTAAATCAATAAAAGAAGATTTCTCTTGTGGGAAGAAATGATAGATAACTTGGATGCCAAGTATACTTGGAGGTAAAGAAAAATTGGGCATAAAGTAATAAATATCTTGGGTGCCAAGTTTACTTGGAGATCAAGTAACTTGGGCATGAAGTAATTGGTCTTATAAAAGGGGCCTAAAGGGGTGAAGGAAAGACAATTAAATGGAACTAAATTTAATTCATTCATTCTATCTCTTCTAATTTCTTCAACTCTTTATCTCCACAAATAAAATTCTATAGTGAATTGAGTGACCATTGTAATCAATCTCTTGTACACTGCATTGGTGTTAATAAAAGGCTCTCTCTCAAGTGGACGTACACTATCAAGTTGTCAGTGGAACCACTATAAATCCTTGTGTGATTTATTTTTTGTTATTGCCCAATTATTTATCTTGTGTGGTGATTGTGATTGCCTTTGGATTGGGTTGAGATTGTCTTTGATATTGATTGATTGTTTTTGCATGTTAACCACAATCTCGTCTTCCGCTAATTTAGGGATCTTTAATTTGAGCGGTCTTGAATCAAAATTTCTCCACAACATTTGGTATCAGAGCATTGGTGTTGGTAGATAGCTATAAAAATGTTGGAATCAGATTCAAATAATGTCTCAATAGTTCGTCCAAGTGGTGTAGCTCCTTATATACGTGGGTCATATGCAGCTTCTGGTTCACAATTGGTTATCGACAAGTGGAATGGCGATAATGATTTCGAAAAGTGCCAATGGAAGATGAAAGCGGTTATTAGGCGGATTTGGGTACATCAGGTAGTGTTTGATACACATTTATTGCCAGCGGACATCTCAGATGTGGAGAGAGAAGAAATGGAAGAGTGGGCATTCACTACACTTCAACTTGCCATGGGGAAAAATGTTATTTTCGAAATTTATGGTGAGACGACTGCTAAAGTTATTTGGAACAAGTTGGAGGAGTTGTATATGAAGAAATCACTCACAAATTGACTGATCTTATTGCGGACTTTCTTTACCTCCAAGATGAAGGAAGGAACTTCGCTAAAGGCGCACTTGAATGTGTTTGATAATTTGCTAATGAAGATGAAGGCGGTAGATTTGAAGATTGGGGAGGAGCAGAAGGCGATGGTATTGTTATGTTCATTGCTTGAACGCTATACTAGGTTCTCAAATAGTTTGATCTATGGTCGGGATATATTGACTCTAAATGATGTCAAGACGGGTCTTCTTAGTGAGGAATTGTGAGATCAGATGAAGGAGCTGAGTGATGGTAGTAGTGGTGCAGGTAATGGTCAAGGTTTATTTGCGGAGAAAGAAAAGACAGAGAAGAAGGCAAACTGGGGGTGTTCTAAGTCTAAGAAGTCTGGTGAAAGAGGAAAATCAAAGGAAAGAAATGGCAAGTGCTTTATATGTAAGAAACCTGGCCACTGGAAGAATGATTGTCCAAACAAGGGGAAGAAGGAAGTAGCATCTTCATCAGTTGCGGTGGAGAGAGATGTTGGTGGACAGAGAGATGTTTTATCGGCTGTAGCATCGGATGTTTCGGACAACAAATGGGTGCTTCATTCGAGGGCTTCCTATTACATGATGCCTAATAGGAATTGTTCTTCTTATGTTGAACGGGAAGGAAATTCAAATTGTATGGGAAATGGTGCAGTTTGCAAGTCGAAAGGCATCGGATCCATGCAAATTTGGATGTTTGACGAAGTGGTTCGTTCTCTCACTAATATGCGCTATGTTCCGGGACTACTGAAGTCACTTATCTCTTTGGGACAATTGGATTCTTTAGGTTGCAAGATCACCATTGAGAGTGATAGCTTGAGGGTTTCGAAGGGTGTGCTTGTGGTTATGAAGGGTGCTAGAACTCATGGTATTTATTTGCTTCAAGCAGTGATCGTGGAAGGCGAAACTTGTGTCAGTGTTGATAGTTCTTATGACTTAGATGTGACACGGCTGTGGCATTTGAGATTGGGTCATGTCTCGGAGAAGAGTTTAGCTGTTCTTCGTCGAAGGGAGATGATTAATGGTGAGAGTTTCAGAAGTTGGAGTTTTGCGAGGAATGTGTCATGGGGAAGCAAACTAGAGTGTCATTCAGTGAAGGAAACATGATTCAAGAGGAATTCTTGAGTATGTGCACACGGATGTTTGGGGGCCAGCGCCTGTAGCTTCTTTGGGAGGAGCAAGATATTATATTTCTTTCATTGATGATTTTTCTCGAAAGGTTTGGGTGTATGTAATGAAGGCCAAGCCGGAGGCATTTGCAAGATTCAAAGAATGGAAGGCTCTTGTCGAGAATGAGAGTGGAAAGATTTTGAAGGTGCTTAGGTCGGATAATGGCAGCGAGTATGTTTCCGGAGAGTTTCTAAATTTTTGCAAGCATCGTGGTATTCAGGGTCATTTTACTACACCGGGAGATCCGCAATCTAATGGAGTGGCAGAGATAATGAATTGAACTCTACTAGAGAAAGCTTGATGCTTGAGATTGACATCGGGTTTGTCTAAGGGATTTTGGGCCAAATCTTTGTCAACCGCGGTGCATATTATTAATCGATTTACGTGCTCGGCTATGATAACAAAATTCCGGAGGAAATGTGGAAAGGGAAGTGCGTTGACTTGAGTTATCTTCGGGTATTTGACAATCCAGTTTATGTGCTTGATCCGAGGAATGATAAGCTCTCACCTAGAGCTTTCGATGTGATTTTTCTCGGTTATATGGATGGCGTCAAAGGCTATCGGATTTGGAATCCGAAAACGAAGAAGTCTATGGTTCCTCGTCATGTTGCTTTTGATGAGTCGGTTATGTTCAAGGAGAATGAAGGCTCATCGGATATTCCGAATTTGGTTCATGGTGAATCAAAGGAGAAGGAAATTATTCCCACTTTAAGGCCTAGAGAGAGTAGAGCTATTGGGGGGTGCTTGCGAGGTGAATGCGGTTGATGTTACATCACATAGTCTACAGGATTCCTCTAGTAGTGTTGGTGATGTGCGCGAGCCTAGAGAAGATTCAGTTCAAGGTGGAGCTAAAGGAAGACCGGGTGATGGTATTGCTACTCTGGTAAATCGCCACTCTATAAGGCCACCCGAAAGATATGGGGATTGGAACTATCTTAGCTTTTGTGAGAATTTGGACCATGCTCTTCATGTAGTCCAAAATGAGCCGATGGACCTTGATTACGTCATGGATTCGAGTGATAGCTCGAAATGGATTTGCGCCATGGAGGAAGAGATGCAATTGTTGACGAAGAACCAGACCTGGGAATTGGTTTCACTTCCTCAAGGAAACGTGCTATTGGGTGCAAATAGATATATAAGGTGAAAGATGATGGAAGATACAAAGCTATGCTAGTGGCTAAGGGGTTTGCACAGAGCAAAGGAAATGAGTATAATGAAATCTTCGCACTGGTTGTGAGGCATACTTCTACCCGGATATTACTTGCCATAGTTGTTATTCACGACTTGGAGTTAGAGCAACTAGATGTGAAAACCACTTTCTTGCATGGAGACTTGGATGTAGACATCTACATGGAGCAACCGGAAGGGTTTGTTGTAGAAGGTAAGTCAGAACTAGTTTGCAAGTTGAAGAAATCACTATATGATTTGAAGCAATCATCAAGGCAATGGTACAAGAGATTTGATCATTTCATGCTTGAAAGTGGCTTCCATTGAAGCATCGAGGATGCTTGTGTTTATTTCAAGAGTTTAGGAAATGATTGTTGGGTGTATTTACTCTTATATGCGAACGATATGCTCATTGCTTCTACGGACAAGGCAGAAATCAACAAGTAGAAATTGAAATTAAAGGCGGAGTTCGAGATGAAAGACCTTGGAGAAGCAAAGAAGATTTTGGGAATGGAGATTGAAAGGGATCGAAAGCATTTTGAGTTGAAATTGACTCAAAAGGAATACATTAGAAAAGTGCTTTGTCGATTTAGCATGGAAGATGCAAAGGCATCAAATACACCTTTACCTTTGCATGTAAAGCTTTCGAGTAAGGGATCACCTACCGAGGAGAAAGACAAGACTTATATGGCAAAGGTGTCATATGCTAGTGCGGTTGGAAGTTTGATGTATGCCATGGTGTGTACAAGACACGATATTGCAAATGCCGTCGGGATGGTTAGTCGGTTCATGGATAATCCGGGGAAATCGCATTGGGAATCAGTAAAGCTTATCCTGAGATACTTGAACGGTATAGCATCTCATGGTCTTGTTTTTGGGAGTATTAAAGAGAAGAATTGCATATTGGTTGGTTAATGTGATTCGGACTACGCCGGTGATAGGGATCGGAGAAAATCAACTTCTGGGTATGTCTTCACTCTTAGTGGTACAACCATAAGTCGGAGATCGATATTGCAGACCGTAGTTGCTTTATCCTCTATGGAGGCGGAGTTGACAGTTGTGGTAGAGGCAGCAAAGGAAGCACTATATTTGAAGCGACTGTTGTGTGACTTGGGGTTTGAACATGACATTGTTGATGTTGAATGTGATAACCAAAGTGTTATTCATTTGGCGAAGAATTTGGCATTTATCTCACGGACGAAGCATATTGAAGTGGGGGAGTCATTACTAGTAGCCACGGACGAAGACAAGCAAGTATGCCTTCGGAAAGTGCACACAAAGGATAACGCGGCGGGCATGTTCACTAAGGCATTACCAGTTGGGAAGTCTGAGCACTGCTCGAACTTAATTCGCTTGGAGAGGTGCTAGGTACCACAGAGTGGCACGGTTAAGAGAGAATCTTGGCCATGGATGAAGAAGAGTATTAGTGAGAGGTTGAAGTTCTATCTTCTTGATATGTTTGTCTTTTGGTGAGACTAGTTTTGGAGTTAGGTGTTTTCAACACTTTATCAGCGGGTGGGGGCTTTGCATGAACTCGTTGATGGAGTGCAATGGGGGGTGGATTTGCCGGAACTCATTGGAAACATTCAAGCTTGGTGAAGGTAGATATGATGATAGTTGCAGCTATCGGTTACAAGTAATGACATGGATACCATTAGGTCTTGTAGTTGGAGATATGCGAATTTGCATCAAGGTGCAGTGTTAAAATTGGTGATGCTAAATCAATGGAAGAAGATTTTTCTTATGGAAAGAAATGATAGATAACTTGGGAGCAAGTATACTTGGAGGTAAGAAAAACTTGGGCATGAAGTAATAAATAACTTGGGTGCCAAGTTTACTTAGAGATCAAGTAACTTGGGCATGAAGTAAGTGGTCTTATAAAAGGGGCCTAAAGGGGTAGCAATTGAATGGAATTAAATTCAATTCATTCATTCTATCTCTCCTAATTTCTTCAACTCTTTATCTCCATAAATAAAATTCTAGAGTGAATTGAGTGACCATTGTAATCATTCTCTTGTACTCTTCATTGGTGTTAATAACTCTCAAGTGGACGTACACTAACAAGTTGTTAGTGGAACCACTATAAATCCTTGTGTGATTTATTTTTCATTATTGCCCAGTTATTTCTCTTGTGTGGTGATTGTGATTGGCTTTTGGACTGGGTTGAGATTGTCTTTAATATTGATTGGTTGTTTTTGCATATTTACCACGATCTCCTCTTCCGCTGATTTGGGGATCTTTGATTTGAGCGGTCTTGAATCAAAATTTCTCCACAACATTTCAGGTATAAAAATGATTGATAATCCTATAAATTCACACGTAAGTAGGTTAGATGGAAGAGAATTCGAATATATTGGTGGCATAAATAAAAAATCGGATAAGCAGTAAAAATAGAATTTGGAAAACTAAAAAATGAGTGGTTAAGTTCAGTATACTTATCGTTTAAAATTTATGTGATTACTTGAATGGATTTTATGTTGTCAGGTCAGTTGTATTACCAGTATTTGTCTACATGTTGCTGAAACTATCATCTCATATCAATTGAAAAGGGTCGACCAATGATCTAACAACTCATAGCCTCTGTTTGACACTTCATTGTTCTAACTTTAACAGTCACAGTTGGAGGTTCATATATATAGGAAAGGAGATTGTAAGTAGCGATTGTTGACTATGATTTTTTTAATTATTTGTTAACTGTTAAATGTGTTGCGGGGTGGACGTGCAACGCAATCATGAAGGTTTCAGTTGTTTGAAGTTATGCTTTCAGTAGAGCTTTGGGACTATCATGCTTTTTCCAGTGTGCTAATTTGCTTTTTTCACCTATGCTAATTTTTTCCAGTCTTCAACACAGTATTACATCAACAAGTAGACATAATTGAACTTTGAAGTAAGAGTTTGTAATTTGAATTGTCGATGCCTACTGACATTGTGAATTGAAGTTAAACTTTGTAGTTTCTAGATTGGATATGTTGTAATTTTGTTAATTAAGTATGAGTTGTTCACCAGAACTTTGTAAATTTGTAGCCATGAAGATTAAAATTTGTATTGGTGGTTATGACCTACTCATAAATTTGTATAACCTGCTCGTGTTTTGTTCAAACTGAAGCTTTATGCTCAGGTAGATGCACCTGATTAAAATGATGTTTTTAGAACTGAATTTAGTTACGGTCTAAAGCCGTGGCTAAATCACATAAAAAATTACTGTGAAAAATTTCCATGGTCAGGAGCGGTGGCAAATCACAAATCTGCCACGGTTAAGAGCTGTGACAAAAAAATATCTTGCCATGGCAAAAATTTTGCCACAACCAATTTTTCCATGGCCTTAAGCCATGGCCTTAAGCCATGGCAAAACTCATTAGCCACGACCCAAAGTCGTGACAATTTTCTTTTCGGGTGTAGTGAAATCTATGCAGATGATACAAATTTTTGGATCTACTAATAATAAAATGAATCAAGAATTCTTAGAAATTATGACTAGAAAATTTGAAATGAGTCGTATGGGAGAACTTACCTTTTTCTTAGGATTACAGATTAGACAATTAGATAATGGATTATTTATTAATTAAGAAAAATATGCTAGGGATTTAATAAATTCAATATGGCTAGCACTAAAGGAAAACCCACTCCTATGGCAACCAGTGAAGCCTTAAGTAAAGATGGCTCTTCAAAAGATATAAATCAGAAACTATAAAGAGGAATGGTAGGATCTTTACTATATATAACCACGAGTAGACCAGACATAATGCATAACGTTTATCTTTGCGCTAGATATCAATCACAACCTAAGGAAACTCACTTGAATCCATAAAATATATTTTAAGGTGTGTTAAACATACGTTAGATTTTGGATTATTCTATCCTAAGAACGATTCATTCGATTTAGTTTTGTATTGCGATACTGACTGTGTTGGTTGTAAATCAAACCGAAAAAGCACAAGTGGAACTTGTCACTTTTTAGGTCATCCCCTAGTTTTCTAGTCTAGTAAAAAGAAAAATGATGTTTCCTTGTCAACGAGCAGAATGTATATCTGCTTTGGCTTGTTTTCAAGTAATATATATATATATATATATATATATATATATATGCAACAAACTCTAAGAGATTTTGGTTTAAATATAACTAAATCACCAATCCACTATGAAAGTATGAGTGCTATTAATCTATCTAAAAATCCCACTCATCATGCTATAACAAAACATATTGATATGAGACATCATTTTCTAAGAGATAACGTAAATAAAGAAAATAATTCACTAGAATTTAGTAACATAGAAAATCAAATTGCAAATATATTAACTAAACCTTTGAACGAAGCAACATTTACTAAATTAAGAAGTGAACTAGAAATTTGTTCTCTAAATGAAGTAAAATAATATAATATAAATGTAAAGGAAAATATTAGAAAACTAAAAAGTTTCAAAAATTACCTATATACGTAGACGTAGGAAAAAGGGTATGTCAACATATAACAGAAAAATTTTAAAATTAAAATTCCAAAGTTAGTTATAACTCTTATTTAAACTCTTCAATCTTCTCTTTTCACTCATTTTCTCTGTAACAAAAATTCTAAAACATTAAAATTAGGGCTTTCACTTCAAATACTAGGAAAAACGATTCTTTTTTGTCTTATACACATTCTCAAGGTCCATTTTAACGAATGATGCATGCAGGGTAATCAAAATAAAAATTTCTATGAAATTTACCCTTTAATTACTCGCTGAAATTCAACTTCTTCAACTCTTGATGGCCAGAGAACAAGGCAAGCAAGGGGAGATCATCAGAAATCTTCAGAAATATAAAATGGGTGATCAAGAGAATCCAATTATCATTAAAGATGATTCCTCTAACATTCAGGAAATCTATGCAGGTATTTTACAATTGTAGACTGTACAGTTCACAAGAATTAAGATTTCAATTAGAAGAGTTCAAGTTTCAAGACTCGTAAGTATCAAGAAATCAAGAGTTCAAGAATCATAGAGTCAATCTGTTCAAAAATTTCATTAAAACTTTGGTTAGCACTTGATTATATTTTTAAATTTAAATTCTGAACTTAAAATTTAAATCCTGATTTTAAACTTGATTTCAAAATAATTTCAAATTTATTTACCTAATTATAAATCTTGTTTTCAAATGATTTCAAAATTATTTCCTTATTCAAAATATATACTTCTCTATTATCAAAGGTATTTTAACTCCTGATAATCATTTTCTAAACTCCTGAAAACTAGTTTATATTTAAACTTATAGATTTTGGACTTAAGTTTTACTTGTTTTATAATTACTTATATTGTTTAACCTCCTTGTTTATATTCAGTTTTTAATATATATATATATATATATATATATATATATACTTTCATACCATTCTATATTTAATTTCTTAATTACTTTTTGTATATCTTTATATAAGTTCTAAAATATATTTTGCTTTGAAAAAAATGTTTAAATATAAAGGAATTTAGTTTGTTTTAACTCTCGATTCACCATAATTTATTTAAACATCTTTTACTTTGTTTTAAATTTTATTTTTTGATTTTACACTAGCATATGTCGACATATGCTTTTATGCATGTTGACATACTAGCCGTTAAGGTGTTTTTTAAATTTTGGAAAGAGGTGTCTTTTGAATTCAAATCCTTTCAGAAATGCTGTGATTATTAGAAACCTATAAATACCTTCCAAATTTCGATTTCTTAATAACTAATCGTCTTCTTCTTCCTCTCTTTACATCCTACTATTATAATACTTTATTTTTGGATTTCCTACACTTATACTCCGCCGATTTCAATAGAAATTGTATCATTATTCTTCTCTTTCAATTCTAAATCAAAATCTCTCTGAGTCCAAGTGCTTCTCAAGAGTTACAGGCTGTTGTAATCAAAGATCTCAAAATCAAGTCCAACAGAGTCAATATTACAAAAAATGATAAGAGAATGGTGTGGTCATATCCCATTTAAAGTGACTGTGTGCGATTGTATCCTGAAAATCGATTGGTGTAAAGTTTTGGCCCATAAATCAACTAGGTCTCATTGTACTTGGAATCGATTGGGATGTACCCTTGTATTCCTGAAACCAAGGATTGTAATTGGATATTGTTGAATAAAAATCTGCATCAACCCAGCGTTGTGTGGGACTGGATGTAGAGGAGTCCCGAACCAGTATAAAATCCCGATTTGTACTTTCCTTTATTGCTTTTACTTTTACTTTTTGCATTCCATAATTAATTATGTGTTTGTTGATATCTGTGATCTGTATATTGTGTGTTTGATTCAAAAAGATTTCAAGAAATTTAATGAATTCCATTAAACACTACTCACCCCTAGTATTTAACTTGCCTTAAGATCCTTTATCCGCATCTCCAACACAAGGAACTCAACAACCAGCAAAATCGAGAGGGGAAACAATTTGAGAAATATGGAAAGATGATGAGGATCCAAATCGAGAAGGAGTTGTAGTTGTGAAGCGCGATGAGATGACGGGAAGCGAAATCGATGAACTTTAGGGTAGCCGCTGGAAGGAAATTTGGGAAAGGAAGGGGAATGAAACTTTTTGATGAAAAAGAGAGGCGGCAATTAATTGGTAGCATTCCAATTCCCTGCCAATTAACATTCTCAGTGTTCTACCCGGTTATTACGTATTCTTTTACTGTATTTGCAATTAAACAATGATAAGAATTGCAGTGAAAACAAAGATTTATTGTAGTGTTAAAATGTACAACATGTTCATATCAGCAAAAATGACAAAATTAGTTTTTCTTCCAAATATAAATTAAAAAAGTCGCACAGTTTAAATAATATATGTAAACAATAATAAATTTTTCTATATATTGCACACTTATCTCAATAAATTTAACATAAATTGAAGAAAATAATTTTCGCTTTAAATATCCGCATTTTAACATTTTTACAGTTATTTACTGAACCTCCTCAAATGCTTTCGTGATATGTATATTTCAATCATATGTCTATAATACTCATGAAATCTTAAATTCCAATTATTTAAATAATCTTATAGAGCATTTAATTAGTCCATTCATACAGCAGCTCTTAAAAATATACGTCGATTTTACTATGTATTTTCAACTAAAAAAGGTAGTTTTTAATGCAACTATATAGATGAAACAATAAAGCCGTTAGATTCAGCCATTGGAAATGAAGGCGTCGGTGAAAAGAAATTCCAATATCTTGCGACAACGCTCGTCGAGGCCATTTTCGACGGCTTGCGATAGATTTTGTAACATCCCGAAATTTTAAATATTAAAATTAACAAATTTAAGAATAATTAATTGTTAAATTGAGAATTAAGGGAAACGGTTTACGTCGTTGCGTTCGTCTCGAAATTCTGTTTGGAATAGAGTCCAAGTTTTCGAAAATCGGACTTCGTATGAAGAAGTTATGGCCCTCAGAACTTTCAGAAATTTATATAAAACAATTCAGAAAATTAAATACCAAGGCAGGTCAACCTGGGGGTCGACCTACCCCAGGCCAGGTCGACCAGGGGGTCGACCTCCGTATATACAGGTCGACCTGGGGGTCGACCTAGGGGTCGACCTCCCCCTCGGGCCAGATTTAAAACCTGACGTGTTTCTTTGTGTGACGATTTTCTGACTCATTAGGGCTTGTGTGGCAAGTTCTGGTTGGTTCTCTTAGGTTTGTATGGCTTTGATTGGTCCTAGGTTAATCTAACAGCTTAGGTTGATTTAAACTTCTATAAAAGAGTGTCTAGACTTAAACCTTAAACCTAAACAAAATTTGTCTGTTGGCCACCATGCTGCTGCTAGTATAGTTCTTCTTCCTAAAGCTTAGGATTTAACAAGTCAGAATTCCAATTCAAAAGACGAACAAATCATTCTCTTCTCTAACCTATCTTTGTGAGTACTATTTCTTTCACAATATAATTAATAAATTAATTATGATAGGCTGTAATTGGATTATGGGAACATGTCTGTTGAATCACGTGATGTTGTTTAACTTTGTTATCTTATGTTGGTAGATCTATTTCATATTTAACTTTATTCATTTTATGCAAGTTTGGGATGTTAAATCATATGTTAATTCATATGCGAATCTTATGCAAGTTTGGGATGATAAATCATATGTTAATTCATATGTGAATCTTATGCAAGTTTGGATGTTAAATCATATGCTAATTCATATGTGAATTTTATGCAAGTTTGGAATGTTAAATTGTATGTTAGTTTGAATATGAATCTTATGCAAGTCTATATGTGAATTGTACACAAGTTTATATGTGAATCAAGCATATACATATGCTAGTTTATATGCAAATACATGTGATAAATTCATATGCAAGTTGTAGGAATCCATATGCAAGTTTAGGTGAAAAACTATATTAACATTTTTGGGTGAAAATTATATTCACATATGTAAGTTAGGTGAGATCCATAATTTATATATATGCAAGTTCACAATTTCATGTTTAGATCTATATTTAGATCCATGGTAGTTAATGCAAACATATGATTCTATATGACCATTGCCTATGCAAATTATTGGCTATGCAAATTTATGTTAATATTCCTATTTGCAAGTTAGATCTATTTTTATGTATTAAGCAAGTTGTGATGTTTCTTTTTATAATTTAGACTATTTGCGAGTCTAACATATTTCATATTTGAACGTACGAATAGCGTGGGGACAATGGAAAAATATTAATTATGTAAATTGTGAATTGGCATAAAATGGCTTAAAAAGCATATAATTAAATTGAGACATTAATTGGTATAATTTTTATACCTAAAAAAGTAGGACATAATTTAGGTGACAATTATGGACATAGATTAATTTGGAAATTATTGAAAATTTGAATAGGGATAGTTAATTCAAATTGGGGTGAAATAATGTGTAATAATAAATGCCTAAGACATGTGGTTAGACTCATTTGTGGTATAAGACTGCCCGGACCCGCCCGGCAAATCCAGCAACCACAAACGGGTCTAATGTGAGAGGTCAAAGGCATAAATTAAATGAGTAATAAATGCCTAAGACACGAGGTTAGACTCATTTGTGGTATAAGACTACCCGGACCCGCCCGACACATCCAGCAACCACAATCGTCAGTCTAGTGTGAGACGTCGTAGGCATAATTAAAAGATGCTTAGACACGAGGTTAAGTCTGGCTTATGGTGGAAGTCTACCCAGAACCGCCCGGCATATCCAGCGGCCCCAAGCAATCGACTTAATGTGAGAGGTCTGTGCATTAATAATTAATTAATGCTGATCAAAGACGAATATGAATGATAAACAGAAGTTTGGATGAGTTGAGTAATTCTCTGAGTACCAATCTGATGTTGATTTCGGTCTTCGGGGTTGATACTTGGGGAGTTATTCTCTTAACCAATGTATCTACGAACTAAGATGTACTTAATCATAAATTAAGTAAAAACATGTTATACGATATATATATATATATATATATATATATATGATACTTAAAACATGATAAGTGGGTAAGGCTAAGACCAACTTAGCCAACAATATATAAGTGGATAGGGTTAAGACCAACTTAACCGATAATATATAAGTGGGTAGGGTTAAGACCAGCTTAACCAATAATATATTAATTTGATAAGTGAATAGGGTTAAGACAAACTTAACCAATATTGATTTAATAAGTGGATAGGGTTAAGACCAGCTTAACCAATAATATATATTAATTTGATAAGTGGGTAAGGTTAAGACCAGCTTAACCAATAATATATAAGTGGGTAAGGTTAAGACCAGCTTAACCAATAATATATATTAGTTTGATAAGTGGGTAAGGCTAAGATCAACTTAGCCAACAATATATAAGTGGATAGGGTTAAGACCAACTTAACCAATAATATATAAGTGGATAGGGTTAGGACCAGCTTAACCAATAATATATTTATTGATCTGATAAGCAGATAGGGTTAAGACAAGCTTAACCAATAACACATGTTGATTTGATAAGTGGGTAACATGGGTGAAATGTGGGATATAATTATAAACACTTAACCAAGTTGAAACATGTAAGAAGACATGAATAAGAGGGGGTTAAGTGGAAAATCCTAGTGGGGACCAAGCATAGGTGGAAAGCTTGTGTCAAACGTGGGGACCCTTTTCAACCAGTAACCCATTTAGTATCTAAGTGAGCTCGATCTAGATCGAGGACGGGACACGCTTACTGGGCTTGATTGTAAGAGGTCAAAACGGGTTAGCGGTGGCAACGCAAGTCCAACGGGGTCATGTGCGTGCGTGGGCCTGGGCTGGTAGGTAAGACGTTGTTGCATCGTGTAGGTATAAGCCGTGCATCTTTAGTGGTATCAGGTTGCCACTTTGGGAAGTGATACACCCCACTGTGGGACCAGCACTAGTATCTACGAGTTAGGGAGCCGATCGAATGGGGAAGGTAGTGGGTACGACTAGCGGAGATAGGAGCAGGCGGCACCTATGAAGACAGCTAGGAGTCCAACTAGCATATTATGAATAAATGTTGTAATTAGAATGGGGAGGGTAGTGGGTACAACTAGTGGAGATAGGGGCAGGAGGCACCTATGAAGACAGCTAGGGGTGCACGAAACTACCATTATGATTATTGTGTTCACTAGGCGGGATCAACTTTTAGGGTGACTAGTAATGGTGCAGTATAGAAATTATCCTATAGTGATTAGGAGCGAGATTAACGCCAGAATATTCCTCTTGTTTGTTTTGTCTTGCCCACTTGTTTCACAGTCATTCCTTGTTTTACCAGTTTATGCCTTATCCTAATTACTTTAATGATTATATCGTTAAAGTTATGGTACTCGCCAGACTTTATGTCTAACCCCCTTTGTTTTCGCCTCTTTTCTTCCTCCCCCCCCCCCCCCCAGGTTCTCAAGGTGGGACTAGTGCTAGTAGAGCTTGATTCAGATCTTCCTCTCTCTTTGGAAGTGCTTGGATTGCTGAAAGTAAAGTTCAGATCATCTCTTTTATGGCTACTTATGTTGGGGTTATTCTTTTTACTTTATGTACTCAAAACAATTTATCAAGATGGATATTAAGTGTACTTGGTTTTACTGTTGGTTTATGATGTTGTTGTAATCAAACTATTTCTCCGCTGCAATAAAAGTTGTTTTAAAATTCTTCAAGTACCAATATATGTATATATCTTGTTATATTCTGTTCTATACACCAATAATACTCCATGGAAGTTAATGCATTCCCTTTGAGAGTGACATTAATGGACGTGGGGTGTTACAGATTCCGACACATGTTGCCAGCCGTCGGAAACTGTCGATAATATCGTACCTAATGGCCGTCTCTAGCCGTCGGAGAACTACAAAAAAAATCGGCTACAATATTGCCTTCCAGCAACATTTCTCATGCAACCACTTCCAGTGTACAATATTCTAACCAAATATCAGAAACCAAGCTAAACACCATTCACCAAACCAAATAATACACTAAATCATTTCAAACTTCACCTTCAACAAGCAAACAACTATTCAGTACAATACGTAATATACATGTCACCAAATCCATCATGATACAATATACAAAACATTAATTCATTGAGTGTGTCATTCACTAACTAAGTCTATCATCACATAATGCATATATATAACATCAAAACACCAAGTCATACTAAACCAAAAAACATACCTAGCTGAGCACTCAATGGCCTCCCGAGCCATTAGACGAGGGGAAGCAGTCACCATATTGCTGCATATACTCAGTAATATGCTGATCCAGCATCTATGTAATCTCTATGGCCTGATGACGGTTTCGATCCTCCAACTGCACCACCCAGCTCTCAAATCATCAATCTTTGATCTAATATGCCCGCCTTGTTTCTGACTGATAGCCTATAATAATTATTTAATTTAGTTACCACAAAAAACGAGGAATTACTAAGGATTAGCCTAAAATTAATATCTAAGAGTGCTATAATAATTTAAAGGAGGTTGATGTTTATATTGACAAGAATGTTAATTTATACAAACATTAGCTTGAAATGTGAAATTTATCATGTGAAAGATTAAAAAGAATTTAATATACTTGTTTATGTTTAATGTGTTAATTGTTCTTAAAACATGTAAAAGTAAGAAAATGAGGATTAATATGTGGCAATCACTTCAATTTTGCCTAATCCTTAACCTTTTCCTTTTTTTGGAATTTAATCTCCACAACTTACTAATTTTTCTAATTGAAATTTAAGACTCAAACTAAAGCAATAAATTACATGACTATTAAACCGTTATTTTCTAGTATATTATTTACTTACAACTTGATTGCCAAATCTGTATCTTCTGCTCCGTGACAGTGGTATGCTTACATGGCTCTTGCTGGATTTTTGATTGTGCCATGTATATGAAATAGTCTCATCTAGATTTACATGCTCGATGGCATGCTTATGGGTAAACATGTCCATATATGACACATAACCATGTTCCTTAGCTTTTTGAAATTGATTATTATATACAATTATTGTACATTGAAAATTATATGGCTTAACAACTATTTACAACTTGCATTCATTAAATTTACCATCTCCTGTCAACACTCTTGAAATGACTTGGACCCTCCTCCATGAGCGGCGGATTTTTATTTCTGTTTGCCAAGTGCCTTTTTGATGCTTCATGTATAATCAAAATTTGATACATTATTTATCGATCAAGTATCTTTTGATATTTATCTATCAATCAAATATATTTTTTAAAATTAGTATAATTACCTTCTCCTCGTCACTATCCCAGTATCTCAGCCACCCTTCCCATAGCTCACCCTATCCAATTTGGTTTCTATCTTTGTTTCTTCACTTCCGACATTGAATCCCCATAGTTCTTTCATATTTTTTCATCTAGTGATTTAGTGCTAGTTGCATGTCGTATGTCTGGAAGTCTAACTCAGCTTGTGTTTCACGATAAAAAGCAAAACACAAAAAATATTAAAACGTAAATGATAAACAATAAAAAAAAATGATAAAAATGAATTAAAAATGGAAAAACAGAAAAATATATTTACAAGGATATCCTGCCAAATACATTCTAGTATGTGGGAAGGGATGGTATCCCACTTCGGCCAATAAGCCAATATCCTACCCCGGTAAGCCGCTTTAGAAACACCATGTACAACACTTGATGGTTGTAGGTCGATCCCCCTATTTTTTTAAATATGATATAGATAAGTACATATATCATTAAAAAGATAAAGGTGCTAAATAAAGTTTATTTCTTACCACTCATCCCTAGCTACTAAGGTAACAATAGCACACTGTAACGACCGCGATAGACCACTGCCATCGCCTCTGGATGATTGGGATGAACACCTACCTCTGGATGACATTCTATACCTGTGACATATATACACATCATTTCAAATGAGGATAATAACATAATAATGCAAAATATTTCATACTTAAATAACATAAATGATATAAATTCCTAACTGATTGAAATGGAAATAGATCATATTGGGTCTCATATTCCAACAATAAGTAGATTACACTATATTTTTAATAAAACTTGCTAAATAAATGACAAATGAAAATGACAAAAAAGTAAACAATGGTTCGTGCTTCAATATTTGGTTCTCCAACATTTCCATCATCGCCATCAACTTCAAGCATAGGAAACATGGATCGTGTTGCATCTTCAACCATATTTTCTACTGGAGTCATTGTAACATTTTCATTAACATCACTTTCTAATTCAAACTCTATAGAAGTATTTTATATAACTTCTCCATGACGATCTCAAACACAATACTCAGGTAAAAAACCATTTTTGCACAAATGGATTTTCACAATATCAGGTAACAAATAGTTCAAATGTCTACACTTACTACACGGACAGTGAATTTCTGGATCGTTTCCATTATTACTTATAGCGAATTCAACAAATACTTTTATACCATTATAAAAATCTTTTTGTACTGAGTCTTTCAATCCTCTTCTTTGATAAATCTATCTCCTCCAATCAACAAAATAATCAATCATTTTTTCTATTTGAGAAAATGAGTCACAAGTTCAAAAGTAAAAAATTATTTTTGAGAATATAAATTCCAAAAAGTTTATTTTCATGGTTGCATTACACATTTATAATATTTGAATTTAAATAATTATTTCACAAATTCAAAAAAAAAAATTATCAAATATACCGCATTTTATTTTTTAATGTATCGATATAAAATGTTATAGAAAAGGCTATCTTTTTTCCATGGTCAGCCATCTTATTTTCCATTACAAACACATAAAACACTTACATTTCATATATTAATTCATTTCAAATGATTCAATGAAATTTCAGGAGTAGTTCCTTTTTGTTTCATGCATTATACGCAAATGCGTGCATATAGGAAACAAAATAGAAAAGTTGCGATAATTTTTTTGAACCGTTTGAAAGAAGTAATGTGTGAAATATGGTTGCTTCCTATGTTTGTAACTTGACCAAATAAAAGGACAAACCCAACAAATATTGTACCAGATGAAAATCAATGGTCGTTTTGTGATCAAAACGACTATTTATATAACGATCATGTACAACACGTGTCGGATGGGGACAAAAACTCTCTAAGGGATATAACTCGAGATGTGCACATTTTAGGAAAAATAACATATTTTCACGGAATTTTATATAATTAAAAACATATATTTTAATTTATCACATTTTTTCAACATATTTCTTCGACTTAAGACTGCTTTAGTATTGTTGTCAGCACACTCAAATCGTTTTTAGACTTCCGCATTCATTTTTATTGCATAAGCCAACACAAGCACAATACAGCATTTCGTACAATGTTAGCACCAATTTTTATAGAATAGTTTACATATACACAAACGACAACAATTTCTACGTACATTTTGCAATTTGAAAATAACATGAGAAATATGCACACAAAGGGATGATATAAATCATTACTACGCTATTAGAAATTATTGCAATCACCACATAACCCTATTTTACCAACATATGCAAATATAGGTTTAGGGTAAAAATTTGATTTTATTTAAAATAAGAGATAATACCTGAAATTGATTGGTATAGACATTGATTTTGAAGCTGGGGAGGTTCTAGAATGCTGAAAATGGAGTTTGGGAGCTTAAATTTCGGATTTAGGGGATATAGGGTTTTCGTATTATTTGAAAGTCTATATGTGGATTGTATGTGTGTATCTAACTATAGCAAATAATGATAATAAATAATAAGGAATAAAGGAATA
Organism: Allium sativum; assembly: GCA_030737875.1. Classification (NCBI taxonomy): domain Eukaryota; kingdom Viridiplantae; phylum Streptophyta; class Magnoliopsida; order Asparagales; family Amaryllidaceae; genus Allium; species Allium sativum. Next base: position 616,945,201 of record CM060924.1, on the reverse strand, counting down.
AAGTAAGAATCAACCACATCAGTATTTTATCCTGGTTCGGATCTCCCGTCCTATGTCCAGTCCCGAAGCTCCCCTTTAGCTTTCTTACTAACACAAAATGCCCTTGCTTAGCATAGAGGAATAGGCCTACAGATGAAAAGATGCTTTGACAATAGTGTGTTCTTTATAACACATATTTTGATTGAATCGTATAGAGTTCTCCTATAATCTCATTGTATTGATATAAGAACTGAATAGCTTGGAAATATAGAAGAATTTGTGTGCTAAATGAATGCTTTTGAGAGAGAAAATGAATAATGAAAGCTTTAGAAAGTATAGAATAGATTCAGAGAGATTACATAATTAAACTCTTCAATCTAAGATATATTCATAGTAAATGAAAAGCTTTTATGAAGGGATTTAACCTTTTAAAGTAAAACTCTTCGTTTGAAATAATATATCCATTGAAGAACTAATTTAGGGTGTATGATCTTTGAAAACAAAGTAAAAATCTTTCAAAATAAAATAGTTGTTTCCAGGACAGACGTCTGTCCATATGGTCAGACGACTGTCCATATGGTCAGACGGTTGTCAATGTATTATGGATATGTTCCAGATACAAAGACAAACATCTGTCCATATGGTGATAGACATCTGTGGTTTCAGGAACAACTGTCATATATAGACAGACGTCTGTACATGCACGGACTGTTCCGTACATACATACGTGTGTGTATGTATATATATATATATATATATATATATATATATATATATATATATATGAAAATGCTCATATAAACCCAAGGATATTTTACATAAATCTAATACTCAATACCTAATATATTATTCCAATGAAGCCTTTGAGTATGTCCTGTGGTCTTGTTCATGCTTTCATCTCCTTTTTGAATAAATCCTGCAAAATTATATGACATGCTATATATACTTTCTATGGTGACATATTTGTTGTCATTAAAAGCTCAAACAGAGGATCTAACATTCTCCCCCTTTTTGATGACGACAACTGTACGACTAGTGTTAGTGCTCCCCCTGAATTAGTGATCCTATATTATCTCCCCCTTTGGCATTATCAAAAAGCATATATGAAAGTGATAATTCAAGCATGCCAATAACACAAAGTGTCAAACACACAAAAGTCACAGAGTATTAATATAGACCAACGTTTTGAATAGTAGCATAAGCATAGATAAATAAAACAGCATAGACGTTAAAACGATAAACCGAGGAATGTGTGAAGTAACCCCACGATTCGGAGGATTAGTCGTCATATTGCTGCAACTGAGATTCGTTGTGGTATGCAATATTTTCCTGATTAGACAACCCTTGAAACATATGATATTCTTGAGGAGGCACTTCCGATGGCCAAGGCGTTTCGTCCCCTTTTTCCTCTCCAATTATTTATTTTCCAGGTGCATGTTGTTCAGAAGGCGCACCATGAGTACCTTGTCCTGGAGGAAGATCTCGCAAAATGGGTTGAGAAAGAGGCGGTGTAGGAGATGCTGAAGAGGATCTAGATAAAGAGATACCACGAACCTTATGAATTTTCTTTCTAAGAGAGGTTACAACCTTGTCCAAATATTTTCAACCTTAATCATTCGAGTTGAAAATGAACGTTCAAGCCGAGTAACCCTCTTACCTAAGACTTATTGATTTAAGGAAAAACTTCTCTGATTTTGTAAGGTAACATCGTGGACACTTTCACTGGGTTTAGCATCAATCTGATCTTTTTGTATGTCTAGGTCAGAATAATATTTAGTTGTCTCGCTAGGTTCAACTTGAGATTCGTGTCTATGTCGTCATTGTTGTGGTGGTGGTGGTGGTTGTTGCTCTTGCTATATAGGTTCTTGGGAATGTTGTTGTTCTTTCCCTTGTTCAAATGGAATAATTTGTAGAGGCCTTTGTGGTTGGTGTCGTTGTATATAACGTTCTTGTATACACAACTATATGATTTTTGTTTGAAGATAACAACCAAATATATATTATTATAAATGTGTTTGTTATTGTATTGTTTTATATATACATCAAAGACAAGAATATAATATTTATATTTAAATAGAATACGACTGTACAAAAATTCAAATATTCACACATAATTTTATTTAAATATAATATTTTATTCAATATCTCAATAGTACAAATTTATATACAATATAGTACAATCAATTTCAATTTATACAATGTTCCTCACTACAACACTCATTCACTACGTACATTTTCAAATACACGTTCTTTCACTGTTACATACACTGACAATGTTTCATCTTCTGTCTTCTATCTTCATAGCCTCACAGTTAGTCTAGTCACCATCTGTTTACCTGTCATATGAAACACACACAGTGCACTGCAATAGAAATAAAACTGAAGTGCATACAAATATAAATTTATTTTAAAATTTTATTTGCCTCAGAATTTCGGTGTGTTTCTCATGATTTTTCATGACTCGATCTGGTCCATCTAGCGCTCACATACATACTGCATACACACGATACATGTATACACATACATTGTATGTATATACATATATTATACTGCAGGGACAGGAAGACTATTCTGGATGGCTGCATGTACACACATGTATAAATATACACGCGTGCACTGCCTCTCCAATCAATGTGCAACTGAGGAGCAGCCACGTGAACCAACCCAACTCAACGCATATCAATATAAGCAAGAGCAACCCAAACAAGGCATTAGAGCCCAAGCAAAGTCAACATACACAAGGGTAGTAGCATGGACAAGGACATATGCAACAGCAAGATACATGGAGCAAAAGGAAACATGTAGGAGGCACAAGAGATTTCAAGTGGGAAATTTCAAATAAGCCAGAAGTGTTGTGCTCAACCACACACATAGTATACAACATAGGTGGTGCAAGGATGACATGGCAGCATGGTGCTACAAGTTTCAAACAGGTCAGTGTACAAACATAAAACAAGTAAGCATGGTTGATACAAGTGACAAAGCCAAACAAGCATAGCCAAGAAAAAGTGAATGCAATATAGGTTGAGTACAAAGGCTACATGTACAATATATCATGGAGTAGTAATACAAGATAACAAGATACATGGGAAAGTGCTAAAGCAAGCAAATACAGGGTATAGCTAAGAAATGAAGCAAGTATGCATGTGATGGTGCACAACAAATACATGGTGATACAACAACAGATTGAAATGTACAAGTTCATGCTACAACACAGTCTTCTATCAAAGCAAATACAGTGTGTAAAGCCCTAACTATGCATGAATATATACATACATTTGTATACATAGATGATATACTGTTCAAGAATGTTGAAGTATACATGACTAATACAAGTGATGCTACTGGTTCAAGTACATACAAGTTACAAAGTGCTCAATTGGTCAAGTACAAAGTTCAACTCAATTGGAACATGTCAAGTCATTGCAACAAGCCATGGAGTCAAGCCAAGGCAACAGACAGTATGGCTAAATATGATTCAAATCAGCATGAGTCAAAACTAGCAACCGAGCTATACAGGCAATTGATTATTGCTAATTAATTTTCCAGTAATCACAGTGTTAAGATTGGAAAGATCTCAATATCGTGTTTGGAAGTTACTCACAATTTTTCATTCCATCACAGCATCAATCAAGGCAAAGCATTTGACATCAAAGAATAAAAAGGGGACCAAAATCATGTAACATTATGGCAAGAATTAACAATGGAAACCAATCAATTTATAAATCTGACATTCATGGCAACAATCAGGGGGACCACAGTTTAAATTTCGAATTGCTTCCAGGTTTTGCTCAACATTTTTTGGGCAACAAATTCTTTCCAAGAATCATTCAAAAGGCCATGTAAAAATCAATTTAAGCCGAGGTAATTTCAAAAGGGAAATCATGCAAGGGAATTGGGCAAACATCAATACAAATCTTTCCATATTTCAAAAAAGATGTTCATGGCAGAAATTCAAGTCCCGATTCATCAGTTAAAGTCAAGCAAATCATTTGAAATGTGAGAGCAACAAAGAAGGAAAATTCAGGCAAAAATCACGCAAATTAGGGAAAAATCAAGCCAAGTCATTACACGTGAAATTAGAATGCAATAATAGGATTTCTATATCCTATATGTATCACCAATTCCTCATTGGCAATAGGCATTGAAACTACAAACAATTCAATCGAAAACAAGAGAAAAGCAAAAAATAAAATTCAAAGAAACTCACTGATTTCTCCATTGTTTTCGATAACCATTATCCCAAATCGAAGCATCAGATAACCACAAAGATTCGAGCATTAAAGAGGAACTTCCAGAACAACATCACGATCGAGATTATAGATTTTACTTAAAACCCTAATTCAATTTGTACGACCGCCATTGTTTTTGGAGAAAAGCCTTGAAGTAAATCAAAATAAAAAGGGTCGGCATATGTTTATTTGGGCTAAACCTTATTATTAAAGGCTCGGGTTTTTAGTTCGTTTTTATTTTTTATTGTTTTAATTTGTGTTGTAAACTGATTCATCAGTTTTTCTAGTGTTTGTAAAAAACTAGGGGATCTAGTTAGGGTTTTAACTAGCAGTTTACTAGGGATACGGGGTACTGGTTTGTAATCCAGGGAAATCTGATCTAGGGGATATAGATCAGTCTAGGGTTTTGAGCGTAGGATTAGAATAGGAGTGAGGTGTTCACGAGTTTGCATGGTCTCGTAAGCGGGATCTACTCTATTACCTAGTAGAAACCTTAGGAATGCAGCAGTAGGCAGGGTTTTTCCGAAGCTGGGTATATCTGTGTGTCATTTACTTTCTACATTTCTATTTCTGCTATATTCTGTGATCTGTGAATTTTTTAATATCTCACTAAAATCCAATAAACTCTATTCCCCCCTCTAGGGTTAATCTAGATCCAACAAGTGGTACGAGAGCAGTTTTTTTTTTAACTCTAGAGTAATGGTGTCTCCTTGTTGTCAGTATAGCGAGAGTTAGTCCAGTGATATTCCAATTATTTTCTGTGGAATAGATTTTTTTAATTTGGAAATCAAAAATTGAATTATATTTAAAATCTGTTAACTTTGAATATTTGAATATTATTGAAATTTTGGGAGATATATTAAATAAAAGGAATAAGGTTTTAAATGCTCATGCTATGCATATTATTTATTCCTCTCTTGGTAATGATCAATTAAGATTTATCTCTCATTGTTTAACTATGTAGGATATCTGGAGAACTCTCGACGCGCTATACGGAAAATCTGACAACTGCTCAAAACCATCAAATGTCAACTCAGATTCAGATCTATGCTTAACAGGTCTTAGAGATGAAATTTCAGATAGATTGAACAATTGAGATTCAACAGACGATGAGACAGGAAATTTCACATATGAAGATTTAGTTTATATGCATGTCGATTTAACTAAATCTGTTGATAAACTCCAACTGAGAAACAAATCTTTGAAATCCAAAAATCATGAGTTGACTAGAAAAATTAACTGTTTGGGATCAGAACTTTCAAATGTCATGAAATTACAAAATTCTGATATTGGAAACAGTTTGAAACTGAAAACTAATCTCATTCATCTCAATAAAAACATTCAAAAACTTGAGAATGAAATTCTAATTCCAAAAAAGAACGAGATTGAGTTATTAAGTTCGAACAATCTTCTACAAAAGGAATTTGAAAATTTTAAGACTACCGAAAATTCCAGATATGAAATTGCTGAAAAAGAAAGCTTATTGAAAACTGATTTGGTTTTGAAAGAGTTAGAAAATGAAATTGTAAAATTCAAGAATTTTGAAAAACTTGAGTTTGAAAAGCAAAAACATTTTGAATTTGAAATCTCTGAGTCTTAAGCCAAAATCAAATTACTGGAATCTGAAAATTTTGCTTTGAAACAACCCGATACTGAAAGAAAGATAACTAATAATCGTCGTACAGATTTAATAATAGAAAATGGTGATCTTAAATCCAAAATTCAACGATTAGAATCAACTTTGGAAAAATTCTCTAATGGGGAAAAATCGTTGAATATGTTGTTGCAAAATCAAGTTTCTACTGGAAATAAATATGGTATTGGCTTTGGGAAAAACAATGTTTTTGAAAATGTCAATTCAAATGGTTTTAAAAATCCCTCAAGTAGCTTCAAGAAGGATATTTTTGAAAATTTGAACTCTGGATATTTCAAAAGTTTTTTGAGTCGCAAACGTGATAAGAAATTGTTTGACAACATTCTATCTAATCCATTTTGGACCCCAAAAAGAAATAAAGTGAACTCATATAAATTCAAATAGATTGGGTCCCTAAAGGAATTTTGGTAAATTCTGATGGATTGTTATACAAACAGATTTGGGTACTAAAATGTAAGAAAACAACTGAGAGTGGTTTTACAAATTTTGTTAGACCACTCGATTCTATAAATTGTTAGGTACCAGAGGATGGCTGAGGTACTACTGTGCTGAAAAGAGATTGATTTCATGTTGTTCTATTTTTTCTGTATCATTCAGAGTTCCTTGGCCAAGATTATCTGATTTGGAGATCCACATCGTCTACTGCAAATCAATATGATCTCTAAACTCTCATTTTTTCTTGTATGTTTATATTTTCTATTTTTATCTCTTCTGCCTATTCCCCTTCTATTTAATTTTTTTCTTTTCTGATTGTTCTGATTTGAATTAACAATGCCTTATTTTTATTCTTGAGCTTTCTTAACTTCCAATTGCAGAATTCATGTTCTTCTAAAAATTCGCTTCATTTGAATAAAACACTGATGTTTTAATCATTTCCTGATCTTGAATTCAAATTTGTGATTATTTGCAGTTGTTTTGAAGTTTTTTTTGGTCTGAACTCCTAGTAGTGCTGAAGCATTCTTGTTATATCTTGAACACTGTTAATTTGAATTCTAATTTTTCTTTGAAGATCTGGAAAACAATTGAAATTTCACATACCTCTGTTGTTTTGAGTTTCTTCTAATTCATTTTGGAAAGACTTGGAAATTTATACTCTTTACACATCCTGCTATTTTTCAGTTGTTATAATTCCATTGATTTTCAGATTGGCTTGGATATTCTGAATTGTCTTAAATCATTGTTTACATCCTTAAATTCATCTCTATTCATGATCATTTTGGTTGGATATACGTTTGTTTGAAATCATCTGAAATTTCTTAATATTTTGAATCTCACACACTTCTTATATTTGAAATTAATAACCTTGTGTGACTGGTTCATTTTATCTCAAAAATTTACATTGATTCATGTGATTTCGAATAAACCGTTTTATTTTTGGATCATGAATATGTCTTCAAACTTGATGTAAATAATCTGATATCTTTCTTGTGCTTATCATACAAATTTGTGAAAAATTCTTTGAAAAAAAATCTGATCTTTGAAACTTACTGTCGTTCCATGGCTGTTTGATTTAAAGATTTGTTTGTTTGAAATCGTTTGAAATTATTGATTTCTTGAATCTCACACACATCTTAAATCTAAAATTTATAATCTGATGTGATCGATTCATTGAATCCTAATATTTTCATATTTCTTCAAATGATTTAAAATAAACTATATTTTTAAACCTTGGATCATGAATCATCTTTTTGTGACCTCTTATGGAATATCTGTGAAACATCTTCTTGTCAAGTCTGATTTGAAACTGTTTGTTGTGCTGCCCTGATATTGATTTGGAAATTTTTTGGTAACTACTTGCTTTGATTAATTTTTATCTGCTACTCAGATCAAATGAACCATTTTTGAAAATGATTTTTGAAACTGCTTGTTATGGTCAAAAATGCTTACTGCTTTAAAAATGAAATTTGTGTGCTTAATTTGTCTGATTGGGTTTTGTGTTTAAAATTCTTTAGTCCGAGATATCCTTGGTAGGCCTCTAGGGTGTGATTAAAATCCTCTATAAAGGAGACAACAATTGGTATCAGCCCTTCATTCTTTTCACCTATCTGTTTTTTGAATCTTCACCTTGTATAGATTTCACACATTTTTTAAAATCCCTCTATTTTTCCTCTTGTAATTGATTTTCAATTTTAAATTATTTATTGATTATTCATTCAGAAATTGAAATCAATATCCAAATTGAATTGTATTTATAATTCATTAAAATAATTATCAGATTTTGAAATTGTGATGAGTTGTGACTACAGTTTATTTCATAACAAGAGGAGATTTTATTTAGATTTTCATGATGGTTGAACAGTTATTATAATATCTTTGAATTGGCGATTATTTCACGATCATCTTCATTATCTATCATCATTCTGCCATCCATCGTGATTTTATATTAATGTGGAGAGTTTAATATTTTATTTTAAATCATCGTAAATAAACAGTGAAAATACTTGCGATGGAATTGTGGTTATATTATTTTTCAGAATTAGTGACAATTGAAAATTTTCAATGATCTCGGTACAATTGAGCATATTTCATATATGATTAATTTAGAAATTTATTTCACAAATCATTTCTTTACCTACCACATTTCTATCATCCACTTTGATTTTATATACTGAGGAGTTTTTCTTCTGGAAAAAGAAATGATAAATATGAATATAATTAATATATAAGTGTTTCTTTAACCTCATTTTAAAATCCAAACTTTGGTCATGCATGGTTAAGGGATTACTTATAGTTTAAGCAGTCACTGACCTCATTTAAGAATCCAAGCTCTGGTTATGCGTGGTCTGTGTGCTCTTAAATAAAAAGAAAAGAGAAGGAAAAATGTGCTATAAATAGAAATTAATATGAAATTCTCATTAGTGTGTAAAAACCAACCTATCAATCCATTTTCTTATTTGTGAAATGCGTTGAAATCTTATGACATATTATAATTTGTTGATTGATAGCTATTGGGATTTGATATTATTTGATTGCGTCACTTATATTGAATCTATAATTATAGTCCAAATCCATCTCTGTTTTTGTGCTTATTTTTATACAAATCTATTTTGAAAATAATTGGAATCATATTTTTTTCAAACTCTCTCCATTTATATAAATTTCATCAAAAACCATTATTTCTACAATGTGAAATATGCCACTATTTCTTAGAGTATTATGATTTTTGTTTGATTGATTGAGATTTATGATGATCATTCTTCCTCTTAAGCTGATATTATATTTTTAGTCATTTTTCAACTATATTTTAAATTCTGTATCCTTTTGATGATAACAAAAGGGGAGAATGGGTTGAGATATTGATTTATGGGTGAATATTTTATAAATATTTTAATATTGAAAATTTCATTTAATTTTCATTCCTTTTCACTCATGCAAGTTATAAGGGGAGTTTCAATTATAGGGGGAGCATTCAAATAGGGGGAGCACAATGCTTCATTGTCAAACACATTATTATATTCAAAATCTTAATATTTGTTTGTCATCATCAAAAGGGGGAGATTGTTGTATACACAACTGTATGATTTTTGTTTGATGATAAAAAACAAATATATATTATTATAAATGTATTTGTTATTGTATTGTTTTATATATACATCAAAGACAGGAATATAATATTTATATTTAAACTGAGGAGTAGCCACATGGACCAACTCAGCTCAATGCATATCAACACAAGTAAGAGCAGCCCAAACAAGGCATTACAGCCAAAGCAAAGTCAACATACACAAGGGTAATAGCATGGACAAGGACATATGCAACAACAAGTACATGGAGCAAGATGCAACATGTAAGAGGCACAAGAGATTTCAAGTGGGAAATTTAAAACAAGTCAGAAGTGTTATGCTCAACCGCACACACACTATATACAACATGGTTGGTGCAAGGATGACATGGCAGCATGGTGCTACAAGTTCCAAACAGGTCAGTGTACAAGCATAGAACAAGTGAGCATAGTCGAGACAAGTGACAAAGACAAACAAGCATGGCCAAGCAAAAGTGAATGCAACATAGGTCGAGCACAAAGGCTACATGTACAATATATCATGGAGTAGTAATACAAGATAACAAGATACATGGGATAGTGCTCAAGCCAGCAAACACAGGGTATAGCTAAGAAATGAAGCAAGTATGCATGTGATGGTGCACAACAAATACATGGTGATACAACAACAGATTGAAGTGTACAAGTTCATGCCACAACACAGTCTTCTATCAAAGGAAATGTATTTTGCAAAGCCCCATCTATGCATGAATATATACATACATTTGTATATATAGATGATATACAGTTCAAGATTGTTGAAGTTTACATGGCTAATACAAGTGATACTACTGGTTCAAATACATACAAGTTACAAAGTGCTCAACTGGTCAAGTACAAAGTTCAAATCAGCTGAAACATGTCAAGTCATTGCAACAAGCCATGGAGTCAAGCCAAGGCAGTGGATAGTGTGGCTAAATATGAATCAAATCGGCATAAGTCAAAACTAGCAACCAAGTTATATAGGCAATAAATTATTGCTTATTAATTTTCTGGCAATCACAGTGTTAAGATTGGCAAGATCTCAATATCATGTTTGGAAGTTACTCACAATTTTTCATTCTGTCATACCCACTATTTCAAATCTTGCAAATATCCCCCGAGATCTCCTCCGAGATCTCGTTTTGGGCTCCTTCCGAAACGAAATAGTGAATATCACTCTAAATCTCCTTTTGAATATATCCCCCAAGATATTACAATATCGAACGATATATCGACCGAGACGAAATACTGGAATATCGTCCGAGATCTTAGTTTTTTTTATTAAAATTTAAATTTGTGCCTGAACTAGAACTATAAATAAAAAACTCAAATCTAGTCATAACAATCTTTTGTTATTTTACATTTTGCAAGTTAAATGACTATATTGTATGTTTTTATATGTTTTACTATGCTTATGATTTTCATATTTGTCTTTTTACATACATATTATTTATGAAATTATGTATTTAATGGTCTATTTATGCTGAATTTTTTAATGTTTTAGATCCTTTTAGTGTTTTCTGTCTCACAATATTTCTGTTTTAATCATATTACGATTTAGAGTATGAATGATCTTTCGCAAAATAAAGAATAATAAAGTTATTTAACATTTTAAGTTTAAGTTATTATGTTTTTAATAGCATTTATAAAAATCATTTTGTTAAAATATCATTTTTAATATATCATGTACCCCGAGATTGTTCTGATTTGAACTTTCAGACCCGAGATGAAAATCCGAGATGAACTCACGAGTTAGACTCGTCTCGTACGAGATCTCCCCCAATATGAGACCAAGTCTATAAAATCCCCGAGACGAAACGCGGTCGATATCCGAGATTTCAATCCTTGGTCATAGCATAAATCAAGGCAAAGCATTCGACATCAAAGAATAAAAAGGGGACTAAAATCATGTAACATTGTTTGGCCAAAATTAATAGTGGAAACTAATCAATTTATAAATCTGGCATTCATGGCAACAATTAGGGGGACCACAATTTAAATTTCGAATTGATACCACATTTTTCTCAACATTTTTTGGGTAACAAATTCTTTCCAAGAATCATTCAAAAGGCCACACAAAAATCAATTTAAGCCGATGTACGTAATTTCAAATGGTAAATCACACAAGGGAATTGGGCAAACATCAACTCAAGTCTTTCCATGTTTCACAAAAGATGTTCATGGCAGAAATTCAAATCTAGATTCATCAATTAAAGTCGTGAAAATCATTTGAGATGTCAGAGCAACAAAGAAGGAAAACCCAGGAAAAAAATCACGCAAATCAGGGAAAAATCAAGCCAAGTCATTACACGTGAAATCAGAGGAGCAATAATAGGATCTATGTATCCTATATATATATATATATATATATATATATATATATATATATATATCAACAATTCCTCGTTGGTAATAGGCATCGAAACCACAAACAATTCAATCGAAAACAAGAACAAAATCAAAAAATAAGATTCAGAGGAACTCACTGATTTCTCCATCGTTTTCGGTAACCATTACCCCAAATCGAAGCATCAGATAGCCAAAAAGATTCGAGCATCAAAGAGGAACTTCCAGAACAACATCACGATCGAGATTTGGGATTTTACTTAAAACCCTAATTCAATTTGGATAGCCGCCATTGTTTTTGGAGAAAAGCCTTGATGTGTTTGTAAAAACTAGGGATACGGGTTACAAGTTTGTAATCTGGGGAAATCTGATCTAGGGGATATAGACCAGTCAAGGGTTTTAATCCAGTATTAGAATAAGAGCGAGAGGTTTGCGAGTTTACATGGTCTTGTAAGTGGGATTTGTTCTATTACCTAGTAGAAATCTTAGGAATGTAGTAGTAGGGTTTTGCCGAAGCTGGGTATATCTGTGTGTCATTTACTTTCTGCATTTCTATTTCTTCTATATTCTGAATCTGTGAATTTTTTAATATCTCGCTAAAATCCAATAAATCTTATTCACTCCCCTCTAGGGCTAATCTAGATCCAATAGGTGCATCAAAGAGGCAAAACGGTTTCCACTAGTTTGGACGTCTATTTCTTGATATTTTGATAGGTAGAGTATAATTTCTTGTGATCGAAATATACGCATAAGATAAGCTACTTTGGAATTGTCCGTTTTTTGCAGGTCCAGAAACTCTTTGTTTGATCGTATATGTATTGAGACCAATTTACTCGTGTATGACCAAAGATTGCATAGAGTGCTTTATGGTCATGATCATATACTTGCTCATGACTCCCAAGCCTAGGAAAAACAGTAATAATTAGTTATGTTAATCAGTCTCGGTCGTGGACAAAATTGTGAAGGTGTCATTCTAGTAAACTCGTCTTCCAAATTTGGAGGGTGATTGGATCTCTCAGTTTGTAATGCATATCCGAAATTTCTTGCAACCTAACCCCTGAGTAAGAACAACCCAAATTCTGCCCTAGCAATTCAACATTGAACTTAACTATTTGGCCATATACACTTGATCATATCCAGTTTTCAAGGTCAGATGGTTCCCATACCACAAGCGAACACAGATTAATGGAAAACAAGAAAATGGCGAGAGGATCAATTTTCCCTTTGTTATCTTCATAGTCAACCAAGTGTTTAAGTTTTTCCCTAATGAGCAAATTATTAACATTGTATTGTGTTAATTGACCAAGTAGATAAAAAGGATCTGAGTGAATAGCCTTTGCCGTCAAATTTTTGAGAAGTTTTGGACCATCCCTTGCCTTCATCCACTGTTTGATTTTCTCCTTTGTGACATAGTTCTTGGATTCCTATTGAGATGTAGATGCTTCAACAACCTTCTTTCTCTTTGGAGCCAAACGTTTTGGAGCCATTAAATTGAAATTTGAGAGTTTGAGAAATTAGGGATTTATGGTTAGGGTAAAAAATAGAATGGTAAAAGTAAAAAGTAAGTGGAGAAAGTGAAAAAAGGCAATATATAGAAATCGGTTCAGATAGAATCAGATGTCTATTGGGTTCATGACAGACGTTTGTCTTTACAGGAAAAAAAATATCTCGAGAAGGCGTACAGACATCTGTTGCTTTTTAGCAGACATCTGTGCTAAGATGAGAATTTTCAATTTACATAAACGTCTAAGGGTTGGGGAACAGGCTTCTGTGATTATAGGATTTGAAAACCGAGACATTGTACATACATTTTTCTTAAAATTTCAGGCATCTATGCTGAAATATATTCTTATTTTCACTTTCACCCTATGTCAGACATCTGATATTATATTGATAGACGTCTAATTGTTGTAAATCCTATTTTACACTGAATTTCTGTAGATGAAATATATTAAATTTTATTGATTTATATGATAATATATATATATATATTAAAAGATATACGAACACTTATTGAAATATATTATAGCATTAAGTAGAAGGTTCGTTACAGTGAGAAGATCCCTTGCTGCTTGAATTAGACTTGCACTTAGGATCTTCAGATGCGGATTTCAAAGGTGACCATTAAGGTTAAGTACGACTTATGTTAGACATTCCTTCTCCCCATAAATTCTTAGGAGTAATATCACAGGAGGCAGGTGATATGGTAAAAGAAGGAGATTTCTTATGAGTGCAGTTTTTTGTAGGAGTGTGTCCGCATATTAATAATAAACTTTCTCAAGAAAGAGCATATGCATTCCTTGTCCTTTTGCTTATAGTACATCTCCCGTTGTAATTCCATCATCTCCCTTTGATAATTAGATATCTCATCTAACTTAACATTCAAGGATCCTTGAGATGTAGGAAACTTGTCTTTTCTTAACTTTTTGAGTAATGGAGAGAGACCCCATCGACATCTAGGTGAAGCAACCAGAGATGGTGGAGGTGGAGAAGTAGGAGTTGAGTTTGATGAGGGAGAGTTTGAGTCGAAAGAAGAAGTTATATCATTAGAAGACATTTTGATTGTATTTTTATTACTATTATTAAGACTATTTATTGTTTAAAGAATACTATATACAGATTTAGGTTGTTATAGTTATGTTTAATTTAAACTAGCCGAGAAAGTTGAGGAAATGAACTAATGCAGGAGGGAATAAAAGAGTATTCTCGTTTAATATATTTGATCCCAATTCTGAAAAGGAACATATCCCTAAATCCCTTCTTAACTTAATATAAGAAGTTTCATTAAAGGGTTTAGTGAAAATGTCTGAAATTTGCTTATTGATAGTGATAAAATCCAAAATAATATTTTCCTTTCGACATGATCCCATAAAAAATGATGTCTAATATCAATGTGTTTTGTTCTAGAATGATTTATAGGATTCTTTAATAAGTTAATAGCACTAGTATTGTCACAGTATATAGGTGAACTATTAATAAATTTTCCAAAGTCCTTCAATGTTTGTTGCATATAAATTGCTTAAGCACACGGAAGAGCAGCAAATATATACATGTTGAGAGTGAAAACGAATTTTGTTTTTTACTGAACCACGAAACAAGAGATTGACTGATAAAGCGGCAAGTACCACTTGTGCTTTTTCTATTTGTTTTGCATCATACGAAGTCGACATAACTGTATGATACAAGTTCGAAGGAACTGCATTTTGGATAGAAAAGCACATAATCTCTTGTACTGGTTAAGTATCTAAAAATTTGTTTTATAGCTCTAAATTGCAATTCTTTTGGTTGTGCTTGAAATTTTACAAAAGACAAACACTCATCATAATAACTAGGGGTGAACAATATTCGGTTCAAATTAAATTAACTGGTTCATTTTGGTCGGTTCGGATTGATTTTAATACTAAATACATTTGAATTCGGTTTGTAAAATATATTTTTTTGGTTATCGGTTTAACCGAACTTTTAATTTATTATCTAATTTTATGGTATTATAGTACTTTAAATAAATAGTATAGTTATATAACACAAAGATATTTGCTGCAAATATATCAAAACATATCATAAACATAAAATTTACTATATAAAATTTCTCCAAATATGAATTAATATTTTACTTTGAGTGAATCCATCATTTGAACAATAATACTTCCTGCAAGTTCGGTTAAATCGGCTAGCGATCGAATTAACTGAAATTAATTTGGTTCAGTTTGGAAAATTTTCGGTTTCAATTCGGATTAACTTATTTTAACTCCAAACCAACCAAACCGACGGAACATCACCCCTAATAATATCCGGTCTACTAGCAGTTAAGTACAAAAGAGATCCTATAACACTTCGATATAGTTTTTGATCAAATTCTTTTCTGTTTTTATCTTTCTCTAAGTGAACAGTTGTACTCATTGGTGCTAGCTTTCCGGAAGTTTTCTCCATACTGAAACGTTTCAATAAATCATTATAGTTTTTCTTGGTTTATAGAAATGCCATTTTTTACTTGTTTAATTTTTAATCCTAAGAAGAAATTTAATTCTCCCATATGAGACATTTTAAATTCATTTTTCATTATATTTGAAAAATCATCACAAAAAATTTCATTAGTTGATCCAAAAATTATATCATCAACATATATTTGAACAATCAAAATATCATTTTGTTTTCTTTTATAAAGAGTGCTGTATCTACTTTATCAATTTCAAAACCAGAATTTATAAAATGTGACTTTAATATTTCGTTTCAAGCATGGGGTGCTTGTTTTAGACCATACAAAGCTTTCTTTAATTTCTAAACGTGATCAAGAAACTTTTCATGAGCAAAAAGTTGAGGTTGCTCGATGCATACTTGTTCTTTTATATTACTGTTTAAGAAAGCGCTTTTTACATCCATTTGAAAAAGTTTCATATTATGGTGAACTGCAAAAGTAAGTAGAGTACGGATTGCTTCAAGACGAGCTACTTGAGCAAAAGTTTCTTCGTAATCAATGCCCTCTTCTTGGTTATACCCTTAAGCTACTAAACGTGCTTTATTACGAACTATATTTCTAGTTTCGTCTGCCTTATTCTTATAAACCCATTTTGTTCCAATTACTGATTGATATGTTGGTCTAGGTACTAGTTCCCATACCTCATTCCATTCAAATTGATTGAGTTCCTCCTGCATTGCGAAAATCCATGATTCATCATTTTCGGCTTCTTTATAATTTTTAGGTCCTAAAGACGAGATAAAGGCAACATGGCTCATATGATTTAGTTGATTTAGAAGATACTCTTGGACTAATGTCACCTATTATGTTGTTTGTAGGATGATCTTTTAAAATCTGAGGAGGTTATCTGAAAATAGTTGAAGATTCATTATTATTTGAAATTGTATTATTTTGAATTTCGACTTCTTCTTCGTCATGAGTTTTACTTGTTTGAAAATTTTCATCAAAAGAAACATGTAAGCTTTCCTCTATAGTATTAGTTATTTTATTAAAGATTTTATATTACTTCGATCTGAATAACCAATAAAAATTCCTTCATCGACTTTTGGATTGAATTTTTCTAAGTTATCTTTTGTGTTTAAAATAAAAATTTTGAACCAAACGTCTTAAAATATGAAACTTTAGGTTTCTTTCCATAAAACATTTCGTAATAGGTATTCTTTATCAAGGGTCATAATGTTACTCTATTTAGTACATAACAATCCGTTGCCACTGCTTCAGCCCAAAATTTCATTGGTAAACCACTACTATTTAGCAAAGTTCTAGCACACTCTTGCAAAGTTCTATTCTTTTTTTCTACAACACCATTTTGTTGTGGTGTTCGTGGAATAGAAAATTATGGCTTATTCCCTTTTTATTACAAAAATTATTAAATAACTCAATTTTAAATTCACCTCCATGATCACTACGAATATTTTTTATTTTTAGGTCTAATAAATTCATATTCACTTTGCAAAAATCTTCAATATACGAAAAGTATCACTTTTATGTTTTAAGAACAAAGTCCATATATATCTTGAAAAATCGTCTACAATAACAAAAACATATTTAATATGATTTAACGAACGTGTTTGGGTACGTCTAAATGCAGTAGCTCTAATGGTTGTTTTGTAGATATATTGTTTTTTGACTTAAAAGAACTCTTTTTCAATTTACCAAATTGACATGCATCACATAGATTATTTACTTTGAAATTAATTTTCGGTAATCCTCTAAGCAGTTCATGTTTTACTAATTTTTAATATGCTTAAAATTTACATGACAAAATTGTTTATGTCGTAACTATGGATCTTCATGATCTACAGTTAAACATAAATCGCAATTTTGTTTTGTTTTCATGTTTAAAACATATATATTTCTATTTCGAAATCCTTCAAAAATTAAAATTTTATGATTATAAAAAATATTTCATTTATCCTTTTCAAAACTAATTTGAAATCCTTTATCGCAAAGTTGATTGATGCTTAAAAGGTATTGCTTCAAATTTTTAACTAACAAAACATTAGAAATAAAGGGAGAATTGGATATACCGATATTGATGACTTCACCGATGCCAATGACGTAGCCTTTTGAATTGTCGCCAAATGTCACCATGCCACCATCCATATATGTTATATTTGATAGCATGTTTTTGTCTCCCGTTATGTGCTTGGATCAACCACTATCCAAAATCCACTTCTCTTTTTGTCTTGGTTTGGGTACCTATAAGATAAGATTTTTTAATTGGTACCCACTTCCTCCGTTAGGGTCCTAAATGTTTACCGGAGAAGGCAGCCATACCCTTGTGGGTTTGGGGCCTTTAAAGACATAATTTGAATTATGAACTACATTTTACAAAATAATTTAATTTGCTTTTGTCTAATAAGTTTATTGTTGGTCTTAGGGATCCATATCTTTATTTCCTTAGGTATGTCTACCTTTTAATTGACATTTCCCTTTTTCACCTTTATATAAAGAAACTGTATTTTTTTGTAGTTGACTCCTTTCTAAAACCCAATCCATTTCTATTTCCCGAAGGCTTTGAAGCTTTGAACAAATGATCTAAACTTTGTTTTCATTTATTAAATTTTGAAACATAAGTAGTAATCTTTTCCAACTCACTTTTGAGTTTAGAAATTTCAGATAATGAGTCCTCTAGATTACTACACAAGGTTATGTTTTTGTCTAAAATACCATTATTTTCTAGTTTAACTTTTCCTAATTCATTTGATAAGGAATCATTTTCCAAAGTTAACTCTACATTTACTTTATGCATTTTCTAATTCCTCTTTTTAGAATGGTTTTCTCATCTTCTAATAAACCAATTTCAATTTCCATTCTGTTTAATCTAGCAATATATTCTTTATTTAATATTTTTGACTCTATAAATTAATCATCTAACTCCATGCTGATTTCCAAAATCTCATTATGAGTGAGTTCAGGACATACCTCATCTGTGTCTGCCATAAAACATACATTTGCTTGTTCCAAGTCACCGTCACTATCAGATGAGGAAGAGTTAAAGTCATCCCATGTAACTTGAAAGGCTCTCCTTTTCTTCCTAAATTTCCCATTTTTCTGCTTCATCTTTTCATTGAGGATTTTTGGTCAATCTTTCTTCATGTGACCAAATTCATCGCATTCAAAGCACTTGATTGTTGTATGGTTTGCTGAACTAGGTTTTCCATTCTTTTAAATTTTGGTCATTTTTCTGAATTTCTTGAACTCGTTGTAGTTCTTAGCTATAAACACTATTTCTTCTTCATATAAATCAGAATCCTCATTATTTGCCAAAAAGCAATATTTTTCTTTTCCGTATTTTGTTCTTTTCTAACCTGCAAGTTAGCTTCATTGGATAAAAAGTTTCCAATTAACTCTTCAGTTTGAGTTGAAAATGATTGTTTGCCTCTTCTATGGCTAAAATTTCCTTTTCCACTCATTAATAAAAGAATTTAAAATATGCGTAACTAAATCAAAATCAGTAAATCTGACTCCAAGTGTCATGAGATCATGTTGAATAGTTTGAAATCTAGTATACATATCGTTAATCGACTCACTAGCTTTGATTTTAAAAAATGAAAATTGATTTTGCAAAATTGAAATTTTGTTTGTTTAACTTTCGTAGTGCCTTCGTGAGTAATTTGTAAATTTCAATATATATCACAGGCGTGCACATCATAACACATGAAAATTCATTTTTATCTAATGCACAGAATAAAACATTCATAGCTTTTGAATTGTTAGAAGCTGCGGTTTTTGAGCATCGGTCCACACACTCAATTCAGTGGTTGATGCTTCACATTAGTTTTGAGTGGCAACCCAAAATTATAAATTGTTTGCTTCCATAAAAATTCTCATGTGAGTTGACCAATAAGCATAAATAAATCCATTGAAAAGTGGAAGACGTTGTGTGGACCGACCTTCTTGAAAGTTATTACTTGCCATATTAAAATGATGAAAATACAAGTTGTTGTAATTTGATCTAACTTCGCTCTAGTACCAATTGAATGTCTATATGTGGATCTATGTGTGTATCTAACTATAACAAGTAATGATAATAAATAGTAAGTAATAAAGGAATAAAGTAAGAATCAATCACACCGGTATTTTATCCTGGTTTGAGCGTCCCGTCCTACGTCCAGTCTCAAAGCTCCCCTTCGGCTTTCTTACTAACACAAACTGCCCTCTCTTAGCCCGAAGGAATAGGCTTATAGATGAAAAGATGCTTTGACAATATTGTTTTCTTTGCAACATATATTTTGAATGAATCATACCAAGTTCTCCAATAATCTCCTTGTATTGATATGAGAATTGAATAGCTTAGGAATATAGAAGAATTTGTGTGCTGAATGAATGCTTTTGAGAGAGATAATGAATATTGAAAGCTTTAAAAGGTATAAATAGACTCAGAGAGATTAGGTAATTAAACCTGTTTGCGTCAAAAAATTACACAATCACCAAGTGTACTAGAAGTACTTCTCAAAATACTTGGAAATATGAAATGTGGAGCCAATCAACCAAGAAAAGCAAGTAAAGAGACACAATGTTTTATGGTGGTTCGATCAAGTACGATCTACATCCACTTTGAATAGCGATTCCATTATTGCATCTAGAGTTACAAGGCAAATATATCCTCTCATTACATTCATCATTACACTCTCATAGAATTTGATTAAGGAAAAACGATGATACTCTTTAATTATGGCTGATGGTAGATCGGATCTAGATTTCCACAAGGACGTTGATGGATTCCTGCTTATTCATGATGGATTCCAAGTTAGATATTCACTTTTAGATGAGAAAATCACTAAGTAAAAGTTGAGAATTGAGTTTAACAGCCCTTCGGGGTTATAGCATTCCTCCCCCCATTAAAGTGGGGTTAGAGCTCTATTTATAGGTGTGGAGAAATGGAGTGATATATCCTTCAGAGTCACCAGTCGGTCGGACCTTATTTACGGAATTGCCACTAGCCAGCCTGACAATAGTTGTCCAGAAGCCAGTCTGTCATTTGCTGTCTGAAGGACCGATCGGTCTGGAATAGGTTCGGCCGGTCGGTATGGTTCCCTTTCTTCCTTGCGTGGGCGACCTGTCATGGATTTCATATCGTGGTCGGTCAGTCATCCAAGCCTGGGCCGACCGATATTGTAATATTTGAATAAGGTACACTACTCCAGGAGGACTGGTCGGTACACATGGATCCTATCTGATCGGTAGGCAAGTTTTTCCTTTCTTTTCACATGGGGTTGCCTTGCTCTGGACTCGTGACTACCCGACCGGTGCGCTTGGGTTCAGACCGATCAGCATCGCTATTGCCGTACCGACCGGTATACTCATGTTCTAGCCGATCGGTGTCACTTTACTGGATTAAGCTTTGTTGTGTTTTCTTAGGCCGACCGGTCTTTTTCTCTAGACGTATCGACCAAGTATGTTTCACAATATTTTGTGGATAACATTTGTCGCTCGAGGTCCTAAATCTTTATTCTCATAAAATTATGGACCTCGACGTAATCACCCTCATTATGAATCGATGAATCTTGATCGTTATACCAGTAAATGGATAGAGCAAACTGAAATAAGAGATTCTGATAGGCCGATCGACCCATCAGCACAAGTACGAGCGGGACAAGTATTAGCGGGTTCTCTAGCCGATCGGTGCTCGTCTATTGGGACTGGCGGATTTGACTTGGCACCTGACCGATGTGAATTTTCTCTCTCATGACTATTAAGCCTCCCAACGCATTTTTATAAAATACAGCCCCTTGAAAAAGTCATTTCCACACTATTTTACTTTTTCCTTTTAAAGAAAATTAATGGCAAACAAATCCTGATCGAAGAAAACCAAAGGTGGAGCTTTCCTTTTCTTTAAGATTTCTCTCTAACCCTTCTCCTTCTTTCGAGCTTCGAGTTGAATTCTCGGCCGCCAGGTTCTCTTTTCTCTTCTTTTTATTCTTTGTTGATCTAATTCGAAGTGCTTTTACTGCCTTGAGGTTTATAGCACTCGATTAGATAATTATAGAGTCGCCATTTTAATGTAGAATTGGGTCATGGGGATGCGTTTTGATAACATTGCTAACTAGGCTGAAAACTTGTTTTGATTTGCTTTTGTTCCTAGCCGATTCCAAATAATTGATCTTCTCGTTTCGCCCAAAGTTTTGCTACAGACTTGAATCTATGTATTTTGATCCGACCTATTTGTGATTCCCATTGATTTTTAGTTTAATTTCCACGTTTTTGTATTGCCAATGCCCACGATCAACGTTAGTAATGGACACGGATTCCAAAATTAGATCAATGTCAGTCGGCCTCTCTCAAGGAGAGTCAATCAGCTGCCTGGTCTGCTCTGGCTATTGGTTTGTTCGTGTTAAGTTCCTAAGGGATGAAGGCACCGGTCAATCTTTTTTGTATGCCGATCGGTGGGTTCCACTCTCCTGGGAGGCTGGTGTAACTGATCAGTTTGTCTCAGGTGCCGGACGGTTCTATGAGTCTTTGGTATGTGAATGATACCGATCGACCCATTATTTCTGGTTTTCCTGGCGATTCTCTAGGGACACCGGTCGATCTGGATTAAGACCAATACCGACCGATTACTTTTGGAGGCCACCCAGCTGCTCTCCTATCTTTTTTGCCTTAATTATAAGAAAGTTGACAAAAAGTGTCTGAGCATTTCCTATTCCATGCAGGATGGAATAATCTTCTGAAGAGTTTAGAGCAAAGAGGTTTTTTGATCTGGAAAGTCAAATAATGGGCCAACCCTCAATGAACTCTCCTTTACCCATCAACCCCACTTATCCAGAACTTCAGGCGATTGTGAACAAGCCTCATTACACTCCTGGGGCATGCAATGCCAAACTTGCCAGACGACTCCCATGTTGGAACTTGCAGGGGGTCTCCTCCAACTTGGATGTGTCACCCTCCGGTCGCCAAGTGACAACCAGTGACATTGTCGTCGCCAAGTCCAGATTGCTCGGTCGTATGGAGGATACTTTGCATCAGTTTGAGAGACAGATGGATTTGCTCAAAGACCAGACCGCAAGGAAGCTCCAGGACTGGCACACATTCGCTGGAGATCTTCAGAGACTCCATCGAGAGAACCTTGAGTGCATTGCGGTTCTGGAAGCTTATAAGGTGAAACTGGTCCATGCTTTGAGAGTCCGGGATGCCGTCATTGCTGCCTTTCCCAAGGGAGATGTCGAGCTAGTGGGTCCATCTGGTACGAGGTCAGCTTCTGATCTTCCCTATCAGGCTTTGTTCCAATGAAAAGGAAGGTGGGAAGGCCTCGAAAGTACCCGAATGCATAGCTTTCCTCTTATGGTACTTGACAGTTCTTAGCTTCATGAATTCTATCTTTAGACCGGTTGTACTTAAGCGAGTTTCGGTCCTCGCATTTAACTTCTATGCTAGTTTATGCTGATATTTTGTGTTTGTTGTGGCTACTATGACTGTTGCGACTGTGGTTGCTGACTCGTTTTGATTTTAGTGGTATGTTGGTCACAATAACCGATGCTTAATTAGTCATGTTACTTAGCTCTCAGTTTATTTTCTTTCATGTGTCTTCACTTGATATGTTTTGCACTTTACATCTGAAACCA
Source organism: Allium sativum (assembly GCA_030737875.1). NCBI lineage: Eukaryota > Viridiplantae > Streptophyta > Magnoliopsida > Asparagales > Amaryllidaceae > Allium > Allium sativum. The sequence continues at coordinate 616,921,923 of CM060924.1, read as the reverse complement.
GCCTGTTAGCGTCTGTGATTAATTGACTGATTGGTTCATGACCGATCGGTTGCTGGAGGCAATGACCGATCGGTGGAAATGTTTGAAGCCGACCGGTGTCACGGTCCATTAGCAATGTATTGATGCGTGGGTGCCCCAGCTTTAACTCGGACCTTTTCATCATCACAACCTATTTTGCAATGATAAAAGCACTACATATTTCTAGGTTAATTATTTTGTCATCAATTGCCCATATCGACAGCAAATCAATCATTTAATTATGGTGAATTTCTAATATGAACTACACTAAGTATATTTTTACAAACTTGTTTTATTCGATAGTCTGAAAACTTTTCGAACAGTGCTTGCTAAAATACACCACTCTGGTTTGGAATTGCACTGACATTTAACGATTAGCTAATCGATATAATCCGAAATGTTCAATGTTATACACTATTTTATGCTTGAGAAATACATATCTGTGATCTTCCTTTTGCTTCTCTTTTGCAAATCATTACTCTTGTACTGGTTACTCTATGCAATTTCTACATTTGATATTTTGTACTCGACCTGGCGGTTATGTGATCTGGCTCTGTGTTGCTGTAACAAAATTGTGTTATGCTCATTGAACTTGAGCTTTGCTGTATTTTGTTGCTTTGCATCCTACATTCGTTTTCTTTTTGTGCTCGCAACATAGAACTTTCACATTTTTTACGAAGATGAGTTCCTACTTTTACGCCCTCGCTTGAAAGGCAGCATTTGTAAACCCTTTATTCACTGTGACCGAATGGTTCAGCCACTCGTAGAATTTGTAGGGCACCTTTAAGAAGGTCTTTGAGTCCGTCATTAACCGGATTTGGAAGACCCGATATATGATCGGATGCCCCAGAAGAGGTCGTTATAATCCGTCAGTAACTAGGTTTGAAAGACCCAGAATTGATAGTTGGATTTAAAAGACCCAACATCTGAGTGGATGCCCCTGAAGAGGTCTTTATAATCCGTTAGTAACTAGGTTTGAAAGACCCAGAATTGATAGTTGGATTTGGAAGACCCAACATCTGAGCGGATGCCCTCGAAGAGGTCTTTATAATCCGGCATTCACTGGGTTTGAAAGACCCAGAATTGATAGCTGGATTTGGAAGATCCAACATCTGACCGGATGCCCCCGAAGAGGTCTTCTAAACTCAGTGTTTGTGTCGTTATCCAGCCATGTATCAATGGCGTCGACGATTAACCGAGTGCCCTTCGGGGAGGTCTTTGGTTTAGAAACCTGGTGTTAGTATCGTTATCCGGCCATGTATCAATGGCGTCGACGATTAACCGAGTGCCCCTCGGGGAGGTCTTTGGTTTATCATTTATGTGGTTTCTTGGGACTAACACTAGCTCACTTATCGATTTTTATTACAATTTGTTAGAGCTAGGGCCTGGAACCTTGCAATCGAGAAGATGCCCCATTGGTGAAACTTGTAATTTCACTCATGACTTAAAGGTCATACCATTTGACAGACCAGTCCTTGGTGTCCCGTCCTTGCACAGTTATGCTCCCACATCTTCGAGTTTCTTGCAAATGATGTTTCTAGCATTAAGTGGTGGACACTTGAGCTGTCCAGCTAGGACATGCTACAACAATCTCCATGATTGGTTCAGTCATGGTAGTGTCATCATACTTCTTAGAGGACCTGCAGCTGAAATTGAATCTTAGCGAGAAATTTGCAAGTGTACAATTTATGTAGGTAATGCATTTCCTTTCATTTATATTTACAAAACTTGTAATAGAGTTGCATGGTATGTACAATGCATGTTATTTACAAATAATATGAAAGGAACTTTAAGAGAAGTAGCGACGGAGATGTATAGCATTCCATGCTCTTGGGAGTTGGACTTTGTCCGTTGTCTTCAGTTCAAATGTACCATCCGAGAATTTTTGGCTTATCACATATGGTCCCTCCTAGTTAGGTCCTAGCACCCCGGTTCCTGTCATGATTCCCTTAAGAATGAGATCCCCAACTTGGAAGGTCCTTCGCTTAACTTGAGCATTAAAATGACGAGCTATTCTTCTTTGATGTGCCATAATTCTAAGTTCTAATTCTTTTCTTCTTTTCTCGAGTAAATCAAGCGCTTCGAGTTGAAATTTTTCATTCTCCGCTTGGTTGAAGTAGATCCTTCTATGAGTCGGAACCTCTAGCTCAACCGGGATCATTGCCTCGGATCCGAATGCAAGTGAAAATGGAGTGTGCCTTGTTGCAGTTTTATGGGTAGTATGATATGCCCATAGTGCAAGCGGAAACTCATCAACCCAACCAACCACCGTTGGCTTTCTCAAGTTGATTCTTGAAGGTTGATTTCAGGATCTTCTTGATTGCTTCCACTTGCCCGTTAGCTTGCGGATGGGCAACGACCGAAAAGCTTTTCTTGATCTTGTATTTGGCACAAAAGTCCAAGAACTCAGCGCTCTCAAACTGAGTCCCATTATCAGTGATTATTTTCTGCGGTATGCCAAACCTGCAGATGATGTTATTCAATAAAAAGTTGATCACCTTCTTCGAAGTTATAGTGGCTAGTTGTTCCGTTTCATCCCATTTAGTAAAATAATCAACTGCCACTATTGCGTACTTCATACTTGATTTTGAAGTGGGCAGTGCCCCAATCAAATCTATGCCCCAGACAGCAAATGGCCATGGACTGACCATCTGGGTCAACTCTGTTGGTGATGCTCTCGAAATTTTTGCAAATCTTTGACAATTATCACATCTTTTGCCATAAGTCATCGCGTCCAGGTTCAAATCGGGCCAAAAATAGCTGTATCGCAGAACTTTCTTGGCTAATGTCTGACCATCGATGTGACCTCTGCAATCTCCCTCATGCAGTTTTGCCAAGATTTCTTTCGACTCTTCCTTGGACACACATCATAGTAATGGCATAGAGAATCCCCGTCTATACAGCCTCCTATCCTGAACAAGATATAACGGAACCTTGCGCAGTATTTTCTTCTGCTTTTTTAGTTCCTCTGGAAGTGTTCCGTTGAGGATATATTCCTTAATTGGTGTCATCCAGGACATAGGTTCCTCAACTGTTTCCATGATCCAGTCAACATCTACCTCTTCAATGGAAGGGGTTGTAACGACCCAAGCGAGTGTGCATCAGAAGAATTAGCACATTTAGAGAGATAGTCCGCCTTTGCATTTTCTTCTCTTAGAATGTGAGATATAGTGTAGTGATTGTAGTTGTTGAGAAGTTCCATAGCCTTAATAAGATAAGAAGGGAGATTTCCTACTTTGGTCTAGAATTCCCCAAGGACCTGACTCACTACCAATTGGGAATCACCGAAGATCTGCACAATTTTTAGATTTAGCTCTTTTGCTAGTTTTAATCCGTTTACAAATGCTTCGTATTCGGCCTCGTTATTGGTTGACGAGAATTCCAACCTTAATGCATAACACAATGAATGGCCTTCCGGAGTTTCCAAGACAATTCCGGCCCTCGAATAGTAATCATTCCTTGAGCCATCAATGTATAGCTTCCAGCTAGCGATTGTTCTCGTTGGTTCCTCAATTCCTCTCCTCTGTCCATGAATTCGGCAATGAAATCCGCTAAAACTTGTCCAATGATAGCTCTTCGAGGTTGATAGGTGATGTCATATTGGCTGAGCTCAATATTCCACTTTAACAGCCTTCCAGAAGTTTCCGAACGGAAGAGAATTTGCCTTAGCGGTCGATTAGTGAGGACTTTTATTGGATGGGACTGGAAATATGGCCTCAACTTCTTTGAGGCAACGAGTAGACAGTACACAAGTTTCTCCATCTTTGGGTAATTCAATTCTGCCCCAGCAAGCCGCTTACTAATATAGTAAATTGGCCATTAGATCTTAGCATCCTCCGGGACGAGTGCAGCGCTCAGGGCATGTAGTGATACAGCCAAGTATAGGAATAGATCTTCTCCATCTCTGGGTTTAGAAAGCATCGGTGAAGACTCCAAATGTTGAACTAACTGTTCATAACCCATTTGACATTCTAAAGTCCATTGGAAGTCTTTCTTTCCTTTTCTTAAAGCATCAAAAAGTGGGAAGCATCGATCCGTTGATTTAGAGATGATAAGGGAGGCAATTTTCCCATTCAAGCTCTGAAGCTCCTTTATCATTTTTGGTGCTCACATTTCTCGTAATGTCATAGCCTGGGTAGGATTTGCCTAAATGCCCCTAACATTGACTATGAATCCGAGAAATTTCCCTGAAGAGACACCAAATGAGCATTTTAGAGGATTTAACTTCATACCGAATTTTCTAAGGATATGGAACATCTCCGCTAGATCCGCTAGGTGATCTTCAGCCTTTTTGGACTTTACCAACATGTCATCGACGTAAACCTCCATAGTGTTCCCAATTTGGGATTTGAACATGGAGTTCACAAGATGTTGGTATGTTGCTCCTGCATTCCTTAATCCAAATGGCATAACCTTATAATAGTACAAGCCTCTATCAGTTATAAAACTTGTATTTTCCTCATCTGGTTCATGCATCATAATTTGATTATATCCAGAATACGCACCCATAAAAGATAACAGTGCGTGTCCTGCAGTTGCGTCGACAAGCTGGTCAATTCTAGGCCTGGGGAAACTATCCTTAGGACATGCTTTGTTAAGATCTGAGTAATCTATGCAGACCCTCCACTTGCCATTATACTTCTTGACGAGAACCGGATTCGAGACCCAGTCGGGATATGTAGATACTCATATAAAATTATTCTTCAGAAGTCTGTCTACTTCTTCTTTTAATGCTATCGATTTTTCAGGTCCCTGAGTTCGTCGTTTTTGTTTTACCGGAGTCAGTTGCGATTAACATTCAACTTATGAACAACTACATCTGTCGATATTCCACACATGTCTGAGTGCGTCCAAGCAAAGACATCTATGTTTGCTTTTAGAAACAATATTAAATCCCTTTTCAGCTTTTGGCCCAACTGAGAACCTATTTTCAAACTCGGTTAGGATCCTTATCATGTACTGGAACAGAAATATTATCCTCAGCCGGAGCCTCTCGGTCTTCCTCCATACTGGTTTTCCTCGGATCAATCTCCTTCTGAGCTCCACTATTTTTGCCAGTATAGGGACCTTGCTTCAATTGCTATAAAGGAGGGTTTGGGATACGAAGCAGAGGCTCCACATCCTTCTTAACCTCTTTTTTCCTTGCCTTGGAAAGCTCAGCTGATAGCACTCCTTTGCTGTTTGTTGGTCGCCTTTGATTATGCCAATCCCGTTCTCGGTTGGAAATTTCATTGTTAGGCACCAAGGGGCCATTGTAATTTGGAATGCTGCAAGTGTCGGACTTCCTAGGAAAGCGTTATAAGCAGAGAGCTCGTCGATTACAAAAAAATCCTGCTCTCGTGCAACCCTTTGCTCCCCCTCTCCAAGCTCAACAAGAAGGTTTATGATTCTGATTGGTTGAACAGCCTGTCCAGTGAACCCATGAATTTTGTTTTGACTAGCTTTCACATCTCCTATAGAAAGTTTCATTCTGTGAAAGGCATTAATGAACAAGACATTAAAGGAGGCTCCACTGTCAACTAAAACTCTTCTGACAACAGCAGGGCCCTATGGTTATCACCAATGGATCTTCAGTTGGCGCTATCAACCCTTCTGAGTCTTATTCATTGAATACAATGTCATCCCATGAAAACCTTGGTATCTTTGCTGAAAAAGCTTCACTCATATTCATGAGTTATCGTTCTTTTGGGAGGTTTCTCGCCTCATTAGCATATTTCACAATGTCCCCCCTCGCTTTTCCCGGTAGGGTGTGGACCTCCTGAAATGGTATTAATGATCATCCTTGGCATAACAACAATCGCAACATTCTCACTTTGACCTGGTTGCGCATTAGAAGTTCCCTGGCCTTGAGACGTTTTAGTATTATGTGGATTCTTGGTGTACTGCTGAAGCCTATTTTTCCTTATCAATTCTTTGATTTGGCTCTTTAAGTGTCGACATTCATTCGTGCTATGCCCTGGCTGGTTATGAAACCAACAAAATCTTCCAGATTTTATGGTGGCATCGCTAACCTTTATTTCCTTCGGTAGTGGGTACTCTTCAGTCTCCTTGGTGGTGATGAAAATATTTTCCACCATTTCATTTAACGGAGTCAACTCCGAGTTCTTGAAGAAGCGGAACCTTTTATTGGCTCGGTTGTCTCTCCCATCGTTGCCCCGTTTCTGACCTCTGGGTTTTTCTGATTGTTATCTATATCATCATTCTTCTTTTCAAGCTGCACGCTGCTTTCCGGGATGCCCATAGCATAGGCTGGATCCTCATCTACACCTATGTATTCTTCAGCTTTATCGAACAATTCTTCGAGAGTACCGGGTTTCTTCTTTTTAATCCAACGTCTGAGCTTAGTCTTCTTACTCACAACCCCCTTTAAGGCCATTAAAGCCAGTCGAGGCTCGTAATTTCCAACTTCAGCTGCTATGGTATTGAATCAGGTAAGAAAGGCTCTGATTGGCCCTCCCAGCCTTTGCTCTAGCTCATTCAACTCCATAACATCTCATACTTTTGTGGTTTGAAGCCTGAACTGCTCCCGGAATAGTTTTGCCAGCGTAGAGAAGTCATCCACTAACCTAGGTGGTAACTTTGTGAACCAAAGCGAGGCTACTTCCTCAAGGTAGATCGGAAAATATAAGCATTTCAACTCGTTAGTGGCTCGGGCTTCGTTCATATGCTGATCATACTTAAATAAGAACACATTAGGTTCAGTTGTCCCATTATAAGCTTGGACTGCCGGTGGCTTAAATTTATTCAGATATGGTGCCATCTTTATTCTTTCCGTAAGTGGAGTCTTTATGGGGGCAAAACCCCACTATTTCTCATCATTCTGCTTCTTCATCCCTTTTTCCAAAATATTGTGGACCATCTCTGATATACGCTCTTCCTCATTGTGTTGATCCGTGGGGCAAACGCTGTTTTCTTTACCGGATGCCTGCTTAGGCAGACGGTCACGGTTCGGATTTCGGGGTCTTGAACCTCCCGCCTGGAGAGGTGCCCCTTTGGCGGAGCCAAGCACCTGTTGAGGAGTTATCTTATTAGAGTGGTTGTGAACATGCAACTTTGTTTCCTTACGGTTAGGATTTGTCATCTCTTGAATAGAATTTTCCCGGCTTGGGGTTGAAGAATAGGATCCTGCATTATGCGGAGTTTGAATGGATTTTGCCCGGGTGGATTTCATGGTGACTTTGGCCGTAGCAGCTTGCACAACGAACATTGCTTCAAGCTTCTTCATCATAGCTTTATTTGCAATGTTCATTTGGCTTGCTAAACTGGCCGCCACTTCGTCGAGTTCCCTCCTCGTCACCGCTTCTCCAGCCTTAGAAGTTTCTCCGACTTCAAATTGGTTGGTAGGAGGAGTAACCTCATGCTCATGATCGGCGGCATTATCATCATTCTCGGTACTTTGATTGGTGACCTTCTTTGACGGTCTACCTGGTTTACCCATCACTTTAGGAAAGGACTTGAATCGGATTGTAGTGAAACTGGCTTAGACTTTTGACGCAAGGTATCGGACCTTGTGAGAGAGTGTGAGAGAACGGATGATTGAATCTGCCCCACGGTGTGCGCCAAATGTTTGCATCAAAAAATGACACAAACACCAAGTGTACTAGAAGCACTTCTCAAAATATTTGGAAATATGAAATGTGGAGCCAATCAACAAAGAAAAGCAAGTAAAGAGACGCGATATTTTATAGTGATTCGATCAAATACGATCTACATGCACTTTGAATAGCGATTCCATTATTGCATCTAGAGTTACAAGGGAAATATATCCTCTCATTACATTCATCGTTACACTCTCATAAAATTTGATTAAGGAAAAACAATGAAACTCTTCAATTACGGCTGATGGTAGACCGGATCTAGATTTCCACAAGGATTTTGATGGATTCCTGCTTATTCATGATGGATTCCAAGTTGGATCTTCGCTTTTAGATGATTAAAGATGAGAAAATCACTAAGTAAAAGTGGAGAATTGAGTTTAACAGCCCTTCGGGGTCATAGCATTCCTCCCCCCATTAGAGTGGGGTTGGAGCTCTATTTATAGGTATGGAGAGATGGAGTGATATATCCTTTAGAGTCACCGGTCGGTCGGACCTTATTTACGGAATTACCACTGGCCAGCCTGGCAATAGTTGTCCAGAAGCCAGTCTGTCATTTGCTGTCTAAAGGACCGATCGGTCTGGAATAGGTTCGGTCGGTCGGTATGGTTCCCTTTCTTCCTTGCGTGGGAGACCTGTCATGGATTTCATATTGTGGCCGGTCAGTCATCCGAGCCTAGGCCAACCGATATTGTAATATTTGAATAAGGTACACTACTCCAGGAGGACTGGTTGGTACACATGGATCCTAGCCGACCGGTAAGCGAGTTTTTCCTTTCTTTTCACATGGGGCTGCCTTGCTCTGGACTTGTGACTACCCGACAGGTGCTACTTGGGTTCAGACCGATCAACATTGCTATTGTCGTACCGACCGGTATACTAATGTTCTAGCCGATCGGTGTCACTTTACTGGATTAAGCTTTACTGTGTTTTCTTAGGCCGACCGGTTTTTTCTCTGGACGTACCCACTGGGTATGTTTTACAACATTTTGTGGATAACAAAACCCTTCAATCTGAGATATATTTATAGTAAATGAAAAGCTTTTATGAAGGGATTTACTCTTTTAAAGTAAAACTCTTTGTTTCGAATAATATATCCATTAAAGAACTAATTTAGGCTTTAAAAAAAGTCGCAATCTTTGAAAACAAAGAGAAAACCTTTCAGAATAAAATAGCAGTTGGCAGAACATACGTCTGTCCATACGATCAGACGTTTATCCATATGGTCAGACATCTGTCCACATGGTCAGACGTCTGTCAATGTATTCTAGATATGTTTCAGATACAAAGACAGACGTCTGTCGATATAGTGACAGACATATGTGGTTTTAGGGAATAAATTCTTGAGACCATGATCAGACGTCTGTCTATATATGGCAGACGTATGTGCTGAGTCCAAAAATATTTCTTGAACCTAGTACCAGACGTCTGTCATATATAGACAGACGTATGTAGATGCACCAACTTATATTTATATATACACACACACACATACATACATATATTTGAAAATGCTCATATAAAACCAAGAAGATTTTACATAAATCTAATACTCCATACCTAATATATTCTTCCGATGAAGTCTTTGAGTATTTCTTGTGGTCTTGTTCATGCTTTCATCTCCTTCTTAAATAAATCCTACAAAATTGTATGACATCTATATATACTTTCTATGGTTGTATAGTTGTTGTCATTAAAAGCTCAAACAGAGGATCTAACATTATTGAGATGAAGCAATAAGGAAGAAGAACCTTTGAGTTGTTACGTACTCGATATTTTCGGACAGTTTTCGATGGTCATCGACGGCTCGTCGGAAACCTTTGGAAATAAGGCGTGGGAAGTCATCACTTAAACCTACCTGTATAAACAACTTTCTAGTAGTGTACAAATCACATAACAGGAACTATGTATATCAACATAATGACAAACTTAATTTGTAAATTAGCTATGATTCATTCATATCAAGAATTTATATTATTATTTTTGCAAACTTTCTAGTACTCGATATTCTTCTTGAACGTCAATAACTTTATAACAAATTTATATTATTATTTTTGCAAATTTCTTTTTAATTCTTCCTGCTTTGTTATACAAATTAACACTATAATTTTACATTTAAATTATTTAAACAAATTCTATTAAATAATTTTTTTAATTCATCGAATAAATTACTAATGTACATCAATTTCAGCATATATATCTATATTAACAAAAATGATTAAAAAGGTTCTCAAATACATACATGTACATATTCTTTGCGTAAGCCATAAAACAAAAATTACACACAAATAGTAACAATAATTTTAATTAATAATTTATATATTTCACATCAAAATTTATCATATACTACATAACAAAGTTCTCATTTTAAATGCTATTTTTAACAATATTATAGTGTGCAACGCACGGGTTACACACTAGTTAAGTGTATATATTAGTGTATTATTACAATGTTTATATTGAATATTGCACATCGAATCAAGAAGCCATTTGCCAAGTAATTAGGAGTCAACACATGCTTAGTTTAAACATTAGCTTTCATGACAAATTTTATTGAACATTAATAACAACAGTACAAATGTAAACATATGTATTCTACTATTTTAGAATTATTCAAACTGCACATGACATAATAATCATTAAACCAGCAATTTTTAACCATACTAAGACCCTAAATAACTAGGTAGAAAAATAATTTCAGCATCCAACATTAAATAATATCATAAACAAATTGCTACAAATATTAGACCAATGCCGATGTATGTCAAATGAATATTTCAACAAAAAATCACTGCACAATATCAAATACGGTAAACACTATATGTATGCATGTCAAATAGTTGAGAAGAACTAGCCTTGCCAAAAAAAATAGTTGAGGAGAACTGCCGAATACATCTTTATTAATTTGTTCAATTGCATACAACTGGCTAAGCAATTCCACAGTTGTGTGCCTTGCCTAAATAGAAAGAAATTCTTCATCAACTACCAAATCAAGGAGAGATAACAGTGGAGTGTAAAATCCATCAACATCGCAGTTCACAATTGTACCAGGCACATGTAATGTATTGCTCCATGGATTGCACAATTCACAATCCCAATGTCGATAAACACATGACCTAAGTTTCCCACCATATCACATGTGATAAACGAATGATACAAATAGTTTAGAACGTTATTTAGACCAGCTTAGCCATTGTAATGATTATGTCGTAAGGATTAAAAACATGCTTATCAGTCTATCAAAAGACAAGATACCTTCAGGACGCTCTTTTCCCAAGACTCCACTTTTTAACGATAAAAGTGTGTCGCTTTCTGCAAAATCATCTCTCCTGCCTGGAAAATTAAACCAGAACAGTTATATAAAGTAATTTTTTTTAATGTCATTAGCGTATATGCCCCCCACAGGTAGGTCTAAGTGAAGAAGCCAAAAAGAAGTTCTCGGAAGACTTGGATGTCATCGTTATGAATGTGTAGTAGCGAGAAACTTTTTATAGGAGGAGACTTCAATGACCATGTTGGCTCATCTAGCGGGGGTTTTGAGCGAGTGCATGGTGGTTTTGGATTTGGCAGTAGGAACCAAAAGGGTGAAGATATTTTGAATTTCGCTCTCTCTTTTGATCTCATGATTGCTAATACCTTCTTTATAAAGAGGCAATCACATCTGATCACCTTCAGTAGTGGCCAACAGGCTAGCCAGATTGACTTTGTCCAAACTAGAAGAGATAGTAAACGAGATTGTGTTGATTGCAAGGTCATACCTGGAGAATGTGTCGTCTCACAACACCAGCTGTTGGTATGCGTGTTTCGTCTGCGGGTGGTGAAGGATAAGAGAGCGAAGATTAGCAGGACGAAATGGTGGAAACTCAAAGGAGATGCTTCATGGGTGTTTAAAGATAGAGTGATGGGAGAAGGAGCTTGGAATGTGGAAGGAGAAGCAAATGTCATGTGGAATGCGATGGCAACTTACATTCGGAGAGTCGCCACTGAGGTATTTGGGATAACAAGAGGAAGCAAGCGAGAACCCAAGGATTCGTGGTGGTGGAATGACGAGATGCAAAAGGCTATCAAAGAGAAGAAGGAATGTTACAAATGCATGTACCGTCATAGAAGCGAAGAGAACATGCACAGGTACAAAGTGGCAAAGAAGACTACAAAGAGAGCAGTGAGTGAAGCAAGGGGACGAGCGTACGAAGATTTGTATCAAAGGCTAAGTACAAAGGAGGGTGAAAAAGATGTCTACAGAATAGCCAGGCTACGCGAGAGAAGGACAAGGGACTTCAACCAGGTTAAATGCATTAAGGATGGGAATGATAGACTTTTGGTGAAGGAAGATGAGATAAAGAATAGGTGGAGAGAATACTTTGATAAGCTTTTCAACGAAGAAAGTGATAGCTCTTCGATCGAGTTGGAAGACTTAGCCGATAGCACCAATAGACATTTTGTGCGGAGATTTCAAGAAGCTGAGGTAAAGGGGGCGTTGAAACGTATGGAATCAGGCAAGTCGGTAGGGCCTGATGATATTCCTATTGAGGTGTGGAGATGCTTTGGAGATGCAGGGACAAAATGACTAACTAAGTTGTTCAACAATATTTTCAAATCAAACAAAATGCCAGATGAGTGGGGGAGAAGCATTTTAGTTGCCATCTTCAAGAATAAAAGAGGTATTCAAAGTTGCACAAACTATAGAGGAATTAAGCTCATGAGTCATACAATGAAGCTTTGGGAGAGAGTTTGCGAGCAGCGTTTGAGGAGGTTGACAAATATCCCTAGGAATCAATTTGGTTTTATGCCTGGAAGGTCAACCACTGAAGCGATTTTCTTGGTTCGGCAACTTATGGAGAGATACAGGGAGCAGAAGAAAGATCTCCACATGGTTTTTATTGACCTGGAGAAAGCTTATGACAGAGTGCCGAGGAGGGTTATGTGGTGGGCTCTAGAAAGGAAGAGAGTGCCATCAAAGTATATTACCCTTATTAAGGATATATACGAGGGGGTTGTGACTAGTGTTAGGGCATGCGATAGTGAGACTAGAGACTTTCCAATTAACATAGGGTTACATCAAGGTTCGGCTTTGAGCCCCTATATTTTTGCATTAGTGATGGATGAAATCACAAAAGATATACAAAGGGAGATTCCCTAGTGTATGCTCTTTGCCGATGATGTTGTGCTGATTGATGAAAGCAGAATAGGGGTTAATCGACAACTGGAGTTGTGGAGGGAGACCTTTGAATCAAAGGGTTCCAGGCTTAGCAGAACTAAAACAGAGTATATGAAGTGTGAGTTTAGCAGTGTCAGGTCAGATGACGGAGATGTTACCCTGGTCGGTAGAGTAGTACCCAAGAAGGAATCATTTCGATACTTAGGATCTATATTGCAGTTTGAGGGAGAGATTGATAAGGATGTTCGTTTTAGAATTCAAGCAGGATGGGTGAAATGGCGACTATCATCTGGCATTCTCTGTGATCGGAAGATTCCTAAGAAGCTTAAAGGAAAGTTTTATAGGACAGCAATCAGGCCTGCAGTGTTATATGGTGCAGAATGTTGGCCTACTAAGAGGCAACACGTCCAGAAGATAAGTATAGCAGAGATGCGAATGCTGCGTTGGAGCTGTGGGCATACCAAACGAGATCGGATTAGAAATGAGGATATTCGGGAAAAACTTGGAGTTGCACCTATTGAAGAGAAGTTAGTAAAATACCGCTTGAGATGGTTTGGACATATTCAACGTAGACCATACGATGCACCTGTACCTGCTGGAATTCTAGGTCGCGCCGAAGGCCCAAAGAGAGGCAGAGGTCGACCTAAAATGACATGGGAGGAGATAATAAAGAGAGATTTGAGTAACTGGAGTTTATCGGAAGAGCTGGTAGTTGATAGGAGTGCATGGAAATTGGCAATCCATGTACCAGAACCATAGATTTTTTTTAAGACTTTATTTCATGTTTGCTGAACCTTTTTACTTTGTATTACTATTTTAGATTTTATTTCACTTTTATTGAACATTTTTCTTATTATTATTACTATTTAAAAAAACCTTTATCGAACGAATTTTTATTTGATTGGTTATTTTAAACCCTTTATATATATACATTATATTATCATCATTATTAATTTTATTTTATTTTAATTTTGGGTTCCATATCTAGCCAACCCCAACTTGTTTGAGATATATGGCTTTGTTGTTGTTGTTGTAGTTATATAAAGTAAAATTTCCCATGGAAGGCCCTTAATGTACTTCTAATACGACATACAACCAGTGTGTACATGTCATGCCACTGAACAAGCCATTTCATTATTTGAGCAAATACTGGACCATAGTGAAGTAGATGAAGAAAAAGCTTAGTCAAGCCAGTTTAGCAGAACAGGTACACCCATAGTTTTCATAGTCCGACCCTGTCACAGTCCGAGCTCGAATAACCCTAAACCTTGGACCATCACGGCGTGGAACTCAACTAAACTTCATTCACGCACTAACCCTGGTCAGACCTTCAAACCAGTGGTTCAACCTTCAATTTTACAGGTTTAAACCACGGTTTTTTTGTTTTTCCCTACTTTTCATTGTGTAATTCCATCTGATCGTTTCATCCTTTGTATTTTTTTGAAAATTACAACTAAAATATTTTAAACAATCATAACTGTTCCAACATCTAAACCATAAACTTTACCACTTCATTCTAAAAAACATGTGTGTTTGTCTGTGTCATTGCTATTTAATTATATCATGTAATCTATTAATGTTAGTGAATAGATAGATGACTTTCAAACTTTATTATTCATTTGTGTGAGTACACATAAAACTTAATTATTCACATTTTCACTATTAAAAATCATGTGCCGTTCTTGATGGTTCGACCAGTCAGACTTTCAAAACCTTGGATCCTGAGTTTTCACGGTTCGATTCATGGTTGGGTAATAAAAACATTGGGTACAACATATTATTGTCCAAACAAATATTTGGGAGGGGCATGTTGTTGCTTACAAACTCTTTAATAGAGAACCAGGTTCAGTTCAATAATGAAACATGGTTCATAATATGCGTAGGCCTAATGCTATGAGGGTTTAGGAGGTATATCCTTGGAATCAAGTCATTCTTTGGAATCACTCGAACCAACAACAATAAGTATCATATTGGTGAAGCCAAACATACACCACCTACTCATCATTATCATTATTTATTTATTTATTTATATACACATATATGTACATACATGTATACATATATAGACAAACATAAACATATATGTTTGTGTGCATATGATTCTATCGAGCAAGGTCAAATTAAGTGCATTATGCTCCTCGAAGAGACCAACAAATCTTACTAGATACGTTTTGATGTGATTTGAATCCCAAGCGAAACAATTTTCATAGCTAAAATTAAAGTAATTTTGGCGGTGATAACTTGCATGGCAACTCAACTAAACAAAGTATGATGTAAAGTTAATACATTTTTAAGAAGAAGTCAATACATGTGTGCTATTTGTGTGGTAGAAGTGGTGTTGTGGTTATCTTAGTGGCTTAAGTTTAGGAGTAGTTTGTTATTTTATTATCTATTTATAGCTTTGTAATTCTTATCTTAATCAAGGAATAACAATGTAGCCTTCTTTTGGTTTCACGGTTAATCTCTCTTCTCCTCAAATACAAAATCTAACATGGTATCAGAGCCAGGTTAGAGGAAGAGAGATTAAAGAAAAAGAATAAAATAAAAAAAAGTCCCACTTTTGTTGTGCCTCTACTTCCAAAACACTTCCTCTAGGATATATAAAATCATCAGTTCTCGATAATTGGATTTCGCTTGAAAATTCTTTGTCATTGTCGGAGTCTCGAAATCTAGAAATTGTTGAAATGATGGGCCTGGATCTGGCATTTTATGATGTCGGAGATGCTCGCATCAGAAGCTATTGGTTTTAGATTTGGACTCTCATGCTAGTTGGTTAGAGATAAAAGTGTCATCGAAATTTTTGTCATTGGGAACTATTTGCGTTCGAGTTTGAGGTTATGTTCCTTCAGTTAAAAAAGCATTCAAACCAACATGAGGTCAGGAAATAAATCATGTCCCTTTGCTTCTTGTTTTTTCTTCGAAGTTGAATTCGGATTATTGGGTTTCAAATTGGAAGGTTGCTGTCATGAATTGGTGATTTTCTGGTATGCACTAGGGTGTTGCGTGATCTAACTTGAATTTTTGAGAAAGGTGTTGTTGTTGGATTTGGGTATGGAACAATCAATTGATGAGTTTTTTCTTGGAGTGTTGGTGCAAATTGTTAATGTTGAGATTATAAGAGTTTTTAGGCAATTGGTGGTTCAGCTGCGGATGATGATGTTGTGCGAGTTTATGAGTGAGTGAGGTCGTTGTTTGTGAGTTAGATGTTGAACAACGGTGTTGTTGATCTGGTATAGATGAGACTGTAGTGGTTGTCGTGACCTATGTATGTGATGTCCAGTTAGAGGAGCTGGTGAGATTAACGTGTGGCCTAGTGGTTTAGTGCCCTTTAGTAGTTGTAGGAGAAGTAGTTGTGATATTGATGATGCATAATGCATTATATAAGAGCTCAAAGTTGTGGCTAAAGATGGTTCGCATGATTTCGTTGAGGCATGTGTAGTCCGGTATTTGGCTTGTGAAGCGATATGCAGAAGCTATGGTGTGTTAGAAGATGATGTGGGTGATGGTGAATTATGGTGAAGTTAGGTGATGAATGTAGAGACGGTGGAGACAGATTTTGGTATAAGAGGTAGTTTTGTAGTTTGTTTTTTGTGGTTGAAGGTTATTGACTACAATTTGGAAGTGGAAGTTACGTGCAAAGAGAAAACATGCAGTAAGTGCATGGTTAAGTGCAAACAGTTTGTGTTGCCTATAGTTGAAGCTGGTCGTGACAACCGAAATGGTCTGAAGGATACCATGTCATTGACTGGAGCTTGTAAGAAGTCATGTAACCAGATCTGGCTGGATAAGCTGCTGCATGGAAAGGAATCTCAAGCTAATGTAGAGCTGTTTGCAGTGAGTTGTTGCCTACTGACGTGAAAGTATGGGATGTTGCTATGTTCTGTTTTCAAAGGCTTTTTTGGAATCTGGACGGGTTGGTGAAGTCAGGTATGGATTTCAATGGTGGTGTGGATCTTGGTCCCTATGGTTTCAAGTGCAGTTTGGTATGGATTTGCATAAGCAGGTTTGACATCTGACTTTGGAAGGTGGGGTATTGGGTAAAGCGCTGTTGCGGCCAGATTTGGAGTTATAGTGTGATGTTTGATGTGACTTGGAGTTTGTTGGATGGCAGTATTGTGGGCTGGGTGGAGTATAGAAATTTGGATTTGGTAGAGTTGTGTGGAGGAGAAGGTGAATGACAATGGTGTTGTAGTTTGTAGTTTGATTTGGTTTGTATTGTATTAGTTGTATAGGAGCAGAGGTTGAAGGATGTTCACCTCTATTTTGTAGTATGAGAATTTTGTCTTGGTGTTGATGTTAACATGAAGAAGGCATTTCGTAAAATGTTATATGAATGTTGTGCGAACGTTGGTAGTGAAGACGAGAAGGGTAGAACATCAATTATTGGATGCTCATGAACTGTTTGATGATATGTCTATAAGAAGGTGGGCAAGACTGCGAGTGAAGCAGACTTGGTTCTGTGTCATCCAACAAGCAAAGAAAGAAGGGCCGCAACTCTTACTTGTTGGGGGATGACAAATACAGTAATATCAAGAGATGACTGGAATGGAGAGGTCGGTGAGGAAACCAAGAATATTTGTTGATGGTTAATGGCTGAAGAACCAATCAACATGAAATAGTTGAGCATGTCCAACCATGAAGAGATAAAACTTGTGACGAAGGTCATGTATGTAAGACGATGAAGAAATTGAGAATCGCAGTTGTAAACTGAATATAGCACATTGAGTTTAAAAGAGGGTATTAGTGTTAACACATGTTTAAGAAGAAGTCAACACATGTGCGCCATTTGTATGGTAGAAGTGGTGTTATGGTTATCTTAGTGGCTTAAGTTTAGGAGTAGTTTGTTATTTTATTATCTATTTATAGCTTTGTATTTCTTATCTTAATCAAGGAATA
Source organism: Allium sativum (assembly GCA_030737875.1). Lineage (NCBI taxonomy): Eukaryota > Viridiplantae > Streptophyta > Magnoliopsida > Asparagales > Amaryllidaceae > Allium > Allium sativum. Next base: position 616,904,256 of record CM060924.1, on the reverse strand, counting down.
ATAATGTAGTCTTCATTCGGTTTCACGGTAAATCTCTCTTCTCCTCAAATAAAAAATAAAATATAATAGTAATATATTGAATATTTCATGAGAAAATCACATGCCTTTGTTTTTATAAGAAAAATCAATCAAATAAAGCAAGCATGCAAATTATGCACAACTGAAGAATACACAGTTTTAGCATAACAATTAACAGTGCATGTCCATAAAAGGCCTAACTTTTATCTTAATATGTTTTGTATATAGAAAATGTAAGGAGTCATGAAACATTTACATAGTACAGTGATCAGTAACTTTGATATTTTAAGTAGTATAACATCTATTATGTTTATCCAGAAATGATGTAAAAACTACATCACTAGCTACAAAATCATATTTTATATCCTATATATGTACGTATATATTTATATAATGTAAAAGGCAAAAAATTTGAGAAGTTGTAGAATATGTCAGTTTTCACAATCTCTTAGTAAATTGTTACATATCATGTTGATAAACAAAATAAAACCATGGCTATTTCAGACACTATTTACGGAGCCCAACAACGAATTGATAATGGAGACTAAGACGCATTCGTTATTTGTTTCCCATTTTCATTTTTAACATTTTGGCAGTTATCGCTCTAGATGTTACATTGTGCATGAATTTAGGTTATCTGTGGTTTTTAGTTTTAAAATTATATATTCTTCGTAAGCTTTTATTTGTTTAAACTGATGCTCCTTGGTGATTAAATTCCTTGGATCATTTACATGGTTTTCTTCAGTGCTCTACCAGTACCATTAATAAATATGTTTTAAATTTCCAACGTCTTCTCTACTAACAACGATCATGGAATAAATTGGCTAGTAGGCGCATTCCTTTTTACCTTTAATGTTTAAAACTTTAAATGTCATTAGGTTGCAAGAAGGAGGCCAGAAGCGCAGAAGTGAGGCAACTGGTTAACAATGCTGCTCAGTAACCACAAAGGTATTCACAGGTTAAATATTTTAAGCCACTCTACATCTAACAGAACATGTCAGGAATTGCTTCTCCCTTTTGCGTAGGATGTTGATATTTATGTGTGGTGGCTTGTGACTTCAGTCATGTAGTGAGAGGTATATTTTATACAAGAAGAGAAGGACAATCCATGTTGTCGTTGATAAGAAGGCCAGCTGCTATGTCGTGGTCTACCGCTAGCAACTGGTGACTTCATGTACATTAATTTAAATCTATGGTTGGAGCATGAGTACTGAAGTTTAATAGTTTACTATTTTACAATTAACATGATGAAGTGTAACCGACCATAGAGCGATGTAACATTGTACATGTGTGGAATATGATTGAGATTATGAAGCATTACCTGATAAAATAAACCATGGCCTTATTTCTCAGTCTCCACCTCAGTTGTCACTTGATGTCTTTGACACAAACAATCGAGCAAGAGTAGGACATCAGCTTTTCCAGTGTACAAACAACCCATATTGATAGTGCAGGCAAAAGAAGGTGCACAACAAAAAATTGAAACAATTCAGACAAAAGCGTACTAGTAAAAAGAGTTATATGAATTCATATCAAGAGGATATATATGAATTCATGTAGATATATCAGGAGAGGAGATTAAGAAAAACCAATTAGGGTATAAACAATTTTGGACAAAGAAATAGCAGCAAGCAATAAAGAATGAAGGGTTATGGAATGGAGCTGGAAGGGACGAAGTTGCATTAATTAATGAGAGAAATCGTTACTAAGCCGCAAATTCTGCGTATAAAAACAAGAGCTTGGCAATTAGAAACAAATGCATAAGCGGCCTTTACCATGGATGTGTAGTGTAGCAAAGATATCGCAGAGGACAATAGAAAGGAAAAAGAGAGTAAATTTTTAGATTTCATAATGGAGAGAGAAAGCAAGCAGATACAAGCAGCAAAGCAAGATGGAGTAGGGGTGAGCGCTCGGTCGGTTCGGTTGGATTCGAGGTAAAAAAACTCAAACCGAATTAAAATCGAAATTTTTTCTAATCAAACTGAACCGAACAAAATTAATTTCGGTTAATTCAATAGGTAACTGATTTAACCAAACTTGAAAGATGTATTATTATTCAAATGATTGATTCACTTAAAGTAAAACATAAATTCATGTTTGGAATAAATTTATATAGTAAATGTTATGTTTATTATAAGATTTGATCTATTTGCAACAAATGTCTTTGTCTTATATAACTAAACTAATTATTTAAAGTACTGTAATATCATAAAATTAGATAATAAATTATTTGTGATGCTATCCTTTCAAAAAATTAATTGTGATGCTAAGGGAACCCCAATATCCTCTTCCAATTATCGCAATTAAAGAAATAAAATACATTAATATTTGTATGCATCCTAATACCACATAACCTCTCCTCTCTAATTTTTCACTCAACCAGTGTTTGCCGAACTAATCACGTAGTCAGCCCTAATCTAAAAACCATAATCAACAACAATCATCTCTACTTCATCTTTTCCACGGAAAAATACAAATTTTTACCGTTGGAAGCCCTAAACTTACTTGATTGAGTTAACTGGGGTTGAGTCAACGATGTATCTGCAGCTTTCTTCTTTCTCGGCATTCCTACGGCAACGGACAATTTATCGTTGATCGATCGATTGAAAAACTAGGATTTCAGAATGGAATGAAAAAGGAACGAATAAGGGACAGGAGGTAAATAAGGTAACGCTGGTGTGGTAGCCCCTATTTTTAAGTGAGGTATTAAGAAGAGTGTAATGATAATTCTTGTGGTTTTTTTAGTAGCAGTAATAAGAAGAGTAAATTGGGGTGCCCTTAGCACCACATTAAATTAAAAGTTCGGTTAATTCGGTTAAACTGATAACCAAATTTTCTTATTTTACAAATTGAATTCAAACTTATTTAATTTTAAAACGAAACCGAACCGACTGAAATGAGCCGATTTGGTCGGTTAATTCAGTTTTAACCAAATATTGCTCACCCCTAAGTGGGAGAAGTAGAAGAGAGAAATGAATAGAAGCACTTATTAAGTCTCATACAGGGGAATTCGAGGTAAAGTTCAGAATCAAGAAGGTTCAGTCCTATACAGGGGAATTCGCACGGCCCCTAGCCAAATGTGAACGCAAATTTTATTTTCAATTTTCTTTTCCTTGCACGATAGCCTTGATAGTTTCCTTATTGGGCTCATTTCTTCTGTTAACTATGGTTTTGGTTTTTCTTTAGGCTTCTACGGTTCTACCATCCTTAGCATTACATGTTGATACTCGACAACCACCACATTTGTTATGTTCAACATCCTTACATGGTACTTGATAGTTCCATTTCTTATATTTTATCCAAACAAAGCATAATGCTACTAGCCTACTCAGAGGCGGATGCACATACAACTCAGCTAGGGCCAATGTCCTATCTAAAAGTTTCAAAATCAATTACAAAAAATAAGATTTTCATACATGGCCCATGCTGAATTTTGAGTTGGGCCCTAGCTGGACTTCATGTCCATAAACATTTCATGAGCATTTTTTCTGCCTGCTGTAGTGTCTGCTTCGTGTTGTCTCCTGCTTTCTTTCTTCACCTTCACACGCATAGTTCATTCACAAAATACTGATGTTTCTCAATTTCAGTTTTAAACCCAATTTCAGGTTAAAATACAAAGCCTTCGAATTAGCAAAATGGAAACCATATTCCAGTTTTAGAAGCATTCAAGCCTTCAAGGTAAGCAATTTATTTACCGTCGAATCATTGCTAAAAATTTGTGTTTCAAATCACATTAATCTTGTTTCTAGTATTAATTACTTGAAATGAAAATGAAATATGACAAGTTATTTGTTAATTTGTAGAAGTTAAAGCCAGGTCAGCGAATTCTGAGATTTTTTGAAAGAGAAAAAGATGAAGAACTATTTTAGAACGATTCAAAATATGTGATTTTTTTATCCTAGCACCAACAATTATTTTTATATTTATATATCAATTTATTTGTGCATTCCTTCTTCATTGATTTTCAATATTGAATTGTTTAACCAACAATTTGGTAACTTAAACAAGCATGCTCATATTACATGTTATGTTTTAGAAAACCCAAGTTCGGTTCTTGTGCAACACAACGATGTGGTAGAGTTTTCCTCTAAAAAAGCTCATATGGAGGTTGAAATAATTTTTTCAAACCTTCCTACTGATCCCGGAGAAAGGATCCAAATTTCTGAATATGGGAACCATCGAGAAGAGATTTAAAGAGTGTACTTATTAAAGGGGCCTTGTCAATCTTTTAACCATTGTTTTCCGAGAAATACAAAAGCAAATGATAATAGACGATTTAATCCAGACTGGTTTAGACAATATCCGGAATGGCTAGAATACAGTATCAAAAAAATTGTTGCGTATTATTTGTACTGTGATTTATTCAAGCCAAATCATGGTAATCAAGGTGGAGGTGGTTGTTTTGTAACGAAAGGTTAGCAAGCGTGGAAAAAACAAATATCTAGTTGGCGCACATGTTGGAAATCATGGAAGTTTGCATAATCAATCTCGCCACAAATGTGAGGCCCTTATGAATGCAAAACAACAAGTTAGTACATTGTTTGATGGCTTCTCTGAGCTATAAGTTAAATAATACAACATCTGATTAAAAGCATCTCTTCACTGTGTTAAATTCCTGCAACAACAAGGACTAACATTTCGAGGACATGATGAGTCTTATGCATAACCAATGAATTGCCACAAGCATTACAATGGGAGGACTAAGATATTATAAATGCTATGAATTTGGTTGATGTATCAAAAAATCGTTTGCATGAAATGAGAGAAAGTATGTAGGATAATCTATTATATGATGTTAATGAATTTTGTGAAAAGCACAATATAGAAGTTTTGGATATGAATATATATAATCTTCATTAATCCAAGACGTTCAAAAAGAAATTAATTTGAAATTACAAACTTGCGACATTTCCAAGTAGGAATGTACTATACCATTCTTGATATGCAATTATCAGAACTAAATAATTGGACTATAGTGTCTACCACCGAATTATTACGTTACATAGCATGTTTGGACCCTAGGGATTCTTTCTCATCTTTTAACAAGGATTCTTTGTTGAAGCTTGCTCATTTCTATCCGACTGAATTTGCATATTCACAAATTTCAATACTAGATGGTCAACTGGAGACTTATACAATTGATACGCGTATGAATGCAAGATTTTCATATTTAACTTGTATTGGAGATCTTTCCAGAAAATGGCGGAGTTAAAGAAATCTTAAACATTTCAATTGGTATATTTACTTTTGCTGCTTGCTTTGACTTTGCCTGTAGCAACAACAATAGTTGAGAGAGCTTTTTCTGCCATGGGAATTGTCAAAAGCCGACTTAGAAACTCTATGGGAGATCAATGGCTAAGTGACAATCTAGTTGCATACATCAAAAAAGATATATCTAAATCAGTTGAAGATGATATTATTATACAACGCTTTCAAACAATGAAAAATTGACGCTTACATATAAAACGAGTTGAGGATGTATTTTGGTGATAAGTGCTTGCTTTTGGTGATAATTGTACGCTTTTAGTGTACAATTTGTAGTAGCTTGTATATCGATTATAAATATATGAAAGATTATTTTTAAAATCTTATTATTAGTTAAATATATGAATTACATAGCAAACCATGGGGAAGGGGCATGGAATACACTTGCCAGCCAAATCAGACGGTACGTAAATGTAGTAAGTGCATACAATATATTCTTGGTTTTTTCATGAAGATGTTAGTTAGTACTATTTATATTTTGAATTTTGATATGATGAATTTTAGGGATCGAAGCGCATTGGAAAACACTGTTGGTTGAGGTGGCTGAATTACTTAAGGCCTAAAAAGTAGCTTCTTATCATGGATTTACATTCTAGATAGGGAAATAGGTAAGAACTAGTACATATAATGAACCTCTATTTATGGATATATGAATCATTCATGTGGCTATAACTTAATTTATGTGGCTTTCTTAGGTGTTGTACATAATTTTTGTTTTTTATTTTACTTGTTGAAAATAATTTGCCAGTACACTTTCATCACTTGAGCAACCGGAAGAAGTGGATATGCTGAGCATTATATTCATAAACGCAGAAAAAGTGCATTTTTATATGGGGTCTACATCAATTTTATTCGAGGTAACTTTTTGAAAATTAAAACTACCATCCTAGCTGAATAATTATGCTAGCTCCACGCCACTGAGCCTACTACTATGATAACTTTGTATAACAAATAAAGTGATAATTTCAATCACATTTTTAAAGTGATAACTTCAATATTTGAGTTACTTAATCACATAAGTAACAAATTTATGTTGTACGCTCAAACTATAAAGATAACAGTTATAATGAACATCAAATTTTATAACAGTCGATGGTAACTTCAAAACAAATTATTTAACATCCAATTAGCTTTTATTCTTTTAAATTTCTCAAAAACATTTCAATGAACTTAAATAAAAGAATTACAAATACTTAGTTTGAAAGGGCCTATGTGTTTTCATGTGCAAATGATAATATATGTAAATATGGATAAATAACGCACACTCGATAACTACAATTCCGTTTTCTCAAGCACGCAATATCATAACTACCATAATATGTCTATAGTAACACGACTCTCAATTGCGAACCTACTCAACCGTGATTCACTCGTAATCGCAATTAATTACCATCGCATTTGTTATCAATCTTCACATCGCTTAGGTTTGATCGATATACGCATATGTGCATGTGTGTGTGTGTATCACTCGTAATCGCAATTAATTACCATCGCATTTGTTATTAATCTTCACATCACTTAGGTTTGATCGATATACGCATATGTGCATGCGTGTGTGTGTATATACACACACACATAGGTATGCTATATGGCACCCATCTTTCAGAGCACCTCAATTGCTTCTCAATTCGGCCACTTGTTTATATTTAAATAAGTTAGTGAGAGGAGAAAGAGTTACTGGAAAGAGAGTGAAATAAGAAAATATGGTGAAAACCAGAGAGCCTATAGGGTTTTTGCACTGTGTGGGGTGCTTATGATCATATATACACACATACGTGTGTGAATGCGGGTATGTCTATATATAGGCACACACACATGTGTGTGTGTATGTGTGTGTGTGAGTATATATGCCAACATAGTGTGGCTTAGTGGAAAGACGTGCTTCTACTTGGTAAGAGATCATGATTCGAGCCTTACACTGACCATCATATTGGCATATTAACCAATTTTCAAACACACACACACACACATATATATATATATATATGTATGTATGTATATATATATATATATATAGGAGCATTCTGGGGCATCTCTATTTTGTAGCATCCCTTTAGCACTCCTACCCTACCGTGAGCAACACTAATCCAAATCCAACAAAATTTTGTAGATGTTCAATCCACACACACACACACACACACACACACATATATATATATATATATATATATATATATATATATATATATTACCATCTATCCAAAATTTGTGTTGCGACATGGTTCAGGTGAATTGCACCCAAAAAAAAAACTTTAGGTCTTTTTTTTTTAATTTATATCGTATACCATTATGTTTATACAAATGGATACATTGACAGATTTACCTGGTCTAACTCGACAAAGACGAATCGAAGCCATTTTCCTTCACTGAGCCGAAAATGCAGAAGATAGCTTGGTCGATCTAGTGCTGGAGGTGAGAATGTCGAACCAAAGTTGTCTGGTGGGACCATGCCAAACCGTGGTAGTTGGAAGAGGGCCAAACCTAGTGATGTATGGTCGAACCGGATTAGAGCCATCCAATTTTCAAGCATTCTTGAAATCCATCACTTCAAGCAAGCTCTTCTATATTTTTGCAACGTCCGTCATAGCAGATTTCGTCTTCCCTACCATGCCCATTTCTTCCTTGTAGATTTAAGAAAATCTGGGTAGTTAGGAAAACAAGTAATTCAACTTTGAATCTCCCCTCAATGGAATGCGGCATCCACTGGTAGATGAGAAGATCTTACAATTGAGAACCAATAATTTCTCGGTGAAAGCACCATAATTTTTGCACCAAAAGTGGTCCAAAAACTTAGATTCATATGTAAAGCATAGAATATGGAGAAATAACAGATTAAAAGGAGAAAAAGCAATTTATAGTAGTTCGACAATCAAGCTAACATCCACTTGATGTAATGTGATATTTATAATACTATGCGATTACAAAAAATTGTTTGTTTTCTATAAGAAAGTGGAGAAAAGAGTGAGGAAGGCTACGATAATCTCCTTACGCGTGTATCCGAGAGCCAGAGGTTAAAGATCCCTTGAAATGCTCAGAATCTATATATTTATAGAGTTTCCTGAATCCAGTTCGACGTGGACATGTGGACACCTATCCAAAAGTAGTGGAGTCTTGGGTTGACGAGGTTGAGTAGTAAGAGAACGTGGGGCGCGTTCCTGAAACGTGTACCCTCCGTTTGACCATGTTGAACAGGTTCGGTTCGACATGCCAAACCGGACATGCCGATCCAGTGTGAAGCGAAGTTGAAATGGTCGAATCGGCACCATGTCGATCTAGAACTTCATCTTGCCTATCACTGGAAGGCCCCACATCAAACTAGAATGGCTGAACCAGATTTGCTGATTCGGGAGAGGTCGAGCTGGAATCCAATGCACCAGAAGTCCAAGTCTTTGAGGTTTTGTTGCTTCAACCAAGAATGTTCAAGATTGCCAAAGTCCACGCTCGAGTCTTGAGCAATCCAGTGATGAAAAGTCCAAAGTGTGACAGCCTTGCAAAAAGGCGGCTTAACAATAGATCAAAGAGCGCCAAACATAATTATATACAGATACTTCAAAGTACAATATATAGTGACACATAAGTGAGTGGTTATACGAACCACATATATACAAAAAATTCCAAAAAATATGTACATATCAAAGTTACACAAAAAAACTATAGGGCAACTACTCAAAACGTGCCTAAGCTTCAAAAGATGACAAGATACATCAAAGCATAAGAAAGCTAAGTAGATATCAATAACAGGTACTAATCTGAAACAACTCGGTCTTACCTAGTATAACACCCCACCTCCGCCAGGGTCACTCTTGCAAGTACACTGGCTTTGGAGGGGCGTTTAACCGGGTAAACATGCATGCAGATATCACAAGACAGAACATATAAGTAAAACAGAGTAAATAAAGCAGCGGATAAAACTAACATTTCAAAACCATAGTCAAGTTACATCAAAGTACTTGGTCATTATTTTCCACAAAACATAGTCTAGAAACATAAACTGAAAACTGGAAATAACATAAAGTAACTATCCCCAAGGTAGAATAAAGCCATAGTGAGCTCAAGTCCAAACCGTACATGAGCTATCCAGAAAAGCAGCTAAAGATCCAAGCTAGGTACCAGTGTTCCCACCCTGTAAACCTGGGGGGGGAAGGGAAGAAAAGAGGCGAAAGAAAATGGGTCAGTCCTATCTACTATCAGTATAAAAACTAATAAAGTTAACTGGACATGTAAAGCAGAGATGAAACATAGGGTGATAACTGGCATGGTGAAAAGTTAACAAGATAGATCAAGTGTGGCATCGCATATTCAAGGTTAAGTTGCACCAGGTGTGTACTAGTATTCCAATCCATGTCAAGTATAAAGAAGAAATGATCCCTTAGCCCAATGTTGGCCCAAACCCATGAGATGACCTAAATCAAGGTCCAACTAATCGGTCTAGTCGATCGGCTCCCTATAAGCCTAACTCGTCGTGTATCGGTGTCATACGGCTTAATCATGGAATGTAGTTAACTGTGCAAGGCCCACCCTAGGGTGTATCCAGCCCTAAGGTGTAAACCACAGACACAATTCAAGTATGCACAGTCTAAACCTACCGGTGCCCATGTTCAACTCCGGACTTAATGTGCACGACCATGGTCCGCCTGAACAACCGGTGCACCATTCAGCCGTCTCTTTTGGTCTCTTACAATCAGTCAGTAATCGTGCCCCACCCTAGCCTAGTCCAGGGTATCCAGATACTCCCGAGTTGGTTACTGCTGAAAAGGACCACGTAACTAGGGTTTTAAACGGGTTAAGTGTGGTTAACCCTATCCTAACCATGTATTGAGTCGGTCAAGTGTGTCCAAGCAGTTCATGACTTAACCCTATCAATACATCGTGTTCAACTAGTTAAGTATATTCAAGTAGTCCATGACTTAACCCTACCAATCCATCGTGTTTAATTGGTTAAGTATTCAAGTAGTCCATGACTTAACCCTACCATGTGGCATTAATTAACTTAATGCACCCCAACCCCTCACATTAGACTTTGTTGTGGTTACTAGTTAAGCCGGGCGGGTCCGGGTAGCTTTACACCACAACCTAGTCTAACCTCGGGTTTTAAGTGCGATATGACCAACTACTCACATTGAGTCCTATTATTTGTTGCCACTAGTTAAGCCGGTCGGTTCCGGGTAGATTTATGCTACAAACTCAACTCAACCTCGAGTTGGCCACTTTCATGTTTTCTACGTGTCATGTCCACGTTCATGTTTCAAGCATAAACACATGTCAAACTTTCATGTCATATTTTCAAGTCATGCTTTCATGTTATTTAAGTTTGCCCAACTACCCATAACGTATTCCCATCGTACGTAAATTCGCATCAACGCAAATAGATTAAAGAGGGAACATAACGGTATGACAAGGTGGGCGTAAGGTGGTAAAGTCTATCACAAATTAAACATGGTGATATTTGAGGCAAAGGTGTTCAACATACTAGCATATGGCCTCAACATGTATGATGGCATAAAAGGTGACTTGGCCTCATACATATCAAATAGCATAAGGGTGATTTGGCCACAAGCATGCATAATAGCATAAGGGTGCTTTGGCCACAAGTTAAACATGGTGGCATATGAGGCAAATGTGTTCATAAACTTGCATATTACATTATAAGCCTCAAAACATGCATGATATCAAACTTTAGCAAATAGGTGATACATGGTCCTAGATAACATAGAATGATGACTAGAAGTTCGCATATAACATTATATGCAAGTTATCATAAAGGTTATGAGAGTTCTCATGTTGCGTAATGCAACATTTCAACATAAAGCTTATAGCTTTTAGCCCACAAGGTCAAGGTGATAGCTTTACAAACATGCATAAAATAAATCTATGCATAACATGATAGAATCAAAGCACATATCATACTTAGGCCCAAACTCAAACTTGCAACATATCATATTTAACTTAATAGTTAGAATCTAAGAGTAGTATAGGGCTTACAATGCTATGAAGACAAGAATAAATATAAAATAAGATTGAGACGAAGCCACACTAGCAAATCCGCAACCAAAGACGATAAACTCCACTTCAAGACTTGAGAACAAGAAGGAATAACCCCAAAGACAAAGAAAGATGGCTCTTTTACTTAAGAAAGATGGCTCCTTTATGACATAGATTGATTTGAGACACTCATGCTCTCATGAAGAAGGTGGAGGCCATGATTAGTGAACATTTGGGCAGCATTTAGTTGTAGGAATGATTAATGAAGGTTTAGGCTAGGTCTAGGGGTCTTTTTATAGAGATTAGGGGTAGTTTAGACCATAGGATTAACCCTAAAACGAATCTGGACCATTAACTCCTGTCAGAAACCAACAAAAGAGGACCCAACATGCCAAAATGGTGCACCAGAAAAATTGGTCCGACCGGGGGTGTCGACCCCTGGGTCGACATGGGTGTCGACCCATTGGGGGGGTCGACACTGGTGTCGACACCTATGTCGACCCTGCCTGGGCGGGAAAATTTCCGCCCAGTCTATTTTGGCTGAAATTCGATTCTGAATTCGAATTTGAACTGTTTTCGGGCTTAGAATTTTCTGAAAACTTCATTGGGCCATAACTTGGTCATACGGACTCCGTTTTTCGAAAACTCGGACTCTATTTCGCGTATTTTTCCGAGGCGAATGCAATGGCACAGCCCGTTTCCCTTGATTCAGATTTTAGAATTTAATTCTGCCTTGATTTACAATATAACATGTTATTAAAAATACGGGTTGTTACATTCTCCCCTCCTTAAAGGATTTCATCCCCGAAATCTCCAAGTTAGGAAGAACGTATCCTACCATCCATCATCCATCTACTCAAAACATCATCCACAAGTAACCATTGTCCTTAAAAAGATTCTAAATGTTGTATGAACATATGCAAAAGGTGTGTGTATATGTACTTATCTAATGCAAAAATCAGGCGGTTACTGATTCAGTAAACCTCCTTAATGCAAAGTATGTTAGTGAAATGAGTCCATATGTATGCAAATTCCTAACATAATTTATAATCTCTACATGAGTGCACATAACATTCATTCATATGCAACATTTACGTGATAGAACAACCAGTTTCATCCATGAATAAGCATAAACACTCATGCATATGCAACATGAAAGTGTGTGAGCCGATCTTAGTGCCTAATGTGTATCATGCATCCACGAGTATCCACTTGCAAACACTTACAACCACTTGCAACCATCAAGCATAACATGTTTCAAATACATGTTTCATCCAAAGGGTTTCTACCTAAGGTTCTCATGACATGATTACGAGATAACAAGATAAACAAGGTAAACAAGGTAAACATGGATAGCAAAAGAAAGATATGCTAATTAGGAAAAGAGATCGAGAAGATAGTATACAAGTAAGCTCCACGGAAAAACAGGGATCAAGGATATACTCCTAAAAAGATATATGATGCGCGTATCTAGTCTTCAACCTTCTAAGCCGCATTTCCTTGAACTTAATTCCATTGTGCTTTGACCGTTTTTAATCTTTCAATTCCGTAGCTTCTTAATTCCTACTTCAGAAATGTGAGTTGGAACTCATTTCACTTTCACTTATTTTTTTTCTAGCATACTCGGTTCTTAACTTAACTGTATACTCATGACTTCATGCAAGCTTTCCCAAAATTCACTGTAAGGTATTCCATGTAGAAGAACTTTCCTTTGAAAATAAATACCAATCCATGTGGCCAAATGCACTTATTAACATGATTTCTATGAACCATCCGCGAACACTAATCGAATAGATCATTAATTTCCAATAATTGGGTCAAAAGATTCTAGGTAACTAATCCTGACAGAACTCTAAAGGTTACGCGAGACTTCGAGGGTATTACCAAGGCAAGTCAAGAGTCTAACTACCCTTCTTTCAAAACCGAGGATGGTACCCTTACTGGATAACCACTTCATCCCTAGAATCAACCCAAAGCCCAAAAACATAATCCCTACTTCCAAACTCAACACTTAGCATAGACATCCTTTTGCGAGAAGAGATACTTGAGCGACTTGTGATCCGTATATAACTCGAATCTCTTGGCCAAAAGATAATGGTGCCATGATTTAAGCGCAAAGACAATCGCCGCCGACTCCTAATCATGCGTAGGGTAGTTCTTCCCATAAACTTTGAGTTGCCTAACCCCATAACATATTACTCTTTCTTCTTACATCAGGACCGCGCCTAATCCCATGTCACGTGCATTGGTGTTCACATCAAACATCTTCCCTCCATCGGGTAAAGCTAAAACTGGTGTTGTGGTAAGAGTCCCCTTAAGCCTTTGAAAAGCAGGCTCACACTCCAATTCCCATTCAAAGGCTAAGTCCTTTTTCGTCAACTTAGTAAGAGGAGATGAAATCTTAGCGAAGTCCTTGATGGACTTCCTATAAAACCCTGCAAGACCGAGAAAGCTTCTTACTTCGGTTGCGTGCCTAGGAGCTTTCCAGTCTTGAACTACAACCACTTTCGCGGGATCCACAGCTATACTTTGCTTAGGAACTATGTGCCCAAGTAACCGAGCTTCCTTTCTCCAAAAACGACATTTTGAGAACTTGGCTATCAACTGGTAAGCTCTAAGCATATCCTTAACTTCCTTGAGATGTGCAGCATGCTCTTCCTCGTCTTTTGAGAAGATCAGAATATCATCCACGAAAACGACCACAAACTTGTTAAGGAACTCCCGAAACACCCTACTCATCAAGTCCACAAAGTATGCGGGTGCATTAGTCAAACCGAATGGCATAACAATCCCTTCAAAGAATCCATCTGGAGTCCTAAACGCAGTATTATCAATACTATCCTCAGCCACTCTAAGCTGATGGAATCCGATGGCTAGATCGAGTTGAGAGAAAACAGAAGCACCTACATGCTGGTCAAAGAGATCATCAATCCTTGGTAATGGGTGCCCATTCTTCTTTGTCAGCTTGTTTAACTCACGATAATCAACACACAGACGAAGCGAATACCACTGGAGCACCCTACTCAGAAATGCTTTGCCTAATAAAATTTTCTCAAGCAACTCCTTGACTTGCTTACTAAGCTCTCTTCTTTCACGAGGGGCCATGTGCCTAACTGGAAATGAAACTGACTTGGCATGATCAACAAGATAAATACGGAAATCTATCTCGCGTTTAGGGGGTAACCCCTTCACCTCATCGAAGACATCAGGATATTCTCGGACTACCCTCACAGATTCAAGATTGTCAAAAGACGAGTCGAGGGATTCAAGAAAACATAACATGACGGGACCCATTAGGGTTACAAGAAATCTCTAGGGTATTATCAAGGCGAGTCATAAGCCTCACTACCCTATGCCCACAATCGAGAATGGCTCCATAATTGGACAATCAATCCATGCCTAAAATCAACCCGTATCCCATGAACCCGAGAACATAAGCATTACCCATGAATTCTACGCTAAAGATAGAAATCCTCATATCCACACAAATCATAGATAAATGGGCGAAACCCCCAATTGGATTTGATACACAAACGGGATCCTCAACTAGACTAGTACTAAGGTGCAAACTTTCAACAAGATCAGAAGAAATAAAACTATGAGATGCGCCAGAATCAAATAAGGTACGAACATGGAAATCAGAAATGTAAACATGACTTTATACAGAAACACTACCTCGGTCAAAAGCTGGAAGAGTGAGGAGAGCCTGCAACTGCCTTCCAGAGGGTCCTGCTCGCTGAGTTTGCCTTTTCCCTTGTCGTCGTTTTTTCGGGCAAATCTTGCTATAGTGTCCAGACTCTCCACAATGAAAGCATTCTCCCAACTTCCTCTTCTTCTTCCTACAATCTTTGGCTACATGTCCAACGATCCCACAGAACTTGCACTTCCTTGTCTCCCTGGTCTTGTTGTCATTGCGGTTGTTGTTGTCCTTGCCTCCTTTCTCGGAATCTACCTTCTTGCCTTAAGACTCATTCAACCTGACTTCCTTCTTACCACTCTTATCTTCCTCTTGAAGTAGGGCCGTATTCACCAAATTTTCGAAGGTCGCCCCCATGGGTATACGAGTCATGGCCAAACTGCGCAATGGCTCGTTCAATCCTAGAGCAAAGTGTAGGGCCTTCTTCTGAGCTGTGTTAACCAAGTCTAAACCGAACCGAGCAAGTTGATTAAACTTATCCACATATTCCCTAACGGTCATGTCCCCTTGCTTTAGTGATAGGAACCTCTCCAGCTGAAGGTTCTCTTCTGCTGATGATAAAAACCTTAGTCCAAACCTTCTCCTGAACTCATCCCAAGTCTCAATTGGTCTAGTAGTGGTGGTGACTACCCACCAATAAGCAGCTTCCCCTTTCAATAGCCATACCGCCAACAGAACTTTCCTACGATCTTCCACATCAAAGATAGAAAAGAGGACTTCAGTTTCCTTTAACCAGTTTCTTGCCTCCACAGAAGTCTCCGTTCCGACAAAATTCTTGCAACCCATCGCCTTAAAGTCTTTGCAAAGCTCCGCGAAATCCGTTTGTGTATGCTGAGGAGGAGGAGGAATATCCGCGGGGCCGGCTTCATTCGCCCTTGCCTCCATGTACCTTTTAAACCAAATAGGTACTGGTACATCCTCCGGGATGGCAAAATTATCGGCCATACTGAAACGAAGGAAAAAGATGGATAGATTCAGAACGAAGAAACGAAGGATAGTGCTAATTGCTTTTGGGGAATAGCCTTTTAAAATAAACTAGACTTTTATTGGAAAAATACTTCTTTAAAATCGGTTTTGAAAATAGTTTTTCAAAAGGTTTTAAAACTTTTCTTGAAAACTTTTGCCCAATCTTGTAAACCTTATGCTCTGATACCAAATGTAACGCCCCACCTCTGCCAGGGTCACTCTTGCAAGTACACTGGCTTTGGAGGGGCGTTTAACCGGGTAAACATGCATGCAGATATCACAAGACAGAACATATAAGTAAAACAGAGTAAATAAAGCAGCGGATAAAACTAACATTTCAAAACCATAGTCAAGTTACATCAAAGTACTTGGTCATTATTTTCCACAAAACATAGTCTAGAAACATAAACTGAAAAGTGGAAATAACATAAAGTAACTATCCCGAAGGTAGAATAAAGCCATAGCGAGCTCAAGTCCAAACCGTACATGAGCTATCCAGAAAAGCAGCTAAAGATCCAAGCTAGGTACCAGTGTTCCCACCCTGTAAACCTTGGGGGGGGGAACGGAAGAAAAGAGGCGAAAGAAAACGGGTCAGTCAAAAGACTGGTAAGTCCTATCTACTATCAGTATAAAAACTAATAAAGTTAACTGGACATGTAAAGTAGAGATGAAACATAGGGTGATAACTGGCATGGTGAAAAGTTAACAAGATAGATCAAGTGTGGCATCGCATATTCAAGGTTAAGTTGCACCAGGTGTGTACTAGTATTCCAATCCATGTCAAGTATAAACAAGAAATGATCCCTTAGCCCAATGTTGGCCCAAACCCATGAGATGACCTAAATCAAGGTCCAACTACTCGGTCTAGTCGATCGGCTCCCTATAAGCCTAACTCGTCGTGTATCGGTGTCATACAGCTTAATCATGGAATGTAGTTAACTGTGCAAGGCCCACCCTAGGGTGTATCCAGCCCTAAGGTGTAAACCACAGACACAATTCAAGTATGCACAGTCTAAACCTACCGGTGCCCATGTTCAACTCCGGACTTAATGTGCACGACCATGGTCCGCCTGAACAACCGGTGCACCATTCAGCCGTCTCTTTTGGTCTCTTACAATCAGTCAGTAATCGTGCCCTACCCTAGCCTAGTCCAGGGTATCCAGATACTCCCGAGTTGGTTACTGCTGAAAAGGACCACGTAACTAGGGTTTTAAATGGGTTAAGTGTGGTTAACCCTATCCTAACCATGTATTGAGTCGGTCAAGTGTGTCCAAGCAGTTCATGACTTAACCCTATCAATACATCGTGTTCAACTAGTTAAGTATATTCAAGTAGTCCATGACTTAACCCTACCAATCCATCGTGTTTAATTGGTTAAGTATTCAAGTAGTCCATGACTTAACCCTACCATGTGGCATTAATTAACTTAATGCACCCCAACCTCTCACATTAGACTTTGTTGTGGTTACTAGTTAAGCCGGGCGAGTCCGAGTAGCTTTACACCACAACCTAGTCTAACCTCGGGTTTTAAGTTCGATATGACCAACTACTCACATTGAGTCCTATTATTTGTAGCCACTAGTTAAGCCGGTCGGTTCCGGGTAGATTTATGCTACAAACTCAACTCAACCTCGAGTTGGCCACTTTCATGTTTTCTACGTGTCATGTCCACGTTCATGTTTCAAGCATAAACACATGTCAAATTTTCATGTCATATTTTCAAGTCATGCTTTCATGTTATTTAAGTTTGCCCAACTACCCATAACGTATTCCCATCGTACGTAAATTCGCATCAACGCAAATAGATTAAAGAGGGAACATAACGGTATGACAAGGTGGGCGTAAGGTGGTAAAGTCTATCACAAATTAAACATGGTGATATTTGAGGCAAAGGTGTTCAACATACTAGCATATGGCCTCAACATGTATGATGGCATAAAAGGTGACTTGGCCTCATACATATCAAATAGCATAAGGGTGATTTGGCCACAAGCATGCATAATAGCATAAGGGTGCTTTGGCCACAAGTTAAACATGGTGGCATATGAGGCAAATGTGTTCATAAACTTGCATATTACATTATAAGCCTCAAAACATGCATGATATCAAACTTTAGCAAATAGGTGATACATGGTCCTAGATGACATAGAATGATGACTAGAAGTTCGCATATAACATTATATGCAAGTTATCATAAAGGTTATGAGAGTTCTCATGTTGCGTAATGCAACATTTCAACATAAAGCTTATAGCTTTTAGCCCACAAGGTCAAGGTGATAGCTTTACAAACATGCATAAAATAAATCTATGCATAACATGATAGAATCAAAGCACATATCATACTTAGGCCCAAACTCAAACTTGCAACATGTCATATTTAACTTCATAGTTAGAATCTAAGAGTAGTATAGGGCTTACAATGCTATGAAGACTAGAATAAATATAAAATAAGATTGAGACGAAGCCACACTAGCAAATCTGCAACCAAAGATGATAAACTCCACTTCAAGACTTGAGAACAAGAAGGAATAACCCCAAAGACAAAGAAAGATGGCTCTTTTACTTAAGAAAGATGGCTCCTTTATGACATAGATTGATTTGAGACACTCATGCTCTCATGAAGAAGGTGGAGGCCATGATTAGTGAACATTTGGGCAGCATTTAGTTGTAGGAATGTTTAATGAAGGTTTAGGCTAGGTCTACGGGTCTTTTTATAGAGATTAGGGGTAGTTTAGACCATAGGATTAACCCTAAAACGAATCTGGACCATTAACTCCCGTCAGAAACCAACAAAAGAGGACCCAACATGCCAAAATGGTGCACCAGAAAAATTGGTCCGACCGGGGGTGTCGACCCCTGGGTCGACATGGGTGTCGACCCCTGGGTCGACATGGGTGTCGACCCATTGGGGGGGTCGACACTGGTGTCGACACCTATGTCGACCCTGCCTGGGCGGGAAAATTCCCGCCCAGTCTATTTTGGCTGAAATTCGATTCTGAATTCGAATTTGAACTGTTTTCGGGCTTAGAATTTTCTGAAAACTTCATTGGGCCATAACTTGGTCATACGGACTCCGTTTTTCGAAAA
Organism: Allium sativum; assembly: GCA_030737875.1. Lineage (NCBI taxonomy): Eukaryota > Viridiplantae > Streptophyta > Magnoliopsida > Asparagales > Amaryllidaceae > Allium > Allium sativum. The sequence continues at coordinate 616,885,241 of CM060924.1, read as the reverse complement.
CTCGGACTCTATTTGGCGTATTTTTCCGAGGCGAATGCAATGGCACAGCCCGTTTCCCTTGATTCAGATTTTAGAATTTAATTCTGCCTTGATTTACAATATAACATGTTATTAAAAATACGGGTTGTTACATTCTCCCCTCCTTAAAGGATTTCATCCCCGAAATCTCCAAGTTAGGAAGAACGTATCCTACCATCCGTCATCCATCTACTCAAAACATCATCCACAAGTAACCATTGTCCTTAAAAAGATTCTAAATGCTGTATGAACATATGCAAAAGGTGTGTGTATTTGTACTTATCTAATGCAAAAATCAGGCGGTTACTGATTCAGTAAACCTCCTTAATGCAAAGTATGTTAGTGAAATGAGTCCATATGTATGCAAATTCCTAACATAATTTATAATCTCTACATGAGTGCACATAACATTCATTCATATGCAACATTTACGTGATAGAACAACCAGTTTCATCCATGAATAAGCATAAACACTCATGCATATGCAACATGAAAGTGTGTGAGCCGATCTTAGTGCCTAATGTGTATCATGCATCCACGAGTATCCACTTGCAAACACTTGCAACCACTTGCAACCATCAAGCATAACATGTTTCAAATACATGTTTCATCCAAAGGGTTTCTACCTAAGGTTCTCATGACATGATTACGGGATAACAAGATAAACAAGGTAAACATGGATAGCAAAAGAAAGATATGCTAATTAGGAAAAGAGATCGAGAAGATAGTATACAAGTAAGCTCCACGGAAAAACAGGGATCAAGGATATACTCCTAAAAAGATATATGATGCGCGTATCTAGTCTTCAACCTTCTAAGCCGCATTTCCTTGAACTTAATTCCATTGTGCTTTGACCATTTTTAACCTTTCAATTCCGTAGCTTCTTAATTCCTACTTCAGAAATGTGAGTTGGAACTCATTTCACTTTCACTTTTTTTTTTCTAGCATACTCGGTTCTTAACTTAACTGTATACTCATGACTTCATGCAAGCTTTCCCAAAATTCACTGTAAGGTATTCCATGTAGAAGAACTTTCCTTTGAAAATAAATACCAATCCATGTGGCCAAATGCACTTATTAACATGATTTCTATGAACCATCCGTGAACACTAATCGAATAGATCATTAATTTCCAATAATTGGGTCAAAAGATTCTAGGTAACTAATCCTGACAGAACTCTAAAGGTTACGCGAGACTTCGAGGGTATTACCAAGGCAAGTCAAGAGTCTAACTACCCTTCTTTCAAAACCGAGGATGGTACCCTTACTGGATAACCACTTCATCCCTAGAATCAACCCAAAGCCCAAAAACATAATCCCTACTTCCAAACTCAACACTTAGCATAGACATCCTTTTGCGAGAAGAGATACTTGAGCGACTTGTGATCCGTATATAACTCGAATCTCTTGCCCAAAAGATAATGGTGCCATGATTTAAGCGCAAAGACAATCGCCGCCGACTCCAAATCATGCGTAGGGTAGTTCTTCCCATAAACTTTGAGTTGCCTAACCCCATAACATATTACTCTTTCTTCTTACATCAGGACCGCGCCTAATCCCATATCACGTGCATTGGTGTTCACAGCAAACATCTTCCCTCCATCGGGTAAAGCTAAAACTGGTGTTGTGGTAAGAGTCCCCTTAAGCCTTTGAAAAGCAGGCTCACACTCCAATTCCCATTCAAAGGCTAAGTCCTTTTTCGTCAACTTAGTAAGAGGAGATGAAATCTTAGCGAAGTCCTTGATGGACTTCCTATAAAACCCTGCAAGACCGAGAAAGCTTCTTACTTCGGTTGCGTTCCTAGGAGCTTTCCAGTCTTGAACTACATCCACTTTCGCGGGATCCACAGCTATACTTTGCTTAGGAACTATGTGCCCAAGTAACCGAGCTTCCTTTCTCCAAAAACGACATTTTGAGAACTTGGCTATCAACTGGTAAGCTCTAAGCATATCCTTAACTTCCTTGAGATGTGCAGCATGCTCTTCCTCGTCTTTTGAGAAGATCAGAATATCATCCACGAAAACGACCACAAACTTGTTAAGGAACTCCCGAAACACCCTACTCATCAAGTCCACGAAGTATGCGGGTGCATTAGTCAAACCGAATGGCATAACAAGCCCTTCAAAGAATCCATCTGGAGTCCTAAACGCAGTATTATCAATACTATCCTCAGCCACTCTAAGCTGATGGAATCCGATGGCTAGATCGAGTTGAGAGAAAACAGAAGCACCTACAAGCTGGTCAAAGAGATCATCAATCCTTGGTAATGGGTGCCCATTCTTCTTTGTCAGCTTGTTTAACTCACGATAATCAACACACAGACGAAGCGAATACCACTGGAGCACCCTACTCAGAAATGCTTTGCCTAATAAAATTTTCTCAAGCAACTCCTTGACTTGCTTACTAAGCTCTCTTCTTTCACGAGGGGCCATGTTCCTAACTGGAAATGAAACTGACTTGGCATGATCAACAAGATAAATACGGAAATCTATCTCGCGTTTAGGAGGTAACCCCTTCACCTCATCGAAGACATCAGGATATTCTCGGACCACCCTCACAGATTCAAGATTGTCAAAAGACGAGTCGAGGGATTCAAGAAAACATAACATGACGGGACCCATTAGGGTTACAAGAAATCTCTAGGGTATTATCAAGGCGAGTCATAAGCCTCACTACCCTATGCCCACAATCGAGAATGGCTCCATAATTGGACAACCAATCCATGCCTAAAATCAACCCGTATCCCATGAACCCGAGAACATAAGCATTACCCATGAATTCTACGCTAAAGATAGAAATCCTCATTTCCACACAAATCATAGATAAATGGGCGAAACCCCCAATTGGATTTGATACACAAACGGGATCCTCAACTAGACTAGTACTAAGGTGCAAACTTTCAACAAGATCAGAAGAAATAAAACTATGAGATGCGCCAGAATCAAATAAGGTACGAACATGGAAATCAGAAATGTAAACATGACTTTCTACAGAAACACTACCTCGGTCAAAAGCTGGAAGAGTGAGGAGAGCCTGCAACTGCCTTCCAGAGGGTCCTGCTCGTTGAGTTTGCCTTTTCCCTTGTCGTCGCTTTTTCGGGCAAATCTTGCTATAGTGTCCAGACTCTCCACAATGAAAGCATTCTCCCAACTTCCTCTTCTTCTTCCTACAATCTTTGGCTACGTGTCCAACGATCCCACAGAACTTGCACTTCCTTGTCTCCCTGGTCTTGTTGTCATTGCAGTTGTTGTTGTCCTTGCCTCCTTTCTCGGAATCTACCTTCTTGCCTTAAGACTCATTCAACCTGACTTCCTTCTTACCACTCTTATCTTCCTCTTGAAGTAGGGCCGTATTCACCAAATTTTCGAAGGTCGCCCCCATGGGTATACGAGTCATGGCCAAACTGCGCAATGGCTCGTTCAATCCTAGAGCAAAGTGTAGGGCCTTCTTCTGAGCTGTGTTAACCAAGTCTAAACCGAACCGAGCAAGTTGATTAAACTTATCCACATATTCCCTAACGGTCATGTCCCCTTGCTTTAGTGATAGGAACCTCTCCAGTTGAAGGTTCTCTTCTGCTGATGATAAAAACCTTAGTCCAAACCTTCTCCTGAACTCATCCCAAGTCTCAATTGGTCTAGTAGTGGTGGTGACTACCCACCAATAAGCAGCTTCCCCTTTCAATAGCCATACCGCCAACAGAACTTTCCTACGATCTTCCACATCAAAGATAGCAAAGAGGTCTTCAGTTTCCTTTAACCAGTTTCTTGCCTCCACAGAAGTCTCCGTTCCGACAAAATTCTTGCAACCCATCGCCTTAAAGTCTTTGCAAAGCTCCGCGAAATCCGCTTGTGTATGCTGAGGAGGAGGAGGAATATCCGCGGGGCCGGCTTCATTCGCCCTTGCCTCCATGTACCTTTTAAACCAAATAGGTACTGGTACATCCTCCGGGATGGCAAAATTATCGGCCATACTGAAACGAAGGAAAAAGATGGATAGATTCAGAACGAAGAAACGAAGGATAGTGCTAATTGCTTTTGGGGAATAGCCTTTTAAAATAAACTAGACTTTTTATTGGAAAAATACTTCTTTAAAATCGGTTTTGAAAATAGTTTTTCAAAAGGTTTTAAAACTTTTCTTGAAAACTTTTGCCCAATCTTGTAAACCTTATGCTCTGATACCAAATGTAACGCCCCACCTCTGCCAGGGTCACTCTTGCAAGTACACTGGCTTTGGAGGGGCGTTTAACCGGGTAAACATGCATGCAGATATCACAAGACAGAACATATAAGTAAAACAGAGTAAATAAAGCAGCGGATAAAACTAACATTTCAAAACCATAGTCAAGTTACATCAAAGTACTTGGTCATTATTTTCCACAAAACATAGTCTAGAAACATAAACTGAAAACTGGAAATAACATAAAGTAACTATCCCCAAGGTAGAATAAAGCCATAGCGAGCTCAAATCCAAACCGTACATGAGCTATCCCGAAAAGCAGCTAAAGATCCAAGCTAGGTACCAGTGTTCCCACCCTGTAAACCTGGGGGGGGGGGGGGGGGACGGAAGAAAAGAGGCGAAAGAAAACGGGTCAGTCAAAAGACTGGTAAGTCCTATCTACTATCAGTATAAAAACTAATAAAGTTAACTGGACATGTAAAGCAGAGATGAAACATAGGGTGATAACTGGCATGGTGAAAAGTTAACAAGATAGATCAAGTGTGGCATCGCATATTCAAGGTTAAGTTGCACCAGGTGTGTACTAGTATTCCAATCCATGTCAAGTATAAAGAAGAAATGATCCCTTAGCCCAATGTTGGCCCAAACCCATGAGATGACCTAAATCAAGGTCCAACTAATCGGTCTAGTCGATCGGCTCCCTATAAGCCTAACTCGTCGTGTATCGGTGTCATACGGCTTAATCATGGAATGTAGTTAACTGTGCAAGGCCCACCCTAGGGTGTATCCAGCCCTAAGGTGTAAACCACAGACACAATTCAAGTATGCACAGTCTAAACCTACCGGTGCCCATGTTCAACTCCGGACTTAATGTGCACGACCATGGTCCGCCTGAACAACCGGTGCACCATTCAGCCGTCTCTTTTGGTCTCTTACAATCAGTCAGTAATCGTGCCCCACCCTAGCCTAGTCCAGGGTATCCAGATACTCCCGAGTTGGTTACTGCTGAAAAGGACCACGTAACTAGGGTTTTAAACGGGTTAAGTGTGGTTAACCCTATCCTAACCATGTATTGAGTCGGTCAAGTGTGTCCAAGCAGTTCATGACTTAACCCTATCAATACATCGTGTTCAACTAGTTAAGTATATTCAAGTAGTCCATGACTTAACCCTACCAATCCATCGTGTTTAATTGGTTAAGTATTCAAGTAGTCCATGACTTAACCCTACCATGTGGCATTAATTAAATTAATGCACCCCAACCCCTCACATTAGACTTTGTTGTGGTTACTAGTTAAGCCGGGCGGGTCCGGGTAGCTTTACACCACAACCTAGTCTAACCTCGGGTTTTAAGTGCGATATGACCAACTACTCACATTGAGTCCTATTATTTGTAGCCACTAGTTAAGCCGGTCGGTTCCGGGTAGATTTATGCTACAAACTCAACTCAACCTCGAGTTGGCCACTTTCATGTTTTCTACGTGTCATGTCCACGTTCATGTTTCAAGCATAAACACATGTCAAACTTTCATGTCATATTTTCAAGTCATGCTTTCATGTTATTTAAGTTTTCCCAACTACCCATAACGTATTCCCATCGTACGTAAATTCGCATCAACGCAAATAGATTAAAGAGGGAACATAACGGTATGACAAGGTGGGCGTAAGGTGGTAAAGTCTATCACAAATTAAACATGGTGATATTTGAGGCAAAGGTGTTCAACATACTAGCATATGGCCTCAACATGTATGATGGCATAAAAGGTGACTTGGCCTCATACATATCAAATAGCATAAGGGTGATTTGGCCACAAGCATGCATAATAGCATAAGGGTGCTTTGGCCACAAGTTAAACATGGTGGCATATGAGGCAAATGTGTTCATAAACTTGCATATTACATTATAAGCCTCAAAACATGCATGATATCAAACTTTAGCAAATAGGTGATACATGGTCCTAGATGACATAGAATGATGACTAGAAGTTCGCATATAACATTATATGCAAGTTATCATAAAGGTTATGAGAGTTCTCATGTTGCATAATGCAACATTTCAACATAAATCTTATAGCTTTTAGCCCACAAGGTCAAGGTGATAGCTTTACAAACATGCATAGAATAAATCTATGCATAACATGATAGAATCAATGCACATATCATACTTAGGCCCAAACTCAAACTTGCAACATGTCATATTTAACTTCATAGTTAGAATCTAAGAGTAGTATAGGGCTTACAATGCTATGAAGACTAGAATAAATATAAAATAAGATTGAGACGAAGCCACACTAGCAAATCCGCAACCAAAGACGATAAACTCCACTTCAAGACTTGAGAACAAGAAGGAATAACCCCAAAGACAAAGAAAGATGGCTCTTTTACTTAAGAAAGATGGCTCCTTTATGACATAGATTGATTTGAGACACTCATGCTCTCATGAAGAAGGTAGAGGCCATGATTAGTGAACATTTGGGCAGCATTTAGTTGTAGGAATGATTAATGAAGGTTTAGGCTAGGTCTAGGGGTCTTTTTATAGAGATTAGGGGTAGTTTAGACCATAGGATTAACCCTAAAACGAATATGGACCATTAACTCCCGTCAGAAACCAACAAAAGAGGACCCAACATGCTAAAATGGTGCACCAGAAAAATTGGTCCGACCGGGGGGGTCGACCCCTGGGTCGACATGGGTGTCGACCCCTGGGTCGACATGGGTGTCGACCCATTGGGGGGGTCGACACTGGTGTCGACACATATGTCGACCCTGCCTGGGCGGGAAAATTCCCGCCCAGTCTGTTTTGGCTGAAATTCGATTCTGAATTCGAATTTGAACTGTTTTCGGGCTTAGAATTTTCTGAAAACTTCATTGGGCCATAACTTGGTCATACGGACTCCGTTTTTCGAAAACTCGGACTCTATTTCGCGTATTTTTCCGAGACGAACGCATTGGCACAGCCCGTTTCCCTTGATTCAGATTTTAGAATTAATTCTGCCTTGATTTACATTATAACATGTTATTAATAATACGGGCTGTTACACCTGGGTACATAAAATACATGGGTCAGTCTATCATAAAGTAGATAAGTAGGATATGAAAGGTGAAGTACCATATCACATAAAGGTAAAACTTAGAGAAGTAACAACATAAGTTTCCAATGTCATAGTATGCATAGTAAGGTTCAACTGAATCAACATATCAAGGTCTCATGTATCGGGGAACAACTACGCAAAGGTTTGCATCAGTACAAATTGGCTTAAGCCTTAAGGCTAGGCTTTAGGAAATATCAAACACATAAAATCGTCGAGATGGAAATCAACATGATATCAACGTATAGAACCCATCTAAGAGTTCAAAGCAACTCAAATGTGATCACCTTATCTAAATCAATGAATAACTCTAAGGCTATTATTATAAATATATTCGACATCAACAAATGGTGAAAACATTTAGAATAGTACTAAAAATCGAAGCAATGAAATCTAGAAATATCAACAAAAGTGGATCCCAACAAGTGGCGAGCATAAGCTATGACTGTACATGCAACAACATCAAATGGCCCAACAACCTACCAAGTACTATTTATATATGACTCAATAGTCTAAAATAGGACTCCAAAAGTCCAATAAATAGCCCAATAGCTTAGTATATGACCCAAAAGTCAAATAAATTGCCTAAAGGCCTAGTACCGACAACAACAACCAGGTGTGTCATTTTAATTCAACTAGTACACAAAAAGTGCCAACAGTGCATTCCATACAACACGTTCTCACTCATCGGTTTACTATAAGTCAGTCAATTAAATACGAAAAATATCTTCAATCGAACAAGTTTGAAATTAACTGATATAATAAACCTATGTATCACATACAATATGGTTTACTATATAGTTTAAGTTGCATTCTCGTTCTCTCAAAGCGTGCAAAAACGTGCATATAGTTTATATAGAAAATACTTAATCGACAAAAGGAGTATTTAAAAGTTTTTGAAAACTATTTGGAAATCATTTCATGAAAAATATCTTTATAATTGAAAGGGTATACAAATATAATGGTTTGAAATACATAATTATATTTTTATAAATCAATTTAAGAAATATTTGGTTTGAATCAAAATTCTTTTTTTGAAATCAACTTAGAAATCATGTGCATGAAATTAGCAAAAACTCAATAAAACACATGAAATCCAAATACATAAAACTCACCAAAACTTAACAATTCGTTATAAGAATTGATATTAAATGTGGGTTATCCAATATCTGAATATAGCCATTTAAAATCAGTTCAAAACCAAGATTTAAAAACTTAGAAACAATCAGCAGTTAAGTAAACCAAACACACAAAATTAAGCTTGAATGTGCACCAATATACTGGTACTTGGGTAGACCTATGGTTACCTCGGTTCGACCCTACAGAGTTCTAGGTCGACCTCTAAGTTGCACAAGCTATTTTCTACCTACTTCGTGATGATTTCAGGTATTTCAAGTTTCAAATAAAGTAAGATTTTGAGTATGCACATAGACCAACATGTGAACAACAATCCGAGTAAATTTTGGCATGGATTCAAACTAATCAAAGAATAATAAGCTCACAAAAACAACTCAGGACAACTGAGTTATTATAAACATAAAATTTAGTTTTATGTTTACAGTAAACAGGATTTACATCAGAAACTTACAACAATCCAACATTCAACTTTTTTAAGAGCTAGAAGTGTGAGTTAAACCCTTCTTTGATTGTAGTAGTGAATTTGAATGAGTTATCTTTGCAAGAAGGGGATTTAGGCTAAAAATACACCTCAGATACCTATCATAAATATTACAGGGACATGCAAAAGAAGACGAATATACAGTAAATATATTCTCAAATTTGAGAGATTTAATGAAATAAACTTCCAAGTTTATAGAAATTACTTGTTTGTGTTGAGATTGATAAGCCTTTCTTAATTATTGATTGAGTCTGGAGCCATACTTTGAGCATTTAGAGAGAAAGTATTTAGGTTTTCTCTGATTTTCTTTCAGAAAGAAGGAGATGCAATTTTCCTTAGTACGTACCATTTCTTTTTCCTTTTCCAAATCTTTCTTTCAGATAATTACTTTGTCAGTGGACTTAGTTTTAGGACCCAAATCTCATTTATTATCGTAAGTATGTTAAATCTTATTTGATTAAGCCGTGTTGCACTAATTAACACATGTTTTATACACATTTAAGCCATTTTAACACTATTTGTTCACATCTTAACATCGATTCAACTTACCAAAATTGTAACAAACATGCACAAAATCTTTTTAAACAATTTGAACCCTATTCATAAACACGTTACAATTTTCATTTTTAATATTGTTTGTTTTTACACTTCTTTTATTTAAAATTTACATTTTTGTTAGCAAAAATTACAAGAATATCTCTTTCTTGTTTAATTTAATTCAAAAATCATATTAAAATTATTTACATGTTTAAATACCAATTTTAAACAATTTTCCAAGTTTTATCTTTCGATTACTGGCCACCATAAATGTGTAACATTTACTTTTCAACAAAAATTTGTCATTTATCCAATATTTGCAAAAATCTTTGCAGTTGGTCAATTAAAATCACTAAATTCATATTTTTATCACAGATCACTACTACAAAGTTATCAAACTTTACTTTCCACATTTTTAATTTATTTAATAACAATTGTTGGACTTATTTCCTTTTAACACTTATTTAATTCAAACAAATCCATATTTCCTCAAATTACTACAAGTTAACCCAAAACTCCTTATTTAATCAATCTTAAATGATTATTGAAATCATCCTCTCCAAATAATATTTAATTTCTTAATTAATAAATTATAGTCATCATTATTATTTACTGTTTTAGGTAATCGCAAAACCAGAGTTGTTACAACTACTCTCTTCGTCGCGGAAAGAATCGAAGCTGAGACCAAAGTCGTCTGGCATGCCATCGGCCCCATACAATTTCAAAATCCTCGACGTCGTTTAAGTGCAATTCAATGCTTAGCTCACATTGGTGATATCTCCAGGTTTGTAGTCTCTAGCCATGAGGTGCATGTGGTTGCCTGTCTAGGCAACGCATATTCCTCTCCAGCTTTAGGGAATGATGCTCTAGTCACAATTGGTATGAATACTGCATAAACTGTTAATAAATTTGCAAAATCATCAGCTTTGGATGCAACTATTTTAGGTGATAGTGATAAAGGCTCAAATGGTACTGCTGTTATTGCAAAGAATTGTAATGTTGTATTGGTGAGTGATGCGGTTATCTCTGAAAACTCAGTTTTTGATAATGTTGACCATGAGTGCCATGTTCGTCCGACCCCTTCTACGCATCAGTCTCTCCTTTCCCATTTGGTTTAAATTTGGGTTTCACTTTTCTCACCTAGACCTAGGAATATTGGAATGTATGTATCCAAAAACTTCAAGGTTGCAAATGATAGTAAACAGCCTAGCGAAATTTACGAAATTGGGTATAAACAATGAAAAAATCACCTAGTTGGCTTCTTCTTGGATAAGTACCTACCTTTCCATATTATCACCATACACCTTTTCCACATATGGAATTTGAAAGGTAAAGTCAAAATAAATTTTGACAAAGACATGTTCTATTTTGAGTTTACCTCACTAGAAGAAAACACTAAAATTTTAGAGTTGAAAACAATCATTATTTGTAATCAATCTTTATAGTCACTAAATGGCCTCCAATTATTGATAGAGTAGGTCAAACGTGTACGAGTTTGGGCTAGGCTTAATGGTATCCTTTCCCTGCACCAAACCCCTGGGGGTTCGGATTGGATATTTAGTCATGTGGGAAAGTTTATTTGCTTTGATGTATTGACTGAGTGTAGAGTTATTTTGCATATGCCCGTGCATTGATAGAGATTTCCCCTTAAATGGTGCTCCCCACAACAATCCATGTTTATATAGCGGATAAAGCAACTGGTCATGTTCAGGTCTCCTTTCTTTGAAAGCCCCTATATGCGCTCTCTGTTACTTTTTCAGTCATTTTAATGTTTGTTTCCTCGCTTAGAGCCTCAAAATTCCTTTTCTCCTGAGGTTATGCTTCCCTCCCTCCGTAAGGCCAAACCTAACGTGTAGTGTGCAAAGCCACCCACCCCTCCCAATCTTACTGTAACAGCCCGCATTTTACGTATTAGAAGATCGTAAAATATTTTTATTTTATTCCCTGAGGGCTGGATTGTTCTCATCTTTCGGTATGTTGTTTATGGGGATGTGAGACATGTCCATAATTTTTATCAATTTTATATGTGACCATTTTGCCCTTATCAGTCTTGTACAGGGAATAACTTTTGACTCGGTTCGAATTAGAGGGTGAGACCTGTGTCATTGGAAAGGAATTGATGATTGCCTTTCCGTAGAGTGGTTACATTAAAGATTTGGCTCAGCGGTTTGGGAGAAATCACTGTTTTAAGGTTTTTCCGTTGGTTGTCCAGGTTTGGTAAGCCAAAATGGGCTGAATTGGGAAGGCCCATTAGGGGGTTGGTGGGAACTATAAATAGGGGGTAAGAGATATGAGAAAGGGTTTGAATTTTCCATTCTCTCATTGGGAGGTCTTGAGTTCCTCCTTCCTCTAACACCTTTCCACCATAAAAAATCATAATCCAAGGAGGGAAATTGAAGATCTATACCATTGGAGGCTAGATATACGTCAATTGAAGCAAGGATTCATCGGATCAAGGTGTTTGGTGTGAGGTGCTTGCTGTCCGGAATCTTATTTCATCAATTTTGACTTGTTTTGGAGAATCGGTGAATGATATGCATCTCTCACATGGATTCAATAAAGCATATAAGTGTTTGTTCATGTTTTTCATCAAGTGCAAGTGTTTTTCCATAGATCTATGCATTATTAAGTCCATTTTGACATAAGTCACCCTATGATCTATTTTAGCAAGATTAAGGTATTGATTTCAATACTATTTCATATGTTTATGTAAGTTAGATCCGCAATTTAGATCATATGTTCATTTATTATGGTTTTTGGTGAATTTGCATAATTTGATGATAATTATCATTTTCATGATGTTAGTGGTTTCATAACATGCTTATGATTGTATTGGATGTAGTGGATGAGTTGGTTTCATCGAAAGAATCGTTTTGGCGAAGATTTGGTCAAGTTTGGAGCTAATTTGGTAAGATATGGAGTTGGGTGTTTTTCCTTAGCTCTGGGTCATTTTCCTTAGCTCTGGTCATTTTTCCTTAGCTATGGGTCGTTTTCCTTAGCTCTGGGTCGTTTTCCTTAGCTCTGGGTCGTTTTTCCTTAGCTCTGGGTCGTTTTCCTTAGCTCTGGGTCATTTTCCTTACTTCTGGATCGTGTTTCCTTAGCTCTGGGTCGTGTTTCCTTAGCTCTGGGTCGTTTTCCTTTGTTCCGGGACGTTTTTCCTTAGCTCTGGGTCATTTATAGACCTAAGGAGTTAGACCTAATGTCTTGGGTCGTTTTTAGATCTAAGGAGTCAGATCTAAGGTCTTGGGTCATTTTTAGATCTAAGGAACTAGATTTAAAGCTTTAAGTCGTTATAACACTTTGGGTCGTTACAAAGTTTGGGTCGTTATGAGGCTTAGGTCATGAACGACATAAAGGGGGGACGACTTAGTACGTTAATGCTCTATGGCCTGGTGATGGTAGGACTTTGAAGTATGTTCAAGTTAGAAGGTTCGAAGTGTTGAAAAGTGTTCGTTGATCGGTGTAGAACAACGAAGGGTATAACAACTCAAGGTTGTTGAGATGATAACTTCGAGGAGAGTCCGGATGAGGATGTTCGAAGTAATGTGATTTATTCGTTGTTCGTCATATGCAACGAATGTGAGAATGACTCAAGGTTGTATTGAGTTCATGTGAAAGGACGACTCAAGAATGTATTGAGCTCGTGTGAAGTAATGGTTGCTCTAAAGTGTTTTGAGCCTATGGATAGTCGCAAGTGAAGATGACTAGAGATGTGAAGGCCGAGGAATTATCATTGTCGTAGGTTCTAACGGGCTCAAAGCAGGGGTATTATAAGGGCACATAAAAGACCGGATGCAGGTCAAGTACCCTTAGTATCGTTGAAAGGCCTAGGTACGTATCGTTGAAAGGCGTATGGGGTTTTTGCTAGAACCGGGGTTACAATTAGCCCTTGACAGATGGCAGTATGGGCCAGTCATATGATTACGATGGTTTCAAAGCAGGATTGGCGGTGATAGCCAGAGTCAGTCATGGATGATCGGTTGTTCTGTTTGTTTCTTCTCACGTGGATTATCCAAGGTCGAGGGAGATGATCCTTGAGTGCTTGACTAATATTGGTTTAGGCCTCTGGGGAGAGTACTTGAGGGATGTCAAACTCGATTAGGATTGTCTACGTGAGATCTATGTAATCTGGATGCTATGAATGTTATCAATGGTTGTTCCGGTTCCCCTGGATGAATTGTTATTCCTTTGGTTGAATAGATTGTAAAGGCTATCACTGTCCGATGTGGGGGAAGATGGGAGTTGAGTTCTTCTCTGGTGTTTGGTAGATTGGCTTGTTAATCTTCCTATCCTCATATACTTTATTGATGAAGTTGGTTAGCGGTTTTATCGCTCACTAAGACTTTTGTCTGACTCAAGGTTTTACGTCTCCTATTATTACCTTGGGTTGTTCATCCGGTTGTGGATGGGCAGATTAAGTAGCAGGTTACAGGAGATTAGTGAGGACGATGCTGCAGTGCGGAGGCGAGCAGGAGGCTGGCGTACCAGTTTTATTACTATCTAGTATTTCTATTTCCACTGTTGAGTGCTCTGTGAGTGTTGTAGTGAGGACTTGTGTACAAACTTTGGTATCAGTTGGATAATCTTTCAAGATGTTGAGTATCTTTTCAAAAGTTTGTTATATGATGCCTCATTACTATTACCTGTTGTATATATTCTATTATATTTTATCCTTGCGCTGTGAGTTCTACGATAGGTTCCGCTTGTTTTTACCTACTTTGATGACCGTCCATAGCTGCCTGGCACACCTCTTAGCGCATTACTCCTCTTGTATAGTGCGGGGGCTGTGGGCGGTCGTCACATTTGGTATCAGAGCTCTGGTCAACGATTTTGGCCAAAGTTCGAGGACGTAATCACGTATGAGAGACATACTTGTAGATTCCAGTTGGATGCTTACTATATATATTAGCATATATAGTAGTAGCGGTTGTATCTCTTTAACAATTATTTTCTATGTCGACTAATCATTCTGGTTTTCAGATTTTCAAACTCTAGGAAACACTACTAAGGATGAGTCTGAGACTGGAGGAGTAGGTGATGGAAGCCAATTAGGAGCTTTAGCAGTTGCACCGGAATACCTGGTCATGTTTGGGGCAGCCATGATGGCAGCAGCTATGTTAAGGATACCTATCCCGGGATCAGCAGTAGAGTGTGGTGTTCCTATGCAAGTACCCAGAAGGGATTCTGCTAAGCGGCAGAGGGACTGTTCTCCTATAGATGAAGAAACCTTTGTTGGCCACAGTGCTTCAAAGAAGAAAAATAAGGAAAGGAAGAAACCTAAGAAGAATGGAATTTGCTTTAACTATCAACTAAAGGGCCATTATGCCAAGGATTGAAAGAAGCCAAGAGCCGAGATGAATTGCTTTACATGCGCCGAACCTGGACATAAGAAGAAAGACTGCCCGGATTTTCTAAAGAATAAGCAATTGGAGGAAGCATGTGTTCTGGAAGTTACTCTGATCTCTTATAACATTCCTGATGAGAATTAGGAGAAGCTGTTGTTAGCTCAAAGATGATTTCTGCCTATGGAGTTTGTTTGAGTTCTATTCGGTACTAGAGAATTGTCTTCTTTTATCTATAATAAGATTATGTGTTGAATGGGTTCATAACTTGGAGTTGTGATTGACCTTTAGTTGTAACTAATGTAGTATAGGTTCATCTGCTCTTTGCATACTTTGTGGATCTAGTATCGTTTGATCAAGGATGCTTATTTATGAATGGATGCTTAGTGTGAATTTCACTGGGTTAAGGATCATCTTGGGCATGGATTGGCCCAAGAGGAATGCATCAAGTGTGAATTGAGAAAAGCTAGAGGTAAAAGTCGGGAATGTGGAAGGGCGAAAGGTGCTCGCTCGGGGTAAACCCGAGGATGGTGTCTTTGTGAATTGTTATATTCACTTGTGATTCCACAAGAAGACTCGGGATCTATGCTAATCGCTAATGAGTATAAGGATGTCTTTGACAAAGTCAAAGGGTTGTCGCTGCATCGTGAGATCGAGTTTAGGATTGATTTAGTCGAGGGTGCTAAGCCAATCGTTATGCCTCTTAGGTGGATGGCGCCTAAGGAACAGCGAGAGATTAAGATGCAAGTTCGAAACCTTTTAGGAAAAATATTCATTTGGAGGAGTGTATCCGAATGGGGTGCACCAGTCGTGTTTGCAACCAAGGCAGATGGATTGTTAAGGTTGTGTGTGGACTATCGTGAGCTGAACAAGGTGACTAAGAAGAACAAGTGTCCACTGCCAAGGATTGATGACTTGTTCGATCAGCTTCACGAAGCCAAAGTGTTTTCTCAGATGGATTTGGCAACGAGATTCCACTAGTTGAGAGTGGTGAAGGATAAAGTTGTGGCCTACGCAAGTCGATAGCTGGAGCCGCATGAGAAGATTTGCCCAACTCATGATTTGGAGTTGGCGGCGATTGTGTTTGCTCTGAAAACGTGGAGACATTACCTGTTGGGAGTTCGATTTGAGTTGTTTACGGATCATAAGTCGTTGAAGTATCTTTTCTCCCAAAAGGACTTGAATCTTCGGCAGCAACGATGGCCAGAGTTTCTGGCATCATATGATTTTGGTATAGCCTATACTCCTGGAAAAGGTAATGCAGTTGGAGATGCGTTAAGTAGAAGACACGCAAGTTTAGGAGCGATGTTTTCAGAATAGAAGAGCCTTGAGTATTCGACAAGGTTTGATTTCAGGCCAAGGCGTGAGCTGGCACCTGAAATGTTGGCAAGCTTATCGATAAGATCTACTCTTATCGAAAGGATTGGCGAGAGCTAAAAACGAGATGTAAATCTTGTCGAGTTCATCCAGAAGCTAGAACCGGAGAATAAAGACTTTAAGGTCGATCGAAAGGTTGGCTTCGAAAGCAAGGGCGACTAGTTGTTCTTGATATTGATGGATTGAAAGATGAGGTTCTAAAGGAATGTCATCATTCAAAGTTGACGATTCATCCTGGTGGTAATAAGATGTATCAGGACATGAAGCGAGTATACTACTGGGAAGGGATGAAGCGAGATATTGGAAAGTTCATTTCCAAGTGTATGAATTGTCAATTGGTAAAAGCTGAACAGAAGAAGCCTGGTGGTTTGCTTCAGCCATTGGAAGTTCCCACATGGAAGTGGGAGAAAAATATCGATGGATTTTATCGATGGATTACCTAGAACCAGGGCAGGAAATGAAGGGATTTGGGCCATTGTGGAGCGTTGGGCCAAAAAGTGCGAGATTCATACCTGTCATGTCGAGGAGGATGGCGTCAAAAGTGGCTGAACTTTATGTAAAATGAATAGTTCGATTCCATGGTGTCCCAAAGAGTATAGTGAGTGACCGAGATCCATTATTCACAAGTGGATTTTGGAAAAGTTTGCAAGAAGTTTTGGGAACTGGGTTGTGCTTGAGTATGGTATATCATCCCCAAACTGATAGTCAGACCATGAGAGTCAATCGAGCTTTGGAAGATCTCTTGAGGGCTTATGTGTTAGACTTCAGTGGATCGTGGGAGGACCGTCTACATTTAGTTGAGTTTGCGTATAATAGTAGCTACCGGTCTAGCATTGGGATCGCACTATATGAGGCATTGTAAGGGAGGCTGTACAATTCTCCAGCCTATTGCTTAGAAACTGGAGATAAGTTGGTACTTGGGCCTGAAATGATTAGAGAGACCTCGGATTGTATCGAGATCGTTCGACAACGAATGAAGGCGGCCCAAGATTGTCAAAAGAAGTTATGTTGATAAATGTCGAAAAGATTTGCAGTTCGATGATAGCAATATGGTTTTCGTGAAGATTTCTCCATTGAAGCATGTGGTTTGGTTCGGAAGCAAAGGAAAGTTAGCTCCTAGGTTATTTGACCGTTTCCAATAGAGGAGCAAATTGAAAAGCTCGCATATAGATTGATTTTACGTGAGAGATGTAGAGTGTGCACAATGTTTTTGTGAGTCGTTTTTGTAAATATATTCACATGGCCCAGACGTGGTAGTACCTCCGGAGTAGTACGTCGACCTTATAGTTGAGTTCGTAGTTACGAAATCTCGTAAGTCGCTTTGTGTTATGGTGAATGACACGAAACAGCTTAGGGAAAAGACGTTTAATTTAGTTAAGGTACAATGGAGTGGAGATGGCAAGATGTTATGTGGGAGACGGGGGAGAGTATAAAGACGACCCATCCAAAACTCTTCATCCGTATGACCCATTGATATCGCGCCAACATTATTACTTGTTGATTCTGTTGTTATCTTTGTTGTTGTTTGATAGAATTCCACGTGCTATGATAAGGTATGGATGCATGGCTTGATGGTTGCTAGTTTGGGTGATAGAATTGGCTTCTCATGGATGATAGGCATTCAGAATTGTTGGGGTCGCTTATGATTGTTTGGAATTTCGGGTGCGAAATACTTAAGGGGGGAAGAATGTAACAGCCCACATTTTACGTATTGGAAGATCGTAAAATATTTTTATTTTATTCCTTGAGGGCTGGATCATTCTCATCTTTTGGTATGTTGTTTATGGGGATGTAAGACATGTCCATAATTTATACCAATTTTTTTATGACCATTTTTCCCCTGCCAGTCTTGTATAGGGAATAACTTTTGACTCGGGTCGAATCAGAGGGTGAGACCTGTGCCATTGGAAAGGAATTGATGATTGTCTTTCCGTAGAGTGGTTAGATTAAAGATTTGGCTCAGCGGTTTGAGAGAAATCATTATTTTAAGGTTTTTCCGTTGGTTGTCCAGGTTTGGTAAGCCAAAATGGGCTGAATTGGGAAAGCCCATTAGTGGGTTGGTGGGAACTATATATAGGGGGTAAGGGATATGAGAAAGGGTTTGAATTTTCCATTCTCTCATTGGGAGGTCTTGAGTTCCTCCTTCCTCTAACACCTTTCCACCATTAAAAATCATAATCCAAGGAGGGAAATTGAAGATCTACACCATTGGAGGCTAGATCTACGTCAATTGAAGCAAGGATTCATCGGATCAAGGTGTTTGATGCGAGGTGCTAGCTGTCCGGATTCCTATTTCATCAATTTTGACTTGTTTTGGAGAATCGGTGAGTGATAGGCATCTCTCACATGGATTCAATAAAGCATATGAGTGTTTGTTCATGTTTTTCATCAAACGCAAGTGTTTTTCCGCAGATTTATGCAGTATTAAGTCCATCTTGACATAAGTCACCCTATGATCTATTTTAGCAAGATTAAGGTAATGATTTCAGTACTATTTCATATGTTTATGTAAGTTAAATCCGCAATTTAGATCATATGTTCATTTATTATGGTTTTTGGTGAATTTGCATAATTCGATGATAATTATCATTTTCATGATGTTAGTGGTTTCATAACATGCTTATGATTGTATTGGATGAGTTGGTTTCATCGAATGAATCATTTTGGCGAAGATTTGGTCAAGTTTGGAGCTAATTTGGTCAGATCTGGAGTTGGGCTGTTTTTCCTTAGCTCTGGGTCATTTTCCTTAGCTCTGGGTCGTTTTTCCTTAGCTCTGGGTCGTTTTCCTTAGCTCTGGGTCGGTTTCCTTAGCTCTGGGTCGTTTTTCCTTAGCTCTGGGTCGTTTTTGACCTAAGGAGTTAGATCTAATGTCTTGGGTCGTTTTTAGATCTATGGAGTTAGATCTAAGTTCTTGGGTCATTTTTAGATCAAAGGAATTAGATCTAAAGTTTTGAGTCGTTGTAACGCTTTGGGTCGTTACAAAGTTTGGGTCGTTATGAAGCTTAGGTCGTGAACGACCTAGGGGGGCGACGACTTAGTATGTTAATGCTGTATGCCTGGTGATGGTGGGACTTCAAAGCATATTCAAGTTGGAAGGTTCGAAGTGTTGAAAAGTGTTCGTCGATCGGTGTAGAACAACGAAGGGTATAACAACTCAAGGGTGTTGAGATGATAACTTTGACGGGAGTCTGGATGAGGATGTTCGAAGTGATGTGATTTGTTCGTTGTTCGTCGTATGCAACGAATGTGAGAATGACTCAAGGTTGTATTGAGTTCTTGTGAAAGGATGACTCAAGGATGTATCGAGCTCGTGTGAAGTAATGGTTGCTCTAAAGTGTTCTCAGCCTATGGATAGTCGCAAGTGAAGATGACTAGAGATGTGAAGGCCGAGGAATTATTATTGTCGTAGGTTCTAGCGGGCTCAAAGCAGGGGTATTATAAGGGCACCTAAAAGACCGGATGTAGATCAAGTACCCTGAGTATCGTTGAAAGGCCTAGGTACGTATCGCGGAAAGGCGTATGGGGTTTTTGCTAGAACTGGGTTACCATTAGCCCTTGACAGATGGCAGTATGGGCCAGTCATATAATTACGATGGTTTCAAAGCAGGATTGGCGGTGATAGCCAGAGTCAGTCATGGATGATTGGTTGTTCTGTTTGTACCATCTCACGTGGATTATCCAAAGTCGAGGGCGATGTTCCTTGAGTGCTTGGCTGATATTGGTTTAGGCCTCTGGGGAGAGTACTTGAGGGATGTTAAACTCGATTAGGATTGTCTGCGTGAGATCTATTTAATTTGGATGCTATGAATGTTATCAATGACTGTTCTCGTTCCCCTGGATGAACTTTTATTCCTTTGGTCGAATGGATTGTAAAGGCTATCACTGTCCGATGTAGGGGAAGATGAGAGTTGAGTTCTTCTCTGGTGTTTCGTAGATTGGCTTGTTAATCTACCTATCCTCATATATTTTATTGATGAAGTTGGTTAGTTGTTTTATCGCTCATTAAGACTGTTGTCTGACTTAAGGTTTTATGTCTCCTCTTATTACCTTGGGTTGTTCATCCGGTTGTGGATGGGCAGACTAAGTAGCAGGTTACAGGTGATTAATGAGGACGATGTTGCAGTGCGGGGGCGAGCAAGAGGCTAGCGTACCAGTTTTCTTACTATCTAGTATTTCTATTTCCACTATTGAGTGCTCTGTGAGTGTTGTAATGAGGACTTGTGTACAAACTTTGGTATCAGTTGGATAATCTTTCAAGATGCTGAGAATCTTTTCAAAAGTTTGCTATATGATGCCTCATTACTATTACCTGTTGTATATATTCTATTATCCTTGCGCTGTGAGTTCTACGATAGGTTCCGCTTGTGTGTACCTACTTTGATGACCGTCCATAGCTGCCTGGCACACCTCTTAGCGCATTACTCCTCTTGTATAGTGCGGGGGCTGTGGCCGGTCGTCACACTTACCCCACCAAATAGTGTCTCTTCTAAAGTTGCTCTATCGGCTGTTCTAGCTACGGCTATGCCTCATGAGGTTCCTCTAACACCACCTGATCCTCCATCATTGACTTCAGATCCTATTCTGCATCTCTGTCGTTTTATCCCGCTTTCATCCTCGTATATCGACGTGGACATTGATGACCTTTATGAAGATCAAGAATTTGACGTTTATGTCTTTAACTCCTACCTGATATATGTTTTCATGTAGACTGTACTACAATATGTTGTATTTATATTCATGTGCTATGATGTTGTATCTTTTTTAATGGTATAGTTTATTATGCTTTAGATGTCATGTGCATGTGCAAGTTACTTGGTTGTAGCAGATAGGCAATCAATCTATCTCATATTCCTCTTTGTAATTATTTTTTGTTGTATAAAAGTGGACGGACCACTATAAAAACCGGCCGATCTTGCAGA
The DNA here is from genome assembly GCA_030737875.1 of Allium sativum. NCBI lineage: Eukaryota > Viridiplantae > Streptophyta > Magnoliopsida > Asparagales > Amaryllidaceae > Allium > Allium sativum. The sequence goes on along the minus strand of CM060924.1, from coordinate 616,864,166 downwards.
AATAAAAAAGATGAAAGGCCATCAAAGAACAACAACATAATGTTCAACCTTGGAAGTTGTAGGGAAAACCAGTCCACAACATTGCAATATCACCGTCCACTTGGACCTCCACCACATCAGATTAATTTTACTTAGTGAATGAGTTTCCAGGATAAGATCTGAATTCATGACCTATCATCTGGCAGAGGTAAACATTTTTCATAAGCTATCACCGAGGACACATATTCAAATAATGACACACACACACACACACACACACACACACACACATATATATATATATACATATATATATATACACACACACACACACATATACATATATATATATATATACATACATACATATATATATATATATACATATACATATGTATGTATATGACATCCTTGTATTGCAACACGCTTATTATATCCTGAGCTACAACATTATAAATTTGACAAAAAGAATTGGATTGTCAATCCGCATGTAGGGAGTCATTTATGAAAAATATGAGCTCGTTTTGATAGTTAGTCTTTTCAGAATATTAACTCAATTATTCATCATTCAAACATTTATTTAAACCGTTAAATTTAAATATCAAACACAATATGTCACAAATGTCAAAATTAATCCAAAATTTACATAGATGGTCCTCAATAAGTGATTTGAACATTACAAAAACTTATCAAATTTGAAATAATATAGTTCACGATATGATAGAGGTATTATAATTAAATGTGCTACAAAATATGGTATCATAGAGCGCTCCTTATATTTATTTATTGAATAGGGAACCAACCTTCACTTGTAAACTCTACGGTATAGGGCAACTTGGTCCATAATTATTGGTTTATTCAACGTGTGCAGTTCTCCTTAGACATTTACTGCACCTAATTAATTTTACTTAGGGGATAAGTGCTTAGGGCAAGAACTCGTGACTATTACCAGGGAGGAGTATTCCTTTATACTGTGTCACTATTACAGATCTAAGGGCTTCTTATATACTCCCTCCGGTTCATAATATAAGTCGTTTTAGGGATATGCACAGGAATTAAGAAAAAATTTAAATGCTTCTTTTTGGTGGGTTGGCTCCTTTTTTTCATACAAAATTAAGTTACTTTCTCTATTTCCAAGTACAAAAAAGTGGTTGTTGGGATTTCCCAAGAAGCCGCCTACCCACATGAGCCAATTGAATTACTTCATGGCTAGTCAATAAAGTAGGCACAATTTATTATAGTTGAAAACGTCTTATATTTTGAATAACAAAAAACTTCATAAAACGACCTATAATATAAACTGGAGGGAGTATATGCCTCAAACAGATCAACACCATTAAATACCCCTTTGTTTACACTGCACAGTTTATTTTCTTCTCTTCCCCACGAACTATCTCTCCTGCTCACTTATTATATAAATACAAACGGGTGATCGTGCTTCGGATGCAAAAGTGGTATGTGACCTCTCCACTTCTAATCGCTAAAATTAAAGTTCAAAATTCCCTAAATCGAACAACTCAGTGCGAGATATTTGACTCATATCCTATGTCACTTAAAGAATATATTTTTTGATGACTTTTTTTCTTGTTGCTTGTAATGGTAAAAATCTAATTTTATTTTGATTTACCATAATGCATTTTTTTTCTTGTCTTGTATGTAAATAAAAAACTTGATAAGAATCATGATTATTATTTAATATTTTATTTCTATTTTGCATATTATACAACCATATCATATACTCACGTTCTACGATGTTTAGAATTTTCATGTTTATAATTTTTTTTACATGCATGTTACTTGTGAAAACATGCAAGATACGATATTTTGTGTTGTGTTACTATTTTAGTTTAAGCATACTATGATTTATTAATATAAATGTTTCTCATATATCGATGACAATGGAATAATTTCGCAAAATAAGTTTAAGTTGTGATTTCAGGAAAATAGTGTGAAAGACAAAATTATTAAAAAAAATTAACTATAAGGAAAAGAGGTAAAAAATTCAACCATAAGGACAAACTTTAGTGTAAAGTATGAAATGATGGTAAGCTCCTGAATTTCTATCTTTACACTAAAAAATTTCCTATGTGAAACTAAGAATACGAAATAGTAGAGAGGCTTAGGCAAAAAAGATATCACAAGATATTCATGATGATGACCCATATAATTCAAGGATTTCATTTTAGATTTTTGGCACACATCTAACGCGAAAAAGAAACCTGCAGCATTTTGATGCGTTCATTTGCCGATCTGCATTTGTGGACGTAAAAGCTTTGGAAAACGAACATGGACAGTGTATTAATTAATGTTGTTGAGATTCCGAACAGCATAGCTATCGCCGGATCTAAATCGCTCAACTACTGCTCTTAACAGTATTTTCACGTGCCCATTTGACGTTCAGGATACATGAGAAATAAAACAAGACTTCGTGGTGGAACAAACAACCAGCGTTTGGTGGCACGTTTCTACGTAAACAAATAAGATCACGTGCATCCTTTCGGATCGTTCCTATTAATTTCCCTTTGGGTTTTGCCATTCCTCGGCCTTAAACAGGTCCAGCGCTCCTTCTCTTATTCGTATTAATCAGAGATTCGAGGCCTTTTTTTAATTATTATGTAAGGTAGACAAATTTTTTTTTTTTTTTTTTTATAAAAACGTTTATATATTTGAACGATGTTCATTTAACTGTTTAAACGTATAAACAGACTTCTTTAACTCATTTATACGATTTTTATTTTATATAAAATAAAACAGCCGCCGAAACTGTAGCATCTCGGTTTATCTAAAGTATTGTTTATTAATAACTTCACACCCCTCTTCCGAAAAACAATAATTAGGAAACTGATTCAAAATCATAGCAATTTCAATTTTAACTCCAATGTCCACCAAATCCTCCACAAATTAGCATGGTTAAATCATGAATTTGTAGAATTTTCAAATTCTAAGATTTAGGAACTTTCTCTGATTTTATGATGAAAGAGGTCAATATTGAAGGACTTAGCTCCGCCGACAATATAAAAAAGAAAATTTGTAGAAGAAGTAAAAGGACAATCAAAGGGGACGAAGGTGGATTTGGAGTTGACGCAGATAAATTGATTTCTAACACATTTCCATTTCGGTCTATTACTAGTCTTCGAGAATGAAAACATAACATTTTCGAGACTGAAAAAGTGCTTACAGTAAATTGTTTATTACATTTTTATGTTATGTGTATGTTTAATTAATTGTTATGTTACTAATTTACGATAAAATCGTGTTATGAATAGAATCGCGATAATATGAGATGTCATGACTTATTTACAATAATGAAAAAATGGTGGAAAAAAATTAAAATTTCATCTACAAATTACATATCCGATAGTCAAAATATTTGGCAGATTCATGCATTTAGAGTTGAAAAATTATGATAATAGATGTATATATGCTATAGTTGAACGATGGTGGACTATTGCTCATACTTTTTTATTTTCAAATGCTAAGATTGGTTTTACACCGTTAGATTTTGCCATGTTAGACTAAATATTTGTAGTATATCGTGCGATGAGAGATGAAGCCGATTTAGCAATGCTAGTCAATTTTACCATTGCTTGTTGAAAAGATATCAAGATTGGTAACATTCTCATATCTCATTTGAATAAATATTTTGCTAAGGATTACGTAGCAGCTAATTTGAATAATCTTGATCATATTGCAAGAATTTTTCTGTTATATATAACTAACACTCTTTTCTTCACATCGACAAATGACATGATTAGTCTTGGGTATATAGAATCAATTATGAATTTAGAATTAGCAGAGGAGTACGATTGGGGTTCTGCTATTATGGGTATCTATATCACAGTCTGGATGTGGCTGTGACTAGGTGTCGTCATCATATTGGATTTATCGAGTTATTATAGGTATATCAACCTTTTGTATTTTCAATTTAATTTAGTGTATATGTTTAATTAATCAATTGACTAACAATTTTTTTTTGTTTTGCAGTACTGGTTCTTTGAGTATATGGGTGTAGGCGGTTATATTGTTAAAGAAAGTGTAAATTAGTCGGCCTGTCCAGGACTAAAAGCCTGGGAGAAAGAAAACAGAACAAGAACATGCGATACCATAACACATTTGTCTTCAGTTACACGCTATCATATTGATCATTGACATACAAGTCATATTAATTGGAATTCATGGAACACCTCAGCTGCTTCTGATGAAAATGAAGTTCAACTTTCCCGTAACTTTGTCAATGAAGCGTTTTCCTTTACTCATTCCACAAGGCGACCGTTATGAGTTATTTTTAGAAGAATAGTGTTGTAGACAGTTGACCAGGCAAGTTGTCATTCCCGTAGAATCTCTGCTTCATATGACACGTATTATGACATACGGTACATATGCGGAAATGCATCAAGCGTTATATCAAGATGACTGTCACTAGTATGTATATCTGGGTATGGACATTGACTACGACACTTATTGGCAGTAGTTTGCTAGAGATGTTGGTCCGTTATTAGATGTTGTAGTCCATATATGAAATATGGATTTCTTTGGTCCCTCTGCTTTGAAGTCAGTTATTCATACTCTAGTTGTGGCGTCTTTGGAAATTAATTATGCGTCGCAGTTTTACCCGCCTTTGCCTCCTTAACAAGCGGGCTGGGCAGAGGATCCTGGCTGGTTTATGCAGTGGACGTGACGAGATGATCCATTACCTATTCCACATTTGCCTTACCTACCTATAATCCTGCCGCATTACACAATGGATATCCTTTGGTAGATAAATTTGGGTATGCGACACTTAGTTATTCAGGAATTTCAGTATTATGAGGAAGGATTGCAGCAGATAAGTGATGTGGCAGCAGATTTCGTATGTTATATTGTCTCTTTCAATAATTATCGTATGTTATTCTTTTACTTTTATGGTTTTTAGTTCTTTGTTTCATATAGAACATAGAAACTAGAAGGGATCCGTATTTAAATATACAAACGAATGCAACCGGTCGTTCCAAATCTATGAAAAATTGGAAAACGATCCATGAAATGCAGCCAGCCGAGGACGACGAAAATAACGACGACGATAGCGAGAAGGAAGAAGAAGAAGAAAGGGAGGACGAAGAGGATGATGTAGAGGAAGGGGAAGACGACGATGATGAAAATGACGATGTGGAGGCTATAATACGACGACAACAGTCAGTGCCGGCCCGAATGCTGCTGGTGCCCTAGGCGGAATCATGAGAAGCAATTGGGCAAAAAATAAAGTCAGTAAAATTGTCCACTTAACCACTTGCTACTTGCTTACAAAGGTGCCCTGATGCTTTTTCAAATACAGTTTCTTTTATAAATGGTTCCCCTCCTGCTTCCCCTCTTCTCCAATTCCTGTGGTGGTGCCCTAGACAAATGTCTCGGCAGCCTTGCCTCTGGGTCGGGCCTGACAATAGTGAGGATGATAATGACGATAATGGATTAGGCCCTAGTGTGGTAAAGACAAATATATATGGTGTTAAGACCAAAGTATCGACCACCTCACATTCAACTACAGATACTTAAATTGAGCTTGAAACCATTTCCTAAACTTTAAATAAATAATATTATATTAAAATAAATCTCAAAAGCGGTAAATTAAACTATTATTTTCATAATTATATTAGACAACCATTTAGAATTTTGCATGACCATTTAATTCATTCAAGTAACTTATTTAATGGAAGCAAATCAAATATATTTAAATGGTCGTTTAAAATAACTTATTTTGAGTATATTTGATGGAAGAAAATCAAATATAATATTTAAAATAACTTATTTAAGTATATTAAATGCATGACCATTTAAAATATCTTATTAAAAATATATGCATGCTCATTTAAAATAACTTATTTAAGTATATTTGATGGAAGAAAATCAAATATAATATTTAAAATAACTTATTAAAGTTATTAAATGCATGGCTATTTAAAAAAATTATTAAAAATAAATGCACGACTATTTAAAATAACCTATTTAATTATATTTGATGGAAGTAAATCAAATATATTTCCACAGTTATTTGCAGGGACTTTAATTAGTTATTTGTAATTTAAGTTTAGTACGTTATGCATAATAAGTTATTCACAAAGATAATTTCCATAGATAATTTAAGTAAATCAAATATACTTCCTATTCTAAGCAATCAAGTATAATTAGTAAGGTTGTAACGAACCATATTTTTAGCCAATTTAAAATATGGATTTAAGTATATTTAAAAGGATATCTAAATGGATAAGTCTAGTTGAATTTCAAATTATGTTAAATATTGAATTTAGACTTAAAAAATTACGGAAAAAGAATTTTTAACTTTGTTTTTATATTTTACTGAAGTTAAAGTAAGGTTAGTAAACTTTTAAAATTGATTTAAAAGTAAATACATTAAAATTCAATAATTTAATATTATTTTAATAGCCTGAAAATAGTCCATTTTGCAGACGTTCTCAGATTTCGACGAAACCAGTTTCTTCAGATCTAGAACGTTAAATTATTGTAAGGTTTCGAATTTTGTATTTACCAAAGTTAATATGTGAGCGTGCGCAATATAAACGCTTGTCGAAAAATTGATTGAAAATCAATAATAGCCTAAAAATAGACCATTTTGGTCTCAGAATTCGACGATACCAGTTTCATTGGATCTGTATCAATGAAATATAGTAGGATTTCAAATTTTGTATCAATCAGACATACGGTTTGGACTTACGAGTCGAAAACGTGTAAATGTCGTTTAATTAAATACAAGATTAAATCAAGTTAATTCACTACTACACAGCTTACTAAACTCTCTTCCCCTTTGACACCTCATCACCTCTTGCCTCCACATGTCAACCCCTTCTTAGTTGCCTCCTCCTTAAGTAAACATAGCTTAACAGACGAAATCATTTCATTTTTTTTTTCATTTCCTTTTATTTTCTCTCTTCCTTTTTCTCTTCTTCTTCCACGAACTCGACCTCCACTCCCCCAACCCCCCCCCCCACACCGACCACCCAACAGCCCCTATCCTGCACGAGGGGGGGGGGGTTGCCAAAAGACCCCACCTTTCCTCCTTTAAAGCTTAAAAATACCACCTTTACTCCATTCAGAAACACCTAAACACTGATACTTCCTCTCTACCACCACCTCCTTGGGCCCCACACCAGCCACACACGTACCCCAACATCCCTCCCCCTTCGGGTCTTGGACCCCACACCCCTATAGCCTCATTTAAACCACTAAAAATCCTACCTTTATTCTTTAAATGAAAATTAAATATGCATGTAAGTATATGTAGTATCCATGAAGCGTTTGAAGTAGAAAAGGTGCTAACTTGGTTGCTATGGGAAGTTTGAAGTTGTAGCAAAGTTAGGGAGTCCTACACTTTAAAGTTTGGCGGAGTGGATAAGCTATTGTGAGTACACTTTGCTCATGTTTGGATTAATTACTGCAGTTAGTTTAGCTAATTATGTTATGAATAGTAATTGCTAGTTTATCGAGTAATTTTGGGGTTAATGATGTCAGTGGAAGTTAGAAAAGTTAATTACTTAGTAGTTTAGGAATTAAAGAGTTAAACCGTAAATAAGTGATCGGTTGGTTTGGTTGATAACATGATTGTTATGTTATGGGTGAATATTGACATCGAGCAATTTTGATGTGATATTGGTTGACAACTTGATGTGACATGTGTTGGCATTAATTGGACATAATTGGATTTACTAATAATAGCAAATAAATTGTTGACGATGGTTAATGATTTAGGTAAAGTGATTTGAAATAGTAATTAAGGGTTAACGACCTTAACGCTTATGTTAATGATGCAATTATGTGATAATTGGAAGGTAATGACTATTACTGATCATTAATAGATGTTAATGATGTGTTAAATCCATGTAAGTTGGATTATATGATTATTGATTGAGTTTTATTCCAAATCGGAATTTAATTAAATATTTTATAAATTAAATAATGAGTGAAATATAAAAGTTTTAGTTTTTATTCAGAAATGATTTGGAAAGAACATTTAAGTAATTACAAATAGTTTTCGTAAAGATGGAAGTTTTATTTGAACAATTTTTCAAGTAACTAAGGCACGTTTTAAATTTGAATTTAAAAGTGAATAGTAACTTTAAAAGGTGAAGTATAGTTTGGATATGTAGAAAATGTTTTAACCAGATTTTATTATCCAAAATGTCTTGCTTATTTTTATTATTAACTTCAGGAAAGTTTGGATTTCAAAAGATAAAGTTTGAAAAATAATATTATTTTAACAATTTAAATAATATTACAATATTTAAATAATGGAATATCTGAACTTAAAATTAAATATTGGAAATACAGTTTCCGAAATTTATTATATAATTGATAAAATATTTTAAAAGCAATTCGATTCGATTTTAAATATAAATCAAAGTTGGTCTGAATAGGACTTGTCTAGTAGCAGTAGTTCACGAATTTCGACTGGTAACTTCAAACTGACGTACCGAGAGACCTGACCATCTGATTTTCCCAAAACGAAAATGTTTGGTTCGAAATGAAAAGAGATTTCAAATGCAAAGAAAAGCTTTACATTCCAACAGTTAGATTTTGAAATAAGTTCAAATCAAATTTGAATAAAAACAGTGCCAGTGCAGTTTAGGACACAAAATTGGATTTAATTGAAATAAGCTATTTTTAAATTATTAAAAATAGGGATAAATTAAGATAAATTATAATAATAATAAATGGTTTAAAAGTGATGTGGAATGAATATACCAAGTTTTGAAAAGCTACAAAGCTATTTTTTGAAAATGAGCTGTTTAACCAACGCTATTTGCAACGGTTTGAAATTAAAAGGTTTTGAGATAACCAATGATACTGTAACGGCTCGGTAGGAATTCGACTCCCAAATTCCAACAATAATACATAAACCTGTATTACTTGCCAAAACTCTAGTATCAAAGACACTAGATAGTTAATAGACAAAATTTAGAGGGTGAGATAAGAAAGAAATACTAGAATAGAAGAAGAAGAAGAACCAAACACAACACAACACAACACAGTCTCACATCGCAGCGGAACAAAATATAATATATAAATGAATCTTTATAGAGAGCTTTAAATAAAAACCTACAATCAGCAAAGTACATTAACACAGCTAGGCAGTCATATTAACATGTCCCCATATACAACACATAGCGGAAAAATATTATATAATATCATACGTCTGAACACCTCCAACTCGTCGTTGGAGTTCACAGCATCCGATAACCTGAACCTGTTAAAACTCGGCCTAACTCGAGCATTACAAATGTCGGATCAGTCTGTGAACCAGAGTGAGAAAAACACACTAAGTTTAAAAGTATCATTCAACTTGATTTTAGAGTCAAATTCTTTTCGAAGAAAAGGATAATCAAATACCAAATCCACACATAAATATGGACATTTTTTACCTTATGATAACCCAAAACATTTTTTTTTTGAAATCAATATCTTTTCTGATATTATAATAGTTTCTGAATACAAATAAATATCAATCTAACGAACGCTTGTATCTCAGGGAGATAGCAGGCTAATCTCCCACCGTGGCTTACAAAGGTACCCAATTACCTTATTTTACGGTCAGCCTTTCGACTTCACAACCAACCCACATTGTCGGGACATATAGGGGTAAGAGTCTCCTGTTCGCATCCTAACGCGAAGCGAGAACCCCTATCATGTGTACCAAGCACACAACAACCAACAAGGAATGGTTTCCGAATATAAATTCGATCCCAGTCTTTCCGTACCAACAATCGTATATGTCAGATTTTGATAGTCGGTTATTTAACTATCAAATAAAAATCATGAAAATAAAATGAGTTTACTGGTTCAGTACTAAGCATTACTTCGCCTTTTTAATAATTCACAAATGGTTAATTAAACTTCAAAATCTCTAAATATCTCAAACATGGATTTTACTTCTTATTTAACATAATATTATTCTCAAAACTATTTTAAATTTAAAACTTAGGAAAAATCCTATAATCGTATCTAGTTTCCTGTTCTACAATCATTTTTAATACATTTGCTACATCACATCTCATTATTTAATTGGGAAAAATCAATTCAGCTTATTATTGGTAAAATAAATTTACGAAATCTCTTTGTTTCATTTCTTAAAAACAAAAACCAACCCTTATTCCTTTGGAATACACCCATTCTGAAGCCCCACTTTTCATTTCTTTTTTATCTCGAAAATACCATTACAATTTCACACAATTTACTTTTATTTCCTTTCCCTTGGAAATCTTTTTATATATATTTTCAAATCTTCCCATTTCCGTTACTTTGGAAATCTCGTTATATATTCCCTACTCTTTTTATTTCCGTTGCATTATTATTTCTCGTATGGAAATAATAAATTATTTTTAACCTCATACCCATTACAAATTAATATCATCCTTGGATAATCCTGAAGTCGTTTAAGTTGGGGTCACTACAACGAAACAGATCTATTACAACGGGCAATGCCCATTGTAATAGGGGTTTTACAGCGGCCAGCCCGCCCGCTGTATTAGGTCATGTTGTAATATGTCATCTTTTACAACAGACAAGGAATGTGGTAACAAGCGATTGTAATAGACTTTTTACAACGGTCTTATGTTGTTGTTGTATGTTCCTTCAACAGAATAGCAGCCCGTAGTAATATTTTTTGCAGCAGGTATTGACCATTGTAATATCTTCTATAACAACAATTAACGCCCGTTATAAAATGCTGAAAGTTGCAATGGATTTGAATATTACACATAAATTAATAATACTTATAATAATTGAATATTTAATTCCAAAATTATTTTTAAACAAATATTTGTTACACTTTCAAATAGTACACATAGTGTTTTCCCTCTATTTACACAATCACTTGTACATACACTTCCTCACTACATTTGAATCGTATACATTGACTTCTCACTACACACTTATTCACTCATATACACATACACAGTCACATGGTCTATCAATGAGTATTCTGGAGAAGATGGATATGCAGCACGAGGCTGCACAACCGATTATATACCATAAATAGTAAAAATATATCCGATCAACAAGCTTGATTGATAGCCAAAATAAAAATTAGGGATTAAGGTACCATCCCAATAGTTTGAAGTAGCATAGTAGTAGCAAAAATATGTACATAAAAGTAAAACAACCACAACGCGAACCTACTGTAGCATGCACGTCAGAAGAACCTTCCATCTAGCCAACCAACATTAGAGCTTTCCTGATCTTCATCAAGCTGAGCTTCATAGTGGATGGTAGGTCTGAATGGAGCTGAGAGAGAAACATCTAATGCTCCTGGAAATGAATTAACCTTTTTGTTCCTTGAGCTACATCTGACCATTGTCTTTGTAAGTCTAGGCTCCGCTGGTCTGTTTATTGGAGTGGATGGTGAGTCTGGTTGCGGTGGAGGCATAAACTCTTCCTAAAAATCAAAATTATGCATAAGCCGCTGTGGGGATTCCGGCCATCCCTCCATCCTGTTTTTGGACCAATGACTTCATTGGACTTGTCACGTAAAGCCTCTCTCAGTTGAGATGAATGCGATTTTGGCTCATAACCCATGACATCAAATCTATCACTAGAATTCATGTCCTGTAAATCTTCACTATACAACCTTTGATCAAGAACATTTAACTCGTTCTCTTCAAAGCCTATTTGAATTTTTTTTGGTTATCTGGTATGGTGAGAATGATCCCAACGTTTCACTTTCAAGTAATACTCATAATTGTTAATATGTGCAACAAAAGCAATTTGATTCTCCACCCCCGTATAGAAATGCATTTTCAAAAATAAATAACGATGATCAATAAAGGAACACTCACAAGTGTCTAACTCAGTTTCTTTACCCATTATTTTTAGTGCTTCACTTACAGCTTCAAAATTCGCTTGTAGAAATTCAGGGAAACCTTCAACCTAGCCCAAGAGACATGGTCGAAGTTTGTCTCAGATCCTCTTCATAATCATCCCAAGGGCATAAGACTACCTTTCCACTAAAGCATCTTGCCGATTTAGATAGCGTACCCAATTGCATAGCTTGAACGTAGGTTGCATGAGTAGGAGCACATAAAAGAAAACCCTTGTTATTCATAATCCACCCTGCCTAGTCATCCCTCTCAAAACGGCGAGCAAATGAGAAGCGAACTTGATTAAGCATCCAGTCACCAGAGACAATCTCTACTGTAAAATAAAGTGATATGTCTGCCATTTTGTATTTTTTAGAAGGAAGAGGTTTATATTTGGGTTTGGGTTTAGGAGAATGACATGGGGAAGGTGCAATATTGGTTTTGGAAGGAGGTTTAGGTGACACGTAATTAGTGTTGATTTGATTGAGGGATTTTGGGACCCACATCGCATCGTTTCAATTTGAAGAATTCGTACATGCATTGTGTTTTTATAGAGAATTATAGGATCTTTTTTCTTGGAATAATGTGTGCTTGCGTGGCCCAAGGGATAACAATAATAGCATATTTTTAAATTCCCACACTTTCTTGCCACGTGTCCTATGTCTGCATACTTCAGGCAACGTCGATTCTTCTTCAGGTACTCAATAGTAATTTTGCAAGATTCAAATTTTGGAATGAAACTACGGTAAGCCTCAGGTTTGGACGGCGAAGGCGGAGACGGTGAGGCAGCGACTAGACATAAGAACGGTATGGAACAGACATCGATATAGGAGGTTGAGAAGATGATGGACGAGCATTCAGGGATTTAGTGGGTTGGTTAGCTTGCAATGACGAAGACGGAGGAGGATTCGATGGAGGAGGAGGAACTGGTTTCGGCTTGGGTTGGCACGACAAAAGAGTTTGGTATCGGTTGGGGACGAAGAAGATTGGTAGCGGAGGTAAGGGAGGAGTGGTAAGGGTGGGTAGCAAGGCCTCCATGATTGATCTATAATTTTTATGATTAGTGGTATCGATCTTAAATGCTTTGAAATTTTTTAACAATGAATAATTATCTCTAAATCTCATGATTTGATGCAATCTCCCTTGTGTTGATGTAGATCTAGCTTCACTTGATGTAGATCTTCAATCCCTTTGCATAGATCTAGAATTTTAATGGTGGAAGAGAGGTATTCGATTGAGTAAGAAATCACAAGCTCAACCAAACGAGAGAATGTCAATGAGTATTTTGAAGTAGGTATTATCAGATGCAATAGAATTACCAAAACCTTTGCTTCCCAATATGTGTGCTCCAAATAATGCAACCAATTCTTGTGTGCTTGCATCTATCCGACCAATCAAACTGGAATTGCTTGACCTCCACACAATTCAACCGCTTTAGCTCCAGCAACTGCAATCAAATCCTCTAAATTCAAGACTGACATTCAAGACTTTGTAGAAAGAAAGAAAAAGCCACATGTTAACAAAAACTATGTCAAAATTCAAGACTGAATCTGAACCAAATGAAAGATCCTAACCAAGAAAGACTACGAAATGTGTATTAGTGAAAGATGCTACTCATTCTAAGGTAATTTCTTACCTTATCTATAATGAGTTTACCCCCAACGAAAGGTGTCTTTGAATTTAGGCTAGTATTGACATGGCACCGTTCGAAGCTCTTTACAGTCGTCCATGTAAATCTCCGTCGTGTTGGATTGAAACTGAAGACTTCTATGTTTTGGGCTTTAATGCATTCGATTTGTTGTTGGGCATGGATTGGCTATCTAAGTTCAATGCAGTCATTTCTAGTAGTAACCGAACGATTTCCCTAGTCGATGATAAAGGTTTTTCGCTTATTCTCGAATGCAAGATGCCATTAGACCTTGTTAAGAGCTTTGTTTTCTCTCTTGATTCTCATTCTAGTGGTCTCGACACTATCCCAGTTGTTTAGCAGTTTCCAGATGTTTTCGGTGAGGTCACTTGTTTGCCACCTCATCGAGAAATTGAATTCCGAATTGATCTTATCTCCGGAGCTAGACCTGTTGTATTTCCCCCTCGAAGGATGTCGCCTAAGGAAAGAGAAGAGTTAAAAACCCAAGTCAATGACCTTTTGCCAAGGGGTTTGATTAGAAGAAGTTTCTTTGAGTGGGGAGTTGCCGTTGTTTTTGTTAGTAAGTCTGATGGTTCATTGCGTATGTGTGTTGATTATAGAGAATTGAATAAGCTCACACATAAGAATCGATACCCTATGCCTTGTATGAATGATATGTTCGATCAGCTTTATGGAGCACAGGTGTTCTCTCAGCTTGACCTTGATTCTGGTTTCCATCGGTTGAGGATTTCCGAGGATAGCATTCCCAAGACTGCTTTCCGCACTGAAGATGGTTTCTATGAATGGCTTGTGTAACACCCCACCTCCGTTAAGGTCACTCGCAAAGGGAATGCCTTAACTTTGGTGGAGCGTTTTTAGTAGACATAACAGAAATTTACAAGACAGATAAAGTAGTACTTGAAAATTTTATAACTTTATTACAACAGAAAAAGAAATAGGTTTGGTTACATCTTTCAAAATCACAATATCGGAATTAAAGTACATAAATATCGGTCTTGTACAAAAGCCTTCAGAATGCATAGTTTTTAAAGCCATAATCCCCAGTATAAACTGCCATGGAAAGATAGAGCCAAAGCCAAGCAATACTTTAAACACTTCAAGCAGAGAGAATCTGAATCAAGCTCCAATGTTTCCACCCTGAAAACCTGGGGGGGGGGGGGGGAACAGAAAGAAAAGAGGCGAAACAAACTAGATCAGACATAAGTTTGGTGAGTCCAGTGACTTTCAGCATATAAACAGATAATAGTATCATGACATGTAAATAAAACTGGATGAGAGATAACCGTAATAGGAATAACAGGTTAACGGAAGAAATGGAATGATATAGGCTAAGCTAAGCTTTTCACTTCTCTGCACTAATACTAGTATAACAGCATTAGGTGTTACCCTAATGTCTAGACTGAAACAGAAACGAAAACAGAATAATCTCTATAGAAACAGAACGCTAGTAATGGGCCTTTACCACCCAAACAGAGACAGACGGTACAGAAACAAAATGCTAATAATGGGCCTTTATCACCCCCAACAAACAGAAGGTACAGAAGCAAAATACTAATAATGGGCCTTTACCACCCGAACATACAGAAGGTACGGAAACAGAATCAGAAACAAAATCCGAGACGGAAACAGAATAATCTCTACAGAAACAGAATGCTAGAATTAGGTGTACACTAGTAATGGGCCTTTACCACCCGAACATACAGAAGGTACAAAAGCAGAATACTAATAATGGGCCTTTACCACCCGAACAGACAGAAGGTATGGAAATAGAATCAGAAACGGAATCCGAGACGGAAACAGAATAATCCATACGGAAACAGAATGTTAGAATTAGGTATACACTAGTAATGGGCCTTTACCACCCGAACAGACGATACCACGCAGAAACAGACAAGTGTTACCACCCAACAGAAACAGACGGTACCCACAGAGCAGACAGAACTAGGTGTACCTTAATGTCTAAACTGAAACAGAAATGGAAACAGAATAATCTCTACAGAAACAGAATGCTAGAATTTGGTGTACACTAGTAATGGGCCTTTACCACCCAAACAGACGGTACCACGTAGAAATAGACAAGTGTTACCACCCAACAGAAACAGACGGTACCCATAGAAAAAGACAGATCTAAGTGTACCCTAAGTGCTACCCCAAGCGATTGGCTCCCTAATACATAAATACCCGGTGTCGGCCCCACAGTAGGGTGTATCACTCCCTAAAGTGGCAACCTATTGGCACAGACCTATTTACAGATGTCATGGTGTCTTACATCCTCAGAGCAGACCGGATCCATGCACGCACATGACCCTGTTGGAACGCGCCATCAACACCCCTCGCCATTATCAGAATGAACCACTTATAATTAGTTCAGTAAGCGTGCCCGGACCCCTACATAGTGCGGGGTCAAAGTTTCGATACCAGAAAGGGTTACAGACTAATATGGGTCCCAAACAACAGATGACACAAGTATTTCCCCTCCTAACCTTGTGTCCCCAGACTAGCAGATTTCAGATTAACTTGTTTACAAGTTTCAGACAGAGTTCAGATTACTAGTTCATAGATCAGACAATCAAATTAACAAGTTTTCAGATTAACAGATTAGATATACGTATTTTACAGGCATACAGATTGTCTAACTTTGTATTGGGCCTACAGATCCACGAAACGGGTTTATTAGATTCATCAGTCCAGTTGGTTTAACCCTATCCATCCAACACATTTTTAGACACCACATTTCTCTTAAATTTTCATTAATTAAATATTAATGCATAGACCTCTCACATTAGGTCGGTAGCTTGTGGCCGCTGGATGTGCCGGGTGGTTCCGGGCAGACTTCTGCCACAAGCCAGACCTAATCTCATGTCTAAGCATATTTTAGTTAGCCTACGACCTCTCACATTAGACTGACATTTTGCGGTTGCTGGTTAAGCCGGTTGGTTCCGGGCAGGCTTCTACCGCAAACAGAGTCTAACCTCGTGTCATAGCCAATTTATTCCAATATAGATTATACATATATCAGACTAATTCTGTTTATTTAACAGATTAAACTTCTTTACAGGTTACAACAGATTAATCAAATTTCCATATTTTACTCAATCTTAGATCGAGCCTACGGATTTTCATACCCAAATTACAATTATTTAGCTTTCAGCAGATTAGGGAATTTAGCAGATAACAGATTTAGCAGATTAGGCAATTCAACAGATTTAGCAGATAACAGGTTTAGCAGATTAGGCAATTCAACAGATTCAGCAGATAACAGGTTTAGCAGATTAGGCAATTCAAAAGATTTAGCAGATAACAGATTTAGCAGATTAGGCAATTCAACAGATTTATATATTTCTAAAACTCTATTTACATATCTTGCCTAATCATAAATTTAGCCTAAACTTACATGCCTAAATCATGGTCATAATTCATAATATGACATATGTGCCTAAATCTTTAGTTAAACTTTGCACAATACAGAATATTCTCTAAAATCCCAAATCATGATATACCATATGAATTATGCCAAATTATAGCCTTTAATGCCAAATATCTAAAAATCCACTTTTAGGCGTATTCACATTGATAGTTATCCTATTATAATATAGGTCTCTATGCCTAAGTCACATATTCATTTTTCAAGTCATGAATCGTTACGTAAAATTTACCCAAAAGTCTAGATCTTTAAATTATAACATCTCAAAATCAGATCTTAAATTTAAACATGCGTTATGTCCCCAAGTTTCTAGTCATATGTTATCTTACAATGTTTCCTTTTCTTCAAAATTACAGAGTATACACAGATCTAGATCTAATTTACAACATTTGTCCATTTCTCAAATCAGTCAAAGATCAGTCATGTCCAATTATCTATTATCCATTATTTGTCCCAAAATTTAGGGTTCGTGCGTTAATCTCTTATGAGGTTTGGCGCAGGCTCGTGGTAGCCTGGCTATAAACAAAAAGGAAGAAAAGGGGGAACAGATACAGAACAGTCAAAATCAAGATAGATCCACAGAAAAGTATGCATAACCTCAAATCCAGATTCACAAAAATGTCAAGATAATTATTAAATTTCATATCTGAAAATAACTGTACTCACGATTGAAAAGGTAAATCTTGATTTATGGGATCTGTATTTTGACACTGAATAGCGCTCCTTTGGCGTAGACTATCGATTAGATTTGATTCTCTTTTAATTCTATTCAGATTGGAAGAAGATGCATTAATCCTAGTTTTGATTCCAACAGAGTAGCGACACCATTTTTATTTTTAATTAGAATAGAGGCAGAGTATAGGCAGAATGAAATTGTGTGGAGAAAAAGCTAGGTTTGGGGGTGTTTAAATAGCATAGGTGTCATGAATCTGGTCAGAACGGGCGTCTAAATACAGAAAAATGCATCTGTCCATGGATCTAGAAATAGGGGGGAGGTCGACCCTAGTGTCGACCTGTTTATCCAGTTCAACCCTAGTGTCGACCTGGGTCCTGGGCAGGAATTTTCCCGCCCAGCCCGGGTGTCTGTTTTGAATTTCGAATCTTAATTTTTGAATTTCGAGCTGGTTTTTATTAAACTTCTAAAGGCCATATCTTCTTCATACGGAGTCTGATTTACGCAAACTTGGACTCTATTCCAAGCAAAATTTCGAGACGAACGCAATGGCATAACCCGTTTCCCTTAATTATTTTGTTACAATTTAATTGTTCTCTGATTTGTTACTCTTATGTTCACAGAAAATGCGGGGTGTTACATTCTTCCCTCCTTAAAGGATTTCGTCCCCGAAATCTTCTAGTTAAGAAGAATGTGATCTACCATCCAATCACCCATCTACTCAACCATCATCCACAACCATCCATTGTCCTTAGAAACTTCTAATGTTATATGAACATATGCAAAAGTGTGTGTATATGTTCCTCATCTAATGCAAAGATCAGGCGGTCCACTGATTCACTTGACCTCCTTAATGCGAATTATGCCAGTGCCATGAGTCCAACATATATGCAATTTTCCTATTTGATACGTATCATTTCTATATGAGTGCACAACCGTTCATTCATATGCAACATCCATGTGCTGAGTCAACCATTTTGTATCCATAAAAAATTTAAAAATGAACACACATCCATATGCAGTATGAGAGTGTTTTTGAGCCGATCTAGTGCCTAGTATGTGTATATGCATCGACGAGCAACCACTTGCATCCACTTGCAACCATCAAACATAACATGTCTCAAACACATGTTTACACCCATTAGTTTCTACCTAAAGGTCGAAGATTCGGTCGATAGGATACAGCCGAGTGATAGAAGCAAGTACAATTAAAACAAAAGCTTTGTTCCTATCAGACATCGGTTTAAGAGAATAACCCCCTAAGTATCAACCCCGAAGACCGAAATCAACATCAAACTGATACTCAGTGAATCAGTCCCATTAAACAAATGCCCAACTGGAAATCTACTTCACACTTCGAGTAAAAACCCCTATTCTTTTCAGAAATATTCAGATACTTACAGACTACTGGTACATATCAGATTATCAAATGATTCTTAGGAAACTAAGCATGATAAAACCCCATCATATCCCACAAAAACCAGAATGTATGCGTCATAGTCAACTTAACGCTTAACACAGATACCCTCAAACCCCAACCTATCACAAACAGATGAGTCGTAACCCTTGTGGGGTTTGAGACCATAGCGGGATCAGAAATAAGACTAGTATTTAAGTGCATAGACTCAACTGCAGAATTAAAATGCCAGAATGATCAAATAAGGAAATTAAATTTCCTACGAAAAACTTTTCACCTCTATCCTGTCCACCAACTACGAGAGTATCCACCTACCCTCCAGAAGATTCTACCCTTTTGCCCTTGCCTTCTGGGGCAATCCTAGATCCGATGTCATATCTCACCGCACTGAAAACAACCAGTCTTGTTAACAAATCTTTCTCCAAAGTTTCCCTCATCGCACTGAAAACCTTAAGAAGCTCGGAAGAGGATTAGCCATAAGTGAAATTACTGCGATTACAGATGGAAGTTAGGCACTTCTTTGCCCTTCGAAAGATGTCGTAGTCTCATCATGCCAACATAACCATGTCGCGATGAGGTAACCTTCCAGAAAGCCAGGAGCCCCAGAGACTCAGAAAAGAAGGAAACAAGGATTAAACAGAAAATCAAAAGATAGATATATGGCTTTGGGGACTATGTTTTTCAAAATAAACTCTACTTTTGAAAATACTTCCTTTTTAAAACCTTTTTGAAAATAGTTTTCAAAAACTTTTTATCGAATCTGGTAACCTTCAGCTCTGATACCAAGTGTAACACCCCACCTCCGTTAAGGTCACTCGCAAAGGGAATGCCTTAACTTAGGTGGAGCGTTTTTAGTAGACAGAACAGAAATTTACAAGACAGATAAAGTAGTACTTGAAAAATTTATAACTTTATTACAACAGAAACAGAAATAAGTTTGGTTACATCTTTCAAAATCACAATATCAGAATTCAAGTACATAAATATCGGTCTTCTATAAAAGCCTCCAGAATGCATAGTTTTTAAAGCCATAATCCCCAATATAAACTGCCATGGAAAGATAGAGCCAAAGCCAAGCAATACTTCAAACACTTCAAGCAAAGAGAATCTGAATCAAGCTCCTATGTTTCTACCCTGAAAACCTGGGGGGTGGGTACAGAAAGAAAAGAGGCGAAACAAACTAGGTCAGACGGAAGTCTAGTGAGTCCGGTGACTTTCAGCATATAAACAGATAATATTATCATGACATGTAAATAAAACTGGATGAGACATAACCGTAACAGAAATAGCAGGTTAACGGAAGAAACGGAATGATATAGGCTAAGCTAAGCTTTTCACTTCTTTGCACTAATACTAGTATAACAGGATTAGGTGTTACCCTAATGTCTAAACTGAAACAGAAACGAAAACAGAATAATCTCTACAAAAACAGAATGCTAGTAATGGGCCTTTACCACCCGAACAGAGACCGACGGTGCAGAAACAAAATGCTAATAATGGGCCTTTACCACCCCCAACAGACAGAAGGTACAGAAGCAGAATACTAATAATGGGCCTTTACCATCCGAACAGACAGAATGTACGGAAACAGAATCAGAAACGGAATTCGAGACGGAAACAGAATAATCTCTACAGAAACAGAATGCTAGAATTAGGTGTACACTAGTAATGGGTTTTTACCACCCGAACCGACGGTACCACGCAAAAACAGACAGGTGTTACCACCCAACAAAAATGGACGGTACCCACAGAAACAGATAGAACTAAGTGTACCCTAAGTCCTACCCCCAAGCGATTGGCTCCCTAATACATAAATACCCTGTGTCGGCCCCACAGTAGGGTGTATCACTCCCTAAAGTGGCAACCTATTGGCACAGACCTATTTACAGATGTCACGGTGTCTTACATCCTCAGAGCAGACCGGATCCATGCATGCACATGACCCGGTTGGAACGCGCCATCAACACCCCTCGCCATTATCAGAATGAACCGCTTATAATTAGTTCAGTAAGCGTGCCCGGACCCCTACATAGTGTGGGGTCAAAGTTTTGATACCAGAAAGGGTTATTGACTAATATGGGTCCCAAACAACAGATGACACAAGTATTTCCCCTCCTAACCTTGTGTCCCCAGACTAGCAGATTTCAGATTAACTTGTTTACAAGTTTCAGACAGAGTTCAGATTACTAGTTCACAGATCAGACAATCAAGTTAACAAGTTTTCAGATTAACAGATCAGATGTACGGATTTTACTGGCTTACAGATTATCTAACTTTGTATTGGGCCTACAGATTCACGAAACAGGTTTATTAGATTCATCAGTCCAATTGGTTTAACCCTATCCACCCAACACGTTTTTAGACACCACATTTCTCTTAAATTTGCATTAATTAAATATTAATGCATAGACCTCTCACATTAGGTCGGTAGCTTGTGGCCGCTGGATGTGCCGGGCGGTTCCAGGCAGACTTCTGCCACAAGCCAGACCTAACCTCGTGTCTAAGCATATTTTTGTTATGTCTACGACCTCTCACATTAGACTGAAAGTTTGCGGTTGCTGGTTAAGCCGGTAGGTTCCGGGCAGGCTTCTACCGCAAACAGAGTCTAACCTCATGTCATAGCCAATTTATACCAATACAGATTATACAGATATCAGACAAATTCTGTTTATTTAACAGATTAAACTTCTTTACATGTTACAGCAGATTAATCAAATTTCCATGTTTTACTCAATCTTAGATCGAGCCTACGGATTTTCATACCCAAATTACAATTATTTAGCTTTCAGCAGATTAGGCAATTTAGTAGATAACAGATTTAGCAGATTAGGCAATTCAATAGATTTAGCAGATAACAGGTTTAGCAGATTAGGCAATTCAACAGATTCAGCAGATAACAGGTTTAGCAGATTAGGCAATTCAAAAGATTTAGCAGATAACAGATTTAGCAAATTAGGAAATTCAACAGATTTAGCAGATAACAGATTTAGCAGATTAGGCAATTCAACAGATTTATATATTTCTAAAACTCTATTTACATATCTTGCCTAATCATAAATTTAGCCTAAATTTACATGCCTAAATCATGGTCATAATACATAATACGACATATGCCCAAATCTTTAGTTAAACTTTGCACAGTACAGAATATTCTCTAAAAGCCCAAATCATGATATACCATATGAATTATGCCAAATTATAGCCTTTAATGCCAAATATCCAAAAATCCACTTTTAGGCATATTCACATTGATAGTTACCCTATTATAATATAGTCCTCTATGCCTAAGTCACATATTCCTTTTTCAAGTCATGAATCGTTACATAAAATTTACCCAAAAGTCTAGATCTTTAAATTATAACATCTCAAAATCAGATCTTAATTTTAAACATGCGTTATGTCCCCAAGTTTCAAGTCACATGCTATCTTACAATGATTCCTTTTCTTCTAAATTACAGAGTATACACAGATCTAGATCTAATTTACAACATATGTCCATTTCTCAAATCAATCAAAGATTAGTCATGTCCAATTATGCATTATCCATTATTTGTCCCAAAATTTAGCGTTTGTGCGTTAATCTCTTATGAGATTTGGCGCAGGCTCGTGGTAGTCTGGCTATAAACAAAAAGGAAGAAAAGGGGGAACAGATACAAAACAGTCAAAATCAAGATAGATCTACAGAAAAGTATGCATGACCTCAGATCCAGATTCACAAAAATGTCAAGATAATTATTAAATTTCATATCTGAAAATAACTGTACTCACGATTGAAAAGGTAAATTTTGATTTCTGGGATCTGTAATCTGACACTGAATAGCGCTCCTTTGGCGTAGACTATCGATTAGATTTGATTCTCTTTTAATTCTATTCAGATTGGAAGAAGATGCATTAATCCTAGTTTTGATTCCAGCAGAGTAGCGATGCCATTTTTATTTTTAATTAAAATAGATGCAGAGTATTGGCAGAATGAAATAATGTGGAGAGAAAGCTAGGTCTGGGGGTGTTTAAATAGCATAGGGGTCATGAATCTGGTCAGAATGGGCGTCTAAATACAGAAAAATGCATTTGTCCACGAATCTGGAAATAGGGGGAGCTCGACCCTAGTGTCGACCTGTTTACCTAGGTCGACCCCCAGGTCGACCCTAATGTCGACCTGGGTCCTGGGCGGGAATTTTCCCGCCCAGCCCGGGTGTCTGTTTTGAATTTCGAATCTGAATTTTTGAATTTCGGGCTGATTTTTATTGAAACTTCTGAAGGCCATATCTTCTTCATACGCAGTCCGATTTATGCAAACTTGGACTCTATTCCAAGAAGAATTTCGAGACGAACGCAATGGCGTAACCCGTTTCCCTTAATTACTTTGTTACAATTTAATTGTTCTCTGATTTGTTACTCTTATGTTCACAGAAAATACGGGGTGTTACAACTTGTTATGCCCTTCGGATTAACAAATGCGCCGGCTTACTTAGTAGATCTCATGAATAGAGTATTCCGGGATGTCCTAAACAAATTCGTGCTTGTGTTTATTGACGATATCTTGGTCTTTCTAAGACCGAATAGGAGCATGAACAACATTTGAAGTTTGTGCTAGAAACTTTGAGAAGCCATCAGCTAAAGGCCAAATTTTCCAAATGTCATTTCTGGCAGGAGGAAGTTCGGGTTCTTGGTCATGTGGTTTCAAAGGATGGTGTCTCGGTGGATCCTACTATGATCGCCATAATAAATGTAAACATAAGTATGGAAGAGTACACTGTTTTCAATTATATTCTTTATTTTATATTGTTTTCATATATGTGGGATAGTGCGATAATTTGCTTGAGAATAGCTCTTTCTGTACACTAGTTCAAAGATCCATATTGCACACTAGTCCAAACGTATGCACCACTTATCTCTTTGGATATTTCCTTACCATACGGTTGCAAAAAGTTTGAAAATCGCTCATCAAGTGTGTTCCCTGAAAACACCATTCAATGGTTCCATGTGTTCCCTCAATTCGTGCCATGCAAACAATATTTTAATTATTATTAGTTTTCTTGTTTCGATTTTTTTTGTATAAACACTACGTTGAAATTTTGTACATTGAGTAACATGTATGGCATGCGCATGTTTTGAACTCTACGGTTGAGGTTCTTAAACAAATACGTTACCAAGCAACCAAAATTGCCTTACCAAAAATGGCCCACTTAGAGCTCTCGATTCCATGGCATGGCTCACTAAAGCAGTCGCACCGTCCTACCTATTTAAAGTTTGAGAATAGGTCAAGGGTATTACGCACCTGATGCCTCTAATCGTTTGCTTTCCTAAGATGAGCTCGCGTGCGAGTTATATCAGGTAAAGCAAATGATAAGAGGCATCAGGGGCATAACACCCTTGACCTATTCTCAAACTTTAAATAGGTAGGACGTGCGACTGCTTAGGTGAGCCATGTCATGGAATCGAGAGCTCTAAGTGGGCCATTTTTGATAAGGCAATACTGGTTGCTCGGTAACGTATTTGTTTAAGAACCTTAACCTGGAGAGTTCGAAACCACTGTAACATTTTCTGACACCTCTAACTTCAAATTTCCCATTTGAATATTTGCTACTACCACTAAGATTTGCACCAATGGCCGCTCCACCCAGGCTCACGCCTTAGATTTTGCAGCAGCCACCGCGCCCTCCTACCCATCGAGGCAACAATCAGGTTTGAAAATTTTAAAAACTGAATGAACATCCATTCACCGAGGCATACAAATGTTGGATGTCCACTAAATGGAGTTCTCAAACATCGTCTGTTGGTAGAAAACCCAGTCTTGAATTTGTTTTGTAGAGTGAAAATAGAAACATTATTCTACATCCCTATTTTGCACTTTATGACAACAAATTACATAAAAAGAACGTGCATCCACTATTGGATATAAAGATATGGATTAAGCCATTTTCATTAGTGGCACAACTACTAGCACTGAAAATTAATAAAGTTCAATCAACCATGCTTTTGATAACTAAATATATGATTTACACATAAAGAATATGAAGAAAGGAGCCACTTTCTAAATATTGTTTGAATTTTAAGCCTGTTTCAAGACATATCTAACCCTATTCCAATCACACAAAATTGGTCAGATTTTCTTTAACTAGAAGAAAGAAACATTTTGACATATGTTTTGAAAAAGATCCAGTTTGATATTAGTTTCAACATGTGGTTTAAAATAGAATCAAATCCTTAAAGGAGGAGTCATACCAGATACTAGCACAATTTGCAGGAAACAGAAGGATACTATCAGCAAAAACAGATCCTTATAGGTGTACATGATTCTTTATATCTACAATTCCGCGCAATATAATGTTTTTTGCTATCAATTTTGAGTAAGACAGCCAAACATTTGCGTTTCCTCTATATTTATTTTTGGCCTCAACATGTTTATGGAAAATTTCAAAGCGAACTCTTCCAAAATTATCAGCATAAGGAGCTTTAATAATTTCAACAATATCATGTGCACGGATAAGCGAGTCTGCACCATGGAGCAACATTTGCTGAACAGCTCCACGATAGTCAAGGCCACTGACTGGTTGAGCATCTTCTTCTTGGAACTCTGCACATGGTTCATTCTCACCAACTGCTTCATTAAGCTCAGCATGTGCATTGGAGTTTTTTAATGCTCCTATAACACTATAAAACCAGCCAAACATCCACCTTTGTTTGAAAGTTACCATTACATTCGAATGCCGAATCAACTTTGTAAACGCCAAAAGTAGGATTTGAAAAAAATGTATAATTCCTCATGCTTGTTATCAGTTCATGTTTATATTTTCAAAACATGATCTAAACAATTTGTCTATAACTATGCACTGTAATTTATACATCTGTAAAATGCACTGCCACAAAATGAATGTGAAACACATATGTAAAATACATAATACCCATGGAAGAAAAAATTGATACTCGATAATTGGATCGGTGTAATGGATATGTAATAGCAAACTTCCATTGATGAAAATGTTATTATCATACTCGCATTGTACAATGTTCATTAACCTTCCTTCATTTTAGTTGTCTAAAATCAGCTAGAAAATATCTGATTTAACGCTCAAACACTGCCATATGGCAAAACAAAACAAAGAATATCTGTGATAGTTATAAACACATAATATATGATATTCTTGCTTGAAACAATATACTAACCTGAGCAGTGAACTCACCACATCTATATAAATCTATATTTGTTATTGAATCCATCTTCTACTTTTATTGCATAAATAATTTTATCAAAATCTTTATTGATCAACAATTTAATGATAGGAAGACGATGTAGAAAAAATAATTTCATGCCCTATCAATGTTTTGTATAACCATGCTTCATCAAAACCAACAAAATCATTCATACCTTTCTTAAATTTTCTCGACAAAATAGCTTGAATCATCATAGAAATCACTTGCAGAACTTGCTGACTCCTTGAGATAAATTTAAAATTTGGAGACTTGGCCCTATCTTCATCTCTCTTGATTGCATATTCTTTTTTTATTCCTTTGCTAACAAGGCTTCTTCTACTATTGCCTCTATCTTCATGTTTTAGTGCCTCTGATCTTGACACGATTCTAACATCTCTAGCCCTCTTTTTTTGCATGATATCATCGATCCTTCCACATGATGCTTCTAAAACTCCAGGCAAATTATTGCTTTCCTTGTATATAGGCTTGGGTAAACTGCACCCATCAATGTCAGAAGATAATGAATGAAAATGGAGTTACCAGATACAATTATTGAACGCAGAAAATGAAAACATAAAAAAAGAATGAATGCTTTTTCCTGTAAAGAACATGATGCCGTTTTAGAGGGAAAAGTTGGCTAAAAATATCAAGGTGTAAAGTCCAAATTAGATTTGCCAGGATAATTTTAGCCTAACAAGAATGACAAATGAAAATGAGAAAAATTGTTGAATTAAACTATTACTACCAAAATTAACTTCAAGACTGGCTAGCGATGAAGGAGTGTATGGAGAATACAAGCACGAAAAAGCACTCCAAAAGCAAAAGGACAAGTAATAAATAGAACCAAAAGGCAAAGAGAATGGTTCGAAAGCAGCAAAAACCGTTACCCTCCCGGAGGGGAGATACCCCAAGTCTATTGGATACCGACAAGGCACATTCAATAGGATCCTTTCGACAAGACCCATCCGGTAGGAAGACCCATGACAAAAGGCCCACTAAATCAGAAAATAAGAAAGAAGAAGACATAAGCTCCGCTCCTCAAAACCCGGAGGGACTATCGATGTCAACCTACTCAACGCCGATACTCCAGGAGGTATTAAAGACACCAAACCAGAAATACGCAAGAATCTTCCGGAACCCGTTCCCGAAAACAACTGTCACACAAGTATCGGAAGTCCACGATTAAAAGACAACGGAAACATAGCCGGAAGTCACCTTCCTGAAGACCAGGCCAATCCAATAGCCCCATTGGAAGGCTAACCAGGACCCAAACAGCGATACAGGCTACTCTTACTAATCTACCTAGTATAGAAACCAATAACGGTTTCAAACCGGCGACCCTTCACATACGCTGTGAAGGACAAGCTCCTCTAAGTATCCGCGAGAAGGCCGGAAGCCTACATCCGAAAGCTTACATCTGGAAACCTACGTTCATGAGCCTCTACTGGAAGTTCAAATGTCATTCGAAATCCACCTTATCAACAAGTTCCAATCTATCCCAGAAGAGTATGATTGACAGAGACTCCCACTATGAAGACTATAATTAAAACCGCAGGGGCGACCGAAAGCTAAATATATGAGGTCAAAGAAGAAGTGGCCAACGAAGGCCTGTGCATGCCCAATAACCCGACAGCAGAAGGGGCTCCAAGTCCTTTATAAATAAGACCCTAGGGGTCACACTGAGGGGGACTTTTTTCAGATTTTCAGATTCTCGATATTAAGGAGAATTCTAATTCAAAAGTTATCTCGATTTTCTAGCTCGAATTCTTGTATTCATCCTCTTTAAACACTAGCATAAGAAATAAAGTGATAAAATTTCCTTGATCCTGTTCTTGTACGAAAAGCAATGAGATTAATAAAGAGCAAATTCACATCTATGGTGTTGTCTATGAGTTTATCGTGATTTTTCTTAATTAATTCTATTATAATTTATTGTTTGCTACACATGTATGTGTGGATATTCATCCAAATCTCTGCGGATGACTGGAGAGAGCTTCCCCGGCTATCAATTTAATCCTCCCGGCAAACCTAAGTCTCCTCTGTAGGATTCAACCTCCCTATGAGATCAATTTGGATACGCAACGACATTGACTTGACCCGAACCTGCTTAGACAAACAACCTAAATCTCTCTTAGATTACCCTTCTCCAACCTACTTACCGGTGTTGACGAAAAATATCATTAACAATTTGGCATTAGAAGGAGGCCCTGAACCTCCGACCTTGTGGTTAACAGCCACATATCTACATGTGTTGTTCCGTCCCGGATCGGACTAAGACCTTGAAGAGGCAATCATTATGAGTAAAGGATCTCCACCAATTACTAATGGATTTCCCATGGTTGGGGCAAGTATTGGCGAGCCGGGGGCGATCAAAAGGTTCGAGTTAAGAACCCTGCGCATTCAAGTAAAAGAGAAAGAGGTGGAGCCTTATGACCCTGATCGATGGATCATTAATCCCTTCCACTTAGGACCAACTCCAATTTTCGCCTTGAATCAGCCCTCTAGGGAAGAATATAACTCCTTTCTCCGCATTAAAAAAACCATCTAACACAGGCCAAGGGAACCATATTCGAATAGAAGATTAAGAAAACCCCTACCCCTCTCACTAACAAAAGGGCTAAAAAAGATATACCTCCATATTGAAAGGCTGTAAGAAACAACAAAATCAAGTGGTAAAAAGGCTAGAATACAACAATGAAAGAAAGCTTTCGAGTCCAAACAACCAAAAGTTTGCAAGCTCACGAAGTCAATTGATGGCATATACTTCCTCACTAGACACAAGTTAAACTTTTGGCTATTGTTAAAGAAGAAACCCAAAAACGAAGCTAAAAAGGAGGGGCCATATTGCTACTACCATATGGTGAATGGACATGAAACCAACCATTGCAGAGTCTCAGAGGGGATGATCATTAACTTCTTAGGTCAAGGAAAATTACAAAGATATGTAAAGAAATCATAGGAAATTGCATTGGTAATGTTTTCCAGGAAAGGAAAAGGATCACCGTTTGATTACGAAAGAAAGGGTCCATGGAAAACGTAAGATGACCAAAGACAGGTCATTGCCATAAATGGATAAAAGAGGGAAAAAAACCTCATCAGCATCAAACTTGGTCAGAACGAGGCACCCCTTGGAGGGGGTGGTGTGTTAGACTTTCTCCATGCCCAAATCAGAGGAGGGCTAGGTTAAAGCGTCAAAAGCGTAAGCCACCGTTTCACACTAGCAATGGTCGTGGAGGTGCATCTAACTTAGCACGCCCTGCCTCTGCTCATAGAAGAGTACGCCCTGCCTCTGCTAGAACTAAGCATGTCCTACCTTTGCTGGTAGAAGAGCACATCCTACCTCTGCTTATGTTCCACGTTACCCACAGAAGGGAGCACAAATCCCTATCATCGCCTACGATGGTCAGGATAGGGCACCCCTTAGAGGGGGGTGGTGTGTAAGCCCTTATCAATACCTACGATAGTCAGTATAGAGCGTGAAAAGAGTAAACCTTATTTATGTGCCTACGTTGGCCCCGTTTAAGTTTCTAAGACCTTATTGCAACCTATGATGGCAGGATAAGGCGCTTCCTGGAGGGAGGACGGGTAAGTCCTTGGGCCCTGCTTGTGGATAAGCTAGCGAAGCGCACCGAATGCACATGCACAGAGAGTGTCCGATAGAGCACGTGCATCCTCTGCTTTGACATCGAAAGCCCAGGGAGTGGCTTAGGGAGAACGTACAGCCTATGCTTTGCAAATCAATGACCGAAAGGGTTTTCGGTCCTCAACTTTAAATACCTGAATCTGCATCGATTCGGCTCTTCAAAAATGACTGAAAGGGTTTCCGGTCCTCAACTTTGAATACCCGAATTTGGGTGGATTCGGCTCTTCAAAAATGACCGAAAGCGTTTCTGGTTCTCAACTTTAAATACCCGAATCTGGGTGGATTCGGCACTTCAAAAATGACTGAAAGGGTTTCCGGTCATCAACTTCAAATACCTTAGTTTGAGTGGATTTTCATAAATTCCGGAAGGGATTCCGATCTTTGAACTTTAAGCACCCAAATCCGGGTTGATTCGACTCTTCACAAACGCCGGAAGATTGTTCCCGATCTCATAACCGAGTTCTTAATATGGATAACCATGAATTAAAATGGATTCAAAAGATGTTAATTCACCAACATGAAAGTTTTGAAATAATTATCTTGAATTAGAACCACCCCAGATGAATTCACGGGAGTAGGATTATCTCTCCCCTTATCCAGGGAAGCTTTTAAGCCATTTATATAAAAGCACTTATCATTCACGTTTCTATGTCAACATCCATTTTACAAATAAACATTGGCAATACGCAATTTCATTCACAGAATCATGTGCTCAGTGACCCAAATAAAGATATAATTACATATCACAATTACAAAATATCATCGCATACCTAGATCCTCTTCATCCTGAGGCAAAGGAGGATCAATGGCATGGCGAAGTGCGATGCTTAGTAACATGTTAAGTTTTCGCATCTTCCTGCTCGGCTCATGTAAATGATCGGAAGGTTTGATCTGAAGTTTTAAGGCTCTGTTGTAGGCCCTACACATTGCCTTGAGGGACTTATTTTCCTTTTCCAATTCAAAAGTGTTTATATGCAAGTCATGATTCTCTTCTTGCAAATTTCTAATTGGTTCGACATACCTAACGACACGATCGTGAGAATCCTTAATTAACTTAGTACCAAAGATTTCTTTCATTTCAGCTACCATTCTTTTACACCACTCAGAGACAATTGATTCCCTAAACCCCGGAGGAGGGTTATTTAGATAATAACACTTCTGAGGAACGGGGACCTTACGAGCTGTTGCAACGCTAGGAGGTAAAGACCTCATCATTATAAGATATTCTTGAAGCAATGTTCCCACATCTCGCACTTTGTAGTCACATTGTTTAGGTCAATCTCCAAGTCGACAACACACTGATATAAGCTCCTTAACTCATCCTCAAACTCGATAGAGGGTGTGGTTTTTATATATGTTCTTATTCCAAGAATAATCCTGACCTTTTCTCTCAACAAATCTTTCAAGGAATTAATTCTTTCGTTCAAATACTTTATGGTTAAGCTCTGATGAAAAATCAGCCTTCCTTGAGACATTGAAGTTTGTCCTTTCAACAAGGGCGCTTCACTCTGAAGAGGCGAATCTTCACGAGGGTCTGCCTACTTGCAAAAACAAAGAAAGATGACCCTGGTTATGTCCTTTTCGATCTCCACAACGTAAAAATCTATTCTTACATAAAAATCACAAGAAACCTATCCACCATGACATATAGGCAAAGACAGAATTATAAGATGGTCATTTTTCACACATTTACTGTTTACATAACACCTCAGCATGTTTGACCCTTAGATTATTTAGTATCGCTTCACGATCTCCGCTTAGAAAGTTAAAATAAAGCTGAGAGAATGCGGTATAAACAATCTTTAGTTCCTTAAGAAAGCACTTTTTTCTGAGAGCATGAGTAAACGTCGTCCGAAACTCCTTTTTTGTCTACAAATCATGCGTAAAGCGTCCTCATAATAAACAAAGGTCTGTTATAACATGAACGAACATGTTAGCCTTCACGTGTAATAAAAGGGAATTCCATACAAACGAGACATGGGTCGTTGAGATAAATTTACAAGTGTGCCACCTGCTCTACATATAAACGTCAAATATTTAGAAAAAAAAGGAAAAACATGTCCGGAATAATAATTATACCCGAGGAGAAGGAACTTCCAAACCAACAGCTCTCTTTCCTCTTAAAAGACTAGAAGGGCCACCTTCTCCGAACAATGACGATTCAGAGGTACGGACGATATGCTTACCCGGCGGCCACTACCTTTGGAACCATCATCGATACTCACCCCATTGTGTCCAACAAAAGTGAGAGCCTCCCCTCCTTTGCCCAAATCATTGGCGAGACGATAAATATATAAAATATCCTCGGCTTTGGATTCACTCCTCTGTAGTATCTCAACACCTTCTTCGATCAACTTAATCCTTTCCATAACCTGATCCCTGGAAAAAGGGGGAAATTTGGTGGTTCGAAGTTCAGGAAAGCTTTGGAGGTTATCGGAAAGAAGGTGAAATAAGGCGTCTTCATAATAGTCAGACTTGTTCTACGGAAGGTGGACTTGTAAAGAATTAGAAATTCTATCTCCAGCCGCATAAATTATTTGAACAACACGCAAAAGCTTCTCATCCTTCCTTTGGAGCTCGTTGACATGGGTTACTAGTTTCTCTGCTAGCTGATGCTCTAAAGCCGACAACTTGTCGGGAGTTATGCCCCTGGCCTGTCTTTCTCTCTCTAAGGCTGCCTCGGCATGTTCCAAGGAGGCTTTCAACCTATCACATTCATGACTCAAATTTGCATTTGCTTCTCGAAGTTGAGCGATTTCAGCAATAGAAGAAGAAGGAGTCAGCTTAGACAAGTGCCATCCTTTGATAATTTGAGAAGTTGGAAACATTCAGTATGCAGTCATAAAAAAATTGAAAAGCCAGATTAAAGAAAAGGAAATATTATACCTAAGCTGCCAGGTAATTAGAAGTTGGTAGAAGTCCACTATGCACGAAGAAGAAGGAAGTAAGGAGACGTCGGAAAATTTAAAAGCAGAGAGTACGAACTTCACAAAATCATCAAAATTCATCGAAAAATCAAAAGGCCTCGGAGGCTCAACGGGCTATGAATTTGAAATACCCAATGCAATATCGGTACCCACTTCCGATATATTTCGAAGGGAAGATGATAAAACATTACCCCTATCTCTCCGACAGAAGCACCCACGGAAATAACGGAAGCAGGGAAATCAAACTTCAACTTCTTCGCTAGCAGGTCAACAAACGACTCAGCTAGCCTCTTCTTAGCAATGGCAGTGGAACGAGCCAAAGCATCAGTGACAGAAGAGGCTTCTGACAAACTTTTTGAAAAAAAGAGGGAAGGAAATCAAGGAGGAATTGGGGCTCCAAAGAAACCTAGATAAAGAAATTATCAGGTCAACAAGATATACCAGGAAATAAGGGCGTAGAGGAAGTGAACGCTTCTGAGCTTAACAACAAACTCTTAGAGCCTGGAAAACGAATAGGTGGACACCCCAAAATCTTTTGCCGAGGAGGAAGGAGATCGTAGTGACATAATTTATCCATGGTTAATAATGCAGACCGACTTAGCGACTTTTCGAGTAACTTCAAAATCAACTCAAATGCACAGGATTCACTCTCGGTTAAAGGCGCCATCTTAGAAGCAAGGTCTGAAATAAAACAACCAAAGGTAAATCACAGATGAGAATGTAACCACTCTTACGGAGGTAGGGGACTCACCATAATCGACAAACTTTCCTGAAATACCACTAGGACATCTAATGAAAAAGAACTGGTCTTCCCAAGATATAGCCTTGCCCGGGCCATCAGTAACTATCTCCCGCAAGGGGGTAGCACGGAATATGGGGGAACCAGCACCTCTTGAAAAGCGCATCAGATGTTGGATGAGGTTGGGAGTAAGAGAAGACTGACCTGATTCAAGCGCAAGCACCTCGAGGCATAAAAGTAGCGTGTAGACACTTGGTAAAAGTTGAATGGGAGCAATCTCTAAGTCACAAAGAAGTCGAAGCATGAAAGGTGGAAAAGGGAAGAAACCTCCATGCCAGATGTGGGCGCTGAAGTAGGCGAAATATCCATTAGGAGGACCCATTATATTAGCATAATTAGTAGCAGGAATAGCCCCTACATTATCCATTCCAAAACTGGTGAGAATGGAGTCCACATCACCTTGGGAAGCAATCAAAGACTTCATTAAAGCGAAGGATTTCCTCTTATTAGAAGCACCACAAACACCTATGGGAGAAGGACCGGAACTTCGCTCGATGAACATGATGCTACCAGGTGATATAATTCCATAAACACATGAATAATTATCAAACTCGTTAGAATATAAGGGGGATAATGATGCATAATCCTATCAGTGATAAATAGATAATGGGTATTAAAATTCCGAACACCGATTTAGATAAGACACACACCACAAGTACCCCACTTATTAAAGAACATACATGCTCCCAGTTGCAAAGGAATCATTTGATTTTCCTAAGAACAAAACTTAGAATGCTCACAGGTAAGGTAACGGTTGAACCAAAACTAAACCATCATAGGTCTATGTCATGAAGCGTAGTTGATTCTCAGAGCCAGAAACTGGTAGTGACAATGGTTCCACACTCGTTACCTGATTACAAAAATCGTTTCCTTTTTACACAATTTGCATTTCACAAACCCTAGAGGTTAGCTCTTTTGGGGAAAAAGTGTACGTATAGCTCACCATAGATCGAAATCCAAAATCACGAATACTCAACGATTTACCTCCAACTCATGCAAACCCCTAATGGGTCTCGGTAACTAATCTGATGACTAATTGGGATGTAAAGCAGAAGTATTGTCCAAAAATTCAATCGAGGTGTAACGTCCCGTGTTTTTGACGGTCGAATAATTAATTATTTAAATGGTTTTTTAATTAAATAATATTGAATATATAATTAATATAAATAATAGAATAAAATATTTATTTTCGAAATAATAAGAAATAACAGAATTCACAATATTGTGTGAATTCGAAAATTTAAAATATATAATTCCATTTAGAATTGATTTATATTAACAAATTTATTTATAAATGTCAGTTGAACGTATAATTTATATTATAATTATAATCGAGCTCAAAATGGCATGGTAGTTTGTAATTTGGCGATTCGAACTTTAATTTAATATACAGAATCCGTTTTAAATCGGATTTCTGTGAAACAAGAAACATTCAGATCTGGTGAAGTATATTTTTCTAATGGAAGAGAAAAATGAAGATTTCATCGTGTAGATTTTGAGTTATGTCCAAATCAAATTTTGAAATAGTCGCTATGGAATTCCTCTGTAATTTATAACGATTTATTTATATTATAAAATGATTTTTTAATATAAATTGAATATCGATTTAACTCTGGATTTGAAATATGGAGATATAAATCTAGATATGTATATTTTGGAGCCGTACGATATTTTATGTGAATATATACGATAATATTAATTTATTAATATTAAATTAAATTGTTTTTAAATATATTAATATTTAAATGGGTTTATTTAGAGCTTTAAAAATAGCCATTTTTGAAAACGTCCTCCGTTTTCGATGAAATTAATTTTATTAGATCCAGAATATTAAATTATTGATAGATTTCAATTTTTGTAATTTTTCGGGGTCAGTATATGGCCGTACGGGATTTTAATGTGAAAAAACAGTCAATATTCTGACTTTAAAAATACGCTGTGCGAGCAAACGGATTCGAAATTCGATGAAACCAGTTTCGTTGAGTCCGTAATGTCAAATTATAGCTGCATGTCCATTTTCGTGATTTTTCGATATCATGTGTGATCATAGGAATTTTAGAAGACAAATAGAATTAAGGTAATTATATAAATTAATAAAATAAAATATGTGGCTTATCCTATAAACTATCTACCCATATATATACATCCAACTTTACCCTTAAACCTAATTTCTATTTCTTCCGCTAGTCAAATACATGAGTTGCCATCTGTTCTTACTAAAACGTGAAGATTCCTCCTTTGAAAATTAAAAAGAAAAAATCTATAAATTATGAGACTTGTTTATTTGGATCCCTGAAGTGTTGTATTTCATTTCTATACTGGTTTCTTTGAGTTTAGTGCTGATCATGTTCGCTGGGAATAGCAACAAAGAATGTAGGGTTTACGATCTTGGGGAAATGATTGATCAATGCAACATTTTGATGAAGTACTTGGATTTTTGGCATTAAAAACTACTTGCATGCAAACTAGGGTGAGATTCGAACACATATTTGTTCGGTATTTTCTACAGTGATGAGCTCCAGGAGATGAGTGTTGCAATTCATTTGATCGCCTTGAGCGATGTAATTCGGTGATGAGGTGATAAAGTGGTCGAGAAGATGAACTTCGGTGGTGGTGTTGGTTGGTTTCGGTGAAGGGGGCGGAAGAATGAGGCGTGCGAAGTTCGATTAATGGCACGTGGTATCTCCTAGGAGAAGGAATTGATGAGAAGCATGTTATGGGGTTAATCGGGTTTTAAAAAAGTAATTAAGATTTTTGTTTAGTTTAATTAATTAAATATTGTTTAATGTAAATATGGTGGAGAGGAGTGTATAATCGGAAATAACTTGAAAAGGGGAAGTAAGAGGCAGTTTTGAAATTAGGGAGATGGAAGAATTATGAGCAGTAGCGGGTAGGGACATTCGAGTGGGTATGGGTTGATTTCAAAGTAAAAAGTTTGGCCCAATAAGTTATTAAAAATCAAATTGCAAATTAATTCATATCAAAACTTGTAATCATTATAACTTGAGCATACGATACTAGAATCAGACGCAACAGGATTCGTTGGGATCGTATGGAAGACAACTACGGAATGGAACTAACTGGGAGTGAATGCTCATTACAATTTATAGCGAAATAATTTGCCTGATCGGAATCAACGACAATTATCGTTATTTAACGATAATTGTCCAATGTGAGTAAAACTCACTAACTCTATCTTATAAATATAATCTAGTATTGATAAATGATGATTGATTGTTGTGTGATGAATGTTTGGTTGAATTGCTGATTTATTGGTTGAAATTATAGATAACGATATATATGAATAGTTAATCAAATATTGATTCTGTTTATCAGAATATTTCATATTGAAATGAAATCGATGTTAATTATATTGTTTAACATCTGTGGATGCAGGGAAACAGGTTGGAGGGATCCAACTGGATTCCTCAATATTTATAATACTGTTCTTTTCATATATTGTGATATATGATGTGATATATAATCTATGATTGATTATGATGACACTGGCCTTGTTATTTGGTATTTTAAATACCATAAGAAATACTGGAATGTGAAAGGGGAATTTTCAAAGTGTATATTGATAAGAAATTATTTATAAAATCAAAGGATTTTATAATAGAAAATATTTATAAAATCAAAGGATTTTATAAAAGAAAATAAATAGAATTATAAAAGAAATATTTATTTAGAAGATAAACAGAATTATAAAAGGTATATTTATACGGAAAATAGATAGGATTATAAAAGGAAATTGATGAGATATAAAAGAATAATGAGAAGATTGTTTAAAGAGGATATTAAATAGAAATCTGTTTTTAACAGATAAATTGAAAAGATTAATTTATAAATAATGTTTTATAAATTAAATTATTTATCATTGGATAAATTGGATATATATGTCTGAAATTATATGAAGAAGTAGAAATTGGTTTTAACATCGATATTTTTATGGAATGTAAACATAGTATTTATAAAGGGATTTATAAACGAGATTTATAGGTAATTGGAATTGAAAATAAGATTTTGTATGAATAATTCTATAAATAG
Organism: Allium sativum; assembly: GCA_030737875.1. Lineage (NCBI taxonomy): Eukaryota > Viridiplantae > Streptophyta > Magnoliopsida > Asparagales > Amaryllidaceae > Allium > Allium sativum. The sequence continues at coordinate 616,826,572 of CM060924.1, read as the reverse complement.
AAGTCTAAATAGAATTTGGAAATGGGATATTATTTTGAAATATGAAATCAAACTTAATGAATTATATAAAAGAAATATTTTTCACATTTGATGTGAATAATGGATTAAATGAATATTTTATAAATTAAAACGTTTAAAAGGAAAATTGGGTTTTGAGATTGGAATTCAAATGGGAATTTGAATGAGATAGGAAATAGGGCTAAAATAAAATTAGTTATTCAAAAAAGAGTAAATCGAATAGAGTTAGTCGAATATCAGTTAATCGAATAGAGTTAATCGAATATTAGTTATTCGAAAAAGAGTTAATCAAATAGAGTTAGTCGAATATCAGTTAATCGAATAGAGTTAATCGAATATCAGTTATTGGAATAGAGTTAATCGAATATTGGCTATTCAAAAGAGAGTTATCGAATATTGGCTATTCGAAAGAGAGTTATCGAATACTGGTTATTCGAAGAGAGTTAGTCGAATATAGTTATTCGAAAGAGAGTTATTGAATATTGGCTATTCGAAAGAGAGTTATCAAATATTGGCTATTCGCAAGAGTGTTATCGAATATTGGCTATTCGAAAGAGAGTTACCGAATGTTGGCTATTCGAAAGAGAGTTATCGAATATTGGTTATTTGAAAGAGAGTTATCGAATATTGGTTATTCGGAAGAGAGTTAGTCAAATATAGTTTAGTCGAAAAGAGTTAATCAAATGTAGTTTAGTTGAAGAGAGTTAATCGAATACAGTTTAGTCGAAGAGAGTTATCGAATATAGTTTAGTTGAAGAGAGTTATAGAATATAGTTTATTCGGAAAGAGTTATCGAATATAGTTTATTCGAAAAGAGATAGTCGAATATAGTTTATTCGAAAAGAGTTATCGAATATAGTTTGTTCGAAGAGAGATAATCGAATATAGTTATTCGAAAGAGAGTTATAGAATAGAGATTATTCGAGAGAGAATTATAAGTTGAAATTCGATTATATCGAATTTGGGAAAGTACCATTTACTTTCTGTTTTCATTAAGATTTATTTATTTATTTATTAATAAATTAGTTGTTTGTTTGTTTATCCAAATTAATAAACAAAAATTATATTTAAGTTATTATATTTCGGAAGCATGGGATTATAATACTATTGTTATAATCAAATGATTTCTGTAAAAGAAGTGGATTCATAAATAGAATCCGAGAGTTACGTAATTAAGTTAAAGATTTAAAAGGTGAACTTTGTCTATTTCGAGGTTAAAATGTTGTTCAGTTAAGGTCTAAAAGGTAGTTATACCCTAACTTGATTGACTTCATTTTGACTAACGAATGGTTAAGGTTTGATATAGAAGGTTAGTTAATTGATTTTAGTTAATTAGTGTTAATGGTTCGAGTTCGCATAGCAATGTTTTATTTAAACATCTGTTTCAATCCAATGGAGGAGTTTTGGAAATGTTTTCCAATAAGAATCAGAAATATTTTCTAACATAGAAAATAAATAGTTATAATAGATGGAAACGTTTTCTGAGAAAAGTGAGTGACTAAACGGGTTAAGAAATATATGGAAAAATGGTAAAAAGAGAAATGATTAAATTAACAATAAATTAATTTAAAAAGGAAAAATGTTGATTGATGATTGATCGATAAAGATTCCATTTGGAAATAAGATCGTTGTGTGCGTATGGATATTTTCCTTTGATAGTTAAATAACCGATTATGAGAGTTTTGACCATTTTTTGGTCGTCAATACGAAGAGACCGAGGTTAGATTTATTATCTGAAAACCACTCCGTCTAGGCATTAAAGCGTTGCGAATCAAATATAATGAAGATAATTGAAGACGGAGTTATGCAAGGGCTGTTCTGGCGATCCTAGGTAGCAATTGCCTAAGATGGATTTACAGAATAGTACCTTCGGTTTGTCCAGTCCCAGGACGACCTGTATGGAAGAATGTCTGATAGAGTATATTTAATAAATCACGTAAGTTGATCTCTTCAAACATATTTTTGTTTGGTGGCAGGAATTAGTTTCTCTTAGCTGTATACTGGCGGTATTTTTGGACAAATCAATTTGTGATTTGGCTGGTATGACGATGTGACATTCAAAGGAAATAAAGATGTGATCTGTATAATGATGCGTTATGACCTCAAGCCCCATCAACCAACAAATGACATAAATTGGGCAAGCAGCATGGCTAAGTGGGTCGCACCCAATTAGGGTATATTGTCACCATCTAGATAATATTCATATTTGTTACTTCTTTCAATTCTGTATCTCCCGGGAAAGGTTATGTTGGTATATCAACCGTAAGGTGACAATATATTCAGAACATTCAAGCGAAATAAATGGTCGGTTATGTTTAGTTGAGTTATAAGATGTTCTTGTTGAACTCCAGTGTATCGCTTCTAGAGTACACTAATCGGAAGATGGTTCCATACCTTGTCATAGTTGGGAATTCATTATCCAATAAGAGCCAGCGATTTTTGATTCTATATTATATATGTAGAGCGTGAGATGAAAGCATTCTACTAGATTGCTATTTATTTGAATTAGACATTATTATATTATCAGAAGACTATGGATTATAAAAGAATGTTTTGGTTATCGTAAGGTAAAAACCATCCGTGTTTATGTGTGGGTCGGTCTTACGATTATTCTTTCTTTTAAAAGGATTTTAAAAGTTAAACAAATGGTTGGAGTTTACTCACACCAGTCACATGACTGACCCATAGATTATTTTGTTTTGTTTTCCCTAAACTCTTGGGTGTCCAATTTTGTATGGGCAGTCCAGTAGTCGAGATTTTTTACAGATATACTTGGAGAGATGGAGCAAGAGGCTTTAGGATTATATAGCTATTGTTTATTTCCGCTACGATGTAAGTGTTGTACTCTAATATTCAAATATAGATTTATGTTTCAAGTTATGTTGTACACTATGTTTTATTCGTTCCGCTGTGAGGTTCGTGTTACTCTGATTCTGTTGTTATGTTCTTCTTCTATTCTAATTTTGTCTTATCTATTCTCACCCTCTAACTTCTTTCTATTAACGTTCCGGTATTTCCGACTTTTCAATAGTCGACATGGTGTTGTGTGTTGATTTTGTAAGTCAAAAATTTTGCGTTCGTTACAGTGGTATCAGAGCCAGGTTAAGTGATTACCTTAGCTCTGTGGCATGACTCAGTAGAGATGGGTTAATAATGCCCTAGATTGAGTTTGAGTGTATATATATAAGTGAACGTATTTGTAGATTCTATAAAAAGTTGTTTTTTACTATGGAGATTTATTGGCTGAGTTGTTTATAAGTTCTGGTTGATCAGTTTGATCCACTGTATCGGTAGGGGTTTCTAAACACTCGAGTACGATAAACCAACACAGTATGTTTTGAAAAGAGGGTAAATGAAATAATTTTATCCCAAAGTTTATTTTGATATAAGGATAACATTTATATTGGAATTATTATAGTACATTTGATGTCTTGGTGATTATTATAATCAAATGAGATTATAAAAGTAAAATGGTTATGTAAATAGCCAATCAGAATTCATGAGTGTAATTTATGAACCCAGATAGATTAAATCTTAATTTAAATAAGAACTGGAATTTAATTCCGGAAATGTGGAAAAGTGTTTGTAAATAGATTTGGTTTAAATATATGAGAATTTTAAAATCCTGGGAGATTTAAATTGTTTTGCAAACATTGAGAATGATATTTGGAATAAATTTCAAATTGGAGATGTTTAAAGATGATTTTGAAAAGTGATATAGTATTGAACTCACTTCGATCGCTGGGAAATAACTCTGGTGATGCTGGCCGCATCCTCAGTGTTTATTTTCGAGTTCTAAGTGACGGATTACTACCAGAGATATTATTTTGAATTTTTTTGGGAATACAAGTGTTTTGAAATTCCAAAAGGGGAATATTTGATTTTTGAAAAGGGTAAATGGTTTAAAACTCCCAGGTAGAGATTGTATGAGTTAAAAACAAATTAAACCGAAATTAGTAAAAGCAAATTTGAATTAAAGTAAAGCTAGTAAGTGGTAATTGAAATTGAATTAAAATAGAATGATATCGAGTAAAATTGGATTGTGAGATGGGAATCTAGAATTATATTGGACTGGTAAGTTAAGAGTTGAAATTGGTAATGCCATTGAGTTGAGAATGAAATTTGTCTTGGATATAAGCGAATAATTGTGTTAAGATCTGATTGATTGGACATCGATTGGTATAGATGGATATATGATCAGCAGGTATTGAGTAGAAGCAAGTGCAAGAAATAAAATGATATGTCTGACAAAAAGGTACAAGTTTATTTTTATATGAGTTTGGTGATTTATGGGCCGATTTGGCAAGCGGCTTTGCTGTTTGATTTTCTTTTGGGTTGGAAAAGGCCCAGAGAGGCGAGTTGTAGTTGTACCGATTGAGTCGTACAAAGGAGACACTGGCGAAATTTTTCAAAAATTACGGGTGTAAGAAAATTTTCAAAATTTTTGAAAATTTTAGTTAGTCGGAATGAATTAATATTTAATTGAAATTAATTGGTTCAGTTGAAACTGAAGTTAAGAAGTAAACAAATAATTTTTAACCCAGTTAATAGGGTTTGTTTTCTACCTTAGCAATTTCGAGGACGAAATTATTTAAAGGGGGAAGAATGTAACATCCCGTATTTTTAACGGTAGAATAATTAATTTATTTAATTATTCAAATAGTGATTTAGAGATTTAAATGGTTTTTTACTTAAATAATATTGAATATTTAATTAATATAAATAATAGAATAATATATTTATTTTCGAAATAATCGGAAATAACAGAATTCACAATATTGTGTGAATTGGACAATTTAAAATATATAATTCCGTTTAGAATTGAATTATATTAACGAATTTATTTATAAATGTCGGTTGAATGTATAGTTTATATTATAATTATAATCGAGCTCAAAATGGCGCGGTAGTTCGTAATTTGGCGATTCGAACTTTAATTGAATATACATAATCCGTTTTAAATCGGATTTCTGTGAAACAAGAAACGTTAGGAGCTGGTGAAGTATATTTTTCTAATGGAAGAGAAAAATGGGGATTTCTTCTTGTAGATTTGAGTTATGTCCAAATCAAATTTTAAAATAGTCGCTATGGAATTCCTTTGTAATTTATAATGATTTATTTATATTATAAAAGGATTTTTAATATAAATTGAATATCGATTTAACTCTGGATTTGAAATATGGAGATATAAATTCGGATATGTATATTTTGGAGCCGTACGATATTTTATGTGAATATATACAATAATATTAATTTATTAATATTAAATTAAATTAATTTTTTTTAAATATATTAATATTTAAATGGGTTTATTTAGAGCTTTAAAAATAGCCATTTTTGCAAAAACCTCTATTTTCAACGAAACTAATTTTGTTGGATCCGGAATATTAAATTATTGTTAGATTTCAATTTTCGTAATTTTTGGGATCAGTATATGGTCGTACAGAATTTTAATGTCAAAAAATAGTCAATATTCTGACTTTAAAAATACACTGTGTCAGCAAATGGATTTGGAATTCGACGAAACCAGTTTCGTTAGGTCCGTAATTTCGAACTGTAGCTGCATGTCCATTTTCGAGATTTTTGGATATCATGTGTGATCATAGGAATTTTTAGAAGACAAATAGGATTACGGTAATTATATAAATTAATAAAATAAAATATATGGCATATCCTATAAGCTATCTACCCCTATATATACATCCTACTTTATCCTTAAACCTAATTTCTATTTCTTCCTCTGGTCAAATACAGGAGCTGCCATCTGTTCTTACTAAAAGGTGAAGATTCCTCCTTTGAAAATCAAAAAATAAAATAAAATAAATTCTATAAATTATGGGACTTCTTTATTTGGATCCCTGGATTGTTGCGTTTTATTTTTATACTGATTTCTTTGAGTTCGGTGCTAATCATGTCCGTTGGGAATAACAACAGAGAACGTAGGGTTTATGATCTTGGGGAAATGATGGATCAATGCAACGTTTTGATGAAGTACTTGGATTTCTGGCATTAAAAACTACTTGCATGCAAACTGGGGTGAGATTCGAACACATATTTGTTTGGTATTTTCTACAGTGATGTGCTCCAGGAGAAGAGTGTCGCCATTCATTTGATCGCCTCGAGTGATGTACTTCGGTGATGAGGTGATAAAGTGGTCGAGGAGATGAACTTCGGTGGTGGTATTGGTTGGTTTTGGTGAAGGGGGAGGAAGAATGAGGCTTGCGAAGTTCGGTAAATGGCGCATGGTATCTCCAGGGAGAAGGAAGTGTTGAGCAACAGGTTATGGGGTTAATCGGGTTTTAAAAAAAGTAATTAAGATTTTTGTTTAGTTTAATTAATTAAATATTATTTAATGTAAATATGGTGGAGAGGAGTATATAATCGGAACTAGCTTGAAAAGTGGAAGTAACAGGCGGTTTTGAATTTAGGGAGATGGAAGAAGTACGAGTAGTAGCGGGAGGGGACATTCAAGTGGGTATGGGCTGATTTCAAAGTTAAAGGTTAGGCCCAATAAGTTATTAAAAATCAAATTGCAAATTAATTCATGTCAAAACTTGTAATCATTATAACTTGAGAATATGATATCAGAATCAGACGCAACAGGATCCGTTGGGATCGTACGGACGACGGCTAAGGAATGGAACTAACAAGGAGTGAATTAGAGCTTGTTACAATTTATGGTGCAATAATTTGCCTAATCTGAATCAACGACAATTATCGTTATTTAACGATACCTGTCCAATGTGAGTAAAACTCACTAATTCTATCAGTTTATATTTTTATAAATATAATCTAGTATTGATAAATGATGATTGATTGGTGTGTGATGATTGTTTGGTTGAATTGATGATTTATTGTTTGAAATTATAGGTAATGATATATATATATATAAATCGTTAATCAAAAATTGATTCTGTTTATCAGAATATTTCTTATTGAAATGAAAACGATGTTAATTATATTGTTCAACATCTGTGGATGCAGGGAAACAAGTTGGTAAGATCCAACTGGATTCCTCAATATTTATTATACTGTTCTTTTCATATATTGTGATATATGATGTGATATATAATCTCTGATTGATTATGATGACACTAGCCTTGTTATTTGGTATTTTAAATACCATAAGAAATACTTGAATGTGAAAAGGGAATTTTCAAAGTGTATATTGATAAGAAAATATTTATAAAATCAAAGGATTTTATAAAAGAAAATATTTATAAAATTAAAGGATTTTATAAAAGAAAATAAATAAAATTATAAAAGGAATATTTATTTAGAAAATAAATAGAATTATAAATGGAATATTTATTTTGAAAATAAATAGGATTATAAAAGGAAATTGAGAGGTATAAAAGAATTATGAGAAGATTGTTTAAAGTGGATATTAAATATAAATCTGTTTTTAATAGATAATTGAGAAGATTAATTTATAAATAATGTTTTATAAATTGAGTACACTATTTATCATTGGATAAATTGGATATATAAGTCTGAAATTATATGTAGAAGTAGAAATCGATTTTAACACCGATATTTTTATGGAATGTAAACATAGTATTTATAAAGGGATTTATAAACGAGATTTATAGGTAATTGGAACTGAAAATAAGATTTTGTATGAATAATTCTATAAATAGAAATATAAATAGAATTTGGAAATGGGATATTATTTTGAAATATGAAATCAAACTTAATGGATTATATAAAAGAAATATTTTTCACATTCGATGTGAATAATGGATTAAAATGAATATTTTACTAATTAAAACATTTGTAAGGAAAATTGGGTTTTGATATAGGAATTCAAATGGGAATTTGAATGAGATAGGAAATAGGGTTAAAATAAAATTATTATTCGAAAATGTGTTAATCGAATAGAGTTAATAGAATATCAGTTAATCGAATAGAGTTAGTCGAATATCAGTTAATCGAATAGAGTTAGTCGAATATCAGTTAATCGAATAGAGTTAATCGAATATTAGTTATTCGAAAAAGAGTTAATCAAATAGAGTTAGTCGAATATCAGTTAATCGACTAGAGTTAATTGAATATCAGTTATTCGAATAGAGTTAATCGAATATTGGCTATTCGAAATAGAGTTATCGAATATTGGATATTCGAAAGAGAGTTATCGAATATTGGTTATTTGAAGAGCGTTAGTCGAATATAATTATTCGAAAGAGATTTATCGAATATTGGCTATTCGAAAGAGAGTTATCGAATATTGGCTATTTGAAAGAGAGTTATCGAATACTGGCTATTCGAAAGAGAGTTATCGAATATTGGTTATAAGAAAGAGAGTTATCGAATATTGGTTATTTGGAAGAGAGTTAGTCGAATATAGTTTAGTCGAAGAGAGTAATCAAATATAGTTTAGTCGAAGAGAGTTAATCGAATATAGTATAGTCGAGGAAAGTTATCAAATATAGTTTAGTTGAAGAGAGTTATCGAATATAGTTTATTCGGAAAGAGTTGTCGAATATAGTTTATTCGAAAAGAGATAATCGAATATAGTTTATTCGAAAAGAGTTATCAAATATAGTTTATTCAAAGAGAGATAATCGAATATAGTTATTCGAAAGAGAGTTATCAAATAGAGATTATTCGAGAGAGAATTATATGTTGAAATTCAATTATATCGAATTGGGGAAAGTACCATTTACTTTTCGTTTTAATCAAGATTAATTAATTAATTAATTAATTAGTTGTTTGTTTATTTATCCAAATTAATAAATAAAGTTATATTTAAGTTATTATATTTCGGAAGCATGGGATTATATTACTATTGTTATAATCAAATGATTTCTGTAAAAGAAGTGGATTCGTAAATAGAATCCGAGAGTCACGTAAGGAAGTTTTGTTAAAGATTTAAAAGGTGAACTTTGTCTATTTCGAGGTTAAAATGTTGTTCAGTTAAGGTCTGAGAGGTAGTTATACCCCAACTTGATTGACTTCATTTTGACTATGGAATGGCTAAGGTGTGATAGAGAAGGTTAGTTAATTGAATTTAGTTAATAAGTGTTAATGGTTCGAGTTGGCATAACGATGTTTTATTTAGAAAATGTTTAAATCCAATGTAGGAGTTTTGGAAATGTTTTCATATAAGAATCAGAAATGTTTTCTAATATAGAAAATAAATAGTTATAATAGATCAAAACGTTTTCCAAGAAAAGTGAGTGACTAAACGGGTTTTTAAGAAATATATGGAAAAACGGTAAAAAAAATGATTAAATTAATAATAAATTAATTTAAAAAGGAAAAATGTTGATTGATGATTGATCGATAAAGATTCCATTTGGAAATAAGATCGTTATTTGTATGGATATTTTCCTTTGATAGTTAAATAACCGACTATCAGAGTTTTGACCATTTTTCCGTTGTCAATACGAAGAGACCGGGATTAGATTTATTATCTGAAATCCACTTCGTATGGGCGTTAGCGTTGCGAATCAAATATGATGAAAATAATTAAAGACGGAGTTATGCAAGGGTTGTTCTGGCGATCCTAGGTAGCAATTGCCTAAGACGGAGTTACAGAATAGTACCTTTGGTTTGTCCAGTCCCAGGACGACCTGTATGGAAGAATGTCTGATAGAGTATATTTAATAGATCGCGTAAGTTGATCTCTTTAAACATATTTATGTTTGGTGGCGGGGAATTCTATTCTCTTAGCTGTATACTATTGGTATTTTTGGAGAAATCAATTTGTGATTTGGCGGGTATGACGATGTGACATTCAAAGGAAATAAAGATGTGATATGTATAATGGTACGTTATGACCTCAGGCCTCATCAACCGAGAAATGACAGAAATCGGGCAGGCAGCATGGCTAAGTGGGTCGCACCCAATTATGGTAAATTGTCACCATTTAGAGAATATTCATATTTGTTACTTCTTTCAATTCTGTATCTCCCGGGAACGGTTATTTTGGTATACCAACCGTAAGGTGACAATATATTCAGAACATTCAAGCGAAATGAATGCTGGTTATGTGTGCATGGCTGAGTTACAAGATGTTCTTGTTGAACTCCACTGTATCGCTTCTAGAGTACACTGATCGGAAGGTGATTCCATACCTTGTCATAGTCGGGAATTCATTATCCAATAACAGCCCGTGATTTTTGATTGTATATTTTACATGTACAGCGTGAGATGAAAGCGTTCTACTAGATTGCTATTTATTTGATTTAGACATTATTATAATATCGGAAGAGTATGGATTATAAAAAAAATGTTTTGGGTTATCGTAAGGTAAAAATCATCCGTGTTTATGTGTGGGTCGGTCTTACGATTATTCTTTCTTTTAAAAGGATTTTAAAAGTTAAACAAATGGTTGGAGTTTGCTCATACTAGTCACATGATTGACCCAGAGTTTATTTTGTTTTGTTTTCCCTAAACTCTTGGGTGCCCAATTTTGTATGGGCAGTCCAGTAGTTGGGATTTTTTGCAGATATACTTGGAGAGATGGAGCAAGAGGCTTTAGGATTATATAGCTATTATTTATTTCCACTGTGATGTAAGTGTTGTACTTTAATATTCAAATACATATTTGTGTTTCAAAGTTATGTTGTGTACTATATTTTATTTGTTCCGCTATGAGATTCGCGTTACTCTGATTCTGTTGTTATGTTCTTCTTCTATTATTATTTTCTATCTTATCTATTCTCACTGAAATGACCCAAACTTCCCCATAAAGGAAAGTATGGATTGAATTTGAGAACAAGGCAAATCAGAACACAAACAAATGAACATTTCATTGCTTATTACAATAATTACATTAGAGTACAAGAACATTCCAGAGTATGAATAAATATTACACATTGGAAATACAATATCAGAGGTTTAAATTACATTTTTTAAAATACATAGCAGCGGAAAAATAATACAAAATACAACTGAAAGAAATACACGGATATAGAGCTTTCCGAGCTATAAACTAGGATCCTATGAATATAATATCTGCAAAACCAAAACTACTAGCTGCCCGTATGAAAAATAGGGGCACCTAGAGTTTAGGTTAAAAGAATAAACTCCAGGTCAGTCATGGGACAGGTGTGAGAACTAAAATAGTTATCAGCTTGATTTTAAAGTTGGGTAAATTATGGAACCACGCTATATAACACGGAACGGGTTTACTCCACATGACCCCTAGTTTAAAAGAAAACAACGTTATGCTTTTTGAAAAAATGAAGCTATTATAAGACTCAGGCCCCATCACACAATGCAACGCAAGCTGGAGGATAGAGTTTTCCCTTATAATGGCAAAAAATGCTTGATACGCAAAATTTCATCTTTTATTATTACTATAAGTGAAGAAATCAACTTCGAAGCACAAGCCTTATGCTAGAAATATCCCATGTTACTCCAGTTAGATCTCAAGAAGAAAAAAAAGATAAGAATATTACGATAATCAATCTCACAATAAAAAACAACCACATATAGATTAAAGCCCTTGTAAAGGAATAAAAGTGACAAGGCATAAACCATGATCAAACATTCAGTAGAACATCAGCATAGGAAAATAGCATTAACAATGAATAAAACAGAATTAGAAGATACATTATTCGATTTACAGAAGGCAGCTACTACATGCATACAAGAAGAAATGTGAAAACAGTAGACCATTTTTGAAATCACAAATTGCTACGCTGGATCACCAAATTTTATACAAAATAATAACTACTAGATTGGGTAGTCAAGACAATTGTATTTGGACTTGCTTTTGCATAGTAGGGAGGCATGTATATTATGTTCCATAATGATAGAATCAAGAAGCATTCAATCTATTATTAGCAGGGTCGGCCCTGACAGTTTGGAGTCCCAAGGCCAAAGTGAGATATGATCGACTAGTCGGAGACCCCCTAGCCCAAGGTGAAAGATGAAAAAATTTAACATACTATGGAAAACTGTATTACTCTAGTTCCTCCAGGTTTCGAACTAGATACCTTCAAGATCACAATTGAATGTATTCCCACCCAGCCACTTATCCATTTATTAACATCTCATTATCAAAATTATACAAATATAAGATTCTATGTATTAGGCCCCTCCACCACCTGAGGCCCTAGGCGGCCGCCTAGTTGGCCTATGCCTGGGGTCAGGCCTAATGATTAGTTTCCGCTTTAGCTATGTACTAGTTTTTCATCAATTATTATTTGAATGGAAAACCGAAAAAGTCATACGACATATACCTGAAAGATTCCAGATAGCTGCAGACAAAGTCGTAGCTGTACTTACCCATTTCATACCACATTCACATCTTCACCAAGCAACAAATTTGCTAATCTTTCCTTCATATTCTCAACATCAGAGACATTCATCATGTACCTAATTTTCCCCTTCCCTTTAACATAGCACAACATTTTTTTATAACTAGAAAATAAAAAATAAAGTATCTATTATTGAGATGAAATCGTCAGTGTAACTTAGAAACACGAAGCAATAGTGGGCATCAACATGGTTCTTAATAACAACAAAAAGTTATTCAGTCCCAACATCCTTGAAAATTAAAACAAATAAACATAAAAAATTAAAGGGTATTGTTACTGAAACTCCCTTTTTGGTTAAGGGTGACAAATTATCAAATATGTTTATTTTAAGGGGCAACACGAGTTATAATTTTAAGGGACAAAAATATCCCTATCGTAACGTTTAGTTTTCCAATCACTCAAGATTTTCAAAGCTCGCGCTCTCTATTCTACTCGCGCTTCCCCCAAAAAATCCATCTTCCCATCTTCAAAGCGCACGATTTTCTCTAGTTTGGCATTAAACTTGGTTCGATTCAAGCATACTGAGAGGAAGACGATGGAGTCCATTGCCGAAGAGCAAGTCATGGCAAAGCGGTATGTTTGTAGTAGGTTATTGTTAATCACTTGGTATTAGTAGATGTATGGTACGGTAAGGTTTGGTATTACCAATTGTGAGCAATGGTTTTGCATTAGGGTTTGGTGGGGCAGAAGGGCAAAACGATGGGGGATTTTGTTCGATTTGTAGAAATACGGTTGGTAGGTAATGTTTTTGGGTGGGTAAATCTCATGCAATATGAAAGCTTGTCCCTTGTAGTATTCGGCATCTTTTCACCATTTGTTATCATTCAAATTCGTCTTTTGTTTGCCATATATAATTTTTATTTCTTCAGAGTGTTTTATATTTGGTTTCGGTTTGTGTTGGCTGAATATAGGTATTATTAGAAACAGTTATTGATGTCGACTTATGGTTGAAAAAGGATTCAATGGTTTGGAGTTTAAGTACGTATGCATACGACAACGGAGTGTCTTTGTGTATATAAATTAGGTTACCTGTTGTCGAAATTTGGATTAAACATTGGGTTTTACATGATGTTTAAACGGTGGCTCCGTGCCATCTTATACTAATAAAGTAGGTTATATGTTGTCGTAGTTTGTTGATGGTGTATAACTAAATTGTTTACGTGACTGATTGCAGGAACCCGTCTTTGTCTATGTCATGAACCGCCTACTACTTCTAACAGGAAGAAACTTGCTAAGGAAATGAAACGCATATTGGAAGAGAAAAAGAAAGCAGTTGAACCTAAAGCCAATAACTCCAAGCATAGTTCGAGTGATAGAGTAGAGGTCAACGAAGGTGGTTGTTCCGATGGAGATGAAAAAAGTAGTGATCATAGTGGCCATGAAGAAGCAGATGTAAGTGTACACGAATAAGATGATGATAGAAAGGAGGGAAACACATGTGGTAGCGAACATGAATGAGACATGACAAAGAAGAGGGTAACAAAGGTGGTAGTGATCATGAACAAGACGATGACAGAGAGAGGGCAACAAAGCTGGTAGTGAACATGAAAAAGACGACGACAGAGAAGAGGGCAACAGAGGTGGTAGTGAGCATGAAGAAGACGATGATGAAGAAGAAAGCAACAGAGATGATAGTGAGCGTGAAGAAGGAGATGTTGATGTTTTGCAATGCGATGTAGTTAAGGAGGAAGCATATAAAGAAGGGTATGCCATAGTGGCACATGTATGAGAGGGTAAGAGATGTATGAAACAAGTTTCTTGTGAAGAATCCGAGTCTGAAAATAGTGGGAATGGAAGTGGTAGTGAGGTACGTGATACTGAAGAAGGAAGGGTAGGAGAGAAAGAGGTGGAATATGTGGAAAAGAAAAAAAAAGTACAATTAAAGCCAAGCAAAAGCGAAAAGAACCTGAATCATCCACCACTGAAGATGAACGGACAATGTTGTTTGCATTTAAAGATCGCATTGCTCATAAAATATGGAATTCTACTGTTAGTTTTTCTTATGTTATTTCATAGATTTTATTTGTATTTATGACTGCGTGTGTACTATTATCTGTTTATAAATATATAATATATTTATGTACATGCCATATAGAAACCTCAAGGAGAAGTCAGATTGGTGAGAGTCCATCCTCATGTTGACACATAACGATTGTAGAATTATAGAAAAGAATGTTCTTTTATTATGGAGGTTTTAGTTCAAATGCGATTCCATAAGATAGTGCTACATGCTCATGAGACATTAGACAAAGTCCTAATCAATGCATTCGTCGAAAGATATTATCCGGAGACAAACACATTTCACCTTCCATTTGGTGAGTTGGGGATAACCATTGATGAAGTAGTGCACATAACTGGCCTTTTAGTGGAAGTAAGAGCAGTTACTGGTTCTCTTGGTGGCTCGAGGGGTATAGGTTATGAAGATGTGTACAAACTACTTGAAGACTGCATTGGTGTTGACAGACTAACTGCTATTGAAGTATTAGAGGGCGAAAAAAAATTAGATTTGAATGGTTACGAAGAATATTTGTGGGTTCAAAGGAGACTGATACTGAAGAACGAAAGACGCATTGTGTGATAGCATACCTTTTGTACACAATTGGTAGTTTAGTTTGTTGTGACAAGTCCGGAAATAAAGCATCAGTTCATTTACTGCAGTGTTTGAAGAATTTAAACGAGGTGGGTTCATATTCTTGGGCCACTGCATGTTTGAGTTGGTTATTATGTAATCTTGGTATAACAACTCGAAGCGATGTTCATCAAATGACTGTTTGCATGACCTTACTACAGGTAAATTCGAAGAATCTTTTTGCTACCATTGTATTGTAACTATAAGTAAATAGTGTTGTCTTATTACATGCGTGTACATGATGTACCTTAATTCAGGTGTGGATATTTGAGCATTTCCCAGTTCTTCGACGACATAATCGTGCTATTGGTATACCCGATGGAGAAATTAGAGCCGCATTCTACTTTGCAAAGAACAAAAGTTCGTAGTTAGCATCTGATTTGGTCACTGTGAAGGCCAGCAAATCCGTACTATCTAAGTTGACTAAACAACACCCGTCCAACCCAAATAATACAGAAATACAAGTCATTAGGGTTAAAGAAATAGAAACAGACAGAAGAAAAACAGAAATAACAACACAGAACCTCACAGCGGAACGAATAAAATATATTATGTAACATATCCTTTGAAATACAAAGCTTTGTATCGTATATACATACCAACATCAGAGCACAAAATAATATTTGATACAACGGAAAATAACTCTTAAATATTTAACGGTGAAGCCTCGTGCTTCAAGCTCCTCCAAGGGTATATGTGAAAGCCTGAAACACTTGACTGCCCGTACAAATTTGGGCACCCAAGAGTTTAGTAAAAACAAACAAAATAAACTCTGGGTCAGTCATGGGACTGGTGTGAGTAAACTCCAACCATATTGTTTAACTTTGAAAAATCCTTTCAAAAGAATAGGATAATAGTAAGACCAGCCCATACATAAACATGGACGGTTGTTACCTTACTATAACCCAAAACATTTTGATATAAAAATCCATGATATTATAATAGTGTCTAACCAAATAAATAACCAAATAGTAGAACGCTTGCATCTCACGCTCTACATACATAGTATAAAATCAAAAACCGCAGGGCACTTATTGGAGATTGGATTCCAACTATGACAAGGTATGGGACCACCTTACGATCAGTGTACTCTAGAGGGGATACACTGGGGTTCAACAAGAACTTCTTGCAACCCGGCCAAAAATGACCGATCACTCATTTAGCTTGAGTGTATCGAATATATTGTCACCCCATTAGGGTTTCAAGGGCCCACCGTACATCCGCGGAGATACAGAAAATGAAAGAAGAACAAATATGAATTTTCTCTAGATCGGTGACAACATACCCTGCTTGGGAATGACCCACCTAGCCATGCTGCCTGCCCGGTTTTTTCCATTTCCCGGTTGTGAGGCTTGAGGTCACGTTTACTGTTTAGAACATCTGGCCCCATTTACTTTAAATGCCACATCGTCAAATCCATTAATCACTAAATTTGATTTATACAAATACACTCCGTGTGTTATAATAAAGAGAAGTTACCTTCTCCCCACCAACTTGTATATTCGTAAAAACCAACGGGCGTGATCATTGGAGATACTATGTCAGACATTCTTCCATACAAGTTATTCTGGGTCTGGCCAAACAGAACAACTCTTGCATTTCACTTCGTCTCCAATTATCTTCAGCATATCTAATTCGCAACGCCTATGCCTATACGGAGTGGTTTTCGGATAAAATCCAATCGGTCTCTCCGTATTGACAATGATGGTCAAAATCTTTGATAAGCGGTGATTTAACTATCAAAGGGAAACAAACATCCATCCAAACAGTCAAACAATCACTGGCCCTTTTCATTTA
Organism: Allium sativum; assembly: GCA_030737875.1. NCBI lineage: Eukaryota > Viridiplantae > Streptophyta > Magnoliopsida > Asparagales > Amaryllidaceae > Allium > Allium sativum. The sequence continues at coordinate 616,809,856 of CM060924.1, read as the reverse complement.
TTAACTATTTTCCAAATCCCTTATCAAATTCTATATATATCAACATATTGATTTCTATTTTCAAATTTTCTTAAAAATATTCTAACTCCTTAAATTTCCGGAAAATTTCACCAGCACCTCCCCTGTACCGGTCAATCGTTCAAACCTCAACTCGCCTCTCTAGGCCCTTTCTACTCAAAAAGAAAATCAAAAAGCCAAACGGCTTGCCGATTCGGCACATAAAACCTCATATGGAAATTTAAACATGTACCTTTGTGTCGGGCACTTAAATTATATAATCTTCATACCCTTCCTAATCTTCATTCCATACCTGTTTGCATATATTTGTCCATCCTCAATTTATTTCAAATCAATTCAACACTTTTTGCTTTCCATTCGTTAATTAATTTCGTAATTAGCCATTTTGCTAAATTTTAACATATCACATCCAAATATATTTGCATTCACTTATATCAAATTAAACTCAAATTCCTTACTGATTCATGTCTTAATTCAAGTTTCATAATTAAATTTCCAATTCACTCTTTCAATTTACTAAAACAAATTTAAATTCGATTCAAACTCTATTAACTAATTTCCTTTGAAATTAGTTAATTTCATTTGCTAATTAAAAATATGATTTTTGTTCCAAAAATTGACCTATTTACTAGATTTGAGTTCATATTTATTTTATAACTCAAATCTGGATTTTTCTAATGGAAATTCGGATTTTTATTCACTCAAAAATCCTTTTATTTTATTTAATAAATCGTTATGGTTTAAAACGATTTTGGCGCTGCTTTTCTAAAAATTTGATTTTGATGTAACTCAAAATCAATAAAACGAAATCCAGATTTTTCTCTTCCATTAGAAAACTATTAATTACTAGGTCCGGATGTTTCTGGTTTCATCAAATTTCGACTTATATCGAGTTCTATATTCACAATTGAAGTTCGTAATGCCAAATTTTGAACTACCGCGCTGCTGCGAGTTCGTTTTAATTAAATTTAATTATAAACGTTTACAACTTCGTTTATAAAATAATTTTAACTCCATTTTCAATAAACTGGATCCAAAACTAATTTAACAATTCATATTATTCAACTCGTTGATTGTTTTATCCCATATTCATAACTCGGTTATAACTCATTCAAGACTCACATTTCTATACTCAATTCCAATTATCCTTGAATTGTATTATTTAAAAAAATCGATATAATCGAATTTCAATTATAAATTCCTTTTATGGGGATAATCAATTTATTCAACATCCTTTACAATTAAAACTAATATCATCCCTTGATAATAGTGAAGTCGTCCAAGTTGGGTTATTTTATTTACCTCAGACCTTGATCGACAATGTTCTTATCTCGAGATGGATAAGAGTTTGTAATACAAAACTGGCATTACTTGCCGATAGAATCTCCTTTTCTATTTCATTTATAATATGATTTTAAATGCCATTTCTTATATTGGGAAATTTATTTCCAAATTACACAATGAGAATTTCTTCATTTCATTTATAAACATTGTTTATAAATGAACTACCTTATTTCATATATTAAAATGAACTTCCATTTTAATATTGTACTTGAAGTCGATCCCTTGTTTGGGAGCATTTTATTTTTCTTCTAAATTTCAATTTTTCGTTTCATTTACATTCGATGATATTTTATTGTTATAAACTTCTATTTTAAAAACATAGAATCCATTTCCGTATTTTAAATTACTAGAAATATTAATTCCTCAAATGTTAACTTTTAAATTACGTTTCTACTAAATAAAATTCAAATATCATTCCAAAGAATAATTTATTTATTTATAAATTTGATATAGTCAAATTCCAATCATAAATCCGAATGGATTTATTTCAATTCATTCTATATTCTGAACATCGGAATAAATTTTATTGTTTCTCTGTTAACTGATTTCTAATCCCCTTTTTAAATTCATACTTGAATTTAAATTATCCAATAACAATTTCTCCCTTTTATTCTTAACTATCGTTTATACATTTCACTACTTTTTTTAAATATTAAAACAAGTTTTCAATTTCAAATTCCATTTGGAATCCAATTCCACTTTGGAAAATAAATTTTCCTTTTAACTTCATACTAGAAATTTAAAACCAAATAAAAACATCGTTCATAATTTCAATTACTTGTTTTTATTATTAAAAACAAGTTAATATTTCATATCTCGTTCAAAATTCCATTTCTATTTCAAAAAATAATTTTTCCCTTTTAAAACCTAAAACTCTTTTATGATATTTTAAATATAAATATCTTGGGCCAGTGATATTCTAATATCCAAACACACAAATCATCCATTCAATTCACACATCACACACATAAATATGTACATAACAGTAAATAAATTTGAGGAATCCAGTTGGATTCTTCCGATCTGTTTCCTACATCCACAAATGTCAAAGTACATATATAAGACCAATCCTGCTTTAAGGCAGGATATCGCGCTATAGAAGATCATCCACTCATATATCGTGGGGCGATAGGGTCATTCGCTAATGATACTGCGGGCATCCGCTAATGGTGCTACGGGAAATATTCCAATCACCAATACTATATATATATATATATATATTTTCAACCATCAAGCCTAAATAACTAATATATATGTAACCACAATAATTCAATCATTCATGCATGCATCCAAACAATCAATAATTTATTTTAAAATAAAACTGTGAGAGAGATTTACTCACCTCAGTTTTCCACTGCCAAATATCTTGTTTAATTCCATATCGTTGCATCTACGAATCGACTTGAAAGAATTACTTCGTACCTATGATTATTTAATTTTATTAATCGATTATACTATCATAAACTTCAATTAACTTAAAAAATAATTAAATTAATTATCCTACGAAACAGTCAAAGCTATTTCTAGTTTAAAAATGTTTAAATGGTTACTAACTAAATTGTTTACCAATTAGTTAAATAAATTTACCTCCTTAGTTTCTTCTTTTTTTTCATTTTTAGACCCAGTCTTCTTGCACGTTTATCAAACTTCGAACAGTCCAGTAACAACCATATACCTTGTTAAGCTCCCTTACTACAACCATAACCCTTTGTCCACCAAATTGAGATTACCAGTGCGCTTCCTACCACATCAATACATCAAAACTTCACTGGAATACTAGTGTATTATCTTACATCAGCACCAATACTATCCAGGCCTCTTCCCTCAGTTCGATAGTTCATTTCCTGTATTCACCATTTCTAAAGTCAACATCCCCCTCAACATTGTAACACCGAACTTTAGCTTCACCTCGTCATCACCCAAATCCAAACTGCAGTACCATAGTCGGCCTAAAAAACAACGCACCCTCAAAAATCACAGCTTCCAATTGATGAACTCCTTCACATCCTACCCGTGACCCATTCAACCATTCGCCAAACCATCGAATCCCCAACCACCATCGCACTAACCTTTCTCCATTCTAACCCCTTGACTCGGATGAAATCCCTTTCTGAAATCTTCATTCCTTAGTTCGAATACCACCAAATCATCAACACACATCCAATTTCCCAAAATCATTGTTCGAAACCCCCCTTCACATGACTCACGATGTCGACAATTGCACCAAACCCTGTCGCGCCTTTTTGAACACCGCCCTACTCTTTATAAATTGCGAGCATCGAAGACCCTAGGGTTAAAGCCCTAGCTTGTAGATGTAATCGATTTCTGATTTTATTGTGAAATCGATTTTATTTTGATTTCTAAAATCTATGTCAAATGGTTTGAAAAGAGGAAATGTTGTGGCCATTCTTTTTGTTTGAAGTTTTAATCTGACTTTATTTCTAAAAGAAGAAAAATGGATTAGAAATGGGAGAAGGATCGCGTTTATTTATAATTGGGGAAGGGAACAGAAGTACCTCAGACATTTATTTCGTGTTTCCTTGATTTCGAAGGTGGGAAGCATTTCTTACAGCTTGAGAAGGAAAATACTGCGTGATTTTGATTTCTCTAGGGAGGCGCTAATGAAAATGAAGGTCGGCTGAACAGAAACAGTAAGGTAAAAATAAACTGATTTTTTATTATTATTAGATATTTAAAATACTCGTTGCCCCTTAACTCGAAATTCTGAATCGATATTAAATTGTAACAACATATGTTTCTAATGCTATTCAAAATTTGAAATTAACTGACCATATGCTTAAATTTATTTCAATCGTTTATACAAACTATCAAGATTAAGTTGACGATTTAAATTAGATTCATTGAAAATAAATAATTATTATCGTTCTAATACAAATAGAGTTTATTTTAATCAATCTGAATTGTTTTGATATAGTTTTTAACTCTGAATTCAATTTTTATTGTTATATTCGATATTAAATCATACATTGATTATTAAACCGATAATTTCCATAGTAAAAATCCATTTATAATAAAATTAATATTTAAAATGAATTTAAATATTTAATAGCAAACGATCAAAAATCCAGGACGTTACATTCCTTCCCCCATAAAATAATTTCGTCCTCGAAATTATTAAGGCGGAAGAAATGTTACAAACCCTTTAACTTTCCAAAAGCCTACTCGTTATAACTCAGTATTTCATTCATATTTCATTCACATACATTTAAATTTATTCAAATTGATTCTAAACAATTTATTCATCTCAATCCATTTAACTTGCTTAAGTTAAATTCTAGAATTCAAATACCGGATTTTTATTTCGAATCCTTTTGAAATCATATATATGTATTTCCATTTCAAATTCAAAACATTTGAATTTTCAATCCAATTTCTTTTCTTTTAAAAAAAATCCATCCAACTTTTCTAAGGTAGCAATCCATCACTTAGAAACTCGAAAATGAACACTGATGATGTCGTGGTTTATCATCAGAATTATTTTCCAGCCACTAAAGTGAGTTCAGTGCTTTATCACTTTTCAAAATTCATTCAAAACAATTTTTTTTTCTTCCAAAAATCTTTCCAAAATAGTACTATATTATTTACATAACATTTCAGAAAATATTTTTCCAATATCCGGGATTTAAATTCCAAATTCTGGTTTCAATTTCATTTATATATACAAGTTCTATTTGGTTATATATATAACCATTTCAGTTTTATAACTTTATTTGATTATAATCTCAACCATCGCATCCATATATTATAACAAATTTGAGAAATTATTCTTTACATATAAAAATATAGTTTTGGGTAAAATTATTTCATTTACCTAGCTTTGAAAACAATACTGTGTCAAATTACTCTGTTCAAGTGTTTATAAACCCATATCGACCACGTCAGCTAAACGTGTTGATGTGGCATTTATATACCACTCAACAGATCGATCAACACAATACAAAATATTTTTTATACAAATCTACAAATACGCTCTCTCATATATATACACTCAACTCATTCTAGGGTATTACTGACCCTATCTCTAATGAGTAAACACCCACCAAAGCCTAGGTGTTCGCTCAACCTAAGCTCTGATACCAACTGAAAAGGCCCACAAATCCGTACTATCCGAGTTGACTAAACAACACCCGTCCAACCCAAATAATACAGAAATACGAGTCATTAAGATTAAAGAAATAGAAACAGACAGAAGAAGAACAGAAATAACAACACAGAACCTCACAGCAGAATGAATAAAATATATTATATAACATAACCTTTGAAATACGAAGCTTTATATCGTATATACATACCAACATCAGAGCACAACACAATATTTGATACAGCAGAAAATAACTCTTAAATATTTAAAGTGAAGCCTCCTACTTCAAGCTCCTCCAAGGGTATCTATAAAAGCCTTAAACACTTGACTGCCCGTACAAATTTGGGCACCCAAGAGTTTAGGAAAAACAAACAAAATAAACTCTGGGTTAGTCATGGGACTGACGTGAGTAAACTCCAACCATATTGTTTAACTTTGAAAAATCCTTTCAAAAAGAAAAGGATAATAGTAAGACCAACCCACACATAAACATGGGTGGTTGTTACCTCACTATAACCCAAAACATTTTGATATAAAAATCCAGTGATATTATAATAATGTCTAATAAAATAAATAACCAAATAGTAGAACGCTTGCAACTCACGCTCTACATACATAGTATAAAATAAAAAACTGCAGGGCGCTTATTGGAGATTGGATTCCGACTATGAAACGGTATGGGACCACATTCCGATCAGTGTACTCTAGAGGGGATACACTGGGGTTCAACAAGAACATCTTGAAACCTAGCCACACATGACCGACCATTCATTTAGATTGAGTGCATCGAATATATTGTCACCCCATTACATTTTAAGGGCCCACCGTACATCCGCAGAGATACGGATAATGAAAGAAGAACAAATATGAATTTTCTCTAAATCGGTGACAATATACCCTGCTTGGGAATGACCCACCTAGCCATGCTGCCTGCCCGGTTTTTGCCATTTCCCGGTTGTGAGGCTTGAGGTCACGTTTACTGTTTAGAACATCTGGCCCCATTTACTTTAAAAGCCACTTCGTCAAATCCATTAATCACTAAATTTGATTTATACAAATACACTCCGTGTGTTATAATAAAGAGAAGTTACCTTCTCCCCACCAACTTGGTATCTTCGTAAAAACCAACGGGCGTGATCATTGGAGATACTCTGTCAGACATTCGTCCATACAAGTTGTCCTGGGTCCGGACAAACAGAATAGCTCTTGCATTTCACTTCGTCTCCAATTATCTTCAACATATCTAATTCGCAATGTTTATGCCTATACGGAGTGGTTTTCGGATAAAATCCAACCGGTCTCTCCGTATTGACAATGATGGTCCAAAAATCTTTGATAGCCGGTGATTTAACTATCAAAGGGAAACAAACATCCATCCAAACAGTCAAATAATCACTGGCCCTTTTCATTCATTAACTATTTTCCAAAACCCTTATCAAATTCTATATATATCAACATATTGATTTCTATTTTCAAATTTTCTTAAAAAAATTCTAACTCCTCAAATTTCCAGAAAATTTCGCCAGCACCTCCCATGTACAGGTCAATCGTTCAAACCTCAACTCGCCTCTCTAAGCCCTTTCTATTCAAAAAGAAAATCAAAAAGCCAAGCGGCTTGCCGATTCGGCACATAAAACCTCATATGGAAATTTAAACATGTACCTTTTTGTCAGGCACTTAAATTATATAATCTTCATACTCTTCCTATTCTTTATCCCATACCTGTTTGCATATATTTGTCCATTCTCAATTTATTTCAAATCAATTCAACACTTTTTGCTTTCCATTCGTTAATTAATTTCGTAATTAGCCACTTTGCTAAATTTTAACATATCACATCCAAATATATTTGCATTCACTTATATACAAATTAAACTCAAATTCCTTACTGATTCATGTCTTAATTCAAGTTTCATATTTAAATTTCCAATTCACTCTTTCAATTTACTAAAACAAAATTAAATTAGATTCAAACTCTATTAACTAATTTCCTTTGAAATTGGTTAATTTCATTTGCTAATCAAAAATATGATTTTTGTTCCAAAAATCGGCCCATTTACTCGATTTGAGTTCATATTTATTTTAGAACTCAAATCTGGATTTTTCTAATGGAAATTCGGATATTTATTCACTCAAAAATCCTTTTATTCTATTTAATAAATCGTTATGGTTTAAACGATAATGGCGCTGCTTTTCTAAAAATTTGATTTTGATGTAACTCAAATTCAATAAGACAAAATCCAGATTTTTCTCTTCCATTAGAAAACTTTTAGTTGCTAGGTCCGGACGTTTCTGGTTTCATCAAATTCCGACTTATATCGAGTTCTATATTCTCAATTGAAGTTCGGAATGCCAAATTTCGAACTACCGCACTGCGGCGAGTTCGTTTCAATTAAATTTAATTATAAACATTTACAACTTCGTTTATAAAATAATTTTAACTCCATTTTCAATAAACAGAATCCAAAACTAATTTAACAATTCATATTATTCAACTCGTTGATTATATTTCCCGTATTCATAACTCGGTTATAACTTATTCAAGACTAACATTTCTATACTCAATTCCAATTACCCTTGAATTGTATTATTTAAAAAAAATCGATATAATCAAATTTCAATTATAAATTTATTTTTATGGGGATAATCAATTTAATCAACATCCTTTATAATTACAAATTAATATCATCCCTTGATAATAGTGAAGTCGTTCAAGTTGGGGTATTTTATTTACCTCTCAGACCTTGATCGACAATGTTCTTATCTCGAGATGGATAAGGGTTTGTAATTAAAAAACTGGCATTACTTATCGATATAATCTTCTTTTCTATTTCATTTAATATTTGATTTTATATGCCATTTCTTACATTCGGAAATTTATTTCCAAATTACACGATGAGAATTTCTTCATTTCATTTATAAACATTGTTTGTAAATGAACCACCTTATTTCATATATTAAAATGAACTTTCATTTTAATATTCTACTTGAACGCGATCCCCTGTTTAGGAGCATTTTATTTTTCTTCTAAATTTCAATTTTTCATTTCATTTACATTCGATGATATTTTATTATTATAAACTTCTATTTTAAAAACATAGAATCCATTTCCGTATTTTAATTTACTATAAATATTAACTTCCTCAAATGTTAACTTTTAAATTACGTTTCTACTAAATAAAATTCAAATATCATTCCAAAGAATAATTTATTTATTTATAAATTTGACATAGTCAAATTCCAATCGTAAATCCAAATGGATTTATTTCAATTCATTTTATATTCTGAACATCGGAATTAATTTCATTGTTTCTCTGTTAACTGATTTCTAATCACCCTTTTAAATTCATACTTGAATTTAAATTATCCAATAACAATTTCTCCCTTTTATTCTTAACTATCGTTTATAACTTGTTTTAAATATTAAAACAAGTTTCAATTTCAAATTCCATTTGGAATCCAATTCCACTTTGGAAAATAAATTTTCCTTTTAATTTCATACTTGAATTTTAAAACCAAATAAAAACATCGTTCATAATTCTAGTTACTTGTTTTTCTTATTAAAAACAAGTTGATATTTCATATCTCATTCAATATTCCATTTCTATTTCAAAAAATAAAATTTCCCTTTTAAAACCTAAAAATCTCTTTTATGATATTTTAAATATAAAAATCTTGGGCTAGTGATATTCTAATATCCAAACACACAAATCATCCATTCAATTCACACATCACACACATAAATATGTACACAACAGTAAATAAATTTGAGGAATCTAGTTGGATTCTTCCGATCTGTTTCCTACATCCACAAATGTCAAAGTACATAAATAAGACCAATCCTGCTTTAAGGCAGGATATCGCGCTATAGAAGGTCATCCACTCATATATCATGGGGCGATAGGGTCATTCGCTAATGATACTGCGGGCATCCGCTAATGGTGCTACGGGAAATATTCCAATCACCAATACTATATATATATTTTCAACCATCAAACCTAAATAACTAATATATATGTAACCACAATAATTCAATCATTCATGCATGCATCCAAATAATCAATAATTTATTTTAAAATAAAACTGTGAGAGAGATTTACTCACCTCAGTTTTCCACTGCCAAATATCTTGTTTAATTCCATATCGTTGCATCTACGAATCGACTTGAAAGAATTACTTCGTACCTATGATTATTTAATTTTATTAATCGATTATACTATCATAAACTTCAATTAACTTAAAAAACAATTAAATTAATTATCCTACGAAATAGTCAATGCTATTTCTAGTTTAAAAATGTTTAAATGGTTACTAACTAAATTGTTTACCAATTAGTTAAATAAATTTACCTTCTTAGTTTCTTCTTTTTTTTCTTTTTAGACCCAGTCTTCTTGCACGTTTATCAAACTTCGAACAGTCCAGTAACAACCATATACCTTGTTAAGCTCCCTTACTACTACCATAACCCTTTGTCCCCCAAATTGAGATTACCAGTGCGCTTCCTACCACATCAATACATCAAAACTTCACTGGAATACTAGTGTATTATCTTACATCTGCACCAATACTATCCAGACCTCTTCCCTCAGTTCGACAGTTCATTTCCTGTATTCACCATTTCCAAAGTCAACATCCCCCTCAACATTGTAACACCGAACTTTAGCTTCACCTCGTCATCACCCAAATCCAAACTGTAGTACCATAGTCGGCCTCAAAAACAACGTACCCTCAAAAATCACAGCTTCCAATTGATGAACTCCTTCACATCCTACCCGTGACCCATTCAACCATTCGCCAAACCATCGAATCCCCAACCACCATCGCACTAACCTTTCTCCATTCTAACCCCTTAACTCGGATGAAATCCCTTTCTGAAATCTTTATTCCTCAGTTCGAATACCACTAAATCATCAACACACATCGAATTTCCCAAAATCATTGTTCGAAACCCCCCTTCACATAACTCACGATATCGACAATTGCACCAAACCCTGTCGCGCCTTTTTGAACACTGCCCTACTCTTTATAAATTGCGAGCGTCGAAGACCCTAGGGTTAAATCCCTAACTTGTAGATGTAATCGATTTCTGATTTTATTATGAAATCGATTTTATTTTGATTTCTAAAATCTATGTCAAATGGTTTGAAAAGAGGAAATGCTGTGGCCATTCTTTTTGTTTGAAGTTTTAATCCGACTTTATTTCTGAAAGAAGAAAAATGGATTAGAAATGGGAGGAGGATCGCGTTTATTTATAATTAGGGAAGGGAACTGTAACACCCTGCCTCCGCTAGGGTCACTCGCAAAGGAATGCACTAGCTTTAGAGGGGCATTATTGGTAAACATGCACAGAAATATCACAAGACAGAACATATAAAAATAGCGGAAGTAAAGTCAAACTTTCATAACATGAATAAATAAGGTCTAAAGCCTTTTACATTAGAGTACATCAAAACCTGTCTTGCAATAGTAAAGAAGCATAAAGACATTTTCATAAATTATTCCCCAAGTAAAACCAGTAAAGTAGCCATTAGCCAAGAAAAGTCCAAGCCATCCATGATGACCTTCAAGCAGAAGAAGTCCGAACTAAACAACAGTATTTCCTCCCTGTAACCTGGGGGGGGGGAACGGAAGAAAAGAGGCGAAACAAAACGGGTCAGTCAAAAAGACTGAGTAAGCCCTATCTACTATTAGCATAAAAACTAGTAAAGTTAACTGACATGAGAAACTGAGATGAACATAAGCATGATGACAAGATAGATAAGCTAAATCAAAATAACAGGATGAACTACTGAACTCAGATAAACTAAGGTGTCATGATAAATTATGATGTCAAGATAAAACAAGGTATCACATCGTCAGGTTTCTATCAAGTATAATATCCCCAAGATATCTATCACGTATAACGTCCCATGATATCTATCCTGCATTTTAGCTCTGCACCTACCGTACTAGTATCCCCACCGTATCATGTGTTAACCAAGAATGACCCTCACTCAAAAGTCGTGTAATGGTCCATGTCAACCTAATATATCGCATATATAGGTTACTCAACTTGTATGTTTTATTCCATGTAAATGTTCAGTCCCTTGTCGTAGACCATACGGGCTTTCCCATGAGATTCTACATTACTTTAACATAGTTCCATGATCCTTAAGATCGGTTTGGACTGTTACCCTAAACCTAGCTAGGGTCTTCCAACATGAATTATCGTTTGTACAACTAGGACTTATGCTACCTAGGGCCACTAGGGATTACGCTTACCTATTGCACGTTTTCGTATCTCGGTTTTGGTTCAACCACCCAGGGCCACTGGGATTTACGCTAACCGTCAACCGTGCCCTTTTTCCCACGCATTCATCGTGAATCGTTTTCCATGACTGTATGCACATGTATCACATCGTGCCATCCGAGTCCTGTCACATGGCAGATCGAGAAATACAGGACTCGGTCGGGAGCTTTCGATTTATCTGCCGATGCAGATGCTAAGGTCTGTTTTTCTATACGTGGCTATGGTCCCACGCGACCCCTCCCTCAACTAGTGAAAGACAAGACAGGATAAATCCTGTATGAGAACACACTACTGGCCAACCCACAATCCTAGCCTTACCGCAACCATAATTAGATAGCAATTATGGTCTATTGGGTGTTCTCTGCCTTTCCGTACGTACACGCTTGACCAAAGATGGTAGGTAGTCTGACGAAATGCTATCTAGGGTACGACCGTGTATCGTCGACTATCCCCTATCCATCCCCGTCTTTAGGTCGCTCGCATAGCAACCAAGGCATACTCTTGGTTCTTCTAACGCAGACCTTAACCTCTCATGAGCCTAGTATAATCACCTGGCAGCTCATAGAGGGATACCAAGAATACCCTCACGTTCCCCGAAGCCGCTGCTTCGTTACCCAGTTCGCTGGAGCCTTTATCTAAATCAGATACTTGCTCCTACTCGTATACTTAAACGATGACCTACCGTATCAGGTTACTCATCTATCTATGAACTGGTCTAAATTTCCTTGACTAAGAATCATTACTTAGTTATTCCTCAACTAAGGTTTACCACTTAGCCTTATTCCCGTTATCCTTGTTAACTACGGTTATCCCCTATCCTCAGAACTAGGGTTTACATAATGGATTAAGTGTCACTTAAGTTCATGACTTAACCCGTCTACCAATCATGTCAAAATTGGCTAAGTATCCAAGTCCAAGACTTAACCCGTCTTCAAATCATGTCAAAATTGGCTAAGTATCCAAGTCCAAGACTTAACCCTACAAACCATGCTCACGTTGGTTAAGTATGTATTAAGCAATTCACGACTTAACCTCGTCCAATTATCATTCTAGATTGGTTAAGTATATATTAACTTGACCCTATCAATTTACTCAGTCAAATCGGTCAAGTGTATTCAATCGATTCGTGACTTAGCCTTATCATGTTTTCACGTTAGATCGGTTAAGTATAGGTTAACTTAACCTCAATAAATTCACGAGTTAGATTGGTTAAGTATAGGTCACTTAACCACATCAATTCATCATGTTTAGATTAGTTAAGTGTTTAACTTAACCCCATTAAACTACCAAGTGGGATTAATTAAGTCTAGGCTAACTTAACCCCATCCGATTTCCATGTTTAGACTAGTTGAGTCTAATCTTAACCCCATTCGTTAACCGTATTTTTCGGTTAAGCGTCATTAAGAAAACTTACTTAACCTTACCAAGTTATCGCGTTGGATTGATTAAGTGTTGGTTAACTTAACCCCATCCAGTAGTCATATAAAAATGGTTAAGTGTCATTAGGCAAATCAAGTTACTTAACCTACCCAACCTTGTCATGTTTTGTTAAGTATCATTAGCCTAATCAAATTACTTAACCCATTTGTCCAAGTCATATTTGGTTAAGAGTCATTAATCAAATTAACTTAACCCTATCATGTGGCATTAATTGCTTAATGCACCTTCACCTCTCACATTAGACTTTGTTGTGGTTACTAGTTAAGCCGGTCGGTTCCGGGTAGCTTTACACCACAACTTGGTCTAACCTCGGGTTCAAGCACAACATGACCAACTTCTCACATTGGGTCCTATTGTTTGCAACTACTAGTTAGGCCGGTCGGTTCCGGGTAGTTTTACGTTGCAAACTCAACCCAACCTCGAGTTGGCCACACTTATATTATCTAAGTGTCATGTCCATCATGTTTCCCAAAACATGTTACAAGTTTTCAAGCATTTGGGTAGACCTAACTTAATAGGTAAATTCCCAAAGGGTAGACCTAACTTAATAGGTAAATTCCCAAGCTTATGTTTTTATGCATACTTACATATCAACTTCCATGTTATATTTCAAGTTATGTTTTCAAGTTGTATTTTCATGTCATTAGAAATTAACCATAACATAACCCAACGCTTTTAAACTCGCATATACGTTCGCGACAACGTAATGGATTAAAAGAAGAGACTTGGCAAAGGCATGACAAAAATGGATATTAAGCCACAAGTTAATCATGGTGGCAAATGAGGCACAAATTTGTTCATTAACTTGCATGTTACATTCTTAAGCCTCAAAACATGCATAAACCCAAACTTGGCACATAAGCGAATCATGGTGACAAAAGATATGGAATGATGACTAGTAACTCGCATATATCATCATATAAGGTTTATGACTTCATATGCAAGTTGACATAAAGGTTATGAGGGTTCTCATGTTGCCTAATGCAACATTTCAACATAAAGGTTGTAGCTTTTAGCTCACAAGATCAAGATAATGACTTCATAAACTTGCATGACATGATAGCATGTATCATACTCAGTGATCAAACCCAAACTTGCAACATGAACATTTAACTTCATAGTTAATATCTAAGAGTAGGGAAAGGGCTTACATTGCTATGAAGGCACAAAAGATATGACAAAGCCCTTATGCAATCAAATAGACCCAAAATGCAAGCTCTAACATAAAAACCCTTGAGCCAAAATGATCAAAACCCTTGCTTTATGATGCAAAGATAGAAACTTGACTTGAATGCAAGCTAATGACACTCATACAAGCTTGAAAACACTTGTATGCATGGAAAATCTCTCATAGAAACCATTTAGAAATTTTATGAAGAGAGTGGAGGCCATGAGAGGTAAAATTTTGCCATAGTTTAGTTGCATGAATGAATAATGAGGACTTAGGATAGGTTAGGGTCTTATTTATAGATTAGGCAAGTGTTTTAGGCCATAGGATTAAACCTAGATTCAATCCAAGCCATCAAAGCATGTCTTGGGGAAGAAGTCAAGTGTAGGAACCATCTAGGGCCTTTAGATTAAAGATGAACCATGAGAACCATCCAAATGCAAAATCTGCATTTGAGCGAATCGGCCCACGGGTTGACAGCCAAACACCCTGGATTAACCCCTAGTCGACCCAGCTTGCTCGGGTCGACCTCAAAAATCGGCCGGTTCGGTTATTCCCCTCTCCCAATTCGTTGTTTTGAACAATTTTGCATATTTATTTATTTAATTTTCAATTATATATATATATATATATCAATATATATATATTTCTCTGCGCAACCCATTTCACTTAATTAAGTATACTTTAATTTGGGAATTTTTCGTGAAACTTCGCGAGGCCATATCTTGGTCATACGGACTCCGATTCTCGAAAACTCAAACTCTATTTCGCGTATTTTTCCGAGACGAACGCAATGGCATAGCCCGTTTTACTTGATTCAGAATTTAAAATTAAATTCTGCCTTGATTCTCGTCTTAACACGTTATCGAAAAATACGGGTTGTTACATTCTCCCCACCTTTTAGGATTTCGTCCCCGAAATCTCCAAGTTAGGAAGAGCATATCCTACCATCCATCATCCATCTACTCAAAACATCATCCACAAGCAACCATTGTCCTTAGATGATTTCTAATGCTGTATGAATATATGCAAAACGTGTGTGTACATGTTCCTTAGCTAATGCTAATGATCAGGCCTGAATAATCTTTCTAATGCAAAATATGTATAGTGCCATGAATCCAACATGTATGCAAATAGTCCTAGTCATATAGATACTATATGCGTGCACAATCATTCATTCATATGCAACAACCGCATGATAATACATTCGATTTCATCCATAAACAAGTATAAATACTCGTGCATATGCAATATGAAATGTGACCGAGTCGAGCTAGTATCTAATGTGTATTCGCGCATCCACGAGCAACCACTTGCAACCATATCAATCATAACATGTTTCAAATACATGTTTACATCCATAGGGTTCTACCTAGAATTCCCTGAAACAGGGCCGAGAAGATAAACAAGACAAACTCCTTACGGGGTTTGTAACAGAAAGTAGGACCGAGAGGATGTCCACAAAAGATAACCTACAAGTAAGCTCTACAGAAACAGGGATCAAGGATATACTCCCAAAAAGAGATATCATGCGCGTATCTAGTCTTTGACCGTCAAAGTCGTATTTCCTCGGGCTTACTTCCATTGTGCCTTGACCGCCCTTTAACTTCGCGATTTCGTAGCTTCTTATCTCCTGCTTCCATAACATGAGCTGAAACTCATTTCTTCGTCGCCTCTCGTTCCACTTGCACTTATCCTTTTTCTAGAATACTTGGCGCAAACATGACTGCGTACTCATGATCTCATGCAAGCTTTCCAAAATTCACTAGTGAATCTTGGATCTCGTTTATATACTATAAGGCATTCCATGTAGAAGAACTTTCTCTTGAAAGTAAACAGATGTCAATCAGGTTATCATGCGCACTTACTAGGGTGATCTCTATAACCCATGCATAAATGAAGTAAACCATCCGTCTTATTGGCGAACACCACTCGATCGGGCTTCAAATTTCCAATAAAGGCATCAAGGGATTCTAAGTAACTAGTCATGACAGAACCTCAAAAAGGATACCCGATACTTCGAGGGCATTACCAAGGCTAGTCAAAAGGTCTAACTACCCTCCTATCAAAACCGAGAGTGGCACCCCCTACTGGATAACCACTTCATCCCTAGAATCCATCCATAGCTTATAAACATAAGCATTATTTCCAAACTCAACACTTGGCATAGACATTCCCAAATCCAAACAAGTCATGTATAAATGGACTGATTGTCCAATAGGACTTTGAGACAAAAATGGGATTCTCTATTACGTTAGTACTTAAGGTGCAGAGACTCAACTACCGAAGCGGACTTAAATGATGCGGGGATCAAAACAAAGTCTTGGCGGGATGATAGAAAAGAATAACTAGATCTTCAACAAGGATGTTATCCCCCTACTCAGGTACTCTAGTGAGGGTATACAACGATGATCTTGTCCTTGTCCCACAATACTTAACTATCCGTCCCGTTTCACCATACCAAAGATACTTGCTCGTCATGGGTTTCATTGTTCATCTTTCTCCCTCCTTTGAGGACTAAGCCATACCAACAAGTTGCTCATCCTTAAGCTCGTATCCTTTATCCTCTTTCTCACTATCCTTTCTTATAACGCGGCCACTGGTCTCTTGAAAACCACCTCCATCGCATGGAAAGCACTTTTGTAGATAGAAAAGACTAGTCGCAGTTAAAACCACTGTGACTACAGATGGAGGAAAGAAAGGAGAAGAGATTCAATTAAGGAAACAAGGATAGTGCTAATGGCCTTTGGGGAATAGCCTTTTTCTTTTAAAAGAAAATTTTCTTGAAAAAATGCTTCTTTGTAAACGATTTTCAAATAGTTTTCAGAAGGTCTTTAAAAACTTTTGCCCAGTCTGGTAACCTTCTGCTCTGATACCACGTGTAACACCCCGCCTCCGCTAGGGTCACTCGCAAAGGAATGCACTAGCTTTAGAGGGGCATTATTGGTAAACATGCACAGAAATATTACAAGACAGAACATATAAAAATAGCGGAAGTAAAATCAAACTTTCATAACATGAATAAATAAGGTCTAAAGCCTTTTACATCAGAGTACATCAAAACCTGTCTTGCAATAGTAAAGAAGCATAAAGACATTTTCATAAATTATTCCCCAAGTAAAAACAGTAAAGTAGCCATTAGCCAAGAAAAGTCCAAGCCATCCATGATGACCTTCAAGCAGAAGAAGTCCGAACTAAACAACAGTATTTCCTCCCTGTAACCTGGGGGGGAAACGGAAGAAAAGAGGCGAAACAAAACGGGTCAGTCAAAAAGACTGAGTAAGCCCTATCTACTATTAGCATAAAAACTAGTAAAGTTAACTAACATGAGAAACTGAGATGAACATAAGCATGATGACAAGATAGATAAGCTAAATCAAAATAACAGGATGAACTACTGAACTCAGATAAACTAAGGTGTCATGATAAATTACGATGTCAAGATAAAACAAGGTATCACATCGTCAGGTTTCTATCAAGTATAATATCCCCAAGATATCTATCACGTATAACGTCCCATGATATCTATCCTGCATTTTAGCTCTGCACCTACCGTACTAGTATCCCCACCGTATCATGTGTTAACCAAGAGTGACCCTCACTCAAAAGTCGTGTAATGGTCCATGTCAACCTAATATATCGCATATATAGGTTACTCAACTTGTATGTTTTATTCCATGTAAATGTTCAGTCCCTTGCCGTAGACCATACGGGCTTTCCCATGAGATTCTACATTACTTTAACATAGTTCCATGATCCTTAAGATCGGTTTGGACTGTTACCCTAAACCTAGCTAGGGTCTTCCAACATGAATTATCGTTTGTACAACTAGGACTTATGCTACCTAGGGCCACTAGGGATTACGCTTACCTATTGCACGTTTTCGTATCTCGGTTTTGGTTCAACCACCCAGGACCACTGGGATTTACGCTAACCGTCAACCGCGCCCTTTTTCCCACGCATTCATCGTGAATCGTTTTCCATGACTGTATGCACATGTATCACATCGTGCCATCCGAGTCCTGTCACATGGCAGATCGAGAAATACAGGACTCGGTCGGGAGCTTTCGATTTATCTGCCGATGCAGATGCTAAGGTCTGTTTTTCTATACGTGGCTATGGTCCCACGCGACCCCTCTCTCAACTAGTGAAAGACAAGACAGGATAAATCCTGTATGAGAACACACTACTGGCCAACCCACAATCCTAGCCTTACCGCAACCATAATTAGATAGCAATTATGGTCTATTGGGTGTTCTCTGCCTTTCCGTACGTACACGCTTGACCAAAGATGGTAGGTAGTCTGACGAAATGCTATCTAGGGTACGACCGTGTATCGTCGACTATCCCCTATCCATCCCCGTCTTTAGGTCGCTCGCATAACAACCAAGGCATACTCTTGGTTCTTCTAACGCAGACCTTAACCTCTCATGAGCCTAGTATAATCACCTGGCAGCTCATAGAGGGATACCAAGAATACCCTCACGTTCCCCGAAGCCGCTGCTTCGTTACCCAGTTCGCTGGAGCCTTTATCTAAATCAGATACTTGCTCCTACTCGTATACTTAAACGATGACCTACCGTATCAGGTTACTCATCTATCTATGAACTGGTCTAAATTTCCTTGACTAAGAATCATTACTTAGTTATTCCTCAACTAAGGTTTACCACTTAGCCTTATTCCCGTTATCCTTGTTAACTACGGTTATCCCCTATCCTCAGAACTTGGGTTTACATAATGGATTAAGTGTCACTTAAGTTCATGACTTAACCCGTCTACCAATCATGTCAAAATTGGCTAAGTATCCAAGTCCAAGACTTAACCCGTCTTCAAATCATGTCAAAATTGGCTAAGTATCCAAGTCCAAGACTTAACCCTAAAAACCATGCTCACGTTGGTTAAGTATGTATTAAGAAATTCACGACTTAACCTCGTCCAATTATCATTCTAGATTGGTTAAGTATATATTAACTTGACCCTATCAATTTACTCAGTCAAATCGGTCAAGTGTATTCAATCGATTCGTGACTTAGCCTTATCATGTTTTCACGTTAGATCGGTTAAGTATAGGTTAACTTAACCTCAATAAATTCACGAGTTAGATTGGTTAAATATAGGTCACTTAACCACATCAATTCATCATGTTTAGATTAGTTAAGTGTTTAACTTAACCCCATTAAACTACCAAGTGGGATTAATTAAGTCTAGGCTAACTTAACCCCATCCGATTTCCATGTTTAGACTAGTTGAGTCTAATCTTAACCCTATTCGTTAACCGTATTTTTCGGTTAAGCGTCATTAAGAAAACTTACTTAACCTTACCAAGTTATCGCGTTGGATTGATTAAGTGTTGGTTAACTTAACCCCATCCAGTAGTCATATAAAAATGGTTAAGTGTCATTAGGCAAATCAAGTTACTTAACCTACCCAACCTTGTCATGTTTTGTTAAGTATCATTAGCCTAATCAAATTACTTAACCCATTTGTCCATGTCATATTTGGTTAAGAGTCATTAATCAAATTAACTTAACCCTATCATGTGGCATTAATTACTTAATGCACCTTCACCTCTCACATTAGACTTTGTTGTGGTTACTAGTTAAGCCGGTAGGTTCCGGGTAGCTTTACACCACAACTTGGTCTAACCTCGGGTTCAAGCACAACATGACCAACTTCTCACATTGGGTCCTATTGTTTGCAACTACTAGTTAGGCCGGTCGGTTCCGGGTAGTTTTACGTTGCAAACTCAACCCAACCTCGAGTTGGCCACACTTATATTATCTAAGTGTCATGTCCATCATGTTTCCCAAAACATGTTACAAGTTTTCAAGCATTTGGGTAGACCTAACTTAATAGGTAAATTCCCAAAGGGTAGACCTAACTTAATAGGTAAATTCCCAAGCTTATGTTTTTATGCATACTTACATGTCAACTTCCATGTTATATTTCAAGTCATGTTTTCAAGTTGTATTTTCATGTCATTAGAAATTACCCATAACATAACCCAACGCTTTTAAACTCGCATATACGTTCGCGACAACGTAATGGATTAAAAGAAGAGACTTGGCAAAGGCATGACAAAAATGGATATTAAGCCACAAGTTAATCATGGTGGCAAATGAGGCACAAATGTGTTCATTAACTTGCATGTTACATTCTTAAGCCTCAAAACATGCATAAACCCAAACTTGGCACATAAGCGAATCATGGTGACAAAAGATATGGAATGATGACTAGTAACTCGCATATATCATCATATAAGGTTTATGACTTCATATGCAAGTTGACATAAAGGTTATGAGGGTTCTCATGTTGCCTAATGCAACATTTCAACATAAAGGTTGTAGCTTTTAGCTCACAAGATCAAGATAATGACTTCATAAACTTGCATGACATGATAGCATGTATCATACTCAGTGATCAAACCCAAACTTGCAACATGAACATTTAACTTCATAGTTAATATCTAAGAGTAGGGAAAGGGCTTACATTGCGATGAAGGCACAAAAGATATGACAAAGCCCTTATGCAATCAAATAGACCCAAAATGCAAGCTCTAACATAAAAACCCTTGAGCCAAAATGATCAAAACCCTTGCTTTATGATGCAAAGATAGAAACTTGACTTGAATGCAAGCTAATGACACTCATACAAGCTTGAAAACACTTGTATGCATGGAAAATCTCTCATAGAAACCATTTAGAAATTTTTTGAAGAGAGTGGAGGCCATGAGAGGTAAAATTTTGCCATAGTTTAGTTGCATGAATGAATAATGAGGACTTAGGATAGGTTAGGGTCTTATTTATAGATTAGGCAAGTGTTTTAGGCCATAGGATTAAACCTAGATTCAATCCAAGCCATCAAAGCATGTCTTGGGGAAGAAGTCAAGTGTAGGAACCATCTAGGGCCTTTAGATTAAAGATGAACCATGAGAACCATCCAAATGCAAAATCTGCATTTGAGCGAATCGGCCCACGGGTTGACAGCCAAACACCCTGGATTAACCCCTAGTCGACCCAGCGGGCTCGGGTCGACCTCAAAAATCGGCAGGTTCGGTTATTCCCCTCTCCCAATTCGTTGTTTTGAACAATTTTGCATATTTATTTATTTAATTTTCAATTATATATATATATATATATATATATATATCAATATATATATGTTTCTCTGCGCAACCCATTTCACTTAATTAAGTATACTTTAATTTGGGAATTTTTCGTGAAACTTCGCGAGGCCATATCTTGGTCATACGGACTCCGATTCTCGAAAACTCAGACTCTATTTCGCGTATTTTTCCGAGACGAACGCAATGGCATAGCCCGTTTTACTTGATTCAGAATTTAAAATTAAATTCTGCCTTGATTCTCGTCTTAACACGTTATCGAAAAATATGGGTTGTTACAGGAACAGAAGTACATCAGACATTTATTTCGTGTTTCCTTGATTTCGAAGGTGGGAAGCATTTCTTACTGCTTGAGAAGGAAAATACTGCGTGATTTTGATTTCTCTAGGGAGGCGCTAATGAAAATGAAGGTCGGCTGAACAGAAACAGTAGGGTAAAAATAAACAGATTTTTTATTATTATTAGATATTTAAAATACTCGTTGCCTCTTAACTCAAAATTCTGAACCGATATTCAACCATAGCGACATATGTTTCTAATGCTATTCAAAATTTGAAATTAACTGACCATATTCTTAAATTTATTTCAATCGTTTATACAAACTATCAAGATTAAGTTGACGATTTAAATTAGATTCATTGAAAATAAATAATTATTATCGTTCTAATACAAATAGAGTTTATATTAATCAATCTGAATTGTTTTAATATAGTTTTTTACTCTGAATTCAATTACTATTGTTATATTCGATATTAAATCATACATTGATTATTAAACTGATAATTTCCATAGTAAAAATCCATTTATACTCAAATTAATATTTAAAATGAATTTAAGTATTTAATAGTAAACGATCAAAAATCCAGGACGTTACATTCCTTCCCCCTTAAAATAATTTCGTCCTCGAAATTATTAAGGCGGAAGAAATGTTACAAACCCTTTAACTTTCCAAAAGCCTACTCGTTATAACTCAGTATTTCATTCATATTTCATTCACATAAATTTCAATTTATTCAAATTGATTCTAAACAATTTATTCATCTCAATCCATTTAACTTGCTTGAGTTAAATTCTAGAATTCAAATACCGGATTTTTATTTCAAATCCTTTTGAAATCATATATATGTATTTCCATTTCAAATTCAAAACTTTTGAATTTTCAAACCAATTTCTTTTCTTTTAAAAAAAATCCATCCAACTTTTCTAAGGTAGCAATCCATCACTTAGAAACTCGAAAATGAACATTGATGACGTCAGGGTTTATCATCAGAATTATTTTCCAGCCACTAAAGTGAGTTCAGTGCTTTATCACTTTTCAAAATTCATTCAAAACAATTTTTTTTCTCCCAAAAATCTTTCCAAAATAATACTATATTATTTATGTAACATTTCAGAAAATATTTGTCCAATATCCGGGATTTAAATTCCAAATTCTGGTTTCAATTTCATTTATATATACAAGTTCTATTTGGTTATATATATAACCATTTCAGTTTTATAACCTTATTTGATTATAATCTCAACCATCGCATCCATATATTATAATAAATTTGAGAAATTATTCTTTACATATAAAAATATAGTTTTGGGTAAAATTATTTCATTTACCTAGCTTTGAAAACAATACTGTGTCAAATTACTCTATTCAAGTGTTTATAAACCCATATCGACCACGTCAGCTAAACGTGTTGATGTGGCATTTATATACCACTCAACAGATCGATCAACACAATATAAAATAGTTTTTATACAAATCTACAAATACGCTCTCTCATATATATACACTCAACTCATTCTAGGGTATTACTGACCCTATCTCTAATGAGTAAACCCCCACCAAAGCCAAGGTGTTTGCTCAACCTAAGCTCTGATACCAACTGAAAAGGCCCACAAATCCGTACTATCCGAGTTGACTAAACAACACCCGTCCAACCCAAATAATACAGAAATACAAGTCATTAAGATTAAAGAAATAGAAACAGACAGAAGAAGAACAGAAATAACAACACAGAACTTCACAGCGGAACGAATAAAATATATTATATAACATAACCTTTGAAATACGAAGCTTTATATCGTATATACATACCAACATCAGAGCACAACACAATATTTGATACAGCGGAAAATAACTCTTAAATATTTAAAGTGATGCCTCCTGCTTCAAGCTCCTCCAAGGGTATCTGTAAAAGCCTGAAACACTTGACTGCCCGTACAAATTTGGGCACCCAAGAGTTTAGGAAAAACAAACAAAATAAACTCTGGGTTAGTCATGGGACTGATGTGAGTAAACTCCAACCATATTGTTTAACTTTGAAAAATCCTTTCAAATAGAAAAGGATAATAGTAAGACCAGCCCACACGTAAACATGGATGGTTTTTACCTCGCTATAACCCAAAACATTTTGATATAAAAATCCAGTGATATTATAATAATGTCTACTCAAATAAATAACCAAATAGTAGAACGCTTGCTTCTCACGCTCTACATACATAGTATAAAATAAAAAACTGCAGGGCGCTTATTGGAGATTGTATTCCAACTATGAAACGGTATGGGACCACATTCCGATCAGTGTACTCTAGAGGGGATACACTGGGGTTCAACAAGAACATCTTGAAACCTGGCCACACATGACCGACCATTCATTTAGATTGAGTGTATCGAATATATTGTCACCCCATTACATTTTAAGGGCCCACCGTACATCCGCGAAGATACGGAAAATGAAAGAAGAACAAATATGAATTTTCTCTAAATCGGTGACAATATACCCTGCTTGGGAATGACCCACCTAGCCATGCTGCCTGCCCGGTTTTTGCCATTTCCCGGTTGTGAGGCTTGAGGTCACGTTTACTGTTTAGAACATCTGGCCCCATTTACTTTAAAAGCCACATCGTCAAATCCATTAATCACTAAATTTGATTTATACAAATACACTCCGTGTGTTATAATAAAGAGAAGTTACCTTCTCCTTACCAACTTGGTATATTCGTAAAAACCAACGGGCGTGATCATTGGAGATACTCTGTCAGACATTCGTCCATACAAGTTGTCCTGGGTCCGGACAAACGAAACAGCTCTTGCATTTCACTTCGTCTCCAATTATCTTCAGCACATCTAATTTGCAATGTTTATGCCTATACGGAGTGGTTTTCGGATAAAATCCAACCGGTCTCTCCGTATTGACAATGATGGTCCAAAAATCTTTGATAGCCGGTGATTTAACTATCAAAGGGAAACAAACATCCATCCAAACAGTCAAATAATCACTGGCCCTTTTCATTCATTAACTATTTTCCAAACCCCTTATCAAATTCTATATATATCAACATATTGATTTCTATTTTCAAATTTTCTTAAAAATATTCTAACTCCTCAAATTTCCGGAAAATTTCGCCAGCACCTCCCCTGTACAGATCAATCGTTCAAACCTCAACTCGCCTCTCTAAGCCCTTTATAATTAGGGAAGGGAACAGAAGTACATCAGACATTTATTTCGTGTTTCCTTGATTTCGAAGGTGGGAAGCATTTCTTACAGCACGAGAAGGAAAATACTGCATGATTTTGATTTCTCTACGGTGGCGCTAATGAAAAGGAAGGTCGGCTGAACAAAAAGAGTAGGGTAAAAATAAACTGATTTTTATTATTATTAAATATTTAAAATACTTGTAGCCCCTTAACTCGAAATTCTGAACTGATATTCAACCGTAACGACATATGTTTCTAATGATATTCGAAGTTTTAACTTAGTTGACCATATTCTGAAATTTAATTCAATCGTTTATATAAACTATCAAGATTATGTTGACGATTTAAATTAGATTCATTGAAAATAAATAATTATTATCGTTCTAATACAAATAGAGTTGATATTAATCAATTTGAATTGTTTCGATGCAGTTTTTAACTCTGAATTCAATTATTATTGTTATATTCGATGTTAAATCATACATTGATTATTAAACCGATAATTTCCATAATAAAAATCCATTTATACTCAAATCAATATTTAAAATGAATTTAAATATTTAATATTAAATGATCAAAAATCGAAGACGTTACAGTCACACTAAGAGAAAGGATTGATGATTTGAAGTACAATGAAATTATGTTGGATTGCTTTAGAGATAAACGTGAGTTGTATCCATTTCATCAATGTTCATTGTATATCGACCATGTTATTTGTTTTGAAACTGAAGAATTATACCTAACCCAGAGATTTCTGCGCCAGTTTGGATTTTTTCAACCCATCCCTACTATTCCCTTCACGCTTAACAAGAAGAAGTAAAAGTCGTCTAGTAGAGGTTTCAAAGTGACTTACTTTAATATTGGGGATTTTGTCTAGGATAAATGGGAAAATCACCTATTGAATGAAAGTGTAACGTCAAAACAAGTGGTTAACCCATGGGATTGTGAAGAAAGCTATATACAGTGGTATCAACAAGCTTCTCATCCGATTATTGCAAATCCATCAAGAAGAATAACTGAGCCTGCGAATGAAACCGAGGAGAAGTTGCTACTCATTCATGTTGTAAGTTTGTTTTATTTGTTAATTGAAATAAATGTTATTGGTTGTTTTTTATACTAAAGTACACTTGAATTTCAGAAACGTCAACTTGGATTAGTTGTTGATACAATTTGCTCATGTGGACGTAGTAAGTCAATTGCTAAATCTTTGTAATTGATAGAGCGAATAAAGGACCCAGAACCGTCTTCTCTGTATGGAGAGAACTTGTTAGCCGATGAAGGTGATGAGGTTGTTGAGGTTATGATAGCTCGAGGTAAACGAAGGAAAGAGAAGAAGGCTGCAACCAAGAAGAAAGGTGGAGCAAGGAAAAAAATAGTTTAACTTGGTAGCATTAAGTATTTTTTTTTGTTAACAGTTTAAATTTTGTCACTGTTATAAGACTTGGTGCATGTTTTGTTTAGTACTGCATGTTAGTGACTTATTTATGTATTTTGGTTGGTAACTTGCTTTTGTCATTACTATGTCATGGGTACTTTGGAAGGAAGGGTAATATATGAAATGGTTTATGAGTATGTTTGAATTAATTGTACGATGGAAGATGCATGTACAAGTTTCATTTATTTGTATGATCGAAGATGCATGTAAAAGTTCCATTTATTTGTATGATGGAAGATGCATGTACAAGTTTCAATTATTTGTGTGATCGAAGATGCATATACAAGTTTCATTCATTTGTATGATGGAACATGCATGTACAAGTTTTAATTATTTATATGATGGAAGATTCATGCTAATATGGTTTGTTTGTATGAAGTAATCAACTTTTAAGTTGAAAATGGAAACAATATGTCGTTTTTAAGATTCAAAACCGATATGTGGTCACTAGTCTGAAAGATATAGGTCCTAAAATTTGCTATATGGTTACAAAATATCGTTTTACTTATAGAAATTTGGTGTGTGTGATCCAAAATATCTCAGGTTATAATCTATATAAAAAAAATATGCAGATGACGAGTCTCCACCGATTTTTGTAAAATAAAACAGCTTCAGCCCATCGTATATAAGTTTTGAGGTTTAATGTAAAGCAATAAATGGTAAATAAAGACCGTTTATAATTTTTTAATACGGTTATACTATTACGAAAAATCTGAAAGTTACAGATCCTATAATTTGCTAAACGGTTACAAATGACCATTTTAATAAGAGAAAATCGGTGTGTTTGATCCAAAATATCTCAGCTTATAATATTGTCAAAAACATGTGCAAACGGCGATTTTCCACCAATTTGTTTAAATTAAAACGTCTATAACCCACCGTATATAAGTTTTGAGGTTTCATGTAAAGCAATTAACAGTGATTACGGACCATTTATAATTTTTTTAATATGGTCATTGTAGTTCGAAAATTCTCGGGAAGACTTATTTTGAAAGTTTTCGTTCAGGCGGCAAGACAAAACCGTATATTTCAAATAAAAATGGTATTGTACCACCATTTTTGTGATTCAATTTTTCTCTAACTTTTTATACGATGTTACTTTCTCGTGTTTGTCCAATGAAAACGGTTTATCAATTTCACAAACTCTCGGGTAGGAAATACTTACAAATTTTTATTCCAGAAGGCATATATTCACCGTATTTAGTAATATTATGTGGTATTTTCTCACCGTCTTGTACTTTGGAATTTGTTTATTTTTAATATGGTTGGTGTTTACCATTTTTACTTAAATAAAATGATTATTTATTTTCGTAAACTATTATGTACATGCAACTTTATACAATTTTTTTTTAAGACAATAGTTTTACGTGTTTATAACTATACAATGATGATACTTTATCGTTTCATAGTTGGCTTAAAATTGAAATGCATTATCTCAGCAATGAAGTGCAGAAGTGTCACAAAACTTTAAATACAATAGCGCAAACTTGAACACCAGAAGTGAAATAAAAGTAAACACAAAATATAACTGCATTGCCTCACATGTGTAACCCGGATGAGCCACAAAAGTAAACAGTTGCAATAAAATTTCAGGATTCTGTTACATTAGCACTGAAATACGTACCCATGCAAGTATTCAACATTAACTTAACTCAACAAAGTAGTTGTTTTCATCAACGTGTCCATCTTCTTCACTAGGCAAGAAGTGAGAAATTCTCTCCGCATACGTGTTGACCCAATCCCGCGAGTTAATATTGAAAATTTGGTAAAAGTATGAGAACGGAGGAGTATTAGGTAAAGGCGATTGGTACTTCAAATTAACACCGATAAAATGCGAGTTGTCTACGTATCCCATTACGACCACCATGTCCCGGTTTAACAAGGTTAATTGTATTGTTGTCGGAACGAACAAGAAACTCATTTGCTTACTAAGAAAGACAATAGCAGTACCAAATGTTTCTGCAATTACAAAACCGGATTCCGGCATTTGCATCCACTCATTTACCCCTGATGGGTTATCGCCTTGTATCCTCCTTTTCATTTCTTTGAAGCCGGATTCATCCCACATGCTTTTGTACATCTCCGATTGACGTATTAAATTATCAACCATGGCCTCACCTATGAACTTACAAGGATTTTTTGGTCTTCGATTATGAAGATTTAGTTGTTTAACCACAACCCAATATCCACAATTACCATCAGCAGGCATGTCGTCTATACAAGTTATATACGGTCGCATACATATGGGCATTTTCAGTAAGAAATGTTCATCAACTAGACTGCTTTTAGGCCCATTTACTTTTACTCCAAGTTTCTGTAAACAACAACTAGCTAGAGTAAGTTTTGGGCTGCAAGACAATGCAGTGTCAACATGCTCAAAGTAAGAAGGATCTCGTTTAGTCGACTTTTCCTTTTTAGATGGTCTTCCCTTTTTTATAGTCGCCATGGGAGGTTCTTTAATGTTCGTAGTAGGAGGGAAGGCTAACAATTTCATACCTTGTTGAATATCAATCCTTATATTATCAGTAGTCTCGTCATACCTACGTTTCAACGCATGAAATTCAGGCAAGTCCATAAAATCAAGAGTGAATCGATTCGGTGTACGCGGAATACATGACAACTGTTTCCAATAACAGTCTATAGCACTGAGGGGTATGAAGGTGTATGAATGTCTAAACTCTACTAGCATATGTGCACAAGGTAGACCTTAACTTTCCATAAAAAACAGCCGCAATTCTGAATATTGGAATGCTACATGGTTCGGTTTGCAATAAATCAAGTGTCTTATGAGAAACAAATCCCAACAACTCTTTAAACATTTGCTCATCTCGAAATCTATGAAGTGAAAACGCATGTTCGACTGCAACTAATTCATTTTCACAACAGAGATGCGTGCTAATCCAACACTGAACAAAACTACCTGCAGTTGAATCAAACTACAGTTTGAGACGATGGTGTGCACTTTCAACTACACTAGTTGATACATTATCAAAGTGCTTTACTTCATTTGTCCAAGCCAACAAAAACATCTCCTTATACTTGTCCAACCAGTTCTTCAACACATAGTTCGCCGACTTTTTTTGCTTCTCCCACTGTGCTTCATGAAAACAATTTAGGTTTCGATGATACTCTTCTTCAAACAGCGAACTAATCAAATTTGTCTAACCCTCCCAAAATAACTCGTACTCTTTTTTTCTGTCCTAGTCTTCTACTACAGTCTCTATATCCTCAATCATTATTCGTTTCTTTTTTATGAAATTTGGTTTGCAATTTGCTTGAAAGTTTTCTGAAATATGCCACGCACAAAGAATATGATGAGCTACTGGAAAAACAGTGGCCACTACATTGCTAAAAGCAATTTCCGCATCCATTATGATAACACTTAGAAATTCTTTTTCTCGATAACATTTTCGAACACACTCCAAAGCCCATATATATGACTCAGTGGTCTCCCGATTAATAAAAGATAGGGCAACAGTGAAGGATGCACCCGTTGAAGTTTGCGACACCATATGAAAAGACAACAACTTGTACTTAATTGTCTTGAAAGAGCAATCCAAAAACAAAATTTGATAAAACCATTGCACAAGTAGAACACATTTCGGATGACTAAAGAACAAATCAGTAAACTTCATTTGTCATACCAACGACTCTATGGTGCACAGAATAGTGGTGAGTACATGCTAACTTCATAAACTATTGCATAATCGATCTACCTTCTATATTATGAAGTTTAAGCTTCACTTTAGCATTGTACACATTTTTGATTGTAGACTTCTTTTCTGGGTTGTCAAGTTTAAAAGCAATTAGAATATTCCATGGCCTAATGCTACTATTCACCATTGTTTCTATGGTCTTTACTTCATTGTCTTTTAATCGTGCAACACACGGATGCCCGGTTAAAACAACAGGAAGACTGTGATTGTGGCATCTGTTTTTAACTTTGAAAGTCCACTTTCCATCATCTAGACATTGTGTTCTTAATTCAAATGGACAACTACATTTTCTACTTCCCATTCTACGCCTTTTCTTTTGGGTTTTCGGGACATGCTCCTTGGCCTTATAATTAATGTACCTTCCACTTCTTTCACAGGCAAGCAGTATCCATGAGCCTTTCCCATTATCTAAGAATTTTTTTGTTTTACTTCTTTTGATAACAATGACACAATTCACATCAAGTCCACGATCCATGCACCATTTATGTACGTCCTCTTTGGAATTGGACAACTGGATCAATAAACAAGATACTACAATTAGAGTAATATACTTAATGAAAAACATAAAACAAGTTCTCAAGCCTTATCGGTGGTGAAATCGGAAGTTAAATTGGGGTACGCGCAAGACAATATGTACGCTTCCTTATGTGAAAGATCGTTGTTGTCATCATTTTTGAACCGACAACCCTTCTCATTAATATTGACGTCGTCCCTATCATAGGACTTATCAATAACTAAGGAATCATCCTTCTCATATACTTCGTTTAGGACAACATTTGCATCAATCTATAAAACATCTGAATATTATTTACACACCACAATGAAAACACGATAAAAAAATTTCATAAAAATAAACTTACAATGGTATCTCCCTGTCGATTAAATAACCTTTTTTTGGTACCAAACATGCATAGTAACATTAGTAGAACAAAATTGTAAAAAAGGCAATATTATACAGTGTAAAATTAATAAACACAGTGGCTCTTTAACATCTTGTCTATCTCTATATCAAACTGTAGTTTGTACTTGATAAAATCGGTAATACTCTACCGTGTTTTCACACTACAAACGGTCTTGATTGTGTATCTTTATAATGATTGTTCGGTATAAACATGGTGAATCACATTCGAATTTTACACGTTGTGCTTCTTCTTTAAATCGATGGCTGTATATGCAAAATCAAAACAAACCTTTTCATTACTAGATTGCTCTTCATCATCCGCAAACAATTCACTTTTTTGGGTGCAATTTACCTCATCTTCATCATTTATCCCATAATTAGGGTTCACTGCAGCCATGGTTATTTTATTACTATTACAACATCCGATGTAATTACTATAATAACTTTATTTAGGTTAAGGGTAATTTTGTCTTACTATAATATAATGTTAAGGGGGGTCTAGTCTATAGTGCACTCCCCTTAAAAAAAAATTAAAATTAAAAATTTGTGTCACCCCTTAACCAAAAAGGGAGTGTCACTTGAAACTTGAAAACAGTTGCAAACAGACGTCAAAAATTAAAACTTGATAATAGTTGCAAACAAAAAACAATAATGTTGTTATATATATAAGAGTGAATATGCTTTTATTAGTTTTCTGTTTAGTCCCACATCATGGGAATAAGTTAAACATCAGCTCCAAAGCCTATATATACAGGAGCCAATGAAATAGAAATAAACACACATATGAATGAATAGAAATGTCCTCTCTCCCTTGTTTCTTGTTCTGTGTTCGTTTTATAACACGTTATCAGCACAAAGCTCTAGATACAGATCTGATCTAAGGTTTGTGTTAATTTGGAAGATCAAGCTGAATTTTTTTTCTTCATTAGAATTCAGGTATGCTTCCTTTGATATTGTTGAGAATTTCCTATTTCGTTTTAGATTAAATCTACAGATTTCTTTGATCTGCATGTTTCTGGTTTTGTTAGCATGCCATATATGATATTATATTTCAATTAACTTTAAAATACAACTATGGATTCATCCTCCATCAGTGTTCTAGTTATTATTTTTCTTTTCCAAGAAACTTTGTTTAAAATTAGAAATAGAGGTGAGAGAGAGCCCGCAGAAACCGTCTTCAATATGCTCATAACTTTGAACATTTCTTTTCAGATCCGCATACTTTTATGTATTAAATTTGACTCTAGATATTATTATTATTACTTACAGATGCTAAGATAAGTAGCATGTATTTAGTGGGGCCACTTTAGTAGGCGAGCAGATCCTATATTGACGTAGTTTTAGATTTATACTTTTGTTTTTGAACTGCATATCGTAGTTACTATATTACTTGCAGAGATTCATTTATATCCATACGGTTAACCTTTTATTTATTTTAGAAATTCCATGGCTTTTGCAGAAAGCTTAGATTTCTTTTGAGTAATTTTTTGATGTTGATCATAACTACAATAAACCTGCACTTGGTCTTCATCATAAACTATCATCTAGCTGACATTATCTAAGCTGAAACCTTTGTCTAACTCGTAACCTGAAGAATTAAAGAAGGTAAATGACAAGCCAAACATTTAATATAAGATGTGAGAATGCATTGAAAATAAGCGTAATATTCTTATGAATATGACTAACAATTCATATGGAGAAAGCTACAAATATATCTTCAATTTGCAATGCATTGCATGTCTGTTCATTAGTTCAGTTGGTAGTGCATTAGATGTAGGCTTCATACTCCATAAATTTATAAATTGTGAATATAATATTTGCTGAAAGTTTGGTTTTTCTTTCGCTTATTACTAAGAGTGAAAGCTATGAACTATTGTAGACATGAAACCATGGTTGGTCTTATTGAGAAAATGTTTAGTTTGTGATATTTTCCGTAAATATGCATTCAGCTAATTATACTCGCTCAGCTTGTTTGTCGTCCCTTTTCAGATTTTTTTATATATAATATTTTGGCTATTGCATATATTTAAATTTAATCCGACTGTTCTGAAGTTTGCATGTTATTTGAGATTTAACAGCAGGTTTTAATAGTATGGCATAAAACAAATAATGGTTCTCTACCTATTGTTTTAGATTTAAGCAGATTACCTCATTATTGATTACATTCCAAACACGTCATTCATATTGTACTCAACTAGTTGGTCATTCATGTTTTTATTCATTTATTTACTCATTCAAAGAAACAATCTAATGATTATAAAAGAACTTAGTGATGGCGAAAATTTTGTAAAGCAGTCTGGAAAATTTGTTGATTTGGTCAAATTTTTTTATTTTTTCAAAATTTTATGTATAGGTAATGCATAGTTTAAGGCCACAGAAGACAATGTCAACATATTTGGTCACACTGAATTATAAAGCTTGCATAATAAGCCTCTTACATCACATCTGGTTATGTGAATAGATATTAAACGATGTTATATGATAACATCATATTACGTGGTTCCTATATGAACACAATTTGCTATGTTCACAGGAACCCATATTAAATTAGACAACTAAAACATGCTGCTTTAACCATTATTATTATTATTTTTCTTTTCCGTAAGGACACTTACATTTATACATTGTCTGGAATCACTTTTGTAGATTTGCAGATCCATATCTTATTTCTATAAAAAAAAAGGCCGAAAAGGTGGAGAAGTACTGAAGTCATAGATTATTTTCAGTGGTTTGTAAACTAGTTGTTATGTAGTATGTTGTCTAGCAGAATATTTAAGTAAGTCAGGCTGCAGTCTATAAACTAGCTGTTATGCAATAAGTTCTTGGTAGTATTTGCATAATAAATATCCATATCTCAGTTTGGTTGATAATTGTTTAATATTTCCCAATACGATATAGTTTTAATATTTTCAAATATTGCACATTGGTACTTATTAATATGCACCGATATTGACATTAATTACTTAGATTGCAATGATTATTTTGAGTATAGGGTACCACGTGACTTCTGTATGATCTGCATAGTATAGATGGATGATAACAAGCTCTGTTTAATTTAACATAAAATTAGCTGAGTTATGCTGAGCTTACATGGACCTAGCATAACTGTGTATGCTCATTTATATAAAACTTGAGCTATGGTCATTTTATATAACTCGGTTTATGTCAAATGAGCTTATACTCAAGCTTATGTAAAATGCTCCTATATTAGGATTGATGGATAGCAAATCATGAAATACTTTTAAGTAATAAACTGCTTATTGAAGCTGAAAATGATTCTATTGGAGCATCTAATTTATTCACATATACTTAGCTTACACCAAATTTTAAGTTGGCTTTAGCAGATCGACAATTTAATAATACTATGTTGTTGTTGTTATTATTATTATTTTGAAAATATTATGTCAACTGCATATCAAATGTGCAACCATTTTGTAACAACCTGGAAAATCAGAACCGATTTTTTTTCTTTTTTAGCTATTTTAATGGATTTTGAATATTTAAAATAGTTTATTTTAAATAATAATGATTTAAAATTTATTTAAATTGAAGTTAGAACGAATAAATTTATTTTAATTATATAACGAGCCTGAAATGGCGCGGTAGTTTGAAAATTCGATTTCAAATTTCAATTGAATGTACAGGATTCAAAATAAATCAGATTTCAGTAAAACCAAAAATATTTGAATCTATTTGAAAATATCTTTCCAATGAATGTGAAAAATCCAGATTTCATAACGGGAATAAAAAGTTATGTCCAGTTGAAAATTCAGAATAGTCGCTATGGAATTTATATAATATATAACCCTTAAAAATAGCGAGTTTACAAACGACCTCCGTTTTTGACGAGACCACTTTTGTTGGATCTGGAATATCAAATTATTGCTAGATTCCAATTTTCATAATTTTTGGAATCATTATGTGAGCGTGGTAAATTTAAACGTGTTTGATCAATTTCAGTTTGAATTTAATCGACTGAAAAATGACTATTTTTCAAAAGGTCTCCAAATTCAATGAAATTAGTTTTGTTAGGACCATATCGTCAAAACATTGCTAGATTTATTTTTCCGGAATTTTTGGAGTTGGTATGTGGCCCCAACAAATTAAAATGTGCGTTTAAATTCAATATATACTGATTTATATTTTAATCTAAATGAAAACTGGTCGTAACAGTCGAATTGGCTTACAGGACATATCCCATTGTGTTCGTAATGAGGGTAATTAGCTAGGGGCAACAGTCGTTGGGTTTGATTTGGGGTTTGAATGCAAAAGTAACTATTTTTGGAATTAAATAAATTATATTATAAATATGCTTGGTCAAACCCTATTTCCTTCATGTCGTGGTCAACCCGCTTCAACCCCCATTCAAAGGCGATCAGCAGCGGAAATCATCCAGATTTCATCGCCATTTATCTCCTAATCCGTTCTATAATTTTGAAACTTTTCAAAGGCAAAATCAAAGTGCTCCCTTAGGTTTATCTACTCAACGGACGAGATCGATTATGGTTTTGTATTCGGGGCGGAATCGAGCTTCGAAGACCCAATGTTCAAATCTATTATCATGGCCACCAAGGAGATCGAGTTCGCCTGAACTCTGGGAGGGGGTGGCGGTGGCGAAGCCCTACGGCGTGGGCCTGTTTGATGTGGGTCCGGCGCGTTGAGGTGAGGAAGGTTTCCAACCCTAGGCGGCGAGCGTCAGTTACGAAGGGGTTAATCCCTTAATCAAGTAATTAGCATAAATTAATTTATTAATTATATTTATTAATGCAATTAATGCATTTAATAACATATCTTCCACATACAAGGTCCAAATCGTGCGAAACTAGACCCGTGGCGATCGTGGGGACGAGAGCTTCACAACAAGACTAACTGGTCCCAATTTGGAGCACATCAGAATTTCAGGGTAAATCAAATCCAGACTGTGCAGAAATTCAGAAATAAAAGAATGGAGAAGTGGAAACGAATGTGATAACTCTTTCTCACTCAATTTATTTACAGTTAAATATATACTAGGATGTAGACGGTGCTTAGCAGCACCCGATACCATTGATTGTACAGACCATGATTGATTGTTTGGATTGAATTGACCGTGTTATGTTTATTCAATGAATATACTGTATAAAATATTCAGGTATGGAATACAATATTATAAAAATAAAAATATCGTTTTATTGTATATATGAACTGTATAAAATATTCAGGTATGGAATAAAATATTTGAACAACAAAAATATCATTTTTATTGTATATATGAACTGTATAAAATATTCATGTATGGAATAAAATATTTGAACAATAAAAATATCATTTTATTGTATATATGAACTATATAAAATATTCAAGTATGGAATAAAATATTTGAACAATAAAAATATCATTTTTATTGTATATATGAACTATTTAAAATATTCATGTGCTGAATAAATATTCATTTATAAATCAGACGATTTGTTTATGTACACCCATTTAACTGACATTGATTGGGATGATAATATTTTACACATCGCCCAACTACACAAATAATAATATGTGTTTGTTGTTTGAAAACCCCACATGGGTATTGGGATAATATTTGACATACATTGATCCCAATAATTAGTGGTATGTCAATCGATGGGTTGACAGACTGTATAAGCGTTATTTATTTATTTTACTGCTTATATTGTTGTAAAATGCACTTTGGATGTTTTATGGATTTTTAATGATTGTTTATCATTATTGTCGTATACATGTGATGTTGAAATCTATATAACTGAAATTATATGGTAATTGATTAAGTCTGATTCCAATTCAGAATTAACAAATATTTTTAAATAATGTTCATTGTATAACCAAAATCAGATATTTTGAAAATATTATCATTTTAATATTATAATGATAAGGAATATTAAAATTTGATTTGAAATTCGAATACTCCTTTGAAATCGATTTATAATGAATTTATTAAGGAATATTCAAATTTGATTTGAAATTCAAAATGAAGTTAGAATCGTTTTAAAATGAATTTATAAACGATTTATAAAATACATTTTAAATGAAAATCGATGAAATATGTATATATATATATATATTATATATATATATATAATGGCCTGAATAGAACGCGCCACGCCGTGGCCGTTCGCGAATTTCGACCATTGACTTCGAATTGATATTACGGGAGATCCGACCGCCGGGTTCTCCTAAAACCGAAACCGTTGGGTTCGTATCGAAAAGTGTTGTCCAATGAATATAAGAGAATTGAAATTTAATGGTTGGATTTGTAATTATGTCCAAATAAAATTTGGAAAAGGTCGTTGTAAGTGCAGTTTGATGACCGTTTATGGAAATCGACTGTACGAGCCTTGATAAAATTATTAAAAATATTAATAATTTGTGTAAAATCATAATAAATGATTTGGAAAGAATTGGGATGAAAATTCCACATTTGAAAAGATAAAGATCTATTTTTATCGAAATGAACTAGTGATTAACTAGAATTATGATCCAATTATTTTTAAATAAATAGATTGGATTGAAAATGGGTTTGAATATAACCAGAATGTCCAATATATGAATTGGAGTGGATTTGAATGGAAATCATCTTTGGAATATTTCGATGTTGGATTACGTGATTATACAGATATTGTTATGGAAATTTGAAAGATATATTTATATCATTATTTCCAATACGATATTTATTGGTTTCAGAATTTGATATATAATATAAGCCGATATATTTTCTATTCAGAGCCTTGTATTTAATATCAAATGGGATTTTAGGATTGTCGTGAACGGTGTCTTAAATAACCCTGTTCTTAAACCCAGTTCAGGAAAGAATAAATATTTTTATTAAGACTTAGTGTATTTTACAATTAATTAATATTTAATTGGAATTGAATAAGAGAATTGGATTTTGGGTTTGTCGTGAAAGGTGTCTTCAGTAACACTGTTCTTAAAACCTCGTTTGAAAAGAATAAATCTTTTAATTAAGATTATTAGAGTTTCCAGTTACATTTGGTGATTGGAATAAAACGGAATATGAATCGGGTTTGTCGTGAACTGTGTTTTTAACGACATTCGTTCTTTAACCCGATTAACAGTGAAATATGATTTGGGATGTATAAATCTTTTAACTAAGATTTAGGGGAATTTTCCAAAGTAAAGGTTTCTAATTTTACAAAATAAATTGGAATGTAATGGAATTCGATTGGGTAATAATCGAAGTGAACTTCTATGGAGGAAGACCGTTACTATAAATGGAATTTAAAAGGATTTGCCGTTATTCCATTTATATTATTGGTTGGATACAGAAGTTTATATCGATTATATGTACTGATCTGTTTTCCATGAAGATTTTATAATTAACGGAACGGGATTTTGGGTTATTGCGAACTGTGTTTTAAATGACAATAGTTCTTTAACCCAGTTAAAGATAAGATTAATTTCTTGACTTTGAATAATCATTAAGTAATTATTTTTGGAGATTAAAACTGAATTTGAGTTTTAATGAATCTTTAATTAGATTGGAATGTGAATAGGATAATTAAATTTATCGAATTCATGAAATGATTGAGGATGGAGTATCACCAGTTTTGCTCCGAGCGATATTTAAATCTTTAATTATATTTGAACGTGAAATGGTAATTAATTTTATCGATAACACCGTGGGTGTTAGATATGGAGTACTACCAGTTTTGCTCCATGGGATGAATAAGTTGGGATTGCAAAATATAATAATGGTTTACTTTGGTAAGGTGCACTAATCCCGACTAGTTTGGATAAACTATAATTTGGTTTGAATTGATATCCAATGGAAGATTAAAGAATAAATTTAAAGAATTTATCTTTGATAAAATTAATGGGAACCTTTCCCAGATGATAAGAATATTTAAATAAAAGAATATTCAGAATTGGAATAAGACATATGTTGTGTTTTTATAGCACTTGTTTATTATATACGCGAGTTATTCGGAAAGGCCGGGTTTATAATCATTCTGAATAACTGATTCGACGATGAAGACGGTGGTTGAAGACTGGAGGTCTTCACATCGTTTGGATGATTACTGATGTCTTGATTGGGCTGTACACCTAAGACAAGGTAATAAATAAGTGGTGATCGTCCACACGTACTTTGAGATCGACCGGATATGCGAGGACCTCTCTCCTGTATTAGACATATGGGACGAGGAATAAGGTGCCTTCAGTTTCATTCAGACCCAGAACGAACTTGTAAATGGATGTGTGTCTGACATTGGATTTTATTCTGTGTTGATTGATCTCTATTAAATATATATCTGTTTGGTGGCGGAGAATTTATTCTCTTGCTTAACACCCTTCTCTGAGACGTACGAGCTCAGAGGTTATATATCGATAGACATCAGTCGCATGGCGTGAATTGCCTGTGTGGTATGGTAAGATGCAAATGAGCAAGGCTTTTGTTGAAAAGTAGAGTCTTGTGGTTGATGATCAAACCACGACTTTAATATAGCATAGCTTTGTGTATAGCGTTAATTCGCGAGTCTCACACCTCGGTGTGAACCAGAAACGGGAGAGGACTTCAGGGAGGACATGCGTTTCTTTCTACCTAGGAGTGGTGTCATGGTATGGAGCCCAGATATTTTACTTATGTTGATGATGGAAAGCGAGGCGCCTCGGTTATATCGGTCACTACGGGGTCGATGGATGGTTTGGTCGACATACTGACCAGTTTTACGCCCCATAGGGTGGGGAGACGTATTGTTCAGGCATTTTAATCCACTTCGTGTGGACTAGCCCTGACAATCCAAGGGTCACTCGAGCTATGATCCTAAGGCTCGGGCTAGACAGTCTCGAAGCGGTAAGGACGATCCCTTGCCTTGGTTCACAGATGGAAATCCAACTTCCAATAGTGACTTTGCGGTTTTAATTGTAGAACTAGTATGGCGACATGATATATGGTACCCATGCCATCTATGATTGATACATATATATATATATTTGAAGTTGTTTTATATACTATGCACTTGTAATAGTATCAAATGATTTGTTTTAAACGTACCAAGCATGTTTGGCTATTATAAGGGAAAACCCTATCCTCCGGCTTGCGTTGCATTGTGTGATAGGGACTGAGTCTTATAATGGCCTCATTTTTCCAAAAAAACATTACGATGTTTGTTATATGCACTGGTATTCTTAGGAGAAAACCCGTTCTGTGTTATACGGCGTGGTCCCTTGATTTACTTTATTTTTAAAGTAAAAATTTATAACTGTTTTAGTTCTCACACCAGTCACATAACTGACCTGGAGTTTATTGTTTTAACCTAAACTCTGGGTGCCCCTATTTTCTACATGGGCAGCTAGTAGTTTTGGTTTTGTAGATATTATTTTCACAGGATCCTAGATTTACAACTGGAGCTATATTCGAAACGCTCAATATCCATGTATTTCTTACAGTTGTGTTATGTTTTATTTTTTCGTTGCTATCTATTTAAATGTAATTTAAATCTCTGATATTTTTCTGATGTATATTATTTGTTCATACTCTGTATATTCTTGTCCTCTGATGTAAATTGTTGTAATAAGCAATGAAATGTTCTTCTGTTTGTGTTCTGATTTGTCGTGTTCTCAACTCAATCCAGGCTTTCCCGTAAGGGCGAGTTTTGGTCGTTTCATATTTCTTGAAGAAATATCTTAGACATTCTCCCGAAGAGATCATGAATATGTCATATCATATTTTTGTGGAAGTTTTAAATATCTTCTTGAAAATATATAATTAATGTTCGATAGTAACATTTCATGTATAATAGAGAAATAAATTTTAACAACTTGAAGTTGTTTATATATTTTATTCGAACCAAAAGTTCAATACATTTTAGCAACTTGAAGTGGTTTATATATTTTATTTGAACTAGAAGTTTAATACAGTTTAACAACTTGAAGTTGTTTATATATATTATTTGAACCAGAAGTTCAATACAGTTCCAAACCAGATGTTTAGAACATCATAATACAATCTTTAAGATTCGCATTGATATTGCTTGATAAGCAAAAATTAATGATTTGGAATTTTGTAAATAATTTGTTCTAAAATCGATAACTCAAACGAGAAAGAATATGTAAAACAGTTACATATGTAATATGTGGACACAGGTATGTACACATATATGCAAATATTTAATTAACAACCTAAAGTTTTTATGAGCTCATATTATTAGTAATTCAAAAAGTCGATTGTCGTCAATATTGAATGACCTGAAGTCATATGCGTATCCAAATGATTTGTTTAATTAGAAAATTCCTCCAAATTACTAGATCAATGGAAGGGAATAAACAATATAATATGAATGCATCTTATCAATTAATAAGAACATTATCCTCCTACAATTGAAATACATATAATGTATTTGCTGGAAATAAAGTGATAATAGGCCAAAAATGAGAATCCAATGAAGGTATATTATTTAATGAGGCAATGTTTGTCAACATTGAGGGGGAGGATAAAGGGATATAAGTTCATGTTGATCATTGGCGCTAACATATAAAATGATGCAAAGTATTAAGTAACTTGCATAAATTATCAATTATGTCCCTAATAGACTTTCTCTAATATAGATTTGAATCTCTGAAGGATCAAAAGGTGTAAATCACAGCTGAAAATGTGGTATAAAAGTCAGTTCAAAATATTTTTGGAGTAAGTCATAAAGATGCAAAATAAAGGAGGTGAGTGTTCCTGAAGAAACACTTAAGGGTGCTTTGAAAGAAACCCATGACATGATTTTCAAAATAACACCAGAAGCATGATAATTTTTGAGATCTCAATAAATCATGTATAAAACTGACAAGAAATAATCATCAATGATAAATTAATAAATAATGAAGCGCTTATTTATAAATGGATTAAAAACCCCATATTAGAGAGAAACATGATTGGCCATCATGAAATTCTCCTAAATAAGATATATGGACCTGTAGTCCATAAGATATGAACCTGTAGTTCATAAGATAAAAATAGAAATATATATAATGACAAAAGCACATGGAAGTTACTAAAGCACCATAGAGTGTCAAGTGCCATGAGCATTGTATTTTTCAGAGATTGATTAAAGTGGTGAAAGTGTTTAAAATGCTTACAATACCTTAAAGGTATAAATGATGAAAATATACAAATTCTGGAAGAATTTAAATTACGTTGTTAGTGATAAATAATGCAAAGAGCAAGAAATGTAGATTACAACATTCTTTTAAGTATTATTGTGATGAAAATCTTGATATATTTCATGATGAGTAGATCACTTCCTGTTTTCAAGAATTGTTGTAGTGAAACTCTTAATATCCATTGAAGTGGTAGTTGCAACATGCAAAACTT
The DNA here is from genome assembly GCA_030737875.1 of Allium sativum. Lineage (NCBI taxonomy): Eukaryota > Viridiplantae > Streptophyta > Magnoliopsida > Asparagales > Amaryllidaceae > Allium > Allium sativum. The sequence continues at coordinate 616,767,522 of CM060924.1, read as the reverse complement.
ATTATAATATATAAGTTCCTGAAGAACATAAATTACATTTGTTATTATAAAGAATACCAAGGACATGGATGATAGATTACAACATTCTACTAAGTATTGTTGTAATGAAAATCTTGATATACTTCAAGATGAGTAGATTATTTCCTGCTTAGTGTTGTTGTAATGATAATCTTGATATACTTCATTCTTCTAAGTATTGTTGTAATGAAAATCTTGATATACTTCAAGATGAGTAGATTACTTCCTGCTTAGTAATGAAATTTGTCTTATTCATCAAATATGTATTGCAATATATAAGTCTGATTAAAACAGAAAATTATAAGCACCTGAAGTGTATTCATAAATGAATATTAGTAACATACAAATCACAAAAAGACGACGTTTTAAATAAGAAAACATGACTGAAGCATGGAAATGCACATCAAGTTTTTAAAAGAAAAACTTCATTAAGAAGTATTTGTAAGCAATTTGAGTTATTGAAAGAAGAATACGAATTCAGAGGAAAGTATTAAATCAGGAGGAGCATCCATAAGTATGTTATAATGCACTCTTTTTCCTTAACTAAGTTTTTCCCCACTGGGTTTTCTTAGTAAGGTTTTGATGAGGCATTGTCAGGATCCAGAAGTATCAAACCAAAAGTAACATATAAAAAAATAGTTATAATGCACTCTTTTACCTTATTTAAGTTTTTTCCCACTGGATTTTTCTTATTAAGGTTTTAACGAGGTATTACATTGATCCAGAAGTAGCACACTACTTTTGACGTAGTGAGTATGACATTGTATATTGTACTCTTTTTCCTTCACTAAGATTTTTCTCATTGGGTTTTTCTTAGTAAGGCTTTGACGAGGCAACATTTTGATCCAGAAGTATCAAATATCTTTTGATGTAGTAAACTATTATTTATGAAGAAGACAAGACAGTTTGCATGGCTCAGATTCAAGTAAATTATATCAAGGGTGATAGGATGAAGCACATTTCTTCTAAATTTCTTTTCGCACATAAATGAAAAGATAACAAGAAAGAGGAGAAACATTTTCAATTCAGGAAAAGAAGGTAGATCTGTTCTCAAAGGCAATTTCCAAATCAACATTCCAGAAGATGATGTACAAAATTGGCATGTGTCAACTACATCAATAGACTAATTGAATAATGAGTTCAAAGTAAGGGGGAGCATATAAAAATATGCTATAGTGTACTCTTTTCCTTAACTAATATTTTTCCCATGGGTTTTTGTTAGTAAGGTTTTTAATGAGGCATTATCTTGATCCTGAAGTATCAACCCTTATGGTAACATTGTAAAACTGTTACCTAAAGACGAAATAAATTTGCACACTTTTCCTTGTTTATGATTTTTCCCACAGGGTTTTTCATAAAAAGGTTTTTAATGAGGCATTGTTAAGATCCTGAAGCATCAAAATCTTTTAAGGAATATCATTTTAATATCGTATTCGTAATGTCAGACGTTGTACTCTTTTTCTCGTTCAAGGTTTTTTCCATTGGGTTTTCCTGATAAAGTTTTGAAGGCAACAGATAATAGTTGTATTGATTGAATGGATATATGCAAGCAAGATAACAATAAGGGGGAGCAATCATCATATATGTTTTAAAAGGGACAACTTCAAGTTAGCCGAGCATTCAAGATTTTGAAGACGCATATTCAAAGGGGAGTGTTGTAATATATTTAAATGTTGTAAAAAATATAAGAGTGAATATGCTTTTATTAGTTTTCTGTTTAGTCCCACATCATGGGAATAAGTTAAATATCAGCTCCAAAGCATATATATATATATATATATATATATATATATATATATATATATAAGAGCCAATGTAATAGAAATAAACACACATATGAATGAATAGAAATGCCCTCTCTCCCTTGTTTCTTGTTCTGTGTTCGTTTTATAACAAATAGTAATTTTTTTGCAACATCACTTACGTATATTAAGCTAGAAGACAGAGTAATCGCCTTTTGCTGATTTAAAGAAGTGAATTTGGTGGTTTCCTTACAATGAAAGAAGGGACTTCGTCTTAGATCCAAGAAATGCCTCCTTTTCCGATCGTGATTAGGGTACGACCTGGAGAGAAGTTGACGATGAACTGGAGATATGTTTGCCCTAGATTTCAAATGGGGGAGAAGATTAAACTTTTGTTCACTTACAAATGAAAAAAGTAAGAGGAATACGAGACGAAACTAAATGACAACGAAATTTTTGATGAAGTATAAATCATGAACTTGCGGCATATTGAAAAATACTTATCAACATAACCCCATTTTTTTTACAAAGGTATGTAAGTTTGTAATATTTTTTTTTTAAAAAACTCATATATTGAAAATTACTTGTAAATATAAACAAATTGTTAACTTAACCTTTAATAAATATATTATCATATTAAATAAAATTACTACGGTGATATAAAGAAAAAATGCTAAAATTATCACATAAATATTTGTTTAACATAACAAGGAATTTTCAATTTTTATTTTTTTCCTGTAATATGCTAATTTGTAAAAATTTCTTTTTATATTTTATTTTGAAAAGCTTCGTATATAATTACGTACTAATAACATGAAATTAAAGCTAAGTCTATGAAAATACAAATCGAACTTGCTATGACGTCAAGAACAATCAAAGACAATGACAATTAGTTAAGTTATCAAAAATTGGTATTTATTACAACATGTAAACTATAAATATTTTAAAATAAAAATTTATAATTAGTAAAAAAAAATTGGTATAGTTGACATCTATTACAACTGGACGAAGAAAATAGTTGTACTAACAATCTAGTACAATGGGTGAGTGGGAATGAAAATCAGTCTTAAGTGTCGGATATGAATTTTAAGTGTCGACATTTGTTAGTGTTCGTGGGTTTTAACGTTACTCTTACCTCATTCTTGTTTGAACAAAACTTAATATTAGTTCTAATTAATTATTAGTTCTAATCAATTATTACTTCTTAAGTATTAATTAATTAATACTACAATGAAACTACTAATCAAAGAAAAATTTACAACTAATCAAAATAATTATGAAAATTAATTATTTAGTCGTAATTATTAATTAGTAAAAATTAATTATTAAATGTTACTTCATACTTATTACTTATATAATTTAATGTTAATTATTAACTGTTAATAATTGATATATATATATATATTATTAATTTTTATTTTTTAATAGTAATATTATTAATCATAAATTATTAATTATAAATTATTGTATATTTGATATTAGTTACTCGATATTATTTACTAATTACTGGAAAATATAATTAAGCCCATTGGAATACTAATTATATATAATAATTAATGATCATTGCTTATTATAAGTTATAAATTATTAATATAATATTATTATCATTAATAATTAAATATTAATAAAAATATAATATTATTAGTTATTAATATTTAGTAATATAATATTATAATTAGTAATATATGATTAATATAATATTATTAATGATTAATTATTAAATTATAACAAATAATCAATATTAATTTTAAGAAAGTGTTGTAATTATTAATTATTGATTGTCGAAAAGTGGTAATAGACATTTATTACAATGGGTATTTTATGATCATTACGAAATATGCTCTCATTTTATGGCAATTGTAAAATTGGCATCCATTACAACGTGCATTACTCGTTGTAAAATTGGCACCTTTTACAACTGGCATTTATTGACCATTATAGAACTGACATCTATTACAACGGACTTTAAATGACAGTTGTAATAACACTCTATTACAACGGGTAGACTTTGCCCTTTATATAGGACATCTATTACAAGTGTCCAAAAATGACCGTTGTGATAGCATTCTATTACAATAGGCTGCCAATGTCCGTTGTAAAAATGACATTGTAATAGGGTACTTTTGTTAGAGTGGGTATTTATTTACCTCTCAGATCTTGGTCAACAACGTTCTTATCTTAAGATAGATATAAATTGTAATTCACAAATCAACATTTATTCTAATATCAAACAAATTCCATTAAACTATTTTATTAAAATATGGTTTATAAAATCTTCTTACTGGTGAAAACATCCCTTTTTAAATATAACTTATTATTACTTGATATGTTGCTTAAGTCATTTCTTAATAAAAATCACTTCTTAACCTTAACTTCTTTCAAAGGATTCATTTTATGACTCGAATTATTATTACCAAATCCCATTACTAACTCCTTTACCAAATTCAATTATAGATCCCTTTTAATCATTTCCTTTTTGAAAATCTCGCTTCGATTCCGTTCATTTCTCTCAATTCCATTATTTAATTACGTTAATTTAAAATTAACGCTTTAACTCCACATCTCTTTTTATAAACCTTAGTTACAAACTCAGGTTTAATATAAAACCCATTTTATCTTTATTTCTTTTACTTAACTCAAATATTAAGTAACCATTTATTTTAAGCTACCATATTCATTTAAAATCTTCTTTTATAACGTTACTCATAAAATGTCCGGTTCAACATTAACACCCATTCAAAAACTCCTTTCATAATTTGATTAGATTTCATTACAATTATACCTAAATTATTATTAATTAAATTAATAATTTACTTCATCATTAACTACTGCAGAGGTAGTTAACTTTTTAATTAACTAGATAATTAGTGAATTCCTTTTTAAAATCTTATTAAAATTAAAACAAATATTCGTTAAGCCATTTCATTAACAAACTAATTTAATAATAAATCCCATTTAAAACGGTTGACTTAGTCAACCCAAATCCTGGTTATTTCGTTAACCAATTCCAATTAGTTATCACTTTAAATTAATTAATAATTAATTTAAATAATTCCATTAAATTGTTTCTTAAAACAATTATCCAACTCTTAACCGTTAGGTTAAATTATGCTCATTTGCTTATTAATCTTATTAACATCAGAATTTGTTTTATAAAATCATTTATTACTCACTCATAAATTTAAATAATAAATATCTATTTCATTTTGATAAACTTCCATTCAAAATAAAAAAAAAATCTATCTTTGGTTATAAAATAAATTTTTTAACTTCATTTCCGTCGACTCACTTGACGGTAAATCGATATTTATAAAACGACCGATTTATAGGCTATATACTGCCAATTACTCAACCAATATTACCCATTGGTTAACACAAAACAAACGTTGAATTTTTAGTCAACGATCAGCAATCAAATCAATCATTCTCTCAGAACAGTTCATATTATGATAATATGAAAATAAATAACATCTAATATATTTGAGGAATCTAGTTGGATCCCTCCAACCTGTTTATTTAACATTAACAAAACAATTCAAACAACTCACTAAATTAAACATGTTTATAATATAAACGTGACGAACAAGGTAAGTTATTTTAGTTGGATCCAATCGCCTCATTGCTCGAAAAATGATCTCCACCATTAACATTGGAGATCTCACATAGACGAATGATTTTGCAGTTGAAGGCTCGATCCGAACTTCAATGGATAAGGAGGAATTTAGGGGAGGAGATTCGAACAATAATGACCATTAAAAAAATATGGCGGCTTCAAGTTTTGTTAACCACGGAAGGGAGTCAACGTAAATTAAGGTATTGCTGGTTTGAAGGCTTTATATAGAGAATCCTAGGAATTAACTATTAATTATTAAACTTCGTGGTGAAGTATCGTATCAAAATGCATACATACAAGCTCCATTCGAGATGAAACTCCTAATCCTAGAATAAAAAATATCCCGGACACGATGGAACAGGTTTCGTCAAATTCCAAGGTCATTTGTAAAAATCCCTTTATAATTCATAGGTGAAAAATCATGCGTTTAAATGTCCAACGATCACAAAATAAATCCTATCAACTTGAAACTTCGAAATTCTACTGGTCCTTTTCCTTATGGATCCAATGGAATTTGTTTCGTTAAAATCAGAGTTCATTTAACCAGTCGTTTATTCCTTCAAAGTTACCCATGTCTAAATTGGCCAAAATTATATAAATGTTCAAGGCGTTTATCGGTTCCATGATCAAACGGTAAGTACGATTGACACGAAAATCGAAATCTTATAATAATTAATTAATACGAATTCAATGGCACAACTTTCATCGCATTCTGAGACTATTTCCTGGTACGCTATTTTTGTATGCCAAACAACGCTATTTTGGACATCGAAATACCCGATGTCTAAAAATAACAAACTACCTATGTATCTTGACTCTAATTGTCGATACGGACTCAAAGGAATTGGTTTCGTGGCTTGATTCGATCGTCTTCTCAAGTTATGCACAAATACCCCTCTATTAATTTAATTTAGTTACGCACTATAGAAAATATCTGGGCGTTTACGGCTGCTGTTGTCACATACGACATCGGTTTACTAAAAAATTTGGTATTCTATAATAATTTAACGTAACGGTTCCAATGAAACTAACTTCATCTAAAACTGAGCCTGTTTGCAAATCGCTATTTTTAATGCTTATAAGATATCAATAAAATGCTAATTAAATTCCAAAATAAATTCAATTAAATAATAAAAATTTATTATTATCGTAAATATGCAAATTGAAATATCATATATCTCCAATTATAAATCAATATGGATTATACAACTCAATATCAACATTCCGGGTTAAACAATATCCAAATTATATTAAAAACCCTTATAAATTAATTAATAAATGTTATATTTTAATAACGATTACCATAGTGACTGTTTCAAAATTTGATTTGGACATAACTAACAATCTATAACACGAAATATAGAATTTTCTCTTTCATTAGAAAATTATAATCAACAAGATTCAAACGTTTCTTGTTTTGCAGAAATCCGACTTAAAACGAATTTTGTATATTCAATTAAAGTTGAAAACTCAATATTACGAACTATCGCACCATTTCGAGTTCATTTTAAATTAAATCTAAATTTAACGTTTAAATTTCGTTTTAAATATTCAATTAAATATTAAAAATCGATTAATATTCCAAATATAATATGTAAAACAATAAAATAATTTAAGTATTAGACTCCAAAATAACGGGACATAATATATACCCAAATGATTTGCAAACTAATCCAAAGGATTAAAATGAGGATTTTAAGATATTTGGGATTCGAAGATTTTAAAACCTAGTTAAGTTTTCAAAATTAAATTGGAATTGAATGGGAATCAATTTGGTTATAATTAAGATTAGTCTCTGTGGATGAAAACCTTTACTATTTAAGGAATTTAAAAGGCTTTGTCGTTATTCTGTTCATAGTATTAGTCCGATATGGGAATTTGTATCTATTGTGAGCTGATATTGATTTCCGTGAAGATTTCATTGAAAATGAAAGAATGATTTTGGGTTTATCATGAATGATGTCTTGAATAACATTTGTTAAGTAACCTATTTAAAGGAAAGATGATTTCCTAAGTTAAGTTGAAGAGTAATCTTTACTTAATTTGAATATAAAGATTTTATGAAAGAGTTTTCAGTAACAAACGATAATGGGAAAAAGGTATAAAGATCATTTAAAAGATAAGCGAGTTTTCCCTAACGACAAGATTTAGAAATCGTAAGTACGTTTTTGAGGATAAATTGATCAAGGAAAAATAAAGTAATCTGTCTTAATCAATGATCAATGAATGGGTTGAGTATGGTTAAATATGTTTTCTCGTAAAGATAAATGAAACCTTTAATCGGATTGGATTGTAAGAATGGAATTAAGAAGGGTAATTAAACTTACCAAGATGCGAAGGAAATTAGATATGGAGTATTGCCAGTTTTTCTCCATGGGGTGAATAGGATGGGAATGGGATAAGGATTTGAAAAATTACCTTTTCGTGAGGTTCAGTAATCCTGACAATGCGTAGAAACCTTGGTTTGAGTTAAATTCATAAAGTGAGATTTTATAATCTTTTGAAATGATTTCCAAGGAAAAATTTAAACAAGAGTTTAAAATATGTAAATCTTTGATAAGATTTAAATGAGTATACCCGATATAAAGAATGATTTGAGTAAATGAATATTCTGAAATGGAATGAGACTCATGATATTTTGTATATCTATATGATTTTAAAGATACGATAGTTATTTAGAAAGACCGGGTTTCAATCCATTGTGAATAACTATACGATGTAACAAGAGCAATTGAAAATGGCAATGACTGTGATTGAAGACCAGAGACCTTCACATTAAGAGGATTGCTCATTGATGCCTCGGATGGCCACCCAATCATGGGGTTATATTGTGATGGCGATCTGACCATACCTAAAGCGATTCGGATTGCAAGGACACACATACCCAGACAAGGTCGTGGAACAAAATGCCTTCGGTTTCGTTCACAACCCAAAAAGAATTTGTAAATGGATGTGTGCCTGACGTTGTATTTAATGACATAATGAATTGATTCCGATTGATGATATATCAAATAGGTGGCGGAGGATCTATCTTCTTAGCTTAGCACCCTCTTTTGGTACTTATGTACTCATAGGGTTATATATTAAATAACACCGATTCTATGTTCTAAATTGACAGTGTGGCATGCTAAGTGATAATCTATTGATGATAAGAAATTTTGTTGAAAAAACAGAACTTTGTATGGAAGTGTGACTTCAGGGCCTCACAACCGGTACTGAACCGAAACAGGATGAAGTACCGTAGAGTTAAAATCTAATGTTTCCATCTAGTTGAGAAAGTGATGCCATAGTTGAGAAAGTTATGCCATGGTAGAGTCCAGACAATTTACTCAGTGGATGATGGAGCGAGCCGCCTCAGATAATGGTCGGTAACGACTGAGGGATGTCCTGTTCAGGAGAAACCCGAACTGCACCTGGTATAGGGGGGCCGACTTTGCCACTATAGAAAGGAGCATTTGTTGATCCTGGTACATCCCGCTAAAGGTGTTATCGAATCGTGGTTAAGGAAGATCCTTTTTCCTTGGCCATTGATGGAACCTAACTTTCAATACGAAGCCTTACGGTTTCAGTTGTACTCTATGCATGTAGACGTAATATATGGGTACCTACATCTGCTAGGATTGATACGTTTATTTTGTAGAAGGTTTCCAAAGATAAACATTAATGATAATATCAAATGATTCTCGCGTATCAAGCATATTTGGTTATCATAAGGTAAAACTTGCTCCTAATGGCGTGTGTTTGCATTGTGTGATGGGATGCGGGCCTTATGGTAGCTTCATTTTCTAAAGAGCATGCACGAAGTTTTGAAACCCCTTTAATAATTATTTAGGATATGAATGGTTTGTTATCTTGTTCTCAAGATGGTTAATCCAAGACCGACTCTTGTGTTTGACACTCGAGTCAGATCCGAATGAATTTCAGGTTTAGACATGATTCTAGAAGTGCCCAGACGATTACATAAGAGTTTGGTGATCTTCGTCAGAAGGCAGGGGATATTCTACTATCCATACTTGGATGTCATGGTTGTATTATGTGAGGATGGTGTTTATAACTATATATGGTATGTTCACTCTAATATTCTAAATGTTTTCTACTGTAAAGTTATATTGAATATTATATTTGTTCTATTCCGCTATGAGATTATGTTCTTCTCTTTTGTTATATTCCGTCGTGTTTGCTCTAATAAAATCCCGATGGATTGAGTTTATGAGATTTGATTTTTCGGTACATGAACACCGCGGATGTGTTAACAATAGACCATCGAAGATCGAAAATTCGGTTTATCGCATGACTTTTCGTGGATGCTTACTTTTTGGACTGGACTTGTATGGTTCATAGTCGGTTCAAACGGCGAGGATCTGCGGGTCTCACAAAGGTACTTTAGTAAGTTATTTATAATCAATTATTTCCATAAAAAATGTAAGAAAATCAAATATATTTCCTAATTATATTGTAGGTACTTTACTAAATTACTTGTAATTTAAGTTAGTTCTATGTTTCAGTTATTATTTTATAATTAGGCTCTGGTCGTAGGAAAAGTGTAGACAAAGGTAAATAGAAGATGGTGGAATTGTGAGCAAAGTGACATCGCTATTCAAAGGAAATGCGAGCAAGAGCCGGAAAAATAAGAGTTCGATGGGTTTGGAAGATATTCGAATGTTGAAGTAGCACTCGTGATGACTATATGTGAAGTATTTGCTCATGTTACTTATTCTATGATATATGTGATGTTACTTATTAATTGAAGTATTTGTTTAATGTTTCAGGTATGTGATGTTAAGTAGTGGTTGACTTGCTACATGTTGTACTTGATATATGCTATTTATATGTATGTGATGTATATGTTGTGTATATGCTATGATGTATATGTTGTGTATATGTTAAGCAGTGGCAGACATCAGGTTGTGATACATATGTCGTGTAGAAGTGCCTTGTTATAATTGTATTGTTGTATGTTGTGTTTATATATGTATGTAATGTTAAGTAGTGTTTCATGTTTGTGTTATTTGACCTTTGATGTCTTTGGTTTGTGTATGATGTATTGATGTTCACCTGGGTTAATGTTTTAGGGTATAACTGTTTTAACATGCCATTAAAAAAGAAGGAAAATTGGGGAAATGAAAACCATTTAAGAGTTAGTCGGTTTTCATTTTACCATATATGGTGTAAATGGTAAAATAAAACAGTTTAATTCTTAAATGAATTTTCACTTCACTGTATAACCCAAATGGGATTTTAGAATCCCGATTATGTTTAAAAAAACAATCCACACGAATTCGTGATCGTTTCAAGTTCTGAACATCTGGAAATTTGAAAACCATGGCATTCGAACATCTAAAAACTATGGGATGATCAAACCAGTGTGATGATTAAACACATGTGAGCAAAACGGATATCGAACAATGTGATCAAATAGGAAAGCAGAAGTAGCATTTGAAAACTTAATGATAAAACTATTTGATGAATAGCTGATCAAACTAACACTTGCATAGTTTATATTAGTTTGATGAGAATTTGAAAACCTTGTGATGAAACTTTTTGCTAAATATGTGTTGAAACTAACATTTATATAGTTTTTATTTTATTTTCTAATCAATGTGTATTTAAAAACAAAAGTTACATATAATTCTCAACAAAATTGATTAAACCAATGTTTCAAGTAAACAGACTTTACAACGACTATAATTCTTAACGGCTATAAATGGTTACACACACATACACGCACACACACATACACACACATATATATACACACACGCACACACACACACACATATATATATACTTGCAAAATATAGCCGTTGTAACTTCCCAACGGCTATATACAACTTCATATTTTAATAACTTGCAATGCAAATCAAATACATTCATCCAGGCATCCATATTATCAAAAATCTCAAGAAATACTTATATCACAGAACCATATTCATATGAAAATCCAAGGTGTGAAATTTCAATCAACAACAACGATCACGATGAGAAAGATAACCAAATTGATTCCGATCTAGAGGATGACCTTTGTACCTAAGAAAATTATGTGCAGATATCATCAGAGACCACACTAATAGTGATGAATTAAAGCTAATGATGCAAGCATTAATTGTTCATCAACAACGAGTACAACAATTCTTTATGGAAGGATCTTGTAGAGGAAGTCATGGAAGAAGTCCCTTTAGCCGTGTTAATAAAAGAAAGATGCGTAATCAAAAAGGCGGAACCGCCAGATTATTGAAAGACTATTTCAATTACCCATGCACCTTCGGCCCTAATGATTTTCATCGTCCATTTCAAATGAGTAAGGATATGTTTATGCGTATATTTAATGGATTTATTGGTCATGATAACTATTTTGTTCAAAAATTTAATAGTGCTGGTACGTTAGGATGTTCACCTTAGCAAAAATTAATAAGAGCATTATGTGTTATGGCTTATGGGATAGCCCCCGATGCATTTGATGAAGTAGTCCGAATGGGTGAGAGTACGATCATTTAAGTTTGGAGCATTTCTGCATAGCGATTATTGAGCTATATGGTGAAGAATATTTGCGTTCCTCGACACAAAGCGATGTTAATAAACTTAAACGTTTAGAATCTAAAAGAGGATTTGCAGGCATGTTAGATAGTCTCGACTATATACACTGGGAGTGGAAAAACTACCCTAAAGCTTGGCATGATCAATTTATCAGTCATTATCCCAGAGCTACAATGTTCCTTGAGGTTGTAGCCTTACATGACCTTTGGTTTTGGCATGTGTATTTTGGATGTCCTGGTTTCATAAATAATATTAATGTTTTACACCAATCGCACCTTTTTAAGGATTTAATACATGGAAATGCACCTACTTGAAATTTCAGTATTGCTGGAAATGCGTACGATATGAGATATCATTTAGTAGATGGTATTTATCCATCGTGGGGTACCTTAGCCCAAATAATTTCAGATCCAAAAACCGAAAAAGAAAAGCATTTTGCTAAAAAACAAGAGGTCGTGAGAAAAGTTATAGAGAGGGATTTTAGAGTTTTACAAGCACGGTTTGCAATTGTTAAAAATCCTATTAAACTGTAGAAGCCAAAGGCATTAAGCAACATTATGCGAGCATATATTATTATGCATACTATGATCACTGAAGAAGAAAGAGGTACCTTTCCATTGTATTTGGGCATGACCCAGACAACACAACAACTGTTGTTTCCAAGAGAAATCCAGACATTATTGAAGTTCTCTTGAGACGTTTGCGTCGAATTAGGTCTAAAGATGTAATGATACACATTTCGCCCGGACCTAATCGATCGCTAAATCGATCAAGACCGTTTAAAACCCGCATACGTTAACTCTGGAAATACAACACATCAGAACAAATAACAGAAGACTTTTATAAACATTACAATAATGTTACATCAGAGTACAGAATATCAGAGTACATCGAATATAATAAAACAGCAGAAGATAAATTACAATAATTGTAATACAATGCAGCAGAACAAATAAACTGATACAGCGGAAGTCTATCAATGCTCTGGACACAGCTCTAAGCTTCGATCCAGAATCCTGCTCAATATATCTGCAAAATAAGCTACTCGATTGCCCATGTGGAAAAGAGGACACCCGAGTTTGCAAAGTGAAACAAACTACGGGTCAGTCATGGGACTGGTATGAGAAATCTTTCTTAACTTATCTAATAAGAAGGCAAATCACAGGACCACGCCGCTAACGCGGAATGGGTTTACGCCATTGGATTGCCAGTGCATGAAATAAAGTAAATCATTAAACAACGCAATGCTTTTTAGAAAAATGAAACCGTTATAAGACTCAAGTCCCATCACACAATGCAACGCAAACCGGAGGATAGAGTTTTACCTTATAATGGTAAAAAATGCTTGATATGATAAAAACAGATTTGATATTATTATTAGTGTATATATATGTTTTAAAAACATTTCAATCATAATGTATCAATCAGAGACGGCATAACACCCCATCCTACTATGTTTCCATACTAGTTCTACAATCAAAACTGCATGATGTTGTATTGAAAGTTGGATTTCCATCAAGAGTCAAGGCTAGGAACGATCTCCTTACCGATTCGAGACACTCTAGTAATGTCTCAGGATCCCCCGCAGTGAACCCTTGGATACAGCAGGGCCGGTCCACAAATAACATTAGTGGATTAGTTATGCCTAAACACACGCTCCCCGGTCCTATTGAACCTATAATACAGCCATTGGCGACCAAATAAAATCCGAGGCCTCGAAAATTCCTTCATCCATATAAGTAAATGTCAGGGTGTGTAAAACCCTGATACCGCTTCTAGCTAGAAAGAAACGTGTGCACTCCCTGCGTTCCCTTGCTTTGTTTCTGACTCATACCGGGGTGTGAGGCTCGCGAGGTCACGCTATACACAAAACTAGGCCAAAATAGGTTATGCTTTGATCATCCCACAAGGCTCTGCTTTTTAACAAAAGCCTCAATCATTTGCATCTTGGCATGCCACATTGACAGATCACGCCATGCGATTGATAACTACCAATATATAACCTTTGAGCTCGTGCATCCCAGAAAAGGGTGTTAAGCAAGAGAATAAATTCTCCGCCACCACAGATATATATTAAATAGAAATCAATTTAATTACATGGAATGAAATCCAATGTCACACACACATCCTTTTACAAGTCCGTTCTGGGTCTGAACGAAACCGGAGTCACCTTATTCCTCGTCCCGTATGTCCATACGGAAGTGAGGTGCTCGCATATCCGGACAATAAACAAGTACGTCCGGACAAACTACCACTTTAACCCTTTACTGGTAGCTACCAATGTCGGGCATCAGTAATCGTCCATTCGATGTGAAGATCGCCGGTCTTCATCAACCGTCTTCAATGTCTTTGACTTTAACCGTCGTACTAATTATTCAGAATGGGTTAAACCAGGTCTTTTTGAATAACTCGCGTATTTATATAATTAAAAATCAGGTGTTATAAAGACACATCCAACGCCTCATTCCAATTCAGGATATTCTTTAAATAAAATATTCATATCAGTAGGGAAACGATCCCATCAATTTATTGAAGATAAATTCTTTCGAATCTTATTCTTTAATTTTCTTTTTAAAGTATTCATTAAAACTCCAATTTGATTTTAATATCAAAATCATTACTTTCTGATTATTCAATTTTAAGAAATTAATCTTATCTTTAATGGGGTTAAAGAATCAATGTCATTTAAAAACATTGTTCACGATAAACCCAAATCAATTTCCATTAACCATGGAATTTTCACAGAAATCAAATCAATATATAATCGGTATAAATTTTTGTATCATACTAATAATATAAATGGAATAACGGCAAAGCCTTTTAAATTCCATATATAGTAATAGTCTTCCTTTACAGAAGCCTATCTCGATTATTATCAAATCGAATTTCCATTAAATTCCAATTTAATATATTACATTGGAAAACTTGACTTTAGAAAATTTCTTTTTAAATCTAAATAAAAATATTTATAAATTCCAAATTATTTTTCACTGTTAATTGGGTTAAAAAACAAATGTCGTTTAAAAAACACAGTTCACAATAAACCCAATTCACATATCAGTTTATTACAATTAATAAATATAATTTGAAACACTAATAATCTTAGTTAAAAAATTTATTCTTTCATACAGGGTTTAAGAACAGTGTTATTTAAGACACCATCCACGATAACCCAAAATCCAGTTCTTTTATTTAATTCCAATTAAATATTAATTAATTGGAAGACTTCATTAAATATTAATTTTAAAAGATTTATTCTAGTTAATAACTAGTTCATTTCTATGTAAAAAAAATATATTTTTATCTTTTGCGTCCATTCAAAAACGAACATAGAAATCATCATTCTATTCTTCGTTGAATATTATTTAAATATATTCCTTATTTACAAATATTATTTATATAAAAAGATTCTTTACGTAAAAATATTCTTTATATGACAATATTCTTTATTTCAAAATATTCTTTATTCAAGGATAATCTTTATTTTAAAATATTCTTTATTGAAAAGATATTCTGAATCGGAATGCGACTCAATCCATTAATTACCATATAATTTCAGTTATATGGATTTCATACATCGCATGTATATGACAACAATTGATAAATAATCAGCCAACCATTCATTCAACATTCAGAGTGAAGTTCACAACTGTGTGAGCATTAAAATGAAATAATAACGCTCATCGCAGCCGGTCAATCTATCGATCGATATACAACTAAATATTGGGACTAGTGTATGTCAAGTATCATCCCAACACCCGTGTGGGGTTTTCAGCTAACAGCAATTCATATAAATAAATAATTGGTTAATGAACTTAACCAATTTTAATTCTGCTAACATGTTGATGTTAATGAACAAAACATGTTATTTTATTCCTAATTCCAAATAAAAACGTATTTGACTCATATAATTTCCCTATACATTTCTAAAGTCTAATAAAATGTAATTTATTCATATGACCTTATTGCGGATGATAAATAAAAAGATAATTTTCATTATATTTTATTTGTATGTAATTATTCTTAACTTTAACACATTAAAGAAATAATCTTATTTGTATATGTCTTCAATGTATAACCTAACACAAAAAAATGTTTTATTTTAAATTGCATACAACTTTAATGTATACATTAACACATTAAAATGTCGCTTTTATTTACATACAAATTCTAAGGTGTGTTGTGACAATGCAAATGATTCTTTATTCTACATACAAATTCTAATGTATGTTTTGCAAATAAAGATGATTCTTATTTTTGTATATAAATTTTAATGTATGTTATGCAAATAAAAGGGATTCTTATATTTGCATATAAATTTTATTTCAACAAGTTGTATAAAAAGTGATACATTCATTTTGTTGACGATTCTATTTCAACAAAATGGCTTGAATATGGTAATTTCATTTTGTTAACAATTCTAGTTTAACAAAATGAATCAAAGTGATATTTTTGTTGTAACACAAATTTATTTAACAAAAATGCTATTCGTGTTTAACTCTTTTATTTAACAAAAATGTGATTTTTATTTCATTTCAAATCTAATTAACAAAATGTAATTTTTGTTTCAACTATTATATTTTGACAAAAATAACTATTTTGGTTCAACTAATCTATTTGACCGAAAATGTTCATTTTGACAAAATGTGTATTTTGATTCCACTAATCTATCTTGACACAAGTGTATATTTTGACAAAAATATATGGTTTGATTCAACTGATCTATTTTGACAAAAAATGAATATTTTGACAAAGTGAATATTTTGATTTAACTAATCTATTTCAACCAAAACAACAAAGATAATGACTTTGTTTTGTTGACAAATCTAATTCAATAAAACAAATAAAAGTGATGTACTTGTTTTGTCAAATCTAATGCAGCAAAAATGATAAGGTTTGCTTTGACAAATCTAATGCGACAAAAATGATCATGTTTGTTTTGACTATTATAATTTGACACAAGTGACCAATTTGTTTTAACTATGATAATTTGACCAAAAGCGACAAAATGGTTTCAACTTTGGTAATTTGACAAATTGGGTTTAACTATTTTAATTTAATAAAAGTGAATGTTTTCGTTTCATTCTTTTTAAGTGACAAAAATGAATATTTGGTCTCATTCCTTTTTAAAGGACAAAAATGAATATATTTGTCTTAATCTTTTAAAATGACAAAATTGAATAATTTTGTCTCATTCTATTTAAATGATAAAAAAATTGTATCTTTTTGTTTAATCATTTTTTTATGAACTAAAAATGCCTCATTCTTTCTAATGAACAAAAATGCATCTTTTTGTTTATTGCAACAAAATGACAAATAAAACTTATCTTTCTATTTACTCTTTTTATTGAAACTAAGATGACACTAAAAATATATCTTTTAATTCTAATCTTTTTTTTATAATATATAATGACAATAAAAACATTTTATTTAATTTTACAAAGTTACAACAAAGATGAATTCTTTTTATCATAATCTTTTCATTTTAGTCTTTTATTTGAAAACTAAGTGACAATAAAGGTATAACCTTTTTTATAACAAAATGACATTTAAAAATATAAACTTTAATAACTATAATTTTTTTTATTGTAACAAATCGACAATAAAAATCAAATCTCCTATTTCAAATCTTTTTATTGTAAACAATGTTAAATAAAAATGAAGTCTTTTAAATCTACTCTTTCTAATTGAAAACAATATTACATAAAAATGTAATCTTTTAAATCTACTCTTTTATGACAATAAAAATAAATCTTTTATTCCTACTAACATGTTTTAACACAAATGTTAATTTTATTTCAACTAACAAGTTTTAACAAACATGTTATTTTTATTTCAATAATCATGTTTCGACAAAATCTATATTTTTATTTCAATAATCATGTTTTGACAAAATCTATATTTTGACAAAATGTTTCTTTTTATTTCAGTAACTATATTTTGACAAAACCATGTTTAATGTAAACAATAAAATTGAATATTTTATTGTTATTATAAATTTAAACAAAACCAGGTTATATGTAAACAATAAAAATGATATTTTTATCGTTAATCTAATTCTAAACAACCTATGTTTAACGTAATTGAATGGAAGATGAAACTTATATTATAGAATCAAATCGATGTCCATAAATCTAAAAAAAACAAACTTTTCATTTCAAATCGAGGTCTAAAAATGAACTGTGGATTCAAATTAAAGAATTTCTAGTATAGATCCAGATCTAATAAACATGAGCAGCACAATCAACAATCAACAAATTTCAAACATCACAACAAATCTGATTTTATTTACATATCTACATAGATTCCAAATAGCGAGAAGTAATTTAATTAAATAGAAATCTCACCATGAATTTAATTCTGAATTCTCTGCTGTTTTGATTTAAATTTGCCTGAAATTTAAATCCGCTCCTTATCAGTTCCAGTTTGTTTCATGTTGTAGTGTTCTTCAATAGGATCGCAACGCATTTCGTTTCGTTGGATTCTGATAAGATTTGAAATTGTAACACCCCGAATTTCAATTAACACTAATGGTTAGTAATTAAAGTATAATTAATCTCGGATATGAGAATCAGGGGAAACGGGCTGCGTCATTGCGTTCGTCTCGGAAAAATACGCGAAATAGAGTCCGAGTTTGCGTAAAACGGGTACCGTATGAAAGAGATATGGACGAACGAAGTTAGGCAGAAAAACCCGAAACAGGCCAGAAATGCACTGACGCACTTGTGAAGTGCGCCAGTACAAAAATACACTGGCGCACTTGGGAAGTGCGCCCATGTCGGGACAGGGAACCTGCACAGTTTCTAGAGAGTTCTGGGGTTGGGTGCACCAGTTTGGGGTTTGGGCTTGGTCTTAGGGCTGGTTTCTGGAAGGTTCCGAAATCTAAGGGTCCTAATCTAATTTAGGGTTAATCTAAGGGCCTAAAACACTCACCTAATCTATAAATACACCCTAAACCTACCCTAATCCGTACTAAAAATAGAATTGAGGGCTACATGCCGCCAAATTAAATCTTAGAAGGAGCCTCCACTAATTTATTAAGAGGGTTGCAAGCTAATCACTCTCTAATCAACCTCTAATCCATTCCAAGCATCTTAATCTTCTTCATTTGGAGTGCAAATTGGCTAGTAGTGAGTTTCTATCACTCTAATGATCAATTGCTAAACTAAGTAGATGAGATATGATGAGATCATATGGTTTTGTTTGGGGATTAATGGGTTTTAAGTCATATGACATGATGTTAGTTTGCTAATGTATGTGGGTTATGCAAGTTTTGTGCTTTGTGATCATATGTTAATATGCAAGTTACATGTATGATAATATGCAAGTTACATGTATGATAATTATGCAAGTTGTATGTTTCTTCATATGCAAGTTTATGAGTTCATATGCAAGTATGTAACATGTTATGCAAGTTCATATGCAAGTTTATGAGTTCATATGCAAGTATGTAACATGTTATGCAAGTTCATATGCAAGTTTATGAGTTTATATGCAAGTATGTAACATGTTATGCAAGTTCATATGCAAGTTTATGAGTTTATATGCAAGTTATGTAACATGTTATGCAAGTTCATATGCAAGTTATGTGTTTGTTAATATGCAAGATGGCACCTTTGAAACATGTTCATACATATGCAAGTTGACACCTTTTATATGTGTTATGTCATGAGAACGAAATTACGTGGGAACGATGGGGTTAATTCAATGCATATGTTAATAAGATTGTGTGAAATTAATATAATTATGCATAACATAAAATAAATGAACATAGTATGGGAATTTGCCTATTAAGTTAGGTGTACCCATACTATGTGTTGGGAATTTGCCTATTAAGTTAGGTGTACCCACACTTTGGAGTTGGGAATTTGCCTATTAAGTTAGGTGTACCCATATTCCTAAAATAAACATGATAATTAACACAAATTATGGGAGTAATTAATCGATTAAGACACGAGGTTTGACCCGTTTGTAGTGTAAGACTGCCCGGAGTTTACCGGCTTAACCAGGCATCTACAAATGACGGTCCAATGTGAGGGGTCTTAATCATAAATTAAATACGTAACAAGGGTAAATGACACGAGGTTGGACCCGTTTGTAGTGTAAGACTGCCCGGAGTTTACCGGCTTAACCAGGCATCTACAAATGACGGTCCAATGTGAGGGGTCCTTTACACGGTTACGGTGTTAATCAATTAGGAAACACTTAACCAGATAAGCATGTAGTGGGGCATGGGGGTTAAGCGGGTACCTTGGGTGGTATGTGGAAATTGCTAGTGGTTGCCAATAGAAAATATGATAAAATACTTAACCAAGATGAAACATGTAATTAAACATGATTAAAGGGTTAAGTGGGAAACACTAGTGTGTGGGCCAAGCTTAGGGGGATGGCTTGTGCTGGGGGCCCATTTCAACCAGTAACCCATATGTATCTTAGTGGGCTCGACCCATGTCGAGGACGGGACACGCATACTGGGCTTGACTATAAGAGGCCAAAATGGGTTAGCGGTGGCAACGCATGACCAACGGGTTTCATATGCGTGTGTGGACCCGGGCTGGTAAATAAGACGTTGTTGCATCGTGTAGATATAAGCCGTGCACCGTTAATTTTATCAGGTTGCCACGTTGGGGAATGGTACACCCCACGGTGGGGCCAGCACGGGTATCTACGTTAGGGAGCCGATCGAATGGGGAGTAGTGTGTACACCTAGTGGATTGTAGGGCCCCGTGGCGTCTACTTAGTCACCTAGGGGTACGCGAGAACTGTTAAGTTAATTTTATAAGTCCATGGGTGGGATCAACCTTTAAGTTAGGAATGACTGGTGTGGTGCAGTTTAGTAATTTACCTTTGGAAGGGTAGATGCGTCTTTATCTTTTATCTTAGTTTAGTTGACTGCTTAGTGTAGCCATTCATCCCCATTAGTTACCGTATATCAGTTTATGTCTTCTCTGGTTACTTTAACGATTGTATTGTTAAAGTTATAGGACTCGTTCAGACTTATGTCTGACCCCGTTGTTTTTATCTTTTTTTCCCAACCCTCAGGTCCTACGGTGGATCCTAGCAGTAGTGGAGCTTGATCGGATTGCTGTTCCAGTCTTTAGGAGCTTGGATAGATGTAAAGCTCCAGTTACCCTGTTATCTTTTCTTTTGTCATGGCTATTGTATGAGAGTGGGATTATGTACTTCTTTATTTTGATGGATATTGTACTTGACCTTTATTGTGGTTTTATGATGTAACCAGACATGTTTTACTTCCGCTGTTATGAGATGATGTTTTAAATTTCAAGTACTATTTATATCTGTCTTGTTGTAATTTTTCTGTTCTATATTCACTAAAATACTCCACCGATGCTATGGCATTCCCTTAGTGAGTGATCATAGCGGGAGTGGGGTGTTACAGAAATAGTTATAACCATTTAAACTTTTGATTACATAAATAAATAATTTATACTTAGCACTAATTACATTTCCAAAACCGGCCTTAATCCCTTATCTTCTTCCTTTTTCATCGTTCTTCAGGACCGAACGAAACCCATCACGCTCAAATCGAAGCTTCTTCTGCGCACGAAATCTAAGGCACCGGAAGACGATCAACCTTCACCACGACGCCGCCCCCACCATGCTCCATCACCGCCCCCACCCTGGTGCAACTCGCACCTCCTTGTGTCGAGAAAAACCGCCGCGAACACCCGTACGTCAGGGGCCAAATTCCAATAGCTCACTCCATGAATTTAGATCTCAACCGTACGGATTGAAAGCCCTCAGAACGCTCTTTGATTTTTGTAAAAGAAGTATAATCTAATTTGATTTGTATTGGGAGGATTTGGGGATTGATTTTAGGATGATTTCAGCCTTTGAAAGGCTCATGGTGGCTAGGGTATTTAGTATTAGGGTTAGGGTGTTTTTAATCCTGTTATTTATAATATTTAATTGTTAAATTTGCAAATAAACCCATAATCTCATAAAAGCTCCGGTTTCAGCCCAACGAAGGATGTTCCTACGTAAGCACCCCCGTTCCGGATCCAATGGAATAGGACCCGTCAGCGCGTTTGATCGTCTTGGCCCACTTTTCTTTAATTTAAAATACAAATCATTTATTTATTTAATTTGATTGTACAATTAAATTTACCGGGGCCACATATGGACTCTAAAAATTCCATAAAATTTATTTCTAGCTATGTTTTGATGATCGTCGTATTCCGAGAACGTTTGAAAAATTGTCATTTTCTGGTCGATCCAATTTGACTGAAATTGACAAAACACATTTTCTTTTGCCATGCTCACATATTAATTCTAAAAATTTTGAAAATTGAAACCTAGCAATAATTTGACATTCCGGTTCCAACAAAAGTGGTTTCGTCTAAAACGGAGGTCGTTTGAAAAATGACTATTTTTAATATTAAAAATATATATTTTATAGCGACTTTTCTGAATTTTAAACTGGACATAACTTTTGATTTCCGCTATGAAATTTCAGTTTTTTGGATTCATTGGAAAGATATTTTTAAATAGATTTAAATATTTTTGGTTTCACTAAAATCCGATTTATTTTGCATCCTATACAGTCAGTCAAAGTTCAAATTTTCAAACTACTGCGCTATTTCTAACTCCTTTTATAATTAAAATAAATATATTCATTCTAACTTCGATTTAAATAAATTTTTAGCCATTATTATTTAAAATAAATTATTTTAACTATTAAAATTCCATTAAAATTTCTAGAATAAAAAATTTAAATTGGTTCAAAATTTCCGGGTTATTACAAAAGACACTCATGAAAAAAATTGAGACGTTCTAGTGGAACATCTCTGGCACATTAAAGGAAACCAGTGACTTGTAATATTTAGTTTTGTTTTGTAGTATTGTGTTATTGTTTGTTTTGTATTGTACTGTTGTATTCAAACCTGAATAGTACGAACTACTGCTACGCGAAGAGCTTGAATTAATTAAATATAAATATTTCAATTATTTCTCTTTAATGACTACAACACCGAAGAGACAATACAACATGTAAACTACAACATTGTCTGTTTTCTTTACTCTATACAACATGGCTACATTGTATATAACAACGTGTTTTCAACTTCATCTTTCTCTACTTTCTTTACCTAGTACAACGTGGCTACAATATAAATAGCTGCATGGTGTCAACATCATTGACTCAATCAGCGTGGTTTCATATTCAACGCGGCAGACAGTCAATGTATCCACCAATAAACTCAACTTTTCGTATGGCTTGTGAGGAGTTAGACCACCAGGGTCGTCCCTTATTAAATACACAATGTTATATGTTTTAAATATGAGCTGCAATATATATATATATAATACACACACACATCACAAACCTAAACTCAACTAAAATCCTTCTTCCTCACGCGTCTAAACTAGAAACAATGCCTACGTGATCTTAATCTGATGATTCTGACTAGTGGCCGGCGACCAAACCTTTTGATAGTCCAGGTGGCTAATCGAGTATCAAGAGAAACACTACGAGGATGCCCATCATGAGTTTCCAAATCTTGACCAACTTCAGCTCTAGGAGCCTTTAGAACCTCCTTACGAACCAGTGGTTGATCACGGTTTAGTTTCTCAACATCCAATCTAACAAGCAACGGGCCAATTTTTAGTTCATCAACCTTTATACGAACTAAAGGTAAACCAAGCTTCAGTTGTTCAACTTTCATATGATCAAAAGGTTGACGTGTACCCTGTTTGTTACCGTTTCGGATATGTAGCGGAGGTTGTAATCAGAGCATATGGAGCAAAACATTGGTCGTAGAATCCTGCTCTTTCCATTTTGGCCAAACGGTTACGTCTATTCATAATGGGTGGACGATTGTTTATGTGCACAGGGAATCACATATGCAAATGAATTGGAACAGAAGATAAAGCGTCTATTGAATGCTTTAGAAGCACTTCATATTCAACAAAATGTGTAGTTTTTTGTGTTGTACGTTTACTAGGTTTAGTGGTTCTTATCAATGTGCTAAGTCTGTGGTTCTTTAATGTTATTTGATTTTCGTTTTATTCAAAGTGTTTTTTACACTTTAAGAAATGAAGTCATAACTAAAAACCATATATAAGAACAACCATTAACTACAGTCACTTTCTTTGAAAATAGTTCGATTAATATTTCAATAGTAGTTCAATTAATATTTCATTTAAATCATATTGTAAAATTGCTCATAGGGTATGCACCTAGATATATCGATTTGAATACTACTACTACATAGTAGCATTTTATGTTCATTGAATGAAAGAATAAATTGTATAGTGTTAGTTTTTATTTTTAGTTATAGTAGTATTTCGTGTTCAAATGCTTTTGCATAGTAACATTTTATATTTTTACCAAATTAAAAAACATCATTTTTTCTTATTTGTCTTTTAGTAGGTTTTTTTTGGCAAGGCTTTTAGTGGATTTTATGCTCATACATATTATGTATATGCTATTATTTTAAACCTAATTTTTTCAATTGAAGATGTTGCATAATATCATTTTGTTTCAAATGAACTTTTTATTGTAATTAATGATTAGGAAAGAGACGAAAAATTGTATAATGATTGCACAGCCAAAAGAGATTAAAAAAAATCATATTGTGGTGTACTGAGAGTGTATTTCAATGTAGTAAGTGGTGAAAATAGTACGAGTTTGTTTGTCAAATCTAGGATTTGATGAGTTATAACAAAGTGGTGGATAGAGTTTTATTGTTTAGGCAATGGATAAAGTGGCAGTGATTACTGGTGTGGCGGCGTTTAGCTGATTTACTACAAGTAGGGTGACCACTGTAAGTGCGACAATGGTGGTGAGTGACGACTATTTGAGAAACAAGATTTTGGGAGGAAGATATGTTACCATTAACAACCCTTATTTGCCTAGCTGAAGTTCGCATTACGTCGGACTTGTTGAACGATTCGACGTGTTATTGCCACGACTCACCATTTACTCCATTAAGACAATATTGTCAAAACTTTGTGTTGATATCCAACCGTCAAACATTCCAAACATGTTAGAGACGAATGTTAATTAATAAGTATCAATGTTATGTCCCCTTTTAATACACATAGTGAGGTTTTTGTCACCTTTCAAACACCAATAATTAGTGCATAATTAATAAGAAGAAGACAATTATTATTCCTTTTAAATCTTTTGTACAACTAACAAATGGTATTTTTTTTGGCATAACCGACCGGTTTTTATAGTGTTCCGTAACACTCTTTTATTATGATCAATAATAAAATTACAGTATAGTACAGGTGACTGTAGTTAGCAGTCAGCTGGCGGACCATCCACCATCTACGACATTTAACGTGGGTCGTACACGGTGTCTATCCTAGATTACAGTATAGAAGCTAGCTAGAGTACTAAAGTACTATATGTCTCTATGAAGGGAGCATTTACACATTGAGTTAACGGTAAATTACATGGTTGAAAATTACATACTACAAAAGTGTGGTGATTACTTATGGTATACAAGAAACAGTACATGACTGATTAAATAAAGCACAAGTATCCATCATATTGCATGGCTAGTCCACCGAGTACACAGAATAGTATGGTGCCAATAAACTGTAGCATACAGTAACCAATCTGAATTTCTTGAGCTCCACGCTAAGGGCATCTCCCGTCGCTCGAATTAAGTGTCCATATTTCAGACTTTTCTCTTCAGTGGAAGGGTTAAGGCTGAATATTCAGCCTAATCTTCAGGATCCTGAAGGCCATCTTGGCGCCTAGTTTTTAGGCGTCAGGTTCTGACGCCTAATAAGTAGGCACCATGATGGCTCCCCCTCCCCCTCACGTTCTCTCCCTTTAACCCATCCTCTACCCTTTTCTCTCTTCAAACGGCTATAAACGGTCAAATATTTGAACTAACAACGGCTATAAACGGTCGTATAGAAGTTTCAACGGCCGTAAACAGTCATATTTTTTATTTTTCTATATATATTTGTATGAGTGACTCATTGTAAAACACAAAAACTTCTTCATTCAAATCAATTGGACTCTTTATCTACCAGTAAACAATGTCATATCCGTTCCAATTCAATAAGGAAGCGATGAATACGAATAGTTGGGATTTCGATTCTCAACCAACCGAAGATCTTACCCCTCCTTCAGCTCCAACACTCTCATTTCATTCTTCTGCGCCGTGGACCAACGATGAAGATAATGATCTCTGTTTAATGTACTGCCACTTTTCAAACAATTCAGTCAAGGGAAATGATCAAAGTGGGGAAGCGTTCTGGTCAAAAGTTATGTCTGCTTACAACAAAAAGCACGTAGAAAGGACAAGATCAGTGTCTGGACTTTCCGGTCGATTTGGGAAGATTAATCGACAAACCCAATTCTTTGAGTTTCAAGTTCACAAAATTAGAACCGCAAACCCTAGCGGAATGGGTGGAGAAGCTGAATTGGTAATAATTTGTAACTCTCTAATTCGCTTGTCGATAATTTATTTTACCTACCACGAAATAATACCAATATTCATTATTTTATTGTTTGTAGAAGCGGATGGCGAACGACCAATTCTTGAAATTATTTCCTAGAGAAAATGGTGCAAAAAAACCGCATTACTACCAGTTCGGTAATAGCTATGAATTGCTCGCTAGTCATCCGAAATGGAGTTCTAGCAACGCAAAGAGCTTAAGAGATGTTCAGACAAAGGAAAAAGCAAAGAAAAAAGCATGCCGAAATTCCTATACGTCAAGTCCAGGAGAATCTTCGCAGAGAGATTCTAATACCGGTGAAGATGCAAGACCTATGGGCCAGCGTGTTGCGAAGAAGAAAAATGCTATTCAAACCCAATTTGATTCTCAGTGGGTGCAGATGCACGAGAAGCATGCCAGAGAAAATGAAGAACGTCAAAAACATAGTGCTGAAAAACTTGAGGTCTTAAAACAGTTAGCTGAGATTGAACGTGGTAGGTTTGAGATTGAGCAGCATCGGGAAGAGACTTTAGTAATGCAAATGGATGTCACCGAAATGGACCCACTAATGACACAGTATTGGATGGATTATAAACAGCGTATTGTTGATAGTCGTGCTGGTTCTAGGCGTATGTAGTTTTATTATGTAGTGTTGTACTGCCTTAATTGTTTTCATCTATGTATTGTTTTCTAGTTTGAGTTAATCAATGGTAACTTGTTTTCTTTAACGTACTGTGTATGTATCGAATAATTAAAAATAATTCAACGAATTACGGACGACAAAGCTAATACACTTCAATGCAAACACACATAATAAAACAAAGATGCTGAAATACAAATCGAAACAAGCGTAATAAAACATAGCCACTAATATATAATCTATTGGTTGCCGTAAGCGCTCCAGATGTGATCCATGAGATCTTGTTGAAGCCGATTATGCAGTACCGTATTCCGATATAGTTCATGTTGATCCACGTGAAACATATCGAATTGTCCTTCAATTTTATCAACGGAAGATCGGTAAATTTGTGGGGGTTGTCTGGATCCTTCGTACTCGTAATCTGGTTGCACGATGTCGCGTTCATCTTCGATTATCATGTTATGAAGAATTATGCAGCAGGACATAATTTTTGCCATTTTCGACCTTTTCCATATCCTACATGGACTACTAACCATTGCGAATCGTGATTGAAGAACTCTGAATGCTCTCTCTACATCTTTTCGCTGACCCTCCTACATAGACGCAAATCTCTTCTGTTTTGGGGTAAGCGGGTTCGCAAAGGTCTTTACAATCGTGCTCCATTTCGGATAAATTCCATCCCCCAAATAGTACCCGTGATCGTATGTGTTATGTCCAATCGTAAATGATACAGGGACGGATTTACCCTGCGCCAAATCGCTGAACAAATGTGATCGTTCTAGAACATTTAAGTCGTTAAGGGAACTAGGCATACCAAAAAAAGCATGCCATATCCAAAGATCATGAGACGCAACTGCTTCTAAGATGATGGTTGGCTTCTTTTTACACTCCATGATGAGCTTTAGGACAGTTCTTCCACTCCCAGTGCATGCAATCTAGACTCCCTAACATCCCAGGCCACCCTCTACTTTCATGCATTTCACGCAACCTAGCTACGTCAGCCTCGTTTGGAGAACGAAGATATTCATCTCCATATATGTCGACCACTGATTGGCAAAACTCATCTAGGTTTTTCAGAGTAGTACTCTCTGCAATACGATAAGCGTCATCCAGAGCGTCGGGTGGTGCGCCATATGCCAACATTCTCAAAGTCGCGGTCATCTTCTGATGTCCAGTCAGACCTTGTTTTTTGGCAGCATCCTGCTTGTAAACAAAATACTTATTAGTCGCCTGAATACTTTTAAGGATTCTTAAGAATAATGGCCGACTCATTCTAAAGCGTCTGCGAAAAATTGTAGGACCATCAGTCGGATTAGAAACAAAATAATCGATCATTGGTGTTTTATGAAATGCTACATGATCCCGGTGGAAGTATCTTCGTCCCATTATTGAACCACCGTGTTGCACACTAGATGAACCGTAAGTTTCACGATAGATCTCCATAAGTTCCTCTTCTTCTTGCTGGTGTGCTTTTGCGATGGCTTCATCCTCAAAATCACTATCGCACAACATAATTGCTTTGAGAAGATGGCCAGACATTTTTATTGTTAAGTTGTTGTTTATTTTTGAATTGTGGAGTTGAAGTATGATATGTACGTCCTTATATGGTTGGGAAAAGTTAAGTCACCGTAATCAATGTTAGGTCAGTTGAAGCAGTCACTGTAGCCATGTTTGATAAAGCAGACACTGTAGCCATGTTGGCTAAAGCAGGCACTGTAGCCATGTTTCATAAATCGTGCATGGTATCCTCACTTTTGATCTCATCAGTGATGGGTCAATTCACGCACAGTAACGTTCCTGTTTTGTATTCAGTGACTGGTCTAATCACTTGCCAGACCCATGTTAATGGTACGTTATGAGAGCATGTGTCTCATACCAAAAGGCACCAAACTTTTGCCAAATCTTTGGGCTACAAATAAAGGGTGCTTTGGTTACTTACTTTCACACAGTGAGCATTTTCTATTTCCCCGTTGCTCTCCTTTATTCATGTCCACTGATAGTTGGTCTCCCTCTGAGTTACTAATACTCGTCGAAGCGTATATTGAGTTTCAAGAAATGCATGACAAAATCCTACAAGGAGGTGGCGGAGTGACCCATGAAATGTACTGGCAATTGGTCCAAAAAAACTACAATGACAACCCAAAGTGTCCGTCGTGGAGGTCTAAAGAAGAGATACACAGTAAACATAGGACGTTCTGGGATGATTATGCCCGATACCACCAGATAATCGAGGTGGTAGAAGAGGAAGATATTTTCAAAGCTAATCGTGCCATATTTGATTCACGTTATCTTTTTGAACATGGAACAAAATTTGTAGGCCATGAAGCTTATGAACTTCATTACAGCTGGCTAACGCGCTTCGGTTTTGATTGGTAGATGTGGTCATGCTACTATTCATGGTAGCCTGTGTAACAACAGTAGTTGTATCGTACTATCTCTCAACAGTGTTCGTGTACTATGTACCAGTATGTAGTCAGTGTCTCAGTGTGTAGTCAGTGTCTCAATGTGTAATCAGTGTCTCAGTGTGTAGTCAATGTCTCAGTTGTGGTTAAGTCTTTAAGTTACATGTGAGCTCTTTTGTTTTCTTTCTACATTTATTACGAAATATGTCTCTGTATCGAGTCATTTCAATGACTATACCAGGCTTTGGAAACAATATTTTACATGTATGAGTTAAAAAATGTGGGTCGTCCACGTATGCATTAAACATTATTTAGTGACAGACAGCTATAAAACTCTGCCAAAACACTCATAACTTAAGACACACAAAAAAGGAAGCTTTCCTACTGCTCTTACCATTGTCACAACAATGCCTTCATGGCCTTCAGCTACAGACTCTGAGGAAGAGGCATACGAAGCGATTAGACTTCAAGAGATGGAAGACAAATTAGAGTTTCTGAACGACCCACACTTTCAAATACCACCACCAGAAGCTCAAGTGCCCCATGTTCAACCTTCACACAAATAGCCGGTACCTCAACCACCCCAAGAAGTAGAGGTGTAACACCCCTAAGTCCCACATCGTGGAAGCCTGTGTGAAGTGGGTACTTATATAGTAGATCTCATCTCTTACTAACGCCGAGGCCTTTTGAGGAACAAAACCCCACACCTATACGGTGGCTAAGTTGGGGACAATATCTTGCGTGAATGGAGGTGCGGGCTGTTACAAGAGGTGTATCGAGTACCACCTTCTCAACAAGAAGTTTACTCATATCCAGTATTTTGCTATTGCGGTCATGCTGTTGAAGTCGTTGTTCGAGCCGAGGGAAACAATATAGGCCGCCGCATACAGAAATGGCCATTGTATCCTAATGGATGCGATTTCATGGAATGGATAGACGAGCCTCTTTGCCCAAGAGGAACAGCCTATGCAAATGAACTTGAACAAGAGATAAGACGTCTCGAAAATCAAATTGAGCAGTTGCGATTTAACATAATGAGACTGCCTTGAGTTTCAACATAATGAAACCTCATCATCAATCAAAATATTTCCAACGTTTCCTTATTTGATGTTTTAGTTGGCATCTTGTATCTGTAAGGCATGTATCTTTAGGATCTGTTGTGGTTGTATGTTTAATGTTAATTGTATCTTTAATGTTTAGTGTTAATTGTATCTTTGTTGCATATCAAGCAACATGGTCTGGTCACCATCCATAGTAGAAACGAGACAACGAATCATTTCTAGGTCTAGCTTCGTAATAAAGTCGACATCATAGTACAAATGGGACAGGGAATCTCTGCTGCCTGTCCATCAATCTTACAAACTGCGCCACAGAGAAATACAAGTGATTTGACTAGTCGTCCCCAATTAATGCTTTAATATATTGGGAAGTGGACATGCGTTATTAAATAGGACCCTGCATCTTCTTCCTGTCTTCATTATTTGCTCCAATAATTTTTTGCTTTCCACATTTGCTCTAAATACAATGTCTAGTTGGGAATACGATGATGAAACGATGGTGCAACTGTACGATGCGTATAAAAGGAATAAGCAACAAATCGAAGATGTAGAGATTGTGCCAGAAACACAAGCGGATGTCCAAGTCGAGCCTGGAGAAGTGGAGTCTGAACTTTTTAGTGCCACGCAACCAAACGTTGATGTCCCAAGAATTGGACCAATGCAGAAAACCCATCATGCTCGGTTGATGGAAGTAATTGCTCGCCAGAACCCCGATAGGTCGAGCTCTAGCATTACGGGTCGGATTGTTTTTTGCTATTGTGGAGTGGAATGCAACGTGGTTGTTTCTAAGAGTCAAACCAATGTTGGTCGACGATTTTATGGGTGCAATGCGTACATTGCTGCACAGAACCGACAAGGGTTGCAACGTTGTAACTTTTTCTCGTGGTACGATCCACCTTTGACTGCGAGGGGTGTCCAGTATGCACTGGAGATGCAAGCAGAGGTCGGTCGGTTGGAAAGATTGAACGTTGCAACAAAAGCAGAAATGTTGTATGGGTGGGGCAGTTCTTCGTGAAATTAAGACTACTAGTACGCTGGATTGTATGTTGGGTCGAATGCAGAAATTATCTTGTATCTTATATTTGGCTGTAATGATGTACTATGCAGTACGTTGTATGTTTCTTGTATCTTGTACCCTGTATCTTGTATTCTTTATCATAGTTGTATGTTGTACGTTGGGTTGAATGCACCACTAGGGTAACGTGTATCCTGTATCTTGTACTACACTCTGCAACACTAGGGTAATGTGTTATAGGTTGTCCAATTAATAGAAACAACATGACTTGACAACTCGAACTGATTAAAGATGACTTGACCACTGCTTTAATAAAGCAAAGCCAGAAACTAGGGGACTTGTCGACCTTTAATGAAGCAAAGCCAGAGAATAAAAATCATACGAACTACAATTAAACAAACTACAAGAACAAGCACAAGAACAATAACCATACGCACAACAACAATAATTATACAAACCACAAAAATAATCATACTGAACTACAACAACAACTTAGAAGCTCACGAACAAACCACAAGCATACAAACTACGACAACCAACATCAAATTCAAAGAAAATTAAAAATAAACATCTACTAAACAAATACATCTACCATGGCCTTGGGAATGGTCCAGCTCTAGGTTTATCGACAACAATCTTCTTCAAGCGTCTTATTTCGGCTTGCGCTTCCAGTGTGTACTGACGACCACGTTCGCACATGGGAGGGTCAATCCACTGCTTAAAGTTACAACAATCAATTTCAGCAGGAAAAACCTTGTGGTCCTTGTATGCTTCACAAGCGAAAAATCGACGACCGACATTTGTCTCAGTATTGACAATAACCACGACCGATTCTTGTCCACAACGGCAGAGAGGGTTAGATCCAATCGTACGTAGCGGCGCGGAAACCTTCCCTTCAAGTACATTTTTTTTCCAGGGCGTTGATTAATGGAAGCCTCATCGTCATTTTCCCAGTTGTTCATAGCTCAAATTTTGAATGCGTGATAATTTAATTTTGAGTGTACATAGCATAAAACTAGGCCATACAAATACATCATTGAAGTCAATTATATATTTGTGCTATAGTGTTCAAAAGGGGACTGGTCAAGTCTTGCACATTTCACGTTATACGGCAGAGAAAGCCATATAAACTGGGCCATATACATGCATTCATGTTTTATGGCCGAGTGGAGTCATGTCACTCTTTTTCATGAGTTTTCAGATTATAGTGCAGTCCTTGTGAATTTGTACTGTTGGGGTCGTCCTCGATATACGTTATCAATCAAAAGCAGGTTCCCTACAATAATCCCTACAGTGGTATTAGTGTTTAGTTTAAAGAATCACTATATGAGACATTTTCTGAACTGAGGCCACTGACTGTCATATCACCTTAGTTGAAACGGTCGTTAATAATACATCAGTACGTTAATATTACATCAGTACCACTACGTAGGAATACAACAGTACACTAGTATGAAGTCATAATACAACAGTTCCCTTAATAATACAAATAAACCACAAAAGTGCAGAAAAGACAAAATACAACAGTCCGCTAATATAGCACTACACAGGAATGCCTCCATCGTCATCGCTCCCATCATCGTCGCTCCCATCATCATCTTCGTCATGATCGTCAACATCCTCAGCCACGTCGTCATCGTCATCAGACTCATCAACGTCATCGTCATCAACATCATCAACATCGTGGTCCTAAGCAGCAGCGTCATACTCATCGGCAGCATGGCTGGTGAAGTCATCAAGACCAATGACATCACCGACGTCTCTAGTCCTAGATCGACTGTTCCCAACATCTGAAAATGGCTCATACACGGCAAGTCTGGCTGATAACTGATCAATCTGAGACTCCAACATCTGTGTATGACTAAGGTACATATCATGCATGGTGTGCATGTGTGCAAGAGTCATATCATGATAACCGACAAGGGTGGATCTTGACTGGTCCAACCAATGTGCGTACTACAAAGACACGTGATGTGCGTTAAGTAAAGTACCATAAATAAGAACTGTACATAAATAGACAAATGTATTAAAGAAACCTGATATGGAGGGTACAAGTCGGCTGAGGGTACTCCAGGAAGGTTGTCTAGAAACACTACGGGCTGCTCAATAATGGTACCCGTAATATCGTACGCTCTGAAACTACAATCCGGCTCTATCTGCATGGGAGACTGTGAAAACTGGGATGGAATAGGTTCAAATGAAACCTGAGGTACCTGAACTCTACCGGATACCAAATGAGGTCCCAAATGATCGGAGTTAAACCCCCGGCATAATCAGGACATCTAATTCTACGTGGAGCGGCTCTAGCCCAATAAGAATCGTAATGTCCAACAATGAAGAATGGGCCAATGTCAACCCAACCAGCCTCCCGTAGGGCCTGTATGTACTGCACCCCAATCAACCTACTTCTACCAAACATGGCCTCGCAAGATAGCGGATCTCCCGGTATACGTGAATCGTGGCTGATCTGATATGCACACCTCTCACCCAAATACCAAATAGGGATATATGTCGCTGTGTGTAAAGCCACCCTACGAGTAGAGCGTGTATACGCAATCCCCATTGGGTGGCCGTCGACCATAACACCAGCCTCTGTCAAATGATCCAAATGTGAAGCCCAAGGAGTGCGAATGAGATTGTCCCGACTCCGCATGTCAAGCTATGCTCTAGACTCCATCAAATCGTGACGTACACCCGGTGGAGCATGAGGTACGTAATGAATGCGCTCCCACCGTCTCATCCACGGAAAGAACCGCTCACCTACCTGAGCAGCCATCTCTACCATGCATGGATGCATGTTAGCCGTGAACTCGTAATACCAAATGGGAAAGATGTACCAAAAGGCCTGCATCTCTCTGACGTCACCCAACACAAATGAATCTAATGCGGTGTACAGTGCACCTATATAGTTGTGCCCCAATCTATCATATCAAGCCGATCCAACATAGTAATCCCAACTAGATAACCCAAGCAAATGGTACTTTTATGGTTCGAAAAAAATGTCGAACCAAACAAGTACAGTAAAAATGCCCTAGTCACCCCATCTATAATCTCCGGTCGCTTCGAATAACAAGTGATGTACTGCTGCAGGTAAGTCAACGAAACCGCACCACTACTAACTCTGGCAGCATCAAAATGAGGTAAGAACACGGAAAACACGTTGGATGACTCATATAACTCATCAAGGGGAATCGGTCTGCGATCAAGATGACCAATCTCTATACCAGTTAGCATATACAAATCGACAGGAGTGACACCAAGCTCAAAGTCAGAAAAATGGAAAGTATGTGTGGTCGGCCACCATCGCTCACACAGTGCATGTACCAAGGGTCTGTCGAATGACTTAATAGATCTAATAGATAGAAACTGACCAAATGGACTAAGCTGCAGCCTATCCTTAATAGGAGTGGGAAGGTCGTCGTAAAATGTGATGCATTTCGGCCAACTGCCTCTACAATGAACTCACTTGTCCTATATATATATAGGAATAAGCAATGTTTTTCAATTCAATAACACCTATTGAACTCATACGAAGATATAGCTCGCGTAATAGTAGAAATCATAAACGTTTAAATTATACCTGTATCGTGGACAAATCAGTATCATCTCTGTGCTCGTAGCCCTCTGGAAGATCATGAAGGGCACGGAGCTCATCAGCTGTTACACCAGGGGCCGGAGGTGTGTGCACTGGACCCATTTGCTCGTCTGACAGCCTCAGAGCAACTCTCCTTCCAACTTTAATGCTTCGCGGCGGCATTTTGACTCAAATTTCTATTAAAAACAAATTAAAAACGAAGCTTGAAGAAGAATGAAATGAACAAAAATGGCGGAAATGAGGTTTTATAGGCCCTAGTGGTTCTGGCGCCTACTTTTTAGGCTCCAGAACCACTGGCGCCTACAGCCCGATTAAGGGTTGAGTATTCAGGTCCCTGAATATTCAGCCCTTAATCCACTGGAGATGCCCTAAGGTGAGAAGAAGCGGCATGCACGTATTTCAAGGTTGAAACTGACTTTTCGACCATTCTGATTAGCTTCATGTGAAGTAGGTTTGATGAGCGGTAACCTGAAAGGACAATGACATTGAGAGCAAGCTTCACCTAAGTCACGATTTTCTGGTGGCTAAACAAGGATCCAGAGCACCATAACAAGCACTAGACAGAAGCCGAACAATATACTGATTGACAAAATAAATGGAACCAAATACCACATGAAAACCAGAAAAAGCACAGTTAGGCAGAACCACCGACCAAGGAATATCAGCAAAGATCAGTGTTAGGCACCTCGTGTTTTGCTGGCAGTCGAAGGTGATGACCCAACTATACTAAGACCAACAATCATGTAACAAGAAGATCAGCCATATATAGCTAATGTCGATCAGTAAACAAATTACATGTGAAATTGCCGAGCACAAAACCCCAAGGAAAATTCCAAACACCAATACAGAAACTTTCTAAAAACTAAACCAATTACCAAAACTACTGATAAGACAATAATCCAGGCATACATTGAATACTTGAATTTCTAAAGTGGACCATCACATTCAAGGACGAAACACGAACATTTCAACAATATGAGAGTTACTACTTACCTAGGTCTTCCGCATCAGAGACAGGCATCCTAAGTCACCATAGCTACCAGTTGAAGATTCCGAAGGCGAGAGGTTGCCTGAAGTAACTACAACAACTTGGATGGAAGAATAATCAGCTCATTACTATGGGAAGGGTCTAAAGAGATGAGGCATAATAAGAGAGGGGGGTTTCGTAACTTTGACAACTTTCATGGATAAAAACTTGGATCTACGTGATATAATGGGTATGGGAGGGGAATCACGTATCGCAAAACCAGGGTTATGAAAGGAGAAAGTAATGAGAAAACAAAGAGAGAAGAAGATAGATCTGAAAGTGAACAGATCTGAGTTTGTGGAGGAAAAGTAAGCATGAAGAAAGAATAGAAAGGAACCCTGACGCTATTTACGATGCCCATTCACAATGAAGCTTTTTGAACAAATGGTATTTTACATGATCTTTAAAATATTTCTACAAACCGACGTGTTGAAAAGAGTCAAGAGTTATAAAGAATATAAATTTTGCTACTAATTTTTTGAGGTAGACTATTTTTATAGCCATTCAACCATTTATAGATGACCATACAACGCAGTGGAACAAAGATTTTTCATATGACAATTTCACTGTTAACATTTTTTATGCTCGAACAAAAAATCATAAACCCAGTACATTACATATGTTAATCATAAAATTAGATTAACACCCAAATCCAAGAAGAATGTACCACTTTATATGAAAAGTAAATTAAAAAGCGGAAAGTAGGAAAGAATACAAACAAATTTTATAGTGGCTCGGCTTAATCCGATCTACGTTCGCTTTAGTTGTTTTTATTATAATTGTTAGTTGTATTTATTCAAATTACAACTAGTTTAAGTTACAATTAAGTTTGAATAAGTTTAGAAAAGATAAGAGGTGAAGAAAATCAAACGGAGCAATGGTCGAGTTTCCAGGGAGATTAGAAAAGTCCTTTATCTTGTTGTTGATAGGCGGATATTTCTTAGAGAATTGGTCAAATATCAAGTTAGAAGCCGAGCAATAGTTAAGTCCAGAAGAAAAATCATCTCCCCTCCACCATAAGTCGTGAGTCATGACGGGTCATCATGGTGATTTGGGGTCATCATGATGACTCAGTGTCAGCTCATGGCTAGTCGAGATCGAGTCATATGACTTAGCCGATTTTACCCACTTTTTCTGTCTTTCCTTCCATGTAGTTAAGTCGTTCGATTAACTTTTCAACCGTTAATAAGTTGAATCTTACCATCCTTTGAGTATCCATCTTCTTAACTCCTAATATCCTTTGAGTGAAGCATTCAATCCATACACAATGACTTGAGCATGAAATGCTATAGTAGAGTGATTTAAACATGAAGTCAATGATGTCATAGGTTAAGTAAGGACATGTCGGGCTGACATATAAAATAACTCGGGATCGAGTTTAACCGTTGAGTAAATCCCTTCAGCCTATTCTAAGTCCATTTTTAAGCTTGCCTAAACGCTCATGTCAAGTTTTGAATTAATCCGATTTGGTTTGAATTCAGTCAAGTTAAAAACTGCTTTGATCAAAAAGCGGGTAAATAACATTATAAGTCAAAGTGTGCACTAAAGTATTTCCATAGTTTGATCCATCGAGAAATTCATGTGCGACTAAACAACGTAAATGTATCTTTATCGTCAGAGCCATAGTTGACATTATGTTTGCAAGAATGGTATGAATATAAAGGAGGTGATGAAGAAGTGATGCGAAGAAAGTACGAAATGATGATGTGTTTATAAAATATAACTCGCCACTGTCATCTAGGACATCGAATGCATGTATCTTCTGTATTGGACTGAAGAAACCTGGTAATGCATTTTTTTAATCATACTTTAAAGTGGTGATGGATTAAGGTTCGGTGAAGTTTGTTATTCAAACATAGTTCGAAATTAGCTACCATTTGTATTTGCGTATGTGATCATCGGACCTTCAATTCTCATGTACCCTTCGAAAGACTTGTAAATCTACCCATTCACCTTATATTTTCTAATATTCAACAATGTAAGAAAAGTAAAATGGACGGTTTGGATGACGAAGGATGTTTTCTGATTTTTCACACATACGAGGAAAATCTCCCCCAATAGGGCTGTAAATTTTGTCCAAACGTTCGATGTTCGATGTCCGCAACCGAAATAAGTCCGTCCGATTCTCATTTAAAGCACAAGTTAGAACAACAAAATTTATACAAGAAAAAAATCATGTACAGTCCTTGTTCGTTCGAATTTGTCGAATTTCTCGTAATTCGATATATAGTTGAGAAAAAGCTAGTAAATTGTGTAAAATTTGATATAAAATGCTATGTCCAACCATGTCCGTATCCGATCGATTTCATTTATAACACGAGATAAGGCAAAAAAATTTATATGAGAAATAATTTTGTTAGCTTCGCGTCCGATCCGATTTTATTTAGGATAGAAACTGAACACATCTTCATCATATCCAGCCGACTGATTTACACTCCAACCTAGAGGTATTAATCGTGCGAATCGGACCAAACAGACGGGTGTTCACGTTCTTTCCTATAAGACTTTCAGATACACGTACTAGACAAGGAATTGACTCGGACATTGTTCGTACCAGCCGGACAATGTTTGGACAATAGGAAAATATCAAATATTTTTGATTGAATATATTTTCATATATGTTTTCTTGTTTTAAATCATGTCCCAAATGAGAATGTACTAGCACTAATCCGATATCTTACCCCATGAAATCGAGCTGTACAATGAAATTTCCTATGCTATTACCGCCCGTGTCCTAGCCCCTATTTAGTTCCCTCATAAAACGCGTCTTTCTCAGTTGTCCTTTGACATTTTCGAAATTCCGTGAACGTAAAAATAAACATGCGGCACATTGGAACCAATTTCATCGCTCGTCTTATATATATCTTCCCCACGGAACATTCTCCAAATTCATTGGAGCACAAAAACGAACACAAAATAAAAAACAAAATAAAAATGGGAAGCATAGCGGAAACCAACGGCCAAAGCTCACCGGCGGTGATTCAACCAAGTTCACGTAAGCCAAGATTCCTCTGTTTGCACGGATTTAGAACGAGCGGTGAAATCATGAAAAAACAGATTTTAGGCAAGTGGCCTGATACCGTCACCTCCCGGTTAGATTTGGTTTTTGTCGATGCGAAGTTCCCTAATGAAGGGAAATCTGAAGTAGAAGGGATTTTTGATCCTCCCTACTATGAATGGTTTCAGTTTGATAAGGTTGGTTAATTTGATTTCGATTCAAAATTGTTTTAGTTTTAATACGCTCTGTGCTTTTTGCAGGGTTTTCTGGAGTACAGAAATTTTGATGAGTGTCTTGTGTATATTGAGGAACTGATGATTAAACATGGGCCTTTTGATGGATTAATGGGATTTTCTCAGGTGATTATTTTATTCTGCGTGTTCGTGGTTATTTAATTACTTATGAATCATTATGCAAATTGCAATGAGCGATTATGTTTTGCTGACGATATTTCTAATGGTAATATACGATCAGGGAGCTATTCTGTCGGCTGCACTGCCTGGTCTGCAGAAAAATGTTAGTATTGGTATTTTTTAAAACCTCCCATTAAATTTAATATTTTGATGAAATGGAATTGGATAGCGTGGATAGTTTGAGTTTGCAAGATTTAGAATTAGTGCAACATTTGGATTTATAGATACCACATACTGTACAATTTGAAACATGTCATTGTCAATTTATTTGTTGACGGACATAATTAAAATAAACCATATTTTTAACTGTAATGCTAGTTTTTAATGCTTACCTATTAAATAATTTGGTTGCCCTGCCTTTACATTAAATCTCAAATTAGGGGGTGGCGTTGACAAAAGTGCCCAAAATCAAATATGTGGTGATAATCGGAGGGGCTAAGTTTCAATCGCCGGTGGTTGCTGAGAAGGCATATTCATCGAAGATTAGATGTCCATCTTTGCATTTTATAGGTAATGCTATCTGACCACGTTTGCATTGGGAATTTTATTACAGTGACATGTAAAGTGCATCCCATTTGCTGTTCTAGTTGATTAAATTTTCATTCTTCATAAACAGTATTTATCTTACCAAAAAATACTAGGATTATTTCAATGGTGCATTTTATTTTCAGAATGTATTTTCAAACTTAAAATAATCGGCTTAAAAAAATAGCAAAAGATATGCATGTGCATCGTTTGCACTTAACCTGCATACGTACACGCAACCAAGAAACAGTTTGGTGGTTAAGCACCAAGTTGAAGGTGTCGAGTTCAAAATATAACAGTAACAACATTTGACATATGCACGCCTATTGATATGATCTAACATATGTTAAATAAAGATGTATGTTCCTTGAAATTTATCCGGTAAATCTTTTTTTTCTCTCTCTCTCTATGTATATATATATGGCAAGGGATCGGCAGCACCCCAAATGCCCCTTGATATCCACCACCGATTTATATTAAAGACAATGAGTGGGAAGTGAGAGAATTAGTGGAAGGAGAGAGAAAGAGAAATGCTGGGTGGAGAATGAGAGGCATTTGGGGTGCTGCACTGTTACGGGTGCCCTCAAACCTGCCTCTCTCTATATATGTATGTATGTATGTATGTATGTATGTGTTTGTGTTTGTGTGTGTCTGTGTGTTTCTATACAGAGGAAGTGTAAGCGGCATATGCTACTACATCTCTTACGCTACCTTAATAATTTTTGGAGGTATACAATTGAAATGAAACTTATTTTGTAGATGGGCTCTCATACCATTCAGGATCATCTACACAATATTTCTGTTTGTTTGGATAATCCTACAATTTTGAAAAATTATATTCAAAATTGTTTATTAAATTCAACAATTAGCGCAAATACAACATTTTTAATTTAATAGAAATTTTGAATTGATATCAAATTTTATGAAAGTGATCTTGAGTTAGGTGATTGCTATTTTTATATTTTAACTTATCCTTCACTTACAAATTGGGTGTTTTTACTTATCCACAGCTTACAAATTGAGTCATGTTCAGAAAATTGCCGTAGTATATCACTTTGTAAACACCTCATCAACCTAAAAAATCCAAATAAAATTTTGTTTTCACTATAAAATCAAATCATGGTTTGGTGCTATTTTAATGTGTTCCGTATATCTTGAAAAGGTTAAGAAGATTGCAAACAATTTGCAAATATTTGCTATCTCTATATGAATAAGCAAGCACACGTATTTGCGCCAACAAAGTTTTATCAAAATACATGGCATATGGATCTTGTTGATAATATCATATACATTACGATTTAGTGGATTAAAAAAGTCCCGGTTGGATATTTGAAATGTAACTTGTTGATTAGAGATTTTGCCAGCCTTGAAATTAGACTAATACATAAATATTACTTGCTGACACTGGCGTTAAGGTTACAAATGGGGAGTTGAAGTACACAGCTAAAAGATAAACAATAAATACATGATGTATAGTAGTTCAACAAAGCTGCTAACGTCCACTATGAAGTTCCCTTACTATGTACTTATCTTCTAATTATAGTGAATTATAAGAGAATTATAAGAGGGCAAGAAGCACTAAAAACTAAGGAGGTTGTGTAGTCTGAAGACTTCTGGTGTCGAGCACTTATGTGTGTGTAGTGTTCAAAATCCATGTTATGTTCCAATTGTGGGTGTAATGAAAGAGGATCTTAAAGAAAACCCAACAAGAGAGAGGGAGGGAGGGAGGGAGGGAGGGAGGGAAGGGGAGGGGGAGGGGGAGGGGGGGGGGGAGAGAGAGAGAATCCTCAAAAAATTCTGTCTCTAGGGACAATAATCTTTTCCAGACCAACAAGAGAGGGGGGAGGGGGAGGGGGAGGGGGAGGGGGAGAGGGAGAGAGAGAGAGAGAGAGAGAGAGAGAGAGAGAATCCTCAAAAAATAGGGACAATAATCTTTTCCAGACCAACAAGGCACACTCAATTGTCTTTCGGGTACAATCAAATCCAACTTGATTTACGGACTAACAAGTCACATCTTTTAAAATGTATAAGATGTATTTGAGTAGATTTCACAACGGAATACAAGCTTGATCTTGAAATCTTTATTACAACATCCCTATAACTCTGATTTGCAATCTGATCTTGAGAGATTATGGAGAGGATGATAGAGAAAGAAATAGTTTGATTTACTTGAAAATTCGACAGAATATAAGTATGATCCTGATTAGAAATGGTGGAGAAGAAAGGAAAGAAGAAGAAGAAGAAGTTATGATTAAAAATTCGTTGAAAGCTGCTGCTATTTATAGAAAATAACGGTCATGTCCATTTGCGAAAGGATATGCCGAATACACACTTTTTTTGAAAATTGAAAATTGAAAATAAATGGACACTATGTCGATACTAGAAGTGACCATGTCGACATACTTTAATTTTGAAAATCTTGTTTTTAAAATTTGTTTTGGAAATATAAAACTATATAATTAAACCTGAAACTTTTGAAAAATATCATGCATATTAAAAGTGAGTTTTAAACATAAAAATACTTGGGAATAATTACTAAAACAAGTTTATATAATTTAAAATTAAATATATAATATATAGTCAAAATCAATATAAGAAATAAATTTAAAATCCAGAACAAAATACTCAAAACAATAAATATTAAATAGTAATACATATAACTTAAATATTGTAAAATGCATCAAATTACAAATATAAAGTATATATTAACTAAGATTAAAATATAATATCAATTATCAAATATAATCAAAATTAAATTAGTAAATAGATATAACATCAAATATCAGATAAAATTGAAATAGATTTGAAACTTAAAATATCAAACTTAAATCTTAAAAACAATTATAAAATATATACTTTGAAAGCTTTATTTTGGAAACTATTTGAAAAATCATTTGAATTCATAAGAATTCAATTGAAACATAATTTGAAAAGAGATCAGATGAGTGCAATCGAGTTTTAAATTTAACATATATAAAGACTCTAATACATATCTTCATTATTATTGAATTCTTGACCTCTTGATAACTCATGAGTTCTGATATGCATCACCAATCTTGATCAACATCTCCATTGCATCACAGACAGTCTTGATTATCAACATCTGTTATAAAGTCTGTACCATACAATATATATATATATATATACATATATATATAAAATCATTAGTGATAACTGTAAGTATATTTTATACAAATACTTGTCATATCTGTTGTACGTGTTATTGTTATCATCAAAACATCCTTGCACTAACAATCTTCTCATTTTTGATGATTGCAATCTTTTTATAAAATATATTTCCTAACCCCCCCTTACTTCGACAACTGCCTTTTCTCCAACAACTCCCCGTCGCTCTAGCACCATATTTTATTTCTTCCCCTTTGTCATCCATCAAAACCTTAAATGCGAGTAATATTAATTTCCAAATAGTAACTTCCCCTGAATGATTATGTTCTAATACTACCAAATTTGGATTATATCTAAGTATTATAGTTTAAGCATTTCAATCCAATACAAATAAGTATTAAATTCTATTAAAACAAACATGTAACATATAGTAAAACCATCCATTTATTCACAAACAAACTTAAATTTATTCACACGTATAAACCAATTTAAGTTATATACACACACAATCAAACAATTTTAAATCAAACCAATCCAAACCAATTCATACATACAAATCAATCAATTTAAGTCACATAACGTTAATCTTAATCATATTTACACACCTATTTAAATAATTCTAGGAACTTCAACCCATCCGTCTTTACCGAAGAATGGGTCTGCTGTAATGACATTCCATTCTTCGTCATCTTTGTTTAGAGTACACTCTGGGTTTACGATTTGGTTCTTCTTTGATTAGGGAGGATATCATTCATCGAATTGCATTGAAATGCTTTTATTGTTCCTTGACCATCTACATTGGGCTTAGTTCTAAATGCCTTTGATTTCGGAGTATGAATAGGAGAACATTTTCGAAAGTTTGTTCTAAGTTTTTCGGCTAAACCACGGATCGGTTTTTCCATAATTTTTGTTTTTGGATAAGAGACGAATAAGGAAGAAGATAATGGAGTTTGATTCAAAATTCTATATGT
Organism: Allium sativum; assembly: GCA_030737875.1. Taxonomy (NCBI): domain Eukaryota; kingdom Viridiplantae; phylum Streptophyta; class Magnoliopsida; order Asparagales; family Amaryllidaceae; genus Allium; species Allium sativum. Next base: position 616,723,424 of record CM060924.1, on the reverse strand, counting down.
GTAGAAGTTTAAAATGGTTTGAATTGAAAGGACATGAGTTAGTTGTTAAATTTTCGAAATTTAAAAAATGAACGTTGTATGTCGACACGGTCAACATATATATGTCAACGTATGTAGTTTATTTTTTTTTTTTATTTTGAGTTGTTGTGAATGATTTTGTCGATTTTCAGAGACTATGTTGATAACGATAGACATATTAAACTAGGAAATTTCATTAATACTTGATAAAGATTACATTAAACATAGAAAACAAAAGATACATACAATTCATGGAAACCAAAAACAACACTTAAACATAACTTAGAAACTACTACTTGATGATATAAAAAATCCAGAACGCGGTAGGTGAAGAGGATGATGATGAGAAGCGAAGTTTTCAACTAATCTTCCCAAAGATTTTATCCATTTTGCTTGAAATTTTATCGAATTTTTTACTTATGGACCTCATAAGCGTCTTTTGATTCTCAACGTTTTTCTTTTGATTCCAAGGAGAGTTTACTTGTTTGGATTTGGTGGAAATTCAATGCTCTCCAGAAATGTATCATACTTTTCCTCATCTTCTACTTCCATGCTTTCTCCTTCTTCTTCCATTTCCGCCTTTTCCTCGAAAGCCAATCTTACATCATTTTCGGTAAGTCTTTCATAAGGAACGAAGACTAAAGGAATTTGCATTAAAGCGATATTGGTTTGAGTGAAAAGTTTCTTTTAAACGAATCCTTCCCCTTTGAAATTGACTCCAAAGTAAGGATTTTTGTAAGATAAACACCATAAAAAAAGAGTGTTACGATTTGAAAGATATTTAGGATGAAATTTATTCAAAATGACTTGTGCCTAATTGATATTATATTGACCAAAAAGAGCGAAAAGAGCTTTACACATTTTAGATGTTGGGTTGTTGTAACTTCCCGATCTAAGTGTGATGGTTTGTTGTAAAATAAGATTAACTATTTTGGCCTTTGGACCAAAAGAGTGATTGATAAAATCTTGGTGTTTGTCATTTTCAAAAAGATGGTGAAGGGTTTTTCTATCATGTTCATCGATTTGAAATGTAGAGAGATCCAAACTAAATATTTGCAATTAAGAATAGCATCCAAAATTTCACAATTCAAAACGATTTGTGTGACACTACTTCAAAGTTCACCTTCATTCCTTCATAAAACTTTTCTTGTAAATTTGCCTAAAACATTTAACAGATTTGGATAGCAAACAAAATTATTTTGAAGAGAATCAACTAAGTTAAGAGCAGCACTATTATCAAAAAGAGAATTGATTTCGGAAGAAGGAAAATCGGAGAAAACTGCAAATCTTTCGGGATGAACTTTGCTAAAGTTCAAATAAATGATATAAGTTTGAAGAGCTTCTTGATTATGAAAGAGAAAAGCTTTAGTTGCTTTGGAAGACTCATAGTTTTTGGTGTTGAGGATGATGACTCAATTGATGGTAGTTTGAAGAGACTAGGGTTTATAAAGAGAGTTTTGAAATTCAAAATAAGGTGAACTGAATGAATTATATGAAGTAATATATAGAGATTGAATAGGTGGATTCTTTGGTCAAAAAGGTGTCTATTAATGACATAGAGGTTGATGAAAAGTTGGTGGAAAAGTTTGAAATTTGCATTCAAACTTGAATTCATTGATTTTTGGTCAGTATGTCGACATACATTTGATACTAGGGACATAACATTTTGGTTTTTGTCTATTTGTCTACCTAATTATTCACACACACACACACACACACACACACACACACACACACATATATATATATATATACACACACACACACGGAAGCGTTCCGTTGCACCCCAAAAATGGAGCACTCCAAAAGCCCTTGATTTCCACGTCTCATTTATATTAAAGAAAGTGAGTGGGAAGTGAGAGAGTTAGTGGAAGGAGAGAGAAGGGGTGTTAGTGAGAAATGAGTGGTGAAAAAGTGGTAGGCTAAAGGGGGTGCTCACTATTTGGGGTGCCATTGAACCTGCCTCATATATATATATATATATATATACATATACACACACACACACACACACATATATATATATATACATATATATACACACACACATATATATATATATATATATATATATAGTCAAATTTCAAAATTTTAAAAATTTTATATTATTATTTTTGATATTTAGAAATTCAAAATTTTATTTATCTTAAAACAACTAAATCAAGCAACCAATCAAAACAACCAAAGAAATATACATTAATCATTTTTTTAATATAAATGCTTACCTTTTTGAGTTTTGAAATCTTTTTGTTTTCGGGCCCAAAAGAGGTCATTTGATAGGAGTTCCGGACCATTTTACGTTGATGTCGCAACTTCGACCAAATCGCTTTGTGTCTTCTGACAATGCTTGAGCGCGTTGCTAATCAGGAATTTCATATTTGACGGTTTCGACCAAGAAGCGTGTCAACAGTTATTATCTTTATATTGATTTTGTTATTTGGTTTAGGTACCATTTCTAGTCAACCCAAATTTGTTTGAGATTAATGACTTAGTTGTTATTGTTGTTGTTGAGATAATGACGAGAATATCATTGTAATCCCAACGAGATTCTTTGATCTGAATCAAATAAATCTTTTGTTGAAGAGTTTTATCGAGATTTCATTACTAGTTTTGCTTGTTTGTCTGTGTGCGCTTTGTGAGCGGAGCGCTTTGACTAGCCAATAGTTCATACATATATCATGCAAAAATGTCTTTCTTAAGGAAATGGAATTAGATCTCATGTCTCATTCTTGGGAAATGACCCTTTTCTCATGTAAATCCATTGACATCCATATGCAAATCCAGTGTTCAAGACTCATAGTACCATTCCCAGTAGGAAGGGCGATCATTCAAACTGAAGCAAATCCCAATCGTTATATCTTTAAGGTAGTTTGATATTGCAATGCCCTATGCTATCAAAGGAGCATCGTTTGGGCTCCACGGAGAATCATTTAAGTGCGACTTTGCTTTTTTGATGCTTCATCTTTTGATTTGGTGACCTATCGCTTTGGGCATTGCTTCTGAGCGTCAAGAAAATATGCGTTTCTAGTATGATTCTCTCTCTTTTTTTTCCACTTTATTTAATTATATAGCATCACAATAAAATCACTTGACTAATTTATCTATTTATTGCAGCTCATTATCATCTGATACAATTTTAAATTTTAGTTACGTAGAAAAATCCCTTTTAATCAAAATAAATTATAAATTAAAATAAGATTTCATTTTATACATAACAAAATTCTTATTTTGTAGTCCACATTTTAGTGTACTTAGTGTGATTTAAGTAATTACTCTAATTATATATAAAATATATATATATATGTGTGTGTGTGTGTGTATATATATATATAATAATAATAATAATAATAATAATAATAATAATAGTAGTAGTAGTAGTAGTAGTTGTCTTAACAACAGCAGTATATGCACTTTTTGTTGTTTGTTTTGAATATTGAATACCGTTTAGTAAAACAGCAGCAGTCTATGCACTTTTTGTTGTTTGTTTTAAATATTGAATACCGTTTAGTAAACAAAAGCAATTTGATTTGATCTTATATAATAAAAAGAACAGCTTTAATATATACATTATAATCCAAAATAAAAGCACATAAAAGATACCTTTTAATTTCTCACTCCTACGAAATTAAATGTAATGGTCTATTCAATGTCTTTATCATTTTTGTTTATTTTTTAAATTCCATAATTAATTATTTCAGAATATAAACTAAAGTAACATGTTATAAATAAAAAAATCGAGCTATTTGCTATTATTGTATTTTCAATCCAAAGCTTTCATGTTTATTTGGCATAAAAATATTTAAATATAATCATGGCGTCAATTTATTATGTGCATTTTGTTGCTTTTGTAAATTTGCAGTATTGCTGATTTATTTTATATTATTTAGAAATAAACCAAGTCTCTCGTTGTGCAGTTAAATCGCTTAGCGGATTCAATGCGGCGGAGGTGTAAAAGTCGTAGCGGGGATAAAGCAAGAGAATATCGGGATATAGCGGATGACTCTAAAATGACATGTAAAACTCGTATTTAATATTTTTACAACTATATAAACATTAATTAAATGAAAAACTAACGCTTAATTATAATTAGTACATTCTTAAATTTAGATAAAACATGTGCAAATATATGTAAACAAACGTAAACCTTTTTTAATTTAATTACATTGATTATTAGAGTATTTTTATTTCTAGAATATATGTTAAAAAACTCAATTTAAAAACTAATTTTGTAATTTTAATAATGTATAATCATCAATCTTAAATTCATTTCTTTTGTTGAAAATATAGCGGAAATAGCAGAAATAACGTAATATATCGAGAATAACGGAATATAGCGCCAAAGCTTAAAGCGGAAAGAATATTTTAGAGGTTATTTGAAAAAATCATAGCGGTAGAAATTCGCTATGAGATATAGCGGAACATTAATTGTACAGCTCTCTCGCATGCATGTGTTTGTGTGTGTGTCACTCATAATAAAATAACATATAGCAAAGATCTAATCAAAACCATGTGTGTTATACATTATGCAGTTACTTTGCTTGAACCCTAAGGTTGTTTTTAGCATCTATTTGCTTCGCCTCAAACAACATAGATGAGGGCCAACCCTACTAGCTACCATGTCTTCTCCATTTGTTTCATCTTGATTTGCCATCTCTAAAATCTTAGGGCTATTTTGTGATGTATCATCAACTACCAATTCCACGATTTTGTGGATTTCAAGACAGAAGCAACAATGATTTCCTCGCCTATCTAATATATTATCTATCAGTATTGGTATTTCTTAAATACTAGGCTCATCGAATGTTTATTTTTAAATGGTGTCCTTATTGCGATTCCAAACTCAGAAACCTTTGATACCATTTACATAACCATGCATTATTTTCTGATAACTTTAGGATTGACCTTATCCCGTTCCCATGCCATCTTACCGCGAACAACGCACTGATACCCCAAGTTGGATGCTTTAACTTCTTAGACCTTTAATTGAACTAGGAATGCATCGATGAGGGGGATGCAGTTGATGAAGCATTTACTCCATTTTTTTGTGCAAAACCGCTATAGGTTTTAGCTAGGGCTGCACACAACCCATATCCAATCCGACCCAATCCACCAACCCGACCCAACCCATACTAGTTCGGATCGGATATGGATTACAATTTGTAACCCATACTATATACGGGTCAGGTTTGATATTTTGTTCAACCCAACCTTATTTTAATCCAACCCAACCCTATATTTAAAAACTAATTTAATATCACCACACTTAAAATTAGAAATAGTATAAACTTAGAATAATGTTTATGTATTCTATAGTAAATATACAAAAAAACATATTTTATGTCAACCCAAACTAGATAGAATTTAGCAAATATATTTTAAAGAGCATTTTAATGTATTTTAAAATGAAAAACTTGTTCTACTATGTAGTAAATTAATTTCACATGATGTGTTTTATAATGAAATTTTAATAAAATATGTCTTATAATAAACCTATTATTTTAAATGCATTATGCTAGCTAAAATTCGAAAAATTATGCTGAATATTTTAATATTATTTTTAAAAAATTCCCTCATATTTTCATTTTTATTATATTCAAGTAACCCAACTCAACCCTTACTAAACCCGACCCAACCGATACTTCAACTCAATCCATATCCAACCTCATATGGGTTCGGTACGGGTTGAACTACTTTAAACTCATACCTATGCGGGTCGGATGAAGTATTTGCTTTAACCCGACCCAACTCATACTTTGTGCAGCCCTAGTTTTAGCTATCTACCTTTCTCTAACAAACTTAAGGTTTATTTGCTTAGCTCTTTCATTAGACCGTGGAGGCTTTAGGGTGTTTTGAAAGCATTGACTACCTTCTTGTCTGCTGTAATTTGTAAAAGCATTAGGGTGTTTTGAAAGCTCTTCCATAACTTGAATTTGTGAAACGAATTTGATTTGGCCCATCGCAGAAAACAAACAAACTTCTGGAACATTGTAACAGGCGTTGGACCCTCTGCCATGCCTACCGTCCCATAAAAATTTTGTTGCTTACATAGGATAGGACATTCTTCAGGGAAGCATAATTTGTTGAATTCATTCGTGCTTTCTCAACGATTCAAAAAAAAAAAAAAAAAAAAATCCGTTACAAGAAGCCTAAGACAGGTAAGTAGAAATGTAGATTTAGTGCTCTATGAATCTATCCAGTGTTAGAATTATTGATAACAGCATTTTCTCGCTGCATCTAACTTTTTGACTTTGCTTTCATCACCATGAAATCCTACTGTAAGGCTTAAATTACCGTTTTTCAAAATAATCGCGCATTTCAACAATTCAAGTCATTTCTGCAAAATAAGTAACTTTCAGATGCTAGAAACTTATCTGACATTCATAAGTTTTGTGAGTGAACCATCCTAAATACTAGTAAGGACTCCACACTCAAGGTTTTCCAACGAGAATTAAATCGTATATTCGTATATCATAAAATTCAAAACTTCAATCTAAAACCGGATTTGAATCGTAAATGATGTTTGAGTATGTGAAAGCACCCATTTTTCTTTCATGGTACTAACTTATTTGAAATTGATTTTGGTACCTGAGCTACTACACCTAGATCTAAAATGTAATTTTCTCTTTCACTTCATCTTTATTTTATTTGAGAAACAACAGAACTCAAATTGTAAATTCAAGTAAACATCTTGACTGAAACCGATCACTTGGTTATTATTCTTGAAAGTGAGTGTTCATATATTTCAAATTTATAAGAAAACAACGTCATATCGCCTAAGTTTAGGTTGTGCATCGTTTCATATTGTTAAATACCACATCACCTAACATTTCAGGTATATGCATGCATCATTTGTCCCCACTTGTTTACATTGTTGGAAAAACTGATTTGTCTCTTTTAAATATATTTCTGGTCTTAAATAAACATAGGTGACCAAGATTTTCTAAGGAAACATGGAGAAGCTTTGAAAGAAGATTATGTTGATCCTATGATTGTCCGGCATCCTAAGGGCCACACCGTTCCTAGACTCGGTATGATATTATCGTCTCCAAGTAACTTTAACTTATTCATACATTCACCCCTGAGGTTGAATTTAAGTAATTACCAGATAGCATTCTTATCAGTTGTTTGATGTTCAGTATAGCTTTGTACAACTAGTCATTCTTCTATGGACTACATATACCTACTGATGTTAATTGGAATAAGTTTGTTGCTGATATGATATGTTATAAAGATCCTGAAAAATCGACTCTGAATCTTTTTGTCTAAAATTGTTTCTCATCAGACACATGGTCTTTGCATTGCATACCTGTATATGTTTACATGGAATAAGTTCATTAACAGTATGTCATGCGTGTTGTAGAAAAGTTTGTTTTTTTACTAATAATATCCTGTATGCATGGAGTAGTTTTTCTATAACAGATTAATGTCTTATTCTATTAGATGATGGAAGTTTGGAAACGGTGGAAAGATACTTGCAAAGAATAGAAGAGGATATGCAGGGGAATGACATCCAGGCCAGCGAGCAGCCAGAGACTATGGAGTTATGAGATATTTCACTTATTAATTAATTAGTTTATATAGCTCAAAAGTAATGCCAGATATATACTGTTTATGTAATTAAGGATTTGGGTGTAAGTCCGGGAGCAACGTATTTCAAGTGGGCGTCAGTTCTCAGGATGTAAAAAAGGGATGAAGGCTTGTGAACTGGAGCTTCTAAAGCTATAGTTACACAATAATGTCATTGGATTATACATTTATGTCTTGCTAATAAAAATAATGTAACCTTTTGATATATAAATTTGGCAGTTTGCTCATTGAATACAATCATATTTGAGAATATACTAGTATTACCGTACAACGGTGGAGAACCGACCATTAGATTGTATAGTTTTTTTTTTTTTTTTTTTTTTAAAAAAAAAAACTATTTTTTTTCTTTTTAAGTTTTAATTAAACATAAAAAAGTAATGTGATAGAAAATATTTAAAATTGGAGAGATCTAAGGAGACAAAGTGGAGAAAATTAAGTTAATTAGATTGGAGATATTTAAGGAGATATGTTACATGTATTTTGGGCTTTGGAAAAATTGAATTTGACCAAGTAACGGTAAGCAAACATCCCTAACGCTTGGTTTGAAAATCTCCCTAACGGTCGGTTTAATAATAACCTCTTATGCTATCACTTCTTCTGCTAGCATCTTGCAAAGCAGTTATATGGAATGAAAATCTGTATTTTTGGGACTCCCTGAATATTTGAAGATCTTTAGATTAGATTGAGTTGAATCAGGTGAATATAATGTGATGCTTAATTGTAGAAGTTTTATGGGAATAACAATCGTTTGTGAACATGTTAAACGTTAAGAGTTATAATCTACATTAAAATTACAAAATTTTGATTCATGATAATCAAATGACGGCCTACATGAAATTTTGATATAAAGTAGGTTCAAATCAAGCAACCCATTAAATTTTGAAATGATTCAGAATTTGAATCCAGCGCTGCCTTATACAAATCGCTATGTTTTTCACTTGTATGAGTTGGACTCGTGGGTCTTTTATTTCAGCATAATTTTAAAGGGTATCAATTTTAAATAATTAATTTTAAGAATAATTTTTAAAAAATGATAAATTAATTTATCTTTCTAAGTCATACGAAAAAAATGAATTTAATTTTTAAAAAAATGATAAATTAATTTATCTTTTAAGTTATACGAAAAAATGATAAATTCATTTATTATTAGTAACAGCCCACAAATCTACCCAAAATAGGCATAGAAAACATAAAAAAGTTTTTATAAACACACACATATCAAAATATGAAATGTTAATAATTTTAGAATTCGGCCACGAAAGTTATACTGTTGTATTCGTGGCAAGATTTTGATCTATTTTCATATAAAGAACGATGAAAACGAAGTCCGTACATAAATGTACAAGTAATTGAACTTTTCAAATTTAAAATAAGTATAGTCTGAAATTTAAATTGGAATAAAGAGAAAATATTTTATAATTTGAAATTCAAACTTGAGTAGGCTCTGCATCTTTTTTGAACAAGCCCTATCACTGCTTCGACTTAAGTACACCCTGCGTCTACTCTAAAGATGAGCACGGTCTGTCCCTGTTTTTGCTTTGTCTCGTAGAAGTGAATGAAAGCTCAAAATGAGCACTTAAAGCACGTCAAGCCTCTACTTTAGAAAAATCCTGAAATTGGCAAAGAAACTTCCGAAACCGAAAACACTTTAGTATCTACTAGTTTCAGAAGAAAATTTCTGGATTTTTTATTATCTTATTACCTGAATGGGGGGGGGGGGGGGGGGTTCAAGTCTTCTATGAGCTAAAGGTGACTTCATTATATTTATTACTTCCAGAAGGTGGTTTCAGATCTTTATTCCCGAATCTGAGTTTCATATCTTTTATAAGGTTAAGGAGGCTTCGCTTATGTTACTTATCTCCAAAAGAAGATTTCTGGATTTCTGTTATTTTAATGTTTGAATACGGCTTTTAAGAATTCTATTAGCCAAAAGAGGCTTGGTTTATAATTATTTTTAAAAGATTGGTTCTGGGCTTCTATTATCTTAAATATCTGAATTTGGGATTCAGGTCCTCTGAGAGCCGAAATATGCTTCATATATATATATATATATATATATATATATATATATATATATATATATATATATATTCCTAGGAAAGAGGTTCTGGACGTTATTTGTCTGCTATAAAAGTCCAGGGTCCAATATCATAAGGAATTTATCGAAACCTCAGTCCTATAAACTCTGAAACCAAAGACGGTTATGATTCTATTATAGCATTTAAAAGCAGGTTCGCAGGTTCACATTATTGGTATCTACATAGAATTTCAAATGTTTCAATAAATAAAGAATACTGGTTTCTAACTATTTTCAAAATATGGTGTTCTGGAAAGAAAAGCAATAAATATTACAAAAAGTATCAATCAAGTTTTTTCCATACAAATTATAAGACGGTCAAAATAATATAATGGTGAGGATCAAAGCTTTCAAATCTTTTCTAGTAGGTTCTTTGACGAAACTAGATCTAAGAGGCAGTTGAGAACGGTGTATAATAGCTCTTTGGTGTATAATAGCTCTTTGAGCTTCTTTTCTTTATATTTAATCGTTTCGACATTATCAATAGATTTAACAGGGAAATAGTGTAAAGGAAAAAATAAACAAAAAATTTAGCCAAAAGGACAAGAGGCACTAAAAATTGTCCTTGAGGTAACTACTTTTCCTTATGGCTAAATTTTTTGTTGACTTTGACCTTATGCCTAAAAATCCCTAGATTTAATCTAAAGTTTAAGTGCGTGTTCATAAACTTTATGTAACAACCTGGAATTTTGATAATAAATTAGTTATTTAATTAGGTTCTCAAAAATAGGAATTTGACCATGAAACTTTAACCGTTGCGTTCGTCTTGGAATTCTGGTCAACTGTCATGTTTGGAGTTTTTCGAACGGAGTTTGTATGAAAATTTACAGACGAAATACGAAATGGACGGAAATAAATAGGTATAATAAATATAATATATCTTACCATTTATAACTGTCCCCCACTGGGCGAAATAGCCTAAGGACGGTCGACACCCTTGGGGGAGCACTCGACCACTTCGGGCAATTACAGACCAATGACGGCTAGGTTAAGTGGGTTAAGTTTTATATAAAATATTATATAAGCGGACGAATGTTTATTTAAATAAATCTAACGGTTCATGACCAATTATACTCCTATAAATAAAGGGGTAAGGCCTCATTCTTTTCCACACAAATCTGTAGGCAGTAGCAAAACTTTACCATTTCCCTTTCTCTTCAAATGAATTTATAAATCAAAAATATATTCATATACAATCAATCAAATATAATTCATACGGATTTGAAAGGGGTTATCAGGTTTAAGTGGAAAAGGAAATGGATTGACGATTAAGCTATTCTACATCAGATTCTCCCATTTTTCTTGCAAATCTACAAATCTGAAAGTATCATCTTCTCAGAATAATTGTAGATTTGTAAGAACTTGAGAATTGTAGGCCTAAAAGATTATTCAGATTTCAAATTTAGAGGCTTTCAGGTGAGTGGATTTTTTTTATATAAAGTTACGATATCTTAATTATCTCATTTGTATTAGATCTTAAAATATGTACCTAACATTTATCAGATCTGTTTATAATACTGTTAAACTGAAATGATGCCTATCAGATCTGCTTTTGAATATTGTCAAAAACCTGAAAGTATAGATTTATGCTCTTGAATAATATTATTTGTAGGCTTACTTAATTGTTTAAATTATTGCCTGCAATTGTGTTTGAAATTATATTGTGGTTGTTGCAAAACATTGTAGATATGGAAATCAGTCTCATAATACACCATTAAGATGTAGTTACATTCCAGATCTCTAGCTTCAGTGTTAAATAATAAATTATGTAATTCTGATTGAAAAGATATAAAACTGTTTGTGTTCAGCTTTGTTGGGGTTTTAACTTAGTTATTGGAAATATGTCTTTTTCCTCTTCTAATATAAAAAGACATTATTTGAAATCAATAAGAAATATATCAAATATTGAAAAAGGAAAAAGTTGTGTAAATTCATGCATATATATATATATACATATATATATACACATATTTTACATCAACTATTCCAAACCTAACATATATTTCTTGTGGTTTGAAATGTGTTTATTCCTATATTCAGGCATAATTTACAATACCAGTAGTTGACAGTTTTTTGTGAGATTTATGACCTTATTGCAAGATTGAATACAAAAAGGAATGTTTGGTGGTTAGTTGAACCAAATTATCAAACTTAACGACAACAGAAATAAAAGAAAATAACTACATTAACCGCGTGACAATTTAAATATAACTATATACATTATCCGTCTGAATCTACGTAGACAACGATATATATATATATATATATATATATATATATATATAGGATGTTTGAACGTTTGAACGGTACTCATTTTATGGAATTATACATATAAATGTAATCCATATTAAATTAATATATTTGTGGTGACCGTTGTAGCAATTAGCGTAATTGATTACTATGAATATGGCCATAAATTTAATTAGGCAGTTAGGCTTAATGGTTACAATCTTTAAATTGACTTGAATTAATGTTGTAAACCACAATTAGGGAGCTAAATAATAACCGCACTAAGATATGAGGTTAAGTTTTCAATTTGTGGTAGAAGTCTGCCCAGAACCGTCCGACAAATCCAGCATCCACAAGTGGTCAGCTTAATGTGATAGGTCTGGTGCATAAACACACACACACACACACACACACACACATATATATATATATATATATATATATATATATATATATATATATATGCAACATGCAATAAATAAACTAGTAATGACTGTTGGGGTATAACAAATAGATATATCGGGACTGGTAATTAAGAATAACTAATGCCTTAGGAAAATATGACCGTTATGGCCATAAATGACAATAACGCTATTGAATAGAAATAAATGGAATAAAAGGGGATTAATGGGTATCGATTGCCGTTTTAAATACTAAGTCCAATAAGGAAAATAATTAAACAAATATCCTAGACTAAGAAGGGTATAACTTTCCTTATTTACGCTAGTTAATCTAGAACTAATTATTAAAATTTAGAGTTGGGCTTAATAGGGTAATGTTGCGAGGTCAATTGCCTTATTCGACAGAAGTCTACACTTTCCAACAGTCGAATATATGCCTAATTGATGTGAGATATCATTAGCCATAGGAACCCGTGACCGTAGTTAGCTTTCATAGCATTGGTTATTTCAAAAAAAAACAAGGTTTACTCCACTAATGAGGTCTTAAGTGGCCCAAATGGGTCCTCCTCCCGTCGTTAAGGAGAAATCAAATAGGAAATAATCTATAAGCGTAGCCGGCTTTGGGATTAAGGTCTTAAGTGGTTAGATCCACCTATAAAAAGGTATTAAGTGATCGCGTAGCCCACCTCCCATAAATGAAAGCATTAAAGGCTAACTGGGTACGAGCTTGATAATCTCCGCTAATAGTCTACTTCCTTTGGTCATAAGTGATTGGGTCAAGAAGTCCACCTGGGAATAGGTCCTCCAATCTAGGGGTTTTAAATAGTGTGCGAATCCTACCCAAACATAGATCTAAAAATGTCCAGTATGGTCATTCCATAGGGTTACCTATCCTACGTGAAGTATTAAGCGTCTAGGGTATTACCCAGTAGGGTCAGTTAGATAGTAACGAAGGGGCCCTCCACCGAGTGGTCTTAAATGATGTGTTATGTCTACCTAACCGAGTGGTCCTAAGTATCTGCTTACTATCTCTTGCCCTATGAGGGGAATGGATTGATATGCGTGAATGAAAGAAGCCTTAATTAGTAGGACCTTGTAGCTAGTGTCGTCTAGTTTATAATAACGTTGAGTGTATCATCGAGAGGCATTAAACGACCAATAGGTCCACCTAGGGTTTTAAGTGATCGAGAGAATCCACCCGATCTATCATTTGATAGTGAGGCGTTAAGTGGCTAAATATACACACATGAGCAAATAAACTCCATTGTTAGGAGTTCACATCTCGGCTTAATAATCGGATAAATGGTGGTATAAAAGGCTTCACAAATGTATTCATAATCGTTCTATCTTACTATCGATATTTTTAGGAATAGTACAGTGGGAACGGTAGTTAGAGTCATGCGTAAATGTTTACAAGGTTAGGTTAGAATTACAAGCCTTGGTAGGCATATATCTTGGGTTGAACCAAACGCGATACATCTGTGTATTATAATCTGTGTTGTAATTTCCTTGTTCACTAGAACTTGTTGTTCTGACCCCCTCCTTATTACAATCTCCTAGGTTTTCTAGAGAAGGTCGGGTTCTCACAGGTGCCTAAGTTTGGCTTTCGGTTCTCGTTCTCTCTCATGCTCGGTATTGACATGGTGACTTACTTTTAAAAAGGTAGTTACTTGAGTTAATACTAGTCTACCCTATTTTGTTTCTGTTGTGAGTTATTTTTCATACTCTAATTATGCTCATGCTCATTTATTTGAAGGTATCGAATTTACACACTTTATGCTTGGATGTGTTCGAGTTCCGATTTTTTGTCGAAATTTGGAATCAGAAAAGTGTGGGGGTTTTACATTTGGTATCAGAGCACATATTAAACGATCAGAGGAATTAGTTAAATTAGGACTCGTAAGAGAACGTAATTCAATTTTCTTTTCTAATTTTCTTCGTCTTTCTTACTTGACTTTAATTTATTTCGACGATGAATTAGTCGTGAGCCTAATTATATAGAATGGGCTTTAAGCGACTAAGAGTTAAAATATGTCGAGTTCGGGTTTCTAGCCAATTCTGTCTTACCCCATAGTACATTGGCGATTTCGTTGTGAAGAGCATGAGGACAACATATGGTGGATTCCGTTGATTCGAGCTTTGAGACTGGACAAAAATCTAGCTTCAAATGAGATAGTCGCAATTTCCGGTTTTTGGTTTCGTTTGGTAGTTCTAGTCAAAGTCCTTTTCTTGGTCTTGAAATGTGAAATCTAGGTTAATATGCCGTATCCATTCGGAAATATAATTGCGAGGTATACCCATTCGAAATTTCGTTAAATTTCCAGATATTCCTTTATTGAGAATATTCATTTGAGTTCTTGGCCTTGTATTCGAGGGAATTTTATTTTTAAAACTATTTGAAAAATAAAATGGATTTCGAGAGTTTGGAAATTACGGTTTCGAAAAATGGTTTTATAAAGACATTGTTTTATAAAGATATGGTTTTAAAAATTTAATCTATTCGTGCTTCAGAATTGTTTGGGCTTTGTGTGATTTTAATAAATATAATCTGATTGGTAGAAAGAAGGGAATTGGAGATGACAAAGAATATGCCACTAAAATTGAAAATAATTAATATCCATTCCTTGTGATTTTTGATATCCCTCTTTACACATACACACACACACACACATATATTGGATGATTTAACGAAATTACCACAATTAAAAATTGAGATTTTAAAGTTCCAACATTTTTGAATGCGAAAAGGTTTTTAGTTTGTAATATAAAATGAAACATAGTAATGATAAATTGGATTTATAAATACGAAGCCGTAAGTTTATAATAAATTCCATTTTTGATTTTTTTATAAATTTTTCTTTAAAAAAACGAAGGAAAATCCTTCGTCTAGATTTTTAGGGTATTTGATTTGTGAATCATTCGATTTGCTATCAGCTAGGTAAGGGGAAATCCGTTTTAATCTAATTACGGAATTTTAGCTCAATTATTTTGGATATCATTCGTTGTGTGGTCGCAATATCGTTGTTGAGACTACTTTGAATCTTTGGATATGGTTCGTAATTTGACTATGGTTTTTGATACCACCGTGATGAGTATAATTGTTTTTCGGATCACGTCAAATATTAAAAGATGATGTAGGACGATTAATATTTTAATTTGGCCTAAAAAGGTCTAGGTTCAACTTTTCCCAAACCCGTTTGACATTTAACCGTCTAGCGTTATACCTAAAGTGTTCAACTTGTCGTTGAGTTTTGGTGCAACTTGGACCTACGACTCAACCGAAAATATTGCATCCAAATCACCACCTTAACTTCTTTATTTTATCTTTTTTCCTCATCTAGCCAAACCATATTCTTATCTTTTTTCTGTTTCTCTGCTATCACCTCACCTCCTCTTTTTCCTTGCTAGTTGTGCATTAGATCTTGCCCTATTAATACTCCAAGGTCTAATTTCTTCTCTCCGATCATTTTTTAGTCCATAATACCTATTTGCACTAGCTGGTCTTTCTAGTACCATTTAAGTCTCATCTCTAGGGAGAGATCATTTGGTTGGATTGGAATGAGCAAAAATGTCTCACCACTTTAAGGTTAAGAAATTTTTTCATGGTAGTTGGACTTGCACTAGTCCTATGCTTCGTGATCTTAGAATAGGTTTGTTGGTTGTACTGCATCCGTCTTTGCTATATCTTATTGGAATAGATTTTTATGAAGGCGATCGTCGTTTTATAGATGAAGATTAAGCTATCTTTAGATATTTTTTCTGAGGAGAATCTTAGTCAGATTTTAGAGGAATCTGTGTCATACGCGAACTTGAATGGTCTTTTTGGTTGATCAGATTTGGAGATTTTGCAACAAATCTCTTTTCTTAATGTCGGTTTTTGTGTTCAGAGATCTATGTAGAAACTACCCATGTTGATGTGTGACTCATTTAATACATTATTCTGTAAATGAGAAGTTATGACTAAATTTGTCTCATGATGCGAAAACTAATCCTTTGCTTGATCGATGGTGTAACCATCAGTTAGTGCCGCATCATATTCGATTCAGCTTGTTGTTCTTGTGTGTTGTCTCATGGAGTTAATTTATGTAATTTCACCTATCTGTTTTTGTCTTTAAGATAATATTAGATAGATTTCCATGAGAACCAGTTTTGTGGTAGGTTTCTTTTCTCATCGCAAATTTTCTCTTAGACGAGATGGTGATGTGGGAACCTTCAGCAACACCAGTAGTGTTTGTAACACGAGATTGAGCATTTTGCCATAATTATATGATTAATCAAAGGTCATCAAAATGGATTGAGCTCCATTCGTGGAGCAAGACATCTCGTTGTTTATAGCTATTGATTTGCGAGTTTGGTTTTTGTTGTTTGTTTATCATCTTTGTTGTTTCCCTTTCCAGCATTTGGTTCTTGGATTTGTGGTGATTCGTTCTTGTAATTGTTAGTTGTCTTTGAAATCGTATGACTTATGTTAATGAGATTTCTATGTTTAAAAATATTTATGTCATTCGCGCATGTTCATTTGAATGAAATCTCATTTTTCTTATCTAACTAATAGTTATCCTAGAGCTGAAAAGTATAGAATTCTATGTTGGATAAATTTTAGCAAAGGACCGGTTTTGCGTTGTTTTCGTCATGTGTATAAATTAATTCCGTTCCTTGTTAAGCTAAAATTTATTATACACTTTTGTGTGTGTTCTCAGTTTTCGCATTTTTACGTGACTAACTTCCTTTTTCGCAAACATGGGACTTGAAACGTTTAAGTTTCCGCAAAATTCGTTTATGAAGTTTTTGGAAAACGTTGTTAGAAAAAAAAAATCTTTTATCATTTTTAAAATTTACTGATTCACTTTCTTTTATTTTGGCTTGCAAGAAAACGCAAAATTTGAGTATGGTAGTTTGCGCGTGTTTAAAACGTCTGTTTTACATTAAAGTAGACGGTTTGACGGGTGCAAAGCGCATGCTACCGAAATTTTGATTTTCATACGAATCTCATATGGAAAGTAAAATAGACTCGAAAAGAATTTTTCAAAATAAATATAAGAAGTTTAAAGTCGAAATTTATTTTTGTGAAAAAATTCAATGTTTGGTCACATGAACAATGTAAGGAAGATTTTTGGATAGTTTGTGTGTACGTTTTAGCGGTGCAATAGGACCGACAATACGATAAAAACGTTAACGACAATAAGGGAAAGACTGTTTTAGCCTTGAAAACGTTGTTTTCATAGCTTGTCAACGATGCGCACGAGTTTTTAATTAACTCATTTTACGTCTTAGAGCTTGCTTAAACCTCTTTTACAGTCTACGGATGGAAAATTTTGTAGTATTTTAGGTCATTGAGGTGAAATTTCCACTGTAGGATGGAAAATGGAGTATCTATAAGCGAAGGGAACGTTAAAAATTATTTGCTTTGATTTTCTTTTTTCGGTTTAGAAGTAATAAAATAGAAAGCGGTTAGATGCTTTGACGTTTTGGATGGTAGGATCTGGATGAAAAATTGGTTGCTTCACACTTTTATACGTAATCATATGACGGTTATGGGTGAAAAATGATTTTTGGAAATTGCATTAATATAGAACTACCAGTATATTTAGGTTTTTTTTGCATCATGTCTTCAAAAGTATTTTTAAAGTTTTAATGCATACATCTAGGAGGATCCGATTTAGAATCGTTATGCATACATGTTTTGTGGTTGAATTGCATTATGTACACTGTGCACAGGCGCACATAGTTGCAAAGTGGATGTACACAAATTGGTTGTGTAGGATATGATAAGTAGGTGTCAGAATGTCGGGACGAAATTCCTTTTAAATGGGGAAGAATGTAACATCCCAACATTTTGACAATAAATTAGCTATTTAGTTAAATTCTCAAAAATAGGAATTTCTAAAAATAATGGAATTTGACTACGAAACTTTAACCGTTGCGTTTGTCTCAGAATTATGGTCAAATTTCATGTTTGGAGTTTTGTGAACGGAGTCCTTATGAAAAAGTTATGGACAAAATATGAAGAAAAAAAAAACGGAAATGAATAAGTATAATAAATATAATATATCTTGTCATTTATAACAGGCTCTCACTAGTAGAAATAGCCAAAGGGAGGTCAACACCCTTGGGGGAGCAGTTGACCACTTCGGGCAATTACAGCCCAGTGAGGCTAGGTTAAGTGGGTTAAGTTTTATATAAAATATTATATAAACAGATAGATATTTATTTGAATAAATCTAACGGTTCATGACCAATTCCACTACTATAAATAAAGGGGTAAGGTCTCATTCTTTTCCACACAAATCTGTAGGCAGCAGCGAAGCTCTGCCATTTCCTTTCTCTTCAAATAAATTTCTAAATCAAATATATATTCATATACAATCAATCAAATATAATTCATATGGACTTGAAAGGGGTTATCAGATTTAAGTGGAAAATGATACGGATTGACTGCTGATGTGCACGTAAATATGCATATTTATTCACACATTTATTCTTGTTTTAGTTTAAACAAATGTCATATGTGGGTATTTTGTCGCGATTAAACCATAATTCAATTGATTTCAAAATATCATACATTCATCATCATACAAAGTAAAAATGGTCATTTTTGTGCTTAAGTTATTTTGAGAATTTTTACTTGGACAATTTTCATTATTTTTGTAGAAATATTGGTGCATATGGAAGAGGGCTTCATGAAGATTTATATGCATACAAAGGAATGAAGAATTAATTTTCATACATAATCATAAAGGACCCCCACTTACTATACATAAAAGCTAATGGACAAATTAGTGGATGTTAACGCTTCAGAAAAATTTGATGATGGATTAAAACTTGATGATTACTTAGTTGCACACTTCCTAAAGGGAATTCTTGGTAGCACGCTAAAAGTGAATTAGAGTTTAGTCATGTATAAATAACCCATGTATGTTGATGTAAAAAGGATCTTGGATTTTATTTAGTTTAGAGTGGCTGAAATCAAAACCTCTATTTTTCTTCCATGGCTTCTTAGCCATTTCTTTTTTGTAATCTCTCGTTTTAATGCAATCTTAATTTGTTTTTTTATTTACATGCTATTTTCTTTTCTGCAAGTAGTGTAGCTTTATTTTATGCCATTAATTAGTTAATATCTTTTCTTCATTACTTACTCGTTGTTCTTCAATGTTGAAATCTATTTGTGTTGAAATAATAACACAAATGAGGAGCTAAACCCCTACAATTTAGGGGTGATGAAGCTTTTCCTCTCATTAATGTAGATTCAACATGAATTTGTATGAATGATCTCTTTGGGTTTAATGGGAACAGATGTTTTTGTGTTTCATATTGAATTTAATAGCCTCTTTTGTTCATTTCATAACATTGAGGCTATGTTTATGACATAAAAAACAAATTGCCTCTTCATCTAAAATTGTGATTATGTCAATGAAATGAGGTTTAAATTGAAATTTGATGATCTATATTACTAACCAATAGTAAATAGATCATACTTAAATTATATTTTAGTTTCATTTCGATGACATGTTTCACAAAAGTTAAAAAGTTAGATTAATTGTGTATTATCGCTTGATGACTTATTTTGCGTTAATTATTTGCGCAAATAAGTTATGCTTATGAAAATTACATAATTAATCATACTTAGGTTATTGAGAGATCTTCATACTATTTTATGTTGAACAATGTTGAAAGAGAGAAAAGTTAAGTTGCCCCTAAATTGGTTTTAATCTCATAGTTTTAATATATATTTTAGTTTTTTTTTTCAGTACTTAATCACAATCCAAATTTTGGTTTAATTTGATTGAATAAGGTTGAGATTACTTCTTTCCTTGCGGATCGCCACGTACTAACAATTGTACGTCGTGCGCTTGCGATTTATTATCACGATATTTCATACGAGGGAATTTTAATTCATAGAATATTCATCATCGAACAAGTTTTCGGCGCCATTGCCGGGGAAGGAATTTGATTTTGATTTTATTCTTCGGATTAATTTTGTTTTTTGTTTTTAAAAAAATGTGTGCATTTGTGTGTTTGTTCTATTTGATCTCGTTTCAATTGCATTTGTGTGTGTTTTGTCGAGTTTCATTGTCCATTTTTGCTTGTTTGTTGTTTCTTAAAAAAAATCTTTTGATTTGTGAATTTCATATCTCATTGCAATCATCTCTCTGCTTTCTTCCTTATATTTGCATTCTGGTTTAATTTTGTTATTTGCATTTTGCACTTTTGTTTTAAAAAAATATACACTTGCCTTTTGTTCAATTTCTTTCCTATTTTCACTACAATTTCCTTTATTTCTTTCTCTTTCTCTCATTTATTTCTTTTCTTCCCTTTCTCTCATTTATTTCTTTCCTTTTCACAATTCTTACAAATAAAAAAATAAATTCTTTCCAAATTTTCTTATCCTCGCTCTATATTTCTTCTGCGTTTATTTCCAATAACCTCTCAATTTAGTTCTTTCCTTTTTCTTGTCCTCCCTCTATAATCTTTTTTCCTTCTCTACCTTATATTTCCTGATTACCCATACAAAGCGTTCAACACCCACTGCCACCATTCACATAGCCTCCAACTTTCACAGCCTATAACCCGAGCTCTTCACCCTTCATCAACAAGCAAACCCTCATTCCAATCTCAAACCACCATCAGCAATCAACCCTATATTCCTCATTATTGTCAACAACACCCTACCACGCTCCACGATCTCACACCCAACCTTCACCTTTCCGACCGACATCGACCCCCTAGACATCATCTTCAACCTTTCAAACCCATATCCAGTTCACCATCAACATATACCAATACATCAAATACCCCCATCATCTTCAACCATCCCCCTGCAAACACAAACTACAGCTATACAAACTACCACTTCATCCCTCTACCGTACATCGACACAACCACAACAGCTTGCAAACAATCCCCACTGCTTTGGAATTTTACTCTCAGACCCTTTTGGAACACCACCTACCATCACACTATCCTGCCACAAATCATCACACAATTCCCTTAAACTAAAACTGCCATAAGTAGTGAAGCTACCGCTATATAAAACTAAACCCACAACTCCCCTCTAAACCACTGCCTTGCCCCTCCTCTGTTTCCAGTCAACTTCAACCATCAGAATCAACCGAGATTTCACGCAAGTACCCAAATTTTAGAATTTTGATTTAGCCTGTCTATAAGTTCGCCTTTACATTCGAGCAAATTGCCTGCGAGAATTTTTAATTTTCAGAATTTGAACTTTCAATTTCAATTTAATTTTGAGAAAGCCTAATTTCTTTCTGTTGCGAAATTTCAGCTCGTGTGATGTTTATGTAAATTGGGAGGTAGGGGGTGCGAACTTGCATAAGCAATCGGGTATTGGGCTAGCTGACATACAGTTTGTTTTAATTGTGGAGGACTTTATATGTATTGGGCTTGTGCTGTTTAGGCTTTACTCGATTGCTTTGGAAACCGTGGTGTTGTAAAAATCTTGAATTGGTTAGTTTCTCAAACAAACTTGCTTTGGTTTTCATTATTCAAAAAAAAGGGAAAAAAAATGAAATTCCCTTCCTTTAGGGTTTGTGTTTGTTTTTGATTCCTTGTTATCTGTAACGACCCAACGATTTTCAGCCCCGAAAATCAACATAAATACAATTCTATATCTCATGCCGATCTTCCAAACATCGAAAACACTGGATAGTAATTAGAAAGAAATTAGAGGGTGAGATAAGAAAGAAAGAAATATTAGAATATAAGACGAAGAAGAACAACCAACACAACACAAGTCTCACATCGCAGCAGAACAAAATATAATTACAGAAATAAATCTTTATTGAGAGCCTTTTCGAAGTACTTACAATATCAAAGTACATCAACACCACTGGACGGTTATAATAATCTGCCCTCATATTTAACACACAGAGGAATAATAGCCATATAATATCATACGTCTGAACACCTCCAGCTTTTCTTTGGACTTCGCAGCATCCGATAACTTGGACCTGTACACCCCGGTCTAACCCGAGCATTTACAAAACACCGGCTCAGTCTGGTGAACTTGAGTGAGAAAAACTCGCACAATATTAAGGGGGATCATCCAACTTGATTTTTAAGTTCCAAAATCCTTTCGAAAGAAAAGGATAATTAAGACCAAATCCACACATAAATACAGACGGTTTTTACCTTACGATAACCCAAAACATTTTTGAAATCAATATATTTTCTGATATTATAATAATGTCTAAATAAAGTAAAGATCAATCTAGCGGAATGCTTGCATCTCACGCTCCACATATATAGTATACAATCAAAACCGCGGGCGCTTATTAGAGATTGGATTCCGACTATGACAAGGTATGGGACTTCCTGCCGATAGTGTATCTCTAGAGGGGAATACACTGGGTTCAACAAGAACGTCTTACAACCTGACCCACACATGACCGACCACTCATTTCGCTTGAGAGTATCGAATGTATATCACCAACGGTTAGGCTCAAACCACCGTTTCCTGAGAGGGACAGCATCGAACTAGATTAAAGAAGGAAAAGGATATTCTTTAGATAGATGATTATACACCCTAATGGGAGAGATCCACATTACCATGCTACCTGCCCGATTTTTGTCATTACCCGGTGGATGAGGCTTGTGGTTTAGATTAACTTTTGAACATCAGGTCACCATTGACTTTGAATGTCACATCGTCAGATCCGCCAGATATCACTAATTAACGTCCACAAAAATACTCTAGCAGTTAAGCTAAGAGAAGGCCTTTCCCCACTACCAACTATGGCACGTTTGAAGAAATCAACGTATGTAATCCCTTTGAAAATACTTTATTAGACATCCGCCCATAAAAGTCATCTACGAATAGGATGAACCGAAGGTACTCTCCTACTGCATCCAATACAGAAATCACCCCATGGATCAGTAGCGAGAAGTCCTTGCAACTTGTAGATTCCAATCACGACAGAACCACAGTACATCTTTGGCTGTAGACCAGAGATTTTTAGCGATTCTTCCGTTTTATGAAGATCCACGGTCTTCAATGCTCCATCTCGATCAACTTCTGATATCTTCACGTATTTGTTGGTCAGAATGGTTTTCGAATATAAATTCGATCCCGGACTTCCCGTAACAACAATCGTATTGGACAGATTTGATTGTCGGTTATTTAACAATCAAAATAAACAGTGATTCAATCATGAAAATCCAATGAGTTCACTAGTTCAATATCCAGCATCACTTGGCCTTTTAATTAAACAAACTAATTCACTTCTTCTTAATTAAAACTTCTAACTCTTTTAATATTTTAAAAATACGGTAACTGAATTCTTATTTAATAAATGCCCTCCAATCCATTTCATTATAATACATAGTAAAATAACTTATAACCATATTCAATTTCCACCTAAGTCTCCTTTCAAAACATTTGTTACATCATTCTTTATTATTTAAGTTTGGGAAATCCATTCGATTTGTTATTCGTAAAATGACATTACGAAATATCTTCTATTCTATTCTTGAAACAATAACTAATTTATTTGTATAAAATAAACTCAACTTTACATTTCCTTTCTAACTTGGGAGTATCGTTATAAATCATGTAAACCCTTTTTATTTCCCTTTTCACTTTGGAACTCTCGTTATATATATATATCCCCAATTTTCACTAAACGTTGCAATACTATTTCTTTAACGGAAATAATAAATTATCACTAACCCCTTTTACCATTACAACTAATATCATCCTCGGATAATCCTGATGTCGTTCAAGTTGGGGTATTTTAAATTACCTCTCAGACATTGATCAACAACGTTCTTATCTTCAGATATATAAGAGCTATAGCCCAATAATTTATTCCAATATCGACACAAATTCCATTTAACTATTTTATTCAAATACGGTTTCATGAAACCTTCTTACTTTTTGAAAATCTCTTTCTGGGATATAACCCTTTTACTTAATTTCATAATTAAGTAATTTCTTATAAAATACCTCCTTTTAACCTTTGCCTCTTAAAACAAATTCCTTTATAGTTCGGATTTGGTTATACAACCCTATGACCCACTTCTTTACCTAAATTCACTTTTACCAATCTATTTTCAAATTTATTCAACCATTCCTCGCTTGAAATTCTTATTTCAATTTTCTCCTTTTTAATTAATCTCATTTTTAAGTAAAGTTAATTTAAAATTAACGCTTTTACACTTTAAATCCTTTTTTATATAATCCTGGTTTAGCTTAAACCCCTCTTATCTAAATTCTCATTTTCTTAATTCAAATATTTAAGTAACATTCATTTTAT
Organism: Allium sativum; assembly: GCA_030737875.1. NCBI lineage: Eukaryota > Viridiplantae > Streptophyta > Magnoliopsida > Asparagales > Amaryllidaceae > Allium > Allium sativum. The sequence goes on along the minus strand of CM060924.1, from coordinate 616,698,843 downwards.
GCTATAGTATCCGCTTAAAACTTCTTTTATAATTTTGTTATGAAAACTCGGGTTTTAAATACAAAACCCGTTCATAAACTTCTGTAACCAATCAATTAGATTTCATTTCACCTTCGATTACTTTATAAAATGAATTTCAATTAAAAAGTAATCTTCTAAATTATTATTAATTAAATTAATAATTTATTTCTATTATTAACTACTTCAATAGTTAAATTCTTTATTAACTAAAATAAATAGTAAATTCCTTTTTTATAAAAAAATCTTATTAAAATTAAAACAATATTCATTAAACTATTCTATTTAAAACGCACTAATCAAATAATCAATTCCAATTAAAAACGATCGATTTAGTCACTCAAAACACGGTTATCTCATTAACCGATTCCAATTAGTTCTCACTTTAAATTAATTAATAATATAATTAATCTAAATAATTCCATTTAATTATTTCTTAACAAAACAATTATCCAAATTATTAGTTAGATTAATTTCTCTTCACTAGTTTATTAATCTGATTGACATCAGAATTTACTTTATAAAATCAATTAATAATTAATTATAAACTTAAATAATAAATATTTATTTTCTTTTAATAACCTATTATTCAAAATAATACATTTCAAAATCAATATCCATTTATAAAATAAATTTTTTAACTTTAGTTCTATCGATCCACCTGGCGGTAAATCAATATTAACAAACAATTTATTCTTAGGCCATTTTCTGCCGGTTACTCAACCGGTATTACCCATTGGTTAAAACAAAACACAGGTTGAATTTTCTGTCAATGATCACTACTAAAATCAATCACCCAATTATGAAAGTTCATATATGACAATATGAAAATAAATAATATATTTGAGGAATCCCGTTGGATCCCTTCAACCTGTTCTTCCCTGTATCCAAAACGGTTATCACAAATCAGATCATTCAATTCAATTTACAGATAATTTCTATAACAATAAACAACGACCATTTAACATCAACCGATCAACACAACAATTCAAACAATTAAACACGTTTATAAATAAACATGACCAATAAGGTAAGTTACCACTATTGAATCAAATCGTTAAAATAACGATTTGGTATTTCACTGAAATTAAACAATAGTTTAATTCCATCAGTTAAATCAACAAATAAATATATAACTAGCAAACATACAACCATTAACAACCAGAACACATAAAATAAAAACCCAATTTATATAAAATATAAATGGGCAGGACTGAGTGAGTTTAACTCACCTTGAGCCGATTCGCTGGTAAAACAGTTCATTTCAGTTAAATTAAACAAGTGTTTTAATTTAACTGAAAATCATAACTGACTCCAATCACGTCCATTTCTATTCCATAGTGTTGAGACGATTCCAACATTCCTTGAATCGTCCAATTCTGATAATGCAATCAAAAGTTATCGATCATTTAGTACACGGTTATAATTAAAATAATTATTCCTTTAATTAAAATTTTATCCATCCAAATTACTTTAATTAATGTTAGAGCCGATTATACTCCGTTCCCTTTTCATTGTGTTCCCTTTTTTCCCATATACTGCTCCTGCTTCACGAAATAAATAAATAAATGTTTAAGTTTAAAATTAACAAGTTTTTAACTAAATAATTAACTTAATCAAATATTACTCTTAAAACTAATTCCTTTTAATTATACTACCAAGCTATATTTACTCTTCAGCATAGTTCCTTCTTCGATTTATTTCTGAATCTCGTTACCTGCTGCACACCACAACTCACGATATTATGATGTGTAGAAAACCAGTTCTAAATAAATAGTAAATCCATTAATTAGCTTAGTTAATTTCTCAATTAACTAATTACGTTCGAATTTCAGGGACAGGTTTGATTATCTATCTGCACGCCTGTCGCCTGGATCTGCTTCCAAAACTTACTGATGCGCGAGCTCCCTGCATTGGTTACAAGAATATGATTTCAGTTATGAGGTTCTTACTTAATTTATTAATTATACAAATAAATTACTGATTTACATAAGTTTGTGGAGAACTATTATACTCCCATCGTAACTGCTTCATGTTTCATCTTCCCGTAAGGCTTCCTTTCAGACTGGAAACCCATGCTGTCGTTCACAATCCAACCACCATGCCCCACGTCCACCTAGAACATCATATGATATTGGAAAAATGTGTGTCCGACCCTACTCTACTCTCGCCTGAAATAATTCACTTTCCGGTTGCGTCGTTCGACCATAAAACGCCCATCATTGCAGCTGCGTTTCAAGCCAATTCCAGCCATCAACGTCCATCGTTCCCGGTCGTAGTCGTTGGCTCGAAAGATCTCACTGAGATCAAGGTGTTTGCAGAAGGAAGTGTTCAAATTTGAAAAGTTGATTTGAAGAAAACGTGGAGGAAAGGTTTTGAACTTCTCTGCTGTTGAAACATTAGAGATGGAGGCGGAACCGGCTTTGGCCACGCGAGGAGACCCATAGGGTTGCTGACTGTCTTGCGTTTATTTAGGGAGCACTAATAATTAAATTAATATTTTATTTTAACGATACTTCGCATTGAAGTAATCAGTAAAAACAACCACAAACGACTTATGTTTCCCGATAAAAAGGCTAATCCTAGCATGGAAAAATATTCCGGACCCAATGGGACAGATTTCGTCCAATTTCGAGCTCGTTTGTGAAAAGTCCTTTATAATTATCGATGAAAAATCAAGCATTTAAAATTACAAAAATTACAGAAAAAATCCAATAAATATGAGGCCTTGACATTTTACTAGACCCCTTCCTTACGGATCCAATGAAACTTGTTCCGGCAAATTGGAGTTCATTTGGCCTGTCGTTTATTCCTTTAAAGTTACCCTTGTCTGAATTGACCAAAATAATATAACATAAAGGCGTTTATCGTTGCCATAATCAAATGGTAAGTCCGATTGATACGAAAATTGAAATTTCTATAGTAATTATTTAATACGAATCCAACGGCAGTGGTTTCGTCGCATTCTGAGACTGTTTCCCGGTACGCTATTTTTATACGCACCACAATGCCATTTTGGACACCAAATTACCCGGTCTCCAAAAATAACAAACTGTATACTTATCCTGACTCTAAACGTCGATACGAACTCAAAGGATCTGGTTTTGTGGCTTAGTTCGATCGTCTGCTCACGTTATGCCCAAACACTCCTTTATAAATTTAAATTAATTTAATTACGTGCTATAGAAAATGAATGGGCATTTACGGCTATCGCGGTCCCATATGACATCGGTTTGCCACGCAATTTAATACCATACAATAATTTGACGTTACGGTTCCAATGACACTAATTTCATCGAAATCGGAGACCGTTTGCAAAATGGCTATTTTAAGGGCTATAATTTAATAACGATTTCCATAGCGACTATTTTAAAATTTGATTTGGCCATAACTAACAAACTATAACGCGAAATTATGGATTTTTCTCTTTCATATGAAAATTATAATCAACACGATTCAAACGTTTCTTGTTTCACAGAAATCTGACTTAAAACGGATTCTGTATTTCCAGTTAAAGTTCAAAACTCCATACTACGAACTGCCGTGCCATTTCGAGCTCGATTTATAATTATATAAATTTATAACGTTCGAACTAAATAATGAATTAAACATTAAAATCCATTAATATCCCAAATATAATATTTAAAATAATAAATTAAATAAAATATATAACTGACGAAAATACGGGTCGTTATATTCTTCCCCCCTTAAAATAATTTCGTCCCCGAAATTGCTAAGGTAAGAAAATGCTACAAATCCCATTAATTTCCAAACCCAATTTATTTTAAATTAAAAACCAATTCAATATCGTAAATAAATAATTTTCAAAAATATCGAAATTTTCTAACACATTAAATTCCTAGAAAAATTCGGCAGAGTCTCCCCTGTACGGAGTGACATCTGCGATATCGCAGGAACAAAGAATATATATACATCGAGCCACGTGGTCGAAAAATAAAAATCAAACCCCAAAATTTTATATTTTTGTGTAGGCGTACTTTACGAGCGATATTGATCGTAATTGCTCATTGGATATGCGATTTACTCAACCAATATCAATCTGCCTAGCCATCAGGCACCTGTACTTAACTCAATTCACATATAAGTAATAAATATATGAAATTCTTAAGTAATATTTCACTAATCAACAATATAACTATACCTATTTCAAAATTCAAACAGATAGCGTCAATTCATTATCAAATATAGGATTAAATCATAAATTCCAATTCATATGCAGTTTCATTCCAGTTTAATTATACTAAAATTATTCTTTGGTTATAATTCATTTAGCTCTATTAAATTGTTGATTATTCCATTTAAACAAACAATTCACAATCAACAATCAACAATCAATACACAACCAAATCAATTGAATTACATTCAGTATTAATATTATATTTTGGTTTCACATATTTGAACATCAGTCGATTAATATTCGACTGATTTCTATTTTCTTATTATTTATTCAACAAATTTCCAATTTCCAAATCTATTTTATTTAATTTTGATATCATACTTAATTTTGTTCCACTTAACAAAGTTTAGTTTTAATTCAAATTTTCAATCTAGTTTGAAATAAATTCAAATCAATCAAATACAGCTACCAATATCTCAATAATTTGATAAAATTATGAAATGACCCGAACTCCCCCGGTGAGGGAAGCGCGGATAGTTCGAGAACAAGCCACAGAAAAACGCAGACGGAAGAACATTTCATTGTTAATTACAACAATTCATCAGATTACAAGAATATACAGTATAAATGAATAAATATTACACAGAAATATCAGAGATTTAAATTACATTTAAATAGGAGCGAAAAATAATACAATACACATTTGAAGGAGATATACAGATACAAAGCTTTCCGGATATCGTTCCGGCTGTAAACCAGGATCCTGTGAATATAAATCTGCAAAACCAAAACTACTAGCTGCCCGTGTCAAAATAAGGGCACCCAGAGTTTAGGTTAAAACAATAAACTCCAGGTCAGTCATGGGACTGGTGTGAGAACTAAAACAGTTATTAATCTTTATTTTAAAGTTAGGTAAATCGAGGGACCACGCCGCTAACGTGGAACGGGTTTCCTCCCAAGAATACCAGTGCATAAAACAAACAGCGCAATGCTAAATAAAGAAAAATGAAGCTATTATAAGACCCAGTTCCCATCACACAATGCAACGCAAGCCGGAGGATAGGGTTTTTACCTTATAATAGCCAAGAATGCTTGATACGTTTAAAACCAATCATTTGATACTATTATAAGTGCATAGTGTATAAAACAACTTCAAATCATAAGTATCAATCATAGGCGGCATAAACGCCCCATCCCACTATGTCGCCATAATAGGTTCTACAAATAAAACCGCAAATGTCACGTATTTGGAAATTGGTTTTCCATCTATGAACCGAGGCAAAAGATAGTCCTCAACCTTCGAGACTGTCTAGTCCGAGTCTCAGGATCAGAGCTCGAGTGACCCTTGGATCGTCAGGGCCGGTCCACCGATGTGGATTAAAATGCCTGAACACTGCGTCTCTCCACCCTACGGGGCGTAAGTGAGCCAACGAATGACTCCATCGGACCCGGATCGTCCGATCAAACCGAGGTGCCTCGCAACAGCAACAACCACATAAGTCAAACTCATCAGGGCGTGTAAAACCACTGACGCCACTTCTAGCTAGAAAGAAACGCATGTCCTCCCTGAGGTCTGTCTCCCGTTTTTGGTTCATACCGGGTGTGAAACTCGCGAAGTAAACGTTACACAAAGCTACGCCACAAAGGCCGTGCTTCGATCATCAACCACAAGACTCTGCTTTTTAACAGAAGCCTTGATCATTTGCATCTTAGCATGCCACACAGGCAAACCACTCTATGCAACCGATATCAGTCACACGGAATGATATCCGATGTCAGACACACAGTCCATTTACAAGTCCGTTCTGGGTCTGCACGAAACCGGAGGCACCTAGTACCCCGCATATCCATCGATCTCCAAGTACGTCTGGACGATCACCAACTGTTTCCATCTTCTTGGGTGTACATCCCAATCAAGATCGTCAGTAATCACCCAAACGACGTGAAGACCTCTGGTCTTCAACCACCGTCCTCATCTTCGACTTATCGTCGTAACAGTTATTGGGATAAACCTGGTCTTTCCGAATAACTCGCGTATATTATAAACAAGTGTTACACAAACACAACATACGCCTCATTTCAATTCATCAGTCACTAACCGTAAATTAACAAGAGAATAATTCCCCAAATATTAACCCCGAAGGCCGAAACCAACATCAGATCAATATCCAGAAAACCATTCTTCCTAGCTAACCGACCGTTAGTTTCTAAATTTCACATTTATAGGGAAATGTTCCCATTAATTTTATCAAAGATAAATTCTTTTAAATTTATTCTTTAATCTTTCTTTGAATATCAATTCAAACTAGTCGGGATTAGCGAACTATACCGAAGTAATCATTTGTTTTAATTTCCCAACCCCAACCTATTCATCCCATGAATTAAAACTGGTTATACTTCATATCTAACACCACGGTGTTATTGGTAAATTTAATTACCATTTCACGTTTAAATCTAATTAAAGATTTAACTATCGCCTGGAGAAAAATTGGTGATACTCCATTCTCGATCTTTTCAATCTAATTAAAGATTCATTAAAACTCCAGTTCGTTTTAATCTTTGACTGGGTTAAAGAATCAGTGTCATTTAAAACACGGTTCAAGATAAACCCCAAAATCACGTCACCTTTCAATCAGTCCCTAATCGTAAATTAGCAAGTGAGCAATTCCCTAAGTATTAACCCCAAAGGCCGAAACCAACATCAGATCAATACCCCAGAAACCGTTCAACTTAACTAATCTCCAGTTAGTTTCTGATTTTCTTATCTCCTTTGGGTCTAAGAACAATATCATTGAAGATACCGTTCACGAAAACCCAAAATCACATTCCATTAATTATCGGGTTAAAGAACAAGTGTTATTTAAAACACTGTTCACGATAAACCCGAAAATCAATACCAATTCAATTCCAATTAAATATCATTTAATTGGTACACTTCATTAAATCTAAATAAAAAGATTTAATCCTTTTCTCAACTGGGCTTAAGAACAGTGTTAATGAAGACACCATTCACGACAAACCCAAATCACATTTGATATTAAATACAAGGCTCTGAATAGAAAATATATCGGCTTATATTCAATATCAAATTCTACGACCAACAAATATCGTATTGGAAATAACGATATATATATATATCTTTCAAATTTCCATAACAATATCTGTATAATCACGAAATCCAACATCGAAATATTCCGAAGACAATTTCGATTCAAATCCATTCCAATTCAATTATTGGAATTTCTGGTTATTTTCAAACCCATTTCAAATCCAATTTATTTATTTTAAAAATAAATAAATTATTATTCTAGTTCAAAACTAGTTCATTTCGATAAAAATCTATTTTTATCTTTTCAAATGTGGAGTTTTTCGTCCCAATTCTTCACAAATCATTTCTTATGATTTTACACAAACTATTGATATTTTTAATAATTTTATCAAGGCCCGTACAGTCGATTTCCATCAACGGCCATCGAACTACACTTACAGCGACCTTTTTCAAATTTGATTCGGACATAATTCCAAATCCAACCGTTAGATTTCAAATTTCCAATATTCGTTAGAAAGCCCTTTTCGATACGAACCCAACGGTTCTGGTTTTAGGAGAATCCGACGGTCGGATCTCCCGCAATATCCATTCGAAGACAATGATCGAAATTCGCGAACTGCCGCGGCCCGGCGCGTTCTATTCAGGCCATTATATTATATATATAATATATACTTCGTCGATTTCAATTCAAAACGTGCTTTATAAATCGTTTTAAATCCCTTTTCAAAATGGTTTCAACTTCATTTTCCATTTCAAATCAAAATTGAATATTCCAATATAAATTTGTTTTAAATTCATTTCAAATCGATTTCAATTCAATTACAATTCGAATTCATTTATATTCAATTTCAATTCGAATTCATTTCTATTCAATTTCAATTCGAATTCATTTATATTCAATTTCAATTCGAATTCATTTATATTCAATTTCAATTCGAATTCATTTATATTCAATTTCAATTCGAATTCATTTATATTCAATTTCACTTCGAATTTCAATTCTTTTTGAAATATCATATTTTGAAATCACTTTCGATATTCATTATAAAATGAATAAAATCGATATAAATATCGTTCGCGTCAAAATGGCGTCAATCTAATCAACAAGGGTTCATATATTTCTACTTTCAAATATTCTCTTTCAACTATTTCTTTTTCAAATATTTCCTTTTCAAATATTTCTATTTCAAATATTTCTTTTTCAAAACTTGAATGAGGCCCAATCAATTACCATATAATGTTAATTATATGGATTTTCTACCACACGTATATACCAGCAACGATAAATCATCAATCATCATCCAAAGTGCGTTCTACACTGTATAAGCATCAAATATAAATATTTAACGCTTATAACAGTCTGTCAATCTATCGATCGACATATAACTAACTATTGGGATTAGTGTATGTCATATATCACCCCAATACCCGTGTGGGGTTTTCAAACAATCAAACACAGATTTTATTTGTGCAGTTGGGCGATGTGTAAAATTTATCGTCCCAATCAATATCAGTCAAATGTGTGTATCGTCCGATTTGTTTATTTTTATTTCATTTCATATACATGTTAAAAATTCTATTTTTAACAATCAAATATTTTCCACTATAAAATATTTTATTTCATTTCACATCACAATACACAATCAACTACACATCAAATCAAACAATCAAGCATACAAGCCATCCATGGTCTGTGGATGACGGGTGTCGGGTGCTACTAAACACCGTCTGCATCCTAGTATATAATTTATAACTAGAAAAGAAATTTAAAGTGAGAAGTTCTCACCGACTAGCTAATCCAAACATCTCGACTCTTCATATGTAGAAGTCATCGTTGTTCTTGCCTTTCATCACTTTCATTGTCCGAAGGCACTACATATATAAAAATCACATTTTTATATTGTTATTATGTATATAAAAATCATATTTTTATAATCACTCCATATGGATAAAAATTCTATTTTTACATCGCTAATATATAGATAAAAATTCTATTTTTATATCGCTATTCTTAACATAAAGATTTCGCCTTTTCAAATATAAAGAATTCGCCATTAACTTCTACTCCTAATATAAAGATTGAATTTTTATTTCACTACATATATAAAGGTGATATTTTTACTATCTTACCTATATAAAAATTATATTTTTATACTTCTACAATATAAAAGATTATATTATCCTACTATGTAGACAAAGATTTTATTTTTATTATCCTACTATGTAGACAAAGATTATATTTTTATTATCTCCACTACATAAAAATCATATTTTTATCCTTCCTACTATATAAAAATCATATTTTTATAATCTCTACTATATAAAAAACATATTTTTATAATCCTTACTATATAAAAATCATATTTTTATATAGTGGAAAATCTAATCTTTCCTACATTAAAAATCTCGCCTTTCTACACTGAAAATCAAAGCTTTTTAAATAAATAAAAATCAAAGTTTTTAAATAAATAATAAATCCAATCTTTTTCTCTTTTCCATGTTAATGTATTTATAAAAAAACCAGATTTACATAGGGTGCCTTATCAAACAAAGAAAACTTACATCGATTAACGAGGGTGGGGGTTTTCAGTGGTCGTCGGCAAGAAGTGGAGGGAGAGGAGCGGGACTGGAGGGGGTGCTGCTCGGCCTTGGACGCCTGCGGCGCGGTGGGGTGCTCCTGACGTGGCGGCATCGACTTTAAGCAGGGTGACGCTCGAATTTGGGGAAGGGGATCGACTACGTCGAGATAGGGGCTTGGCGCGTCGCGGTCAAGGGGGAGGAGAGAGAGAGGCGGAGCGGGATGGAGGTGTGCTTGGCGCGGCGGCGCGATGAACGGGGGAGGGGGGGGTGTTGTCGATCGTCAGGGGGGGGGGTTTGACTGAAAGAATGAAGATAGGGGGGTTATTGAAAATATATATATATATATATATTTTAATTATATTTTAATTTCCAAAAGCAACTTTTATTTTCGAACTCAAAATCGAGCCCACCGACTGTCGTCCTTTGCGCATTACCCCCATTCCGAACACAATGGGATATGCCACGTAAGCCAGTTTGGTCGTTTCGTTTAGTTTTCGTCAAAATCAACATATAACTCTATATATTGACTTTGAACGTGCATTTCAATTTACCGGGGCCACATACGAACTCGAAAAATTCCATAAAAATATTTTATAGCTTCGTATTGACGATACGATCCTAACAAAACTAGTTTCGTCGAATTCCGAGGTCGTTTGCAAAATGGCCATTTTCAGGGGCCGAAATTCCATAGCGACTATTCTGAAATTTCAACTGGACATATCTTCTGATTCCCGCTATGAAATTTTGATTCCCCGGATTCGTTGGAAAGATATTATCAATTAGATTCAAATATTTTTTGTTTCACTAAAATCAGGTTTATTTTGCACCCGGTACGTTCATTTGAAGTTTGAAATCGAATTATCGAACTACCGCGCCATTTTCATTTCCTTTTATAATTTAGAATAAATATTTATATTCTATCGACGACGTATATAAATATATACGTTCGAATTCCATTCAAAATAAATTTGTCGTCGATATTATTTAAAACAATCCATTTTAAATATTCAAAATTCGTTACAATTGCCAAAATAAAAATTTTAAACTGGCCCAGATTTTCCGGGTTGTTACATTCTCCCCCACTTAAAACTTTTCGTCCCCGAAAAGGAACGAAGCCGAAAGTTGTTTAACAAACCAACTCAACTTTAATAGTTTTCGCTACGGCTTAAGTTCTTCAACTTTTCAGTTTCTAAGAACTTTTCAAATTTTTCAAAAATTTAGCTAACACCCTAAATTTTCGAAAAATTTCTCCATAACCTCCCCTGCACCGGGGACTTCGGGATATTTCATATAGCCTCCCATGGCCTTCTTCAATCAAAAAGAAAAAGAAAAAGCCAAGCGGCTAGCCAATCGGCTCACAAAATCACCAAAACTCAAGAAATACAATAAACATGTACCTATTTGTCGGGCAAACAATTTTATTCCTCTGCTATAGCCTCCTTGCTATGACCTGTTCAATATAAGTACATGTATATGCACGCAAATGTGATTATTTCCAATACAACTTACTATTTGATTCTATTAGGCGTAATGGTTCAAAATTTCAAACAAATAACCAAACAACACAAACATCAATCAATTAGTTGGTTATCATTTCGAATGCATAACTTTGATATATAGTCAAAAATTAGATTTTTGATGCCAAATCACAACAATATGCCCTATCTAGTTTCGGTTCTCACATCAGTCAATTGGAAATTTATAGAAATCTCACTTTCGAAACTTGAAAATAAATACTGGCGATGGTGCCCTGTTACCAGAATTATCCCCGGGCACTAGAGTGTGATTCTATAACTATCCAATACATTAAAACTTCGAACACACGTTTGCAAGACATATATGAAAAATCTTTATACATTGGATTGTCCAAATCACTATAAATAAATAATCAAATACGTATAATTGATTTAAATTTTCAAAACAAAATTTGTTTTCATTTTAAAAATATACTCTTCGCACTCGTTCTAGGATACTACTGATCCCATCTCTAGCAAGCCATTCTCATTGGATATTTCTAATCCAATATCTGATGAATTCTTTCGTTCGGTTCTAATGTGTCTTGTTCTCTGAGCTTTGTAAATCAAAGCTCTGATACCACGTTGAAACGACCCGAACTCCCCCGGTGAGGGAAGCGCGGATAGTTCGAGAACAAGCCACAGAAAAACGCAAATGGAAGAACATTTCATTGTTAATTACAACAATTCATCAGATTACAAGAATATATAGTATACATGAATAAATATTACACAGAAATATCAGAGATTTAAATTACATTTAAATAGCAGCGGAAAATAATACAATACACAACTGAAGGAGATATACGGATACAAAGCTTTCCTGATATCGTTCCAGCTATAAACCAGGATCCTGTGAATATAAATCTGCAAAACCAAAACTACTAGCTGCCCGTGTCAAAATAAGGGCACCCAGAGTTTAGGTTAAAACAATAAACTCCAGGTCAGTCATGGGACTGGTGTGAGAACTAAAACAATTATTAATCTTTATTTTAAAGTTAGGTAAATCGAGGGACCACGCCGCTAACGCGGAATGGGTTTCCTCCCAAGAATACCAGTGCATAAAACAAACAGCGCAATTCTAAATAAAGAAAAATGAAGCTATTATAAGACCCAGTTCCCATCACACAATGCAACTCAAGCCGGAGGATAGGATTTTTACCTTATAATAGCCAAGAATGCTTGATACGCTTAAAACCAATCATTTGATACTATTATAAGTGCATAGTGTATAAAACAACTTCAAATCATAAGTATCAATCATAGGCGGCATAAGCGCCCCATCCCACTATGTCGCCATAATAGGTTCTACAAATAAAACCGCAAATGTCACGTATTTGGAAATTGGTTTTCCATCTATGAACCGAGGCAAAAGATAGTCCTCAACCGATTCGAGACTGTCTAGTCCGAGTCTCAGGATCAGAGCTCGAGTGACCCTTGGATCGTCAGGGCCGATCCACCAATGTGGATTAAAATGCCTGAACACTGCGTCTCTCTGCCCTATGGGCGTAAATGAGCCAACGAATGACTCCATCGGACCCGGATCGTCCGATCAAACCGAGGCGCCTCGCAACATCAACAACCACATAAGTCAAACTCGTCAGGGCATGTAAAACCACTGACGCCACTTCTAACTAGAAAGAAACGCATGTCCTCCCTTAGGTCCATCTCCCGTTTTTGGTTCATACCGGGTGTGAAACTCGCGAAGTAAACGTTACACAAAGCTACGCCACAAAGGCCGTGCTTCGATCATCAACCACAAGACTCAGCTTTTCAACAGAAGCCTTGATCATTTGCATCTTAGCATGCCACACAGGCAAACCACTCTATGCAACCGATATCAGTCACACAGAATGATATCCGATGTCAGACACACAGTCCATTTACAAGTCCGTTCTGGGTCTGAACGAAACCGGAGGCACCTAGTACCCCGCATATCCATCGATCTCCAAGTACGTCTGGACGATCACCAACTGTTTCCATCTTCTTGGGTGTACATCCCAATCAAGATCGTCAGTAATCACCCAAACGACGTGTAGACCTCCGGTCTTCAACCACCGTCCCCATCTTCGACTTATCGTCGTAATAGTTATTTAGAATGGGATAAACCCGGTCTTTCCGAATAACTCGCGTATATTATAAACAAGTGTTACAAAAACACAACATACGCCTCATTTCAATTCATCAGTCACTAACCGTAAATTAACAAGAGAATAATTCCCCAAATATTAACCCCGAAGGCCGAAACCAACATCGGATCAATATCCAGAAAACCATTCTTCTTAGCTAACCGACCGTTAATTTCTAAATTTCACATTCATAGGGAAATGTTCCCATTAATTTTATCAAAGATAAATTCTTTTAAATTTATTCTTTAATCTTCCTTTGAATATCAATTCAAACTAGTCGGGATTAGCGAACTATACCGAAGTAATCATTTGTTTTAATTACCCAACCCCAACCTATTCATCCCATGAAGTAAAACTGGTTATACTTCATATCTAACACCACGGTGTTATCGGTAAATTTAATTACCATTTCACGTTTAAATCTAATTAAAGATTTAACTATCGCATGGAGCAAAACTGGTGATACTCCATTCTCGATCTAATTAAAGATTCATTAAAACTCCACTTAGTTTTAATCTTTGACTGGGTTAAAGAATCAGTGTCATTTAAAACACGGTTCACGATAAACCCCAAAATCACGTCACCTTTCAATCAGTCCCTAATCGTAAATTAGCAAGTGAGCAATTCCCTAAGTATTTACCCCAAAGGCCGAAACCAACATTAGATCAATACCCCAGAAACCGTTCAACTTAACTAATCTCCAGTTAGTTTCTGATTTTCTTATCTCCTTTGGGTCTAAGAAAAGTATTATTGATGATACCGTTCACGACAACTCAAAATCACATTCCATTAATTATCGGGTTAAAGAACAAGTGTTATTTAAAACACTGTTCACGATAAACCCGAAAATCAATACCAATTCAATTCCAATTAAATATCATTTAATTGGTACACTTCATTAAATCTAAATAAAAAGATTTAATCCTTTTCTCAACTGGGCTTAAGAACAGTGTTAATGAAGACACCATTCACGACAAACCCAAATCACATTTGATATTAAATACAAGGCTCTGAATAGAAAATATATCGGCTTATATTCAATATCAAATTCTACGACCAACAAATATCGTATTGGAAATAACGATATATATATATCTTTTAAATTTCCATAACAATATCTGTATAATCACGAAATCCAACATCGAAATATTCCGAAGACAATTTCGATTCAAATCCATTCCAATTCAATTATTGGAATTTCTGGTTATTTTCAAAACCATTTCAAATCCAATTTATTTATTTTAAAAATAAATAAATTATTATTCTAGTTCAAAACTAGTTCATTTCGATAAAAATCTATTTTTATCTTTTCAAATGTGGAGTTTTTCATCCCAATTCTTCACAAATCATTTCTTATGATTTTACACAAATTATTGATATTTTTAATAATTTTATCAAGGCCCGTACAGTCGATTTCCATCAACGGCCAGCGAACTGCACTTACAGCGACCTTTTTCAAATTTGATTCAGACATAATTCCAAATCCAACTATTAGATTACAAATTTCTAATATTCGTTAGAAAGCCCTTTTCGATACGAACCCAACGGTTCCGGTTTTAAGAGAATCCGACGGTCGGATCTCCCGCAATATCCATTCGAAGTCAATGGTCGAAATTCGCGAACTGCCGCAGCGCGGCGCGTTCTATTCAGGCCATTATATTATATATATAATATATAATATATACTTCGTCGATTTCAATTCAAAACGTGCTTTATAAATCGTTTTAAATTCCTTTTCAAAACGGTTTCAACTTCATATTCCATTTCAAATCAAAATTGAATA
Source organism: Allium sativum (assembly GCA_030737875.1). Classification (NCBI taxonomy): domain Eukaryota; kingdom Viridiplantae; phylum Streptophyta; class Magnoliopsida; order Asparagales; family Amaryllidaceae; genus Allium; species Allium sativum. The sequence continues at coordinate 616,683,632 of CM060924.1, read as the reverse complement.
TTCCAATATAAATTCGTTTTAAATTCATTTCAAATCGATTTCAATTCAATTACAGTTCGAATTCATTTATATTCAATTTCAATTCGAATTCATTTCTATTCAATTTCAATTCGAATTCATTTCTATTCAATTTCAATTCGAATTCATTTATATTCAATTTCAATTCGAATTCATTTATATTCAATTTCAATTCGAATTCATTTATATTCAATTTCAATTCGAATTCATTTATATTCAATTTCACTTCGAATTTCAATTCTTTTCGAAATATCTGATTTTGAAATCACTTTCGATATTCATTATAAAATGAATAAAATCGATATAAATATCGTTCGCATCAAAATGGCGTCAATCTAATCAACAAGGCTTCATATATTTCTATTTTCAAATATTCTCTTTCAACTATTTCTTTTTCAAATATTTCCTTTTCAAATATTTCTATTTCAAATATTTCTTTTTCAAAACTTGAATGAGGCCCAATCAATTACCATATAATGTTAATTATATGGATTTTCTACCACACGTATATATCAGCAACGATAAATCATCAACCATCATCCAAAGTGCGTTCTACACTGTATAAGCATCAAATATAAATATTTAATGCTTATAACAGTCTGTCAATCAATCGATCGACATGTAACTAACTATTGGGATTAGTGTATGTCATATATCACCCCAATACCCGTGTGGGATTTTCAAATAATCAAACACATATTTTATTCGTGCAGTTGGGTGATGTGTAAAATTTATCTTTCCAATCAATATCAGTCAAACGTGTGTATATAAACAAATCGTCCGATTTGTTTATTTTTATTTCATTTCATATACATGTTAAAAATTCTATTTTTAACTATCAAATATTTTCCACTATAAAATATTTTATTTCATTTCACATCACAACACACAATCAACTACACATCAAAATCAAACAATCAAGCATACAAGCCATCCATGGTCCATGGATGATGGGTCTCGGGTGCTACTAAACACCGTCTGCATCCTAGTATATAATTTATAACTAGAAAAGAAATTTAAAGTGAGAAGTTCTCACCGACTAGCTAATCCAAACATCTCGACTCTTCATATGTAGAAGTCATCGTTGTTCTCGCCTGTCATCACTTTCATTGTCCGAAGGCACTACATATATAAAAATCACATTTTTATATTGTTATTATGTATATAAAAATAATATTTTTATAATCACTCCATATGGATAAAAATTCTATTTTTACATCGCTACTATATAGATAAAAATTCTATTTTTATATCGCTATTCTTAGATAAAAATTCTATTTTTATTTCGCTATTCTTAACATAAAGATTTCGCCTTTTCAAATATAAAGAATTCGCCTTTAACTTCTACTCCTAATATAAAGATTGAATTTTTATTTCACTACATATATAAAGGTGATATTTTTACTATCTTACCTATATAAAAATTATATTTTTATACTTCTACAATATAAAAGATTATATTATCCTACTATGTAGACAAAAATTATATTTTTATTATCCTACTATGTAGACAAAGATTAAATTTTTATTATTTCCACTACATAAAAATCATATTTTTATCCTTCCTACTATATAAAAATCATCCTTACTATATAAAAATCATATTTTTATAATCCCTACTATATAAAAATCATATTTTTATATAGTGGAAAATCTAATCTTTCCTACATTAAAAATCTCGCCTTTCTACACTGAAAATCAAAGCTTTTTAAATAAATAAAAATCAAAATTTTTAAATAAATAATAAATCCAATCTTTTTCTCTTTTCCATGTTAATGTATTTATAAAAAAAATCAGATTTACATAGGGTGCCTTATCAAACAAAGAAAACTTACATCGATTAACGAGGGTGGGGGTTTTCAGTGGTCGTCGGTAAGAAGTGGAGGGAGAGGAGCGGGACTGGAGGGGTGCTGCTCGGCCTTGGACGCCTGCGGTGTGGTGGGGTGCTCCTGACGTGGCGGCATCGGCTTGAAGCAGGGCGACACTCGAATTTGGGGAAGGGGATCGACTGCGTCGAGATGTGGGCTTGGCGCATCGCGGTCAAGGGGGAGGAGAGAGAGGCGGAGCGGGATGGAGGTGTGCTTGGCGCGGCGGCGCGATGAACGGGGGGGGGGGGGGGTGTTGCCAATTGTCGGGGGGGGGGGGGGGTTCTCGATTTGGAAAATAGAACGGGGGGGGGGTGGGGGTTGACTGAAAGAATGAAGATAGGGGGGTTATTGAAAATATATATATATATAATTTAATTATATTTTAATTTCCAAAAGCAACTTTTATTTTCGAACTCAAAATCGAGCCCACCGACTGTCGTCCCTAGTGCATTACCCCCATTCCGAACACAATGGGATATGCCATGTAAGCCAGTTTGGTCGTTTCGTTTAGTTTTTGTCAAAATCAACATATAACTCTATATATTGAATTTGAACGCGCATTTCAATTTACCGCGGCGATATACGAACTCGAAAAATTCCAGAAAAATATTTTCTAGCTTCGTATTGACGATACGGTCCTAACAAAACTAGTTTCGTCGAATTCCAAGGTCGTTTGCAAAATGGCCATTTTCAGGGGCCGAAATTCCATAGCGACTATTCTGAAATTTCAACTGGACATATCTTCTGATTCCCGCTATGAAATTTTGATTCCCCGGATTCGTTGGAAAGATATTATCAATTAGATTCAAATATTTTTTGTTTCACTAAAATCCGGTTTATTTTGCACCCGGTACATTCATTTGAAGTTTGGAATCGAATTATCGAACTACCGCGCCATTTTCAATTCCTTTTATAATTTAAAATAAATATTTATATTCTATCGACGATGTATATAAATATATACGTTCGAATTCCATCCAAAATAAATTTCTCGTGGATATTATTTAAAATAATCCATTTTGAATATTCAAAATTCGTTACAATTGCCAAAATAAAAATTTTAAACTGGCCCAAATTTTCCGGGTTGTTACAAATTATTCCTTTCTATATAAAAATATAACTTGGGTAAAATTATTTCATTTACCCTCTTTTCAAAACAATATTGTATCAATTGCCAGTTCAATGCTTCTCAACACTTGAACCGATCAACAATACAATACAAAACATTTGCATATAAAATTTACAAATACGCTCTCCTACATATATACACTCAATCTCGATCTAGTGTATTACTAACCCAATCTCTATCGAGTTACGCCATAGAGCCAAGGTTACTACTAACCAATAACTTTGATACCACTGTAACAAACCAACGATTTTCAGCCCCGAAAATCGGCATAAATACAATTCTATATCTCATGCTGATCTTCCAAACACCGTAAACACTGGATAGTTATTAGAAAGAAATTAGAAGGTGAGATAAGAAAGAAAGAAATATTAGAATAGGAGAAAAAGAAGAAGAACCAACACAGCACAAGTCTCACATCACAGCGGAACAAAATATAATTACAGAAATAAATCTTTATCGAGAGCCTTTTCAAAGTACTTACAATATCTGAGTACATCAACACCACTGGACAGTTAGAATAATCTGCCCTCATATATAACACACAGCAGAATAGTAGCCATATAATATCATACGTCTGAACACCTCCAACTTTTCTTTGGACTTCGCAGCATCCGATAACCTGGACCTGTACACCCCGGTCTAATCCGAGCATTTACAAAACACTGTGTCAGTCTAGTGAACCAGAGTGAGAAAAACTTGCACAGTATTAAGGAGGATCATCCAACTTGATTTTTAAGTTCAAAAATCCTTTCGAAAGAAAAGGATAATCGTAAGACCAAATCCACACATAAATACGGATGGTTTTTATATTACGATAACCCAAAACATTTTTGAAATCAATATTTTTATGATATTATAATAATGTCTAAATACAAGTAAATATCAATCTACCGGAACTCTTGCATCTCACGCTCCACATATATATAGTATACAATCAAAACCGCGTGTGCTTATTGGAGATTCGATTCTGACTATGACAAGGTATGGGACCACCTGTCGATAGTGTATCTCTAGAGGGGAATACACTGGGTTCAACAAGAATGTCTTGCAACCCGACCCACACATGACCGACCACTCATTTCGCTTGAGTGTATCGAATGTATATCACCAACGGTTGGGCTCTAACCACCGTTTCCCGACAGGGACAGCATCGAACTAGATTAAAAAAGGAAAAGGATATTCTCTAGATAGGTGATTATACACCCTAATGGGAGCGACCCACAGAGCCATGCTGCCTGCCCGATTTTTTTCATTTCCCGGTTGATGAGGCTTGAGGTTTAGATTAACTTTTGAACATCGGGTCACCATTCACTTTGAATGTCACATCGTCAGATCCGCCAGATATCACTAATTGACATCCATAAAAATACTCTAGTAGTTAAGCTAAGAGAAAGGCCTTTCCCCGCCACCAACTATGGTACGTTTGAAGAAATCAACGTACGTGATCACTTTGGAAATACTCTATCAGACATCCGTCCATACAAGTCATCCAGGAACAGGATGAACCGAAGGTACTCTCCTACTGCATCCAACTTAGGAATCACCCCATGGATCATTAGCGAGAAGCCCTTACAACCCATAGATTCCAATCACGACAAAACCACATTACATCTTTGGCTGCAGACTAGAGATTTTTAGCGGTTCTTCGGTTTTATGAAGATCCACGGTCTTCAATGCTCCATCTTGATCAACTTCTGATATCTTAACGTATTTGTTGATTGGAATCGTTTTCGAATATAAATTCGATCACGGAATTCCCGTACAACAATCGTATTGGACAGTTTTGATAGTCGGTTATTTAACTATCAAAATAAACAGTGATTCAATCATGAAAATCCAACGAGTTCATTGGTTCAATATCCAGCATCACTTGGCCTTTTAATTGAAAAAACTAATTCACTTCTTCTTAATTAAAAATTCTAACTCTTTTAATATTTTAAAAATACGGTAACTGAATTCTTATTTAATAAATGCCCTCCAATCCATTCCACTATAATACTTAGTAAAATAACTTATAACCATATACAATTTTCACCTAAGTCTCCTTTCAAAACATTTGTTACATCATTCTTTATTATTTAAATTTGGGAAATCCATTCGACTTATAATTCGTAAAACGACATTACAAAATATCTTTTATTCTATTCTTGAAACAATAACTAATATTTATTTGTATAAAATAAAATCAACTTTACATTTCCTTTCTGACTCGGGAGTATCGTTATAATTCACGTAATCCCTTTATATTTCCCTTTTCACTTTGGAACTCTCGTTATATATATATATATATATCCCTAATTTTCACTAAACGTTGCATTATTATTTCTTTAACGGAAATAATAAATTATCACTAACCCGTTTTACCATTACAACTAATATCATCCTTGGATAATCCCGATGTCATTCAGGTTGGAGTATTTTAAATTACCTCTCAGACATTGATCAACAACGTTCTTATCTTCAGATATATAAGAGGTGTAACCCAATAATTTTTTCCAATATCGACACAAATTCCATTTAACTATTTTATTCAAATACGGTTTCATGAAACCTTCTTACTTTTTGAAAATCTCTTTCTGGGATATAACCCTTATTCCTTAATTCCATAATTAAGTAATTTCTTATAAAATACCTCCTTTTAACCTTTTCCTCTTTAAACAAATTCCTTTATAGTTTGGATTTGGTTATACAACCCTATGACCCACTTATTTACCCAAATTCACTTTTACCAATCTCTTTTCAAATTTATCTTACCATTCCTCACTTGAAATTCTTATTTCAATTTTCTCATTTTTACTTAATCTCATTTTTAAGTAACGTTAATTTAAAATTAATGCTTTTACACTTTAAATCTGTTTTATATAATCCTGGTTTATCTTAAACCCCTCTTATCTAAATTCTCATTTTCTTAATTCAAATATTTAAGTAACATTCATTTTAAGCTATAGTATCCGCTTAAAACTTCTTTTATAAATTTGTTATGAAAATTCGGGTTTTAAATACAAAACCCATTCATAAACTTCTGTCATCAATCAATTGGTTTACATTTCACCTTCGATTACTTTTTAAATGAATTTCAATTAAAAAGTAATCTTCTAAATTATTATTAATTAAATTAATAATTTATTTCTATTATTAACTACTTCAATAGTTAAATTCTTTATTAACTAAAATAAATAGTAAATTCCTTTTTTATAAAAAAATCTTATTAAAATTAAAACAATATTCATTAAATTAAAATGCACTAATTAAATTATCAATTCCAGTTAAAAATGGTCGATTTAGTCACTTAAAACATGGTGATCTCATTAACCGATTCCAATTAGTTCTCACTTTAAATTAATCAATAATATAATTAATCTAAATAATTCCATTTAATTATTTCTTAACAAAACAATTATCCAAATTAATTTTTAGATTAATTTCTCTACACTTGTTTATAAATCTGATTGACATCGGAATTTTCTTTATAAAATCAACTAATAATTAATTATAAACGTAAATAATAAATGATAAATATTTATTTTCTTTTAATAACCTATTATTCAAAATAATATGTTTCAAAATATATATCCATTTATAAAATAATTTTTTTAACTTTAGTTCTATCGATCCACCTGGCGGTAAATCAATATAAATAAACAATTTATTCTTAGGCCATTTTCTGCCGGTTACTCAACCAGTATTGCCCATTGGTTAAAACAAAACACAGGTTGAATTTTCAGTCAATGATCATGATTCAAATCAATCACCCCATCATGGCAGTTCATATATGATAATATGAAAATAAATAATATATTTGAGGAATCCCATTGGATCCCTCCAACCTCTTCTTCCCTGTATCCAAAACAATTATCACAAATCAGATCATTCAATTCCATTTACTGATAATTTCTATAATAGTAAATAACGACTATTTAACATCAACCAATCAACACAACAATTCAAACAATTAAACATGTTTATAAATAAACGTGACCAATAAGGTAAGTTGATTTTATTGAATCAAATCATTAAGATAACGATTTGGTATTTCACTGAAATTAAACAACAGTTTAATTCCATCAGTTAAATCAACAAATAAATATATAACTAGCAAACAGACAACCATTAACAACTAGAGCACATAAAATAAAAACCCAATTTATATAAAATATAAATGGGCAGAACTGAGTGAGTTTGACACACCTTGAGCTGATTCGCTGGTAAAACAGTTCATTTCAGTTAAATTAAACAAGTGTTTTAATTTGACTGAAAATCACAGTTGACTCCAATCACGTCCATTTCTATTCCATAGTGTTGAGACGAGTCCAACATTCCTTGAATCGTCCAATTCTGACAATGCAATCAAAAGTTATCGATGATTTAGTACACGGTTATAATTAAAATAATTATTCCTTTAATTAAAATTTTATCCATCCAAATTACTTTAATTAATGTTAGAGCCGATTATACTCCGTTCCCCTTTCGTTGTATTCCCTTTTTTCCCATATACAGCTCCTGCTTCTCGAAATAAATAAATAAATGTTTAAGTTTAAAGTAAACAAGTTTTTAACTAAATAATTAACTTAATCAAATATTACTCTTAAAACTAATTCCTTTTAATTATACTACTAGACTATATTTACTCTTCAGCATAGTTCCTTCTTCGATTTATTTCTGAATCTCTTTACCTGCTACACACCACAACTCACGATATTATGATATGTAGAAAACCAATTCTAAATAAATAGTAAATCCATTAATTAGCTTAGCTAATTTCTCAATTAACTAATTACGTTCGAATTTCAGGGACATGTTTGATTATCTGTCTGCACGCCTGTCGCCTGGATCTGCTTCCAAAATTTACTCATGTGCGAGCTCCCTGCATTGGTTACAAGAATATGATTTCAGTTATAAAGTTCTTACTTAATTTATTAATTATACAAATAAATTACCGATTTACATAAGTTTGTGGTGGACTATTGTACTCCCATCGTAATTGCTTCATGTTTCATCTTCCCTTAAGGCTTCCTTTCAGACTGGAAACCCATGCTATCGTTCCCAATCCAACCACCACGCCACACTACGTCCACCTGGAACATCATCTGAGATCGGAAAAATGTGCGCCTGACCCTACTCTACTCTCGCCTAAAATAATTCCCTCCCTGGTTGTGCCGTTCGACCATAATACACCCATCATCGCAGCTGCGTATCATGCTAATTCTGGCCAACAATGTCCATCGTTCCCGATCGTAGCCGTTGGTTCGAAAGATCACACTTAGATCAAGGTGTTTGCAGAAGGAAGTGTTCGAATTTGAAGAGTTGATTTGAAGAAAACGTGGAAGAAAGGTCTTGAAATTCTCTACCATTGAAACATTAGAGATGGAGGCGGAACCTGCTTTGACCACGCGAGGAGACCCTTAGGGTTGGTGATTGACTTGTGTTTATTTAGGGAGCACTAATAATTAAATTAATATTTTATTTTAACGATACTTCGTGTTGAAGTAATCAGTAAAAACAAACACAAACGACTTATGTTTTCTGATAAAAAGGCTAATCCTAGCATAGAAAAATATTCCGGACCCAATGGGACAGGTTTCGACCAATTCCGAGGTCGTTTGTAAAATGTCCTTTATAATTATCGATGAAAAATCAAGCATTTAAAATTCACAAAATTACAGAAAAAATCCAATAAATATGAGGCCTTGACATTTTACTAGACCCCTTCCTTACGGATTCAATGAAACTTGTTTTGTTAAAATCGGAGTTCATTTGGCCAGTCATTTATTCCTTTAAAGTTATCCTTGTTTGAATTGACCAAAATAATATAACTGATCAAGGCATTTACCGTTGCCGCGATCAAACGGTAAGTCCGATGGACACGAAAATTGAAATTTCTACAATAATTAATTAATACGAATCCAACGACACTAGTTTCGTCACATTCTGAGACTGTTTCCCGGTACGCTATTTTTTATACGCACCACAATGCATTTTGGACACCAAATTACTAGGTCTTAAAAAAAACTACATACCTATTCTGGCTCTAAACGTCGATACGAACTCAGATGAACTATTTTCGTGGCTTAATTCGATCGTCTGCTCAAGTTATGCCCAAACACCCCTTTATAAATTTAAATTAATTTAATTACGCGCTATAGAAAATGAGTGGGCATTTACGGCTATCGCGGTCCCATACGACATTGGTTTGCCACGCAATTTAATTCCGTACAATAATTTTAAATTACGGTTCCAATAACACTAGTTTCATCGAAATTGGAGACCGTTTACAAAATGGCTATTTTAAAGGCCTATAATTTAATAACGATTTCCATAGCGACTATTTTAAATTTTGATTTGGCCATAACTAACAAAATATTACACGAAATATGGATTTTTCTCTTTCATATGAAAATTATAATCAACACGATTCCAATATTTCTTGTTTCATAGAAATCCGACTTAAAACGGATTCTGTATTTCCAGTTAAAGTTCAAAACTCCATATTACGAACTACCACGCCATTTCGAGCTCGATTTATAATTATATAAATATATAACGTTCAAACTTCGTTTTAAATAACGAATTAAACATAAAATCCATTAATATCCCAAATATAATATTTAAAATAATAAATAAAATAAAATATATGACTACCGAAAATACGGGTCGTTACATTATCTTTCTTTTAAGTTATTAGTCCTACTATGAATATTTATTTCAAACTCTTCTTTATACTCTCGGTTTTTTAAGATCATTGTCGATTTAATTTCATCATTGTATATAAAAAATAATTGTTTTTGTTTTCTTATGTAAACTCGCTTTTTGTTTCAAAAAAAAAAAAAAAAACGCTTTCCTTCAAATTGTATATATTTTCTTCATTTTTAGGTTGCATAAAATCTCAAGGAGGATTACTTGCTCAAAGACTACTCTGCTTGCTTTGCTTGGGATTGATTTGCTTGGCTCTACGCTCGCTTGCTTAATAAAAAATTGCCACTAGATTTTTTTTTTTGCTAATCTGCACGCACTGGTATATATTTTCTTTCCTTGTTTTTATTTTCTTTGCATTGTTGTTTGCTTGCATTTGCATAAAAAAAATCCAAAACAAAACAAAAATTCTTTCGTAGCTGCATTGTTAATTCACGCTTAATTCTATTTTGCATTCATCTTATTTTGTTTTTTATTTTTCTAAGGACACTGTATATTTTGACAACTTAATTTCTTTCTAACGATTTATTTCTCAGTGTCAAGACTACGGCAGAGTAATAACTGTTAATAAATATTACGGTGATTTGTAAATATTATATCGGTTGTTCCTTTGAAGGTACTTAAACCTTCGGTTGCATTGCTAGGGTGATTCCTGGTGCACCGATAACTCATGTCCGTTAACTGGCTGAGAAATTTTTTGTTGAAATTAATCTAGCCATCATTATATAATTTTAGAAATTTGTAAATAAGTAATTTGCATTCATATAGTTGCATTAGGTTCATGCATATATAAAAAAATCCAACATCTTAAAAAAAACATTTTTCTTTTATGAATATTTCTTTTTCTCATACCAAAAAAAAAAAAAAAATCAGAAAAAAAAGCTTTCTTGAAAATGTCTCGATTTCCTTATTCCCATGAATTTTACGATAGTTGTGAAAATCAATATAATCCGTATAATTTTACACCTAATCCATATGGATATTCTAATAACAACTATTGTACAAACAATATGGATTTTACACCACCTACTTTTCAAAAATTTCAAGATAACCCTAATTTTGCACCACAAAATTTTCAAAATTATGACCAACCCTCAACTCTTGAAACAAAAATTAAATCTTTACTTGAAATGAGCACACAACAAAATCAAAGAATAAATGAATGGTGTAATTCATACTTGTGTAACAATTCAAGTCAAAGTTTTCAAAATAACCAAAATTCAAATTAACTTCCAAATTCAAATGATTTTGATTATAACCCTTGTCAATTCATTTTCGAACTCCAAAATGAAATTCAAAACGAAAATGTGAATCACTTTACAAATGATTTTGGCAATGGGAATAATTTCAATCATGGTGCGATTAAAAATTCTTGTACTCAACAATTTCAAACTGAAACTTCTCAATTTAATAATTATAACTTTGATTTTGTTGAGCAAATGAACGAAATTCATGATAATCACACAAATTTGTTGTTTCAAGACTACATGAATTTTCGTGAAAAACAAAATAATCAAAACCGAACATGTAATGTGTCAAATGTTAATCCACCTTTTACCACAATCGATGATCTTCAACTAACAACTTTTGAAATTCATAAAAATCTTAATGAAGTTGTTGAAAGCTCTGGGATTGATTTGAATTTAAATTCTCTTGAAAACGAAGACGTCAATCTTCAGTTTGATCTTCCTCTCTCAGATTCTAAAATTTTTGAAAATTTAGCATCTTTAGATTGTCAACATGACAAAAATGATGAAGTTGTTAACAACTGTTTAGGTGAGGACGAATTTGATGAGCGAAAACTTCTTAAACTGATTGACGATGATGTTGTTGGGTCTAAAACTGAAAATGAAACATTTGAAATTCTTGAGGTTGAAAACAATGAAACTGCTGAATGTGATCTTAAGCACAATAATAATTTTTCTGAAATTATTGAAACTCCTTGCGACTTGGTAGTTTCAACTGAACCTCACCGTGATCACTTGTTTTTCAATGATAATTTTTTGCAGTATATGAACTCTTTCTGGAAAAACACTGTTTTTAAGAAAACACGATTTTGAAATTTACTGAAAATTCATTTGTTTAGTTTTAACTTTAGGTTTATGAATGAACCTTTAGTCAACAAAATTTCAAATATCAAAGCAAAACTAAACAATATTTCTCAAAACAAGTGTGGGGGTGAGAATGACACACATGTCTCTCAATCTATACATCATTTGAACAAGTCAAACTTTGTTTTTGAAACTTTTTTAGAACCCCGGCTCACTGACCTCTCTTTAGTTGCTATAGAAATTCAATTCGATTTTCGGATCAATTGTAAACTCAAAATTTTAAAATTAGCAACTCAAACTTTCGAAAAAACAAAATTTGTTTTTCCAAATCTGAAATCTAATATAAAATCCTTTATGATTTGGTTTTCTGTGCTTAATTTGTGTCTCATAATCTTAATGAGGCTGATCCATTGGTCCATTGTGGACCGGTTCATCTATTCAATGACTGCATATTTTCTGCATGCACATTTGGTAAGTCGCACTAACACTCTTTTGTACATATGTAAATATTTCTCTTCCGTTCACTCATTGTGTCATGCATTGACTATGGGGACCCAGTCGAAATCAAGTGTAACGGAGTCTCATTTTCATTTTGTTTTGCTTAGTTTAAGTTTGCATTTTTTCCCTTTCTATTTTTGCATTTTCCCTCTTTTTCTTAAGAAAAAGAAAAATAGAGTTACGCACTTCTATTTACTTTTAAATAAGACATGATGGAGCTAGCATACAATTTTGGTCGTTCAATTAAAATGTTTGGGGTTCACTTCTCTTAACAGATAACAGAAGGAAAGTTTGAATTATGAGCAAATTTGGTGTAACTGGTATATAGGGAGATTCGTAGGTGATGAGTATGAAATGTTTTCTGAATTGTAATCCGATTAAATGAATGGTTGATTTAGACTACTTGCGATAATATTTTAGATCTTTCAACTGAAGTTGTGCTAAGTTATCCTCGCTTAACTCTCTCTTATGTAAAAAAAAAGAATGTATATATATAATAATAATACAAGGGTATCCAACATTGCTAGTACATCTCGGGTTGGTGTGCAAACCTGCCAAACTCTTTCCGACACCTTATTGACAAAGGCAATGTCGATATACCTTGGTCTCATTTTATGAGTTGGACACGTAAGGATTACCAACCCTCACGTAAGTCGTAATGCTGTGTAGGGGTGGTATACGTAGGTATTTGTAAATAATAATAACGTGAATGTTTTGTAATAAAGAGAGAGTTAGAACTTAAAATCCAAGCACACTCTTCACTTATTCGACCTAACTTGTTAACAAAAAGGAAGTTGAGATACCGTTTTACGATTGTTGATATCGATTATAGAATTCATTTCATATTTGCACTATGTTTCTACCAAAACGACTAGCTAAGCTGGAGGATTTTGTGACGATAACATGACTTTTGTTTGAAGTTTTGATTAGTAATGGACTCAAATTTCATAGTGATGACCCATATTTGTGTTAACTTATTCATGTAAAATTTAGAAGTAAATTGCCCATTTGTAAATATTCCTTTAAAAACATGCACTCAGATTGTAAATATTTTCGAATTTTGCATTTTGTACATACTTTTTGCTTTTGGATTTTTTGGGTAGTATCCCTGAAAACCCTCACGAGACAACACTCGTCCTACTGGGGACACCCAGAGGTTTAAAGGCTTGTTGCATACGCTCAATGCAATCGTGCTCCTTACGAAAACATATTTATCTTAGTTTTCTTTACTTTATTCGAGGACGAATAAAAAGATAAGTGTGGGAATATTTAATGTGCACGTAAATATGCATATTTACTCACACATTTATTCTTGTTTTAGTTTAAATAAATTTCATATGTGGGTATTTTATCGTGATTAAACCATAATTTAATTGATTTCAAAATATCATACATTCATCATCATCCAAAGGAAAAATGGTCATTTTTGTGCTTAAGTTATTTTGAGAATTTTTACTTGAACATTTTTTATTGTTTTTGTAGAAATATTGGTGCATATGGAAGAGAGCTTCATGAAGATTTATATGCATACAATGGAATGAAAAATTAATTTTCATAAATAATAGAGGACCCCACTTACTATACTTAAAAGCTAATGGACAAATTAGTTCATATTAACGCTACAAGCAAATTTGATGATGGATTAAAGCTTGTTGATTACTTGGTTGCCGCACTTCCTAAAGGGCATTCTTGGTAGCACGCTAAAAGTGAATTAGGGTATAGTCATGTATAAATAACTCATGTATGTTGATGTAAAAAAGATCTTGGGTTTTATTTAGTTTAGAGTGGCTGAAATCAAAACCTCTTTTTTCTTCCATGGCTTCTTAGCCATTTCTTTTTTGTAATCTCTCGTTTTAATGCAATCTTAATTTGTTGTTTTTTGTTTACATGTTATTTTCTTTTTTGCAAGTAGTGTAGCTTTATTTTATGCCATTAGTTAGTTAATATCTTTTCTTCATTACTTACTCATTGTTCTTCAATGTTGAAATCTATTTATGTTGAAATAATAACACAAATGAGGAGCTAAACCCCTACAATTTAGGGGTGATGAAGCTTTTCCTCTCATTAATGTAGATTCAACATGAATTTGTATGAATGATCTCTGTGGGTTTAATGGGAATGGATGTTTTTGTGTGTTTGTGTTTCATATTGAATTTAATAGCCTCTTTTGTTCATTTCATAACATTGAGGCTATGTTTATGACATAAAAAACAAATTGCCTCTTCATCTAAAATTGTGATTATGTCAATGAAATGAGGTTTAAATTGAAATTTGATGATCTATATTACTAACCAATAGTAAATAGATCATACTTAAATTAGATTTTAGTTTCATTTCGATGGCATGTTTCATTAAAGTTAAAAAGTTAGATTAATTGTGTACTATAGCCTGATGACTTATTTTGTATTAATTATTAGCGCAAATAAGTTATGCTTATGATAATTACATAATTTTACTTAAGTTATTGAGAGATCTTCATACTATTTTATGTTGAACAATGTTGAAAGAGAGAAAAGTGAAGTTGCCCCTAAATTGATTTTAATCTCATAGTTCCAATGTATATTTTAGTTTATTTTTTTAGTACTTAATCACAATCCGAATTTTGGTTTAATTTGATTGAATAAGATTGAGATTTCTTATTTCCCTATGGATCGACTCGTATTCTCCCCGTACTAACAATTGTATGTCATGCGCTTGCGGTTTATTATCACAATATTTCGTACAACGGAATTTTAATTCATAGAATATTCGTCGTCGAACAACTGCTAAGCTATTCTACATTAGATTCTTCCCACTTTTCCTATTTTCTTGTAAATCTACAAATCTGAAAGCACCCCCTTTTCAGAATAATTGTAGATCCGTAAGAATTTGGGAATTGTAGGCCTAAAAGATTATTCATATTTCAAATTTGGATGTTTTTAGGTGAGTGGGAAATTTATATACAAAGTTAAAATAGCTTAATTATCTCGTTTGTATTAGATCTTAAAATATGTGCCTAACAATAATCTGATATGTTTATAATACTGTTAAAAATGAGATGATGCCTATCAGATCTACTTATGAATATCGTCAAAAACTTGAAAGTTTAGATTTGTGGTTTTGAATAATATTTTTTGTAGGCTTACTTAATTTTTTAAATTATTGCCTACAATTGCGTTTGAAATTATATTGTGGTTGTGGCAAAACACTGTAGATCTAGAAAACAGTCCCATAAAACACCGTTAAGATGTAGTTTTATTCCAGATCTCTAGTTTCAGTGTTAAATGATAAGTTATGTAATTCTGATTAAAAAGATATAAACCTGTTTGTGTTCATTTTTGTTGGGGTTTTAACTTAGTTATTGGATATATGTCTTTTTTCTCATCTAAAATAAAAAGACATTTATTTGAAATCAATGTTAAATATGTCAAGTATTGAAAAAGGGAAAAGTTGTGTAAATCCACGCACGCACACACACACACGCATATATATATATATATACGTATTTTACATCAACTATTCCAAATCTAACATATATTTCTTTTGGTTTGAAATGTATTTATTCCTATATTCAGGCATAATTTACAATAATTGTAGTTGACACTCTTTTGTAAGATAACCTTACTGCAAAATTGAATACAAAAAGGAATGTTTGGTTGTTAGTTGAACCAAATAATCAAACTTAACGATAACAGAAATAAAAGAAAATAACTACGTTAACCGCGCGAAAATTTAAATAAAAGTATATGCATTATTCATCCGAACCTACGTAAACAATGAAATATATATAATAATGGATGTTTGAACATTTGAATGGTATTAATTTTGTGGAATTATACATATAAATGTAATCCATATTAAATGAATATATTTGTGGTTGTCGTTGTAGTAATTAGTGTAATTGATTTCTATAAATAGGGCCATAAATAAATAGATATTGTACCTGACAGTTATTTAGGGAAACAAATTTAATTAGGCAGTTAGGCTTAATGGTTACAGTTTCTAAATTGACTAGGATTATTGTTGTAAACCTTAATTAGGAAACTAAATAATAACCGCACTAAGACACGAGGTTAAGTTCAACTTGTGGTAGAAGTCTACCTGGAACCGCCCGACAAATCCAGCATCCATAAGTGGTCAGCATAATATGAGAGGTCTAGTGCATAAACACATATATATAAATACATGTATAGAACAAGCAATAAATAAATAAAAAAACTTGTAATGTCTGTTGGGGTACAACAAATAGATATCTCGGGACTGGTAATTAAGGATAACTAATGCCTCAGGAAAATATGACCGTTATGGTCATAAATGACAATAATTCTATTGAATAGAAACAAATGGAATAAAAAAAGGGATTAATAGGTATCGATTGTCGTTTTAAATACTAAGTCCAATAAGGAAAATAATTAAATAAATATCCTAGGCTAAGAAGGGTGTAACTTTCCTTATTTACCCTAATTAATTTAGAACTTGTAATTAAAAGTTAGAGTGGGCTTAGTAGGTTAACGATGCGAAGTCAATTGCCTTATTCGACAAAAGTCTGCACTTTCCAACAGTCGGATATGTGCCTAACCGACGTGGGATAAAATTAATCATAGGAACTCGTGACGATAGTTACTTTGCGTAGTATTGGTTATTTCAAAAAAAAAAACAAGGTTTACTCCATCGGTGAGGTCATAAGTGGCCAAAAGGGGTCCTTCTCCCAACCGTAAGGAGAAACCAAACAGGAAATAATCTATAAGCGTAGCCGGCTTTGGGATTAAGGTCTTAAATGGTTAGATCCACCTATAAAAAGGTATTAAGTGATCACGTAGCCCACCTCCCACAAATGAAAGCATTAAATGCTAAGTGGGTACGAGCTTGATAATCTCCGCTAATAGTCTGCTTCCTTTGGTTATAAGTGATTCGGTCAGGAAGTCCACTTGGGAATAGGTCCTCCAATCTAGGGGTCTTAAATGGTGTGCGAATCCTATCCAAACCTATGGTCATTCCATAGGGTTACCTATCCTACGCGAAGTATTAAGCGTCTAGGATATTACCCAATAGGGCCAGCTATATATAACGAAGGGGCCCTCCACCGGGTAGTCTTAAATGATGTGCTATGTCTACCTAACCGAGTGGCCCTAAGTATCTGCTTACTATCACTTGCCTTATGCGGGGTTTGGATTGATATGCGTGAATGACAGAAGCCTTAATTAGTAGGACCCTGTAGCTAGTGTGGTCTAGTTTATAATAACGTTGAGTATATCATCGTGAGGCATTAAATGACCAATAGGTCTGCCTAGGATCGAGAGAATCCATCCTATCTATCATTTGATAGTGAGGCGTTAAGTGGCTAAGTATACACACATGAGCAAATAAACTCCATTGTTAGGAGTTCACTTCCTGGTTTAATAATCAGATAAATGATGGTATAAAAGGCTTCACGAATGTATGTGTAATCGTTCTATCTCGCTATCGATATTATTGGGAATACTACAGTGGGAATGGTAGTTAGAGTCATGTGTAAATATTTACAAGGTTACTAGGTAGGCGTAAATCTTAGGTTGAACCAAACAAGATACATCTGTGTATTATAATCTGTGTTGTAATTTCCTTATTAACAAGAACTTGTTGTTCTGACCCCCTCCTTAATACAACCTCCCAGGTTTTCTAGAGAAGGTCGGTTTCTCACAGGTCTCTAAGTTTGACTTTCGGTTCTCGTTCTCTCTCATGCTCGGTATTGACATGGTGACTTACTTTTAAAAAGGTAGTTACTTGAGTTAATAATAGTATATCCTATTTTGTTTCTGCAGTGAGTTATTTTATCATACTCTGATTACGCCCATGCTCATCTATTTGCTGGTACCAAATTTACATGCTTGGATGCGTTCGAGTTTCGTTTTTTTTGTCGAAATGTGGGCTCATAAAAGTGTGGGATGTTACACTTTATTGTCTTCTAAAAGAAGTTTGTTATCCCTTTCATATTCGGCCTCCTATTTCTTAAAAGAATGCATTTCACCTTGAAGCTTTTCGATTTGGGCTACATAATTACCAAAGAGACGGTGAATGTCTACCTTTTTCTTATCTTTAAAATAATCTTTCGGTTCAAGTTTATGATGTCAACCCAATCTCTTTTAACCCTTTCGTTTAAACCTCTTGGAGGGTTTACTTGAAATTGAAGCTTTGCCAAAGAACCCTAGGTTCCGGCAGACGTTGATCCGAAGGAACGAGAAGATAAATTTGAGATTCCCCCTCTCGTAATAAATTCTAAAGACTTATATGAGATTTATTATCCTTCAACTGAAGTCCTAATTCGCAAACTCTATGCTGAAGTATTAGCATCTCTTTATAAAAGTCAGCTCCAGATTAGTCCTGACTTGGCGCCTTGCCTCTTTTAAGGCTCGGCTCATTAAGAGTTTTTTTTTAAATCTCTTAGTTGTAGTTCTAATCCATGAACTAAAATTTTCTGCATTTTATGCTTTTAAAACCATTCTAAGGCAAGAGGTTCACCTTCGAATTTCGAAGGAATGACTGCACTGAAATTTCTTTACTACCACCCTCTTGTAGTGATATGAATAGAAGGCTGGGTATTGATCCTTATTGCCAAAAGTAATGGTGTTAGCTGATAATCCTAATCAATAAGCATGAATACACTATTCAATGTACAGAAACAAGCTCTTATTTTTCATATAAAAATCAGTACATTAATTTTCAGGTACATTGATGTTTGTAAAGAAAATAATCGCTATTCCTATTCTTCGAAGAAGGGAGTGTCACATTCCGCACTCGTTTTGAAATGTTCTATTCTTATTTTCCTAAGAAGCTCCTCCTTTTCATCACCAAGAAGTCAAAATGAAGCTGTAACAACCTGTCCATAATGGGCCTAAATCCCGATCCAGAAAAGGCCCATTAGAACTTAGTGCCATTCTAAGCATGTCATTGGTTTTTTATAAGGAATAAAAAATAGAGCCAAACTAAAAAAAAAATCAGAATCACACAGCGGATAGGATAAAATATAATAACCAAAATATATGTATCCTTTCATAAAAACCGTAATATTTACATCAAGGTTTCCAAATGTCATAGCAAGGTACATTAATAATATCCCATAATATAGATAACAACTAGACATTATTTTTTGAAATGTAGATAACAACTATGCATAATAATAAATTAAGATAAAATTTTCAACCTCAAGCTTCAGTCTTCATCATGTCATCAATCAAGCTTTCCCACCTACTAACCTGTGTTATTAAGAGGAGAGGGTTAGAACAATAATGTTCCGATAAATGAAAATCACATAAATTCAAAGAAAATATATTTCCTATACTTGGAAATATAGATTTGTCAGGTTATGTCTAGGTGAATTAAACACACAATTCAATATGGCATACACATACATTAAATAGACAGACTTATTGTACAGTCACTTAAGACCATCATGTGTATATAAGGGTGGATTCCTACAATCACTTATTACCCTAATGGTGGATTTCTACGATCACTTAGGCCCCTACGAGACGAATTCTCATTCGGTCACTCAATTTCATCTTACATATTTATTTATGGGCAGATTCCTATGGTCATTCGATGAGCGGACCCTTTCGATCACTTAAGACCCTATGATAAACCCTAGTCACTTAATATCACATTTAAAGTTATTAAATATTCTCTTAATTGTAATGCAAGAAATAACAATCTACTACTTAATATCGAGTGAGGGTAGACAATCATTGCCATTTAAGACCCATCCGGCAGACCCATGCATTACTATTTAACTGGCGTTATGCGTGAACTTCTAGCAAGTTAATACTTCCCTTAGACAGGCGGTTCTCCTTACATGATTGGCAGAACTCTTAATAGCTCATCCCTAGGTATGCCCTCGCATAGCCCCTAGATAAGAAGAGGATAACTTTTGGAGAACTACATCACTCATATGTCTTTCTTTTTATTTAATACCTCATAAGCTTATAAGAGAAAGGCGGACCCAATGAATACTTAAGAACTAATAAGTGCAGGTCTAATGACTTTAGTCCAAAACCAAGGACTGAACCTTAGGAACGGGCCTAGTCCTAACCACATAATACCCAAACAACATAGGTCAACCACTTAATACCTTCCAGAGGCAGGTTACTTCACACAAATATTTATTACACTAGACGTCCCACATAAAACGAACTACTTATATATGTTGCATTTGCCAGGCGGTTCGGATCGAACTTCTACTACAAGTTGGCTTAACCTCGCACCTTTGTGTATTCATTATAATAGTCCATGACCCTAGACCTTTCACATTAAACCGACCACTTATAGATGGTAACTTAATCTATTTCACAGTAACACTAGCCCATTAATATTTTATTAATTCCTATTGTTTATTCTTATTTAATTAAAAGAGATTCCTTCCAAAATCTTTCCGAATGGGTGAAAAACACAACTCGCTCTAGAAAACATGTTATACACCTAAGTTATTTATTATACATCCATAAAATAGTCATACTCAATATGGTTATGCACTGCAGACTTGCTAAAGTGAGCTTAGTCCTAGCGTGAAAGTGTAATGTGTGATGCTGCATGTATGTAAAGCATCCTAATATGCATATAATTTCTATATGAGTTCTCAATGAATTTGTGTCGCAAACAATTCCTACCATCTAATCTAGAAATCACAATGCAAGCATAGAATCCTAAAATTTCCGAGAAAGACTACAAAATTTAAAATTTTCATTCCTTCCATCGAATTTTCCCTCGAATGTACTCAAACCAATCTAACTAAATGTTTTGGAGCCTTGAAGTCCCATGTTCCACAATATCTGTGGTGGCATAAGACACCAAGGGTTTCGTCTTTGTCCCTATTTTCTGATTGGACCATATCAAAATTTGTCATTGTGCGAAGGTATCTTATCAAATATAAAATTATAAAAATGTCATGGGCTTCTATCGTCAACAACATCTTTTATTTCCCAAATATTGAGAAAGCCCAAAATATAATGTCGACTTATTAACCTCCACAACCTTCCTAATTAAACTATATTTTTTCCAAAGTCTAATCACGAATTTAGTTCAAGTAAAATTTATTGATGGTTTTCTACCAACACTTTGATTCACATGGCCTCCTTCAAATACTTCAAGGGTGCTACACCAATAATAAAAAATAACCATGCTAATCCTAAAGATAAATATTATTCCTATTGCTTAAGAGATTAAAGATGAAAACTTTTCCTCTCATCCACGAAGTTCTGACTATCTTAAGTTTGCCCTTTAGTCTTCAAATAAGATGCGATCCGAATATTCAACAATTTTCCAAACTAAATTTTCTAAATCTAACTAACTTACATCCTAATCTATATTAATAACTAGAATAATTTTTTTTTTACTAATTTGATGATTCTTCTCATGGATTTGTTAATATCATAGAGGATACACTTTTTTACAATTATTTCACAACTCTCTACTTCTTGAATTTTAGATGCTATATCAGTTACACATTTCTAATGAACTTGTATCCTCTATTTTATATGCTATTATCTAAATTAGAAATCTGCAACATAGCTGAAATATCGCCATTGGAAGCAAGATAGTCGAAAATATTACTTGTGGAGATAGCAGGCCAGTCTCTATATTGGTTGCTTTCATTTTTTATTGTGTTAATATCATATTGTAAAGAACTCGTATTCAAAGTTTCATCTATGTGTGATTGTGGAGTGCATTCTTAGGCAACCACATCTGTTTATACTAGCTGAACAATACTCAAAATTGTAACTGAATAATTTATACTATGAATATGATTTTGGTATATGTTCGTAGGCAATAAGCATGTCTTTAATCCCATTATTTGATTCTATATTGTACCATTTCTGGATATGAAAATTTGTTATCAACTTTGATTGAAACTCGAGCATAATTTAATCATGTTTCAGCACTTGTAGTACTATCGAAGCATATTGGCTTTCCTAAAGCACTAACAATACTACTAATCACTTCCATACTCCAAAAGGCAAGATTCGAATATACTAACCACATCCATATAGGAATAGTAGAAAAATATCACGAATGAATGTCAGATTTGGATGCCATTTCTTAAGTATAATAATTCGTGAATTTATATTTTATGGACTATTCTTCCTTACAGCTTCAGCACCCATAGAAGATTAGAAATTTATAATTATAAAACTAATCTATATAAATTATAAAGAAAATTCATATGTAGGTTGCATACCATTACTCACAAATTATTTGTACACACGCCTTCTCCCCATGATATAAGCAACCACGGTGTCATTCCATTTACCTACATTTTCCATTGGATCATTCCCAACCCAAGGTTGGGTAGAGCTCCAATCCAAGGTTGCGTAGATCTCCAACCGACCCCCATAGGGGGTCGGTTGAAGGATCTGGGGTTGCTTTGACAACCTGAAGGGTTGCTGGAGTAACCATTTCATGCTGGGTAACCTTACCCTTAGCCGATTTTTAATAAGCCAGCTAACAGTGTCGACTTTAATAAAGACGGCTAGGCAAGGTCATAAAAATGATCGTTGCAATTAGCCGACTAATGGGGGCATAGGGCAACAATCATAGAAAATGATTGTTGTCCTTAACCGTCTTTATAAAAGTCGGCTAAGGTTGCCCTCCTACAACTGTCATTTTTATGGATGTTTGCTCCTCCCCTCCTTCTCTTATATACACACACACACACACCAATTTCGTATATACAACAATTCACAACATATTCTTCAATCTTTTTAGTTTCTTCCACACAGAAAAACATCAAATCGCAATAATGTCAAAACAACAGAAGGGAAAAATATGTTTGCACCACCCCGTCATGATAACCTAATCCCAACCCAACACAGTCAAAACCAGTGTCAATCTCAACAAAATCCAAACCAATATCTGCCTCATTATGGAATCAGTTCGTATCAACCTCCACAAAATTCAAACTATTATAATTCCCAATAGAATTCAAACCACTACCCAAACTCCCAAAATTCAAATTACTCTCAACGTTCTTCATTTAAATAAAATTGCAGTTTTGAGCAAGAGTATGTCTCCTCTAATAGCCATCATCGAAGACAGGCTACTTACCAACCTCAGAATTTGAGTTGAAACCTGGATAACCAATTTGGGTATAGCGATTGGAGAATTGTAGAAACTCAATTTGAAAACTTAGAAGCTGCAAAAAAAGATAGCAATAATACAGATATGCTTTCAATGTGATCCAATTAGCCTCCATCTTTTGGAATCAACACGAATTTCCTATTGAGGAATTTGGACAATTCATGTTTCTACAAAAATCCGTAAATGGACAATGGACGAGCAAGCTGAGCTTTCTTACTGTTGGGTTGAGTGTTCAAAATATAAGTGGAAAGGTACAAGCCAAATCAGTAGCTTATTTTGGATTTTTTTTTGCAATTTGTTGAACGAATGCCATACAAACTCGCTTCCTATAACAATAGATACTTTGAAGGAATCTTGGAAAAGAATAAATTTTGTGTGTCAATGTTGGAAAGAAATAATAGCTAGTTTATATTCAAGATAACAAAGCAGAGATAATGATATTGATACGGTAATGCTCTTAAATTTATTTTTCTTTTATACTTCTTGGTTTTCTGAGTTGTATGTAACGTACTCTTTCAAATACAACTTAATCAACCACATGCATCATACTTGAGCAACAACTAGCCTTTCAACATGCAACATTGCTACTACATACTGTCGAAAAGGACAAATGGGGTAGAGTGGAACAAGAACACTCAGCTGTTAGGTTTCAACCTAGGAAGATAGGTGATGAATCAAGCCCAGGTAGTTCAGAAGCAAACGAAGACACCCCATTTACTACTAGTAGTGAAGGTACGCTGTGCAGTAAGTTCAAAGGGAAGAAAAAACAATCCACTGATTATACTAAACATTATGAACAAATCAGTGGAAGTCTTATTAGTGCCGATCAAAAATGTAGAAATACATGGAAGTAGAGGAAAAAAAGGAAGCCTGGAGACGTGAGAGAGAACTTGCGAGATTTGGAACGAGAACAAAATTGCATTGAATTAAATAGGGAATGTGCTTAAGAGTTAGAGTTAAGGAGACAAAATTGGATCGCCTACAAAATGCAGATGATACGCCGATGATTAGTTGCAACTTGAATAACCCCAATCTAATACAAAAAACACATGGAAAAATGAATTGAGGAGTATAATAGGCGTAATGGAAATTTCTGGGGATCTATCCTTACTGCGTATCTTATTTTCGCTGCTTCCATTTTTGTTGTATTTCTACTTAAGTTTTTTTGGAAATGTATTAGTACTTTGTATCCCAAAGTTAATGCATGTATTTGTTACTTACTAATGGTTGTATTGGGAAGGAGTTGTGTATGTCTCTCTATACTTTAAATTATGTATAAACATTCAAACCTCAACTTGATTCAACTGATTTTTGTTAAACAAACATACGACAAATACAACAACTTTAACAACATACTAATGAAATACAAATAAATCATCAATTTTAAAACTGAAATAAGAAATAAACTACAAATATCTATTCTAAGTTTGAATTCCTACATGTTCCCAATAATGCTCCTTTAGATTTTCTCGAAGGTCGAGATGAGCTTGAGCGTCTTAATTATCTCTAATTTGCTGCATATACTAGGCAAAAGTGTTAGGGCCTTTGTATGTTTTTTTTTGAAATACAACAACAATATTAGGATAGTTTCAAAGCTTTAGCTCATATCCACTATGTTCTTCTTCGACAATCATAGTATGTAAAATTATACAACAATACATGATGTCCGATAATACTGTAGGGTCGTGGTAGTGTACCTCCTTCCTTAATATATGAAATCTTCCTTAAAGCACTCCAAAAGCTTGCTCAACATCTTTTCTCAAACTTTCTTGCTATTTCGTGAACATTGCCTTTTTTTGCATCATTAGGATTTTTATAAGCTTGAACAAAAGTTTTCTACTTGGGATAAATGCCATCCACCAAGTAATAAACGTTGTGTAATCAACGCCTCCCAGTTTGTAGTTGCAAGGGAGGTTTTATATTATTGCATAAGTCGTTAAATAAATATGAATGTCGCAAAATATTTATATCATTTAGAGATCTTAGTTCTCCAATAAAAGTATGCCAAGTATACAGATCAAACGATGCAACATCTTCCAATACTTGGGTCACCTTTTTGTGGTGACCTAAGTATTGACCTTGTAATGCTATGAACAAAATTTCCACCTCCAATGCATACAGTCTAAGCTTCCTAGCACACCTAAAAACCGACGTTGTTCTTCCATCGCCAATAATCGCTCAATATCATGAGGCATTAGGGAGCGAAGATACTCCTCACCCAATTGCATAACAACGGTTTTGCAAAATTCTTTTATGCTCAATATGGTCGTGGAATCCCATATCCTTATTTTGTCATCCACTAAATCTCCAGATGCATCGTAAGACAACATTTAAAGTGCAGCCACTACCTTTTGAAGTGGTGAAAGCCCCAGTTCATTGGGCCCATTAACTCTATGTTGGAAAAAAAAATTGTTTCCACAAATTTTTTGAGAACTCTATTAAATACGTTCTTGGACATGGAAACCTCCATATAAATTAAAACTTCCCATACACGGATTTTTCAACAAAATAGTCCTGAATAAGTTGGCTGTGACCTACAACCTAGTTTTTTCCATATTGAGGATCCCACCTTTTGAATACACTCCCCTCTGGGGTCGAACTATTTCTATTTTGATTTTCAGTAGACATTAAGTCCAACATGATGTTAAATTACTCTTTGGTTCTCTATTTGAGTTTGAAAGAACTCATCAGAAGAGGATGAAGATAATGAGGAATAACACCATAATCTTTTTAATTTATTTATTTCTATAATGCTTTGCTTGTAGATGGCAGTGAAGAAGAAACACGGCTTCATTTGTATTAATAATAAATTTTCATTTAATCATACCGAGAAATGAGTCATCACAGCTCTATATTGTAGCCATGTTAGTTTTTCTTACACGTACCATCGATCTTAACAACACATAACTGTTTACAATTGTAGCCATTTCATACCGAGAAACGGGTGATCATTGCTATATAATGTAGCCATGTTAAGCTATCTTACATGCACCATCGATGCTAACAACACAAAATTGCTTACAACTGTAGCTATGTTATACCGAGAAATGGGTCATCATAACTATATACTATAGCCATGTTAGGCTATCTTACACGTACCATCGATGTTGACAATACAAAACTTCTTACAAATGTATCATGTTATACAGAGAAATGGGTCATCACTGCGACGACCACCCACAGCCCCCACACTGAACAAGAATAATAATGCGTTGAGAGACATGCCAAGCATCCATGGACGATCATCATAGGTAGGTAAACAAAATCGATACCTGTTGCAGAACTCACAACGCAAGGATAAAATATAGTAGAAAATATACAACAGGTAATCATAGTGAAGCATCATATAACAAACTTTTGAAACTTTCACAACATCTTGAAAGATTATGCAAACATCATAGGAAATATCAAATTCTGTACATAAAGCCTCATCACAACTCTCATAGAGTAACTCAAACAACGGAAATAGAAATAGTAGATAGTAATAAAACTGGTATGTAAGCCTCCATCTTGCCTCCGAACAACAACATCGTCCTCACTAATCATCTGTCACCTGCCACCTAGTCTGCCCATCCACAACCGGATGAGCAACCTTGTAACACCCCTAAGTCCCACATCGTGGAAGCCTGTATGAAGTGGGTACTTATATAGTAGAGCCCATCTCTTACTAACGCCGAGGCCTTTTGAGGAACAAAACCCCACACCTATACGGTGGCTAAGTTGGGGACAATATCTTGCGCGGACGGAGGTGCGGGTTGTTACAGTGGTATCAGAGTCAATACCCAGCCGGAATTGTGGCTCCTGTGTGGACCACAACGCCTGGGTGAGGTGTTTGTGAGCCAACGGGGACGTTGGGCTCTGTAGGAGGGGAGAATGTAACACCCCTAAGTCCCACATCGTGGAAGCCTGTATGAAGTGGGTACTTATATAGTAGAGTCCATCTCTTACTAACGCCGAGGCCTTTTGAGGAACAAAACCCCACACCTATACGGTGGCTAAGTTGGGGACAATATCTTGCGCGGACGGAGGTGCGGGTTGTTACAAACCTAAGGTAATAAAGGGAAACATAAAACCTTGAGTCAGACAATAGAAACATCGACAATAAAGTATATGAGAATGGATGGACAAATATATTAATCTACCCACAACATCAGAGAAGAACTCAAACCCGTCTTCCCCCACATCGAACAATGATAGCCTTTACATAAACCATCTCAACCATTCACCCATGATAATTAGAACAACCATTCATTCGTAGCAATCAGAAATCAACCATCAGTAGCACTCATAACATCCAGATTACAGATCTCAAGTAAACCATCCTAATTGAATTCCACATCCCTCAAGAACAAATCCCAGAGGCCTAAACCAATATCAGACAAGCACTCAAAGAACATCTCCTTCGACGTTGAATAATCTACGTGAGACGGTACAAACAGAACATCCAGTATGCATAACAGACTCTGGCTATCACTGCCAATCCCGCTTCAAAACCATCGTTAATCGTATGATGGCCAACCTTACCATATGCCAAGGGCTAATGCTAACTCCAGTTCTAGCAGAAACTTCATACGCCTTTCAACGATACGTATGTTTGTCCAACCTTGACACCTAGGCCTTTCAACGATACGTATGTTTGTCCAACCTTGACAACTAGGCCTTTCAACGATACCCAGGGTACTCGACTTACAACCGGTCATTTGGGGCCCCCCATCGTACCCTTGCTATGAGCCTGCTAGAATTTACGACAACGATAATCTCTAGGCCTTCACATCTCTAGTCATCCAACTTGATGACTATACCTCAAGCAACCTTCTCGAGCAACCATTATCCACTAACTCACAACCTTTGAGTTGCTAACCTCATTCATTTCTCTACTTCGATCAACAAACACATTCAACACTTCGGATATTCCCACTTGAATTCCCCTCGAAGTCATAACATCACTCCATCGCGGCACGGGATCGGGGCATCGCCCCCGAATTTTTTTCCAGGCCTTCTAATTCAAATCCGAGTCATAACCGAAAAATATATTTTTTGCAGAAAATGACCCTGTGCGACCGACCTCTGGGGACCAACAGACCCTGGCTTCCCTGCACGACCGACCGACCCTGGCCTCCCTGCATAACCGACCACCCTGGCCTCCCTGCATGACCGACCCGTCCTGAAGCACAGAATGACTGACCAGTATGAACGACCAACCGAAAACTAGCATTCAGATCCAATCGTGCACGACCGACCGAGCAACATTCGACCGACTAACCCGCTGATGCATGACTCAATAACTTTATCACTTCACACTTTGCAATCGACAGACCCTATTCTGCCAACAAGACCGACAGACCGGCTGATGCACGACCTACCCCATCTATGTGCGAACGACCCCTCTCTTGTACTGCACTGTACTGCGTTGTGCTACACATTGTACTGCACGCTCGACTCGTGGTCCACGCATGACCCGTAACCTGCACGACTCCAATTCAAGTCCAATTCCGATCAAAACTTTGACAATCGACTATCTCGACAAAATCTATTCACCCAATTCATCTAATCCAACCACAAACATGTTGTGAAATCACCAACATCATGAATATGACTATTTTCACCAAAATATGCAAATCACTCCAAAATCATGATAAATGAACATATGATCCAAGTTGTGGATATAACTTGCATAAACATATGAAATGGCATGGGAATTACCGGTTTAACATGCTAAATTAGATCCCAGAGTGATTTATACCCAAACGGACTTATCAAGGTATAAATCTATGGTAAAACACTTGAATTTGATGGAAAACATGATCAAACATTCATATACTTCATTGAATCCATGTGAGAGATGCAAATCACTCACCGATTCTCTGAATCAAGCTAAAATCAATGTATTAAGATTTTGGACAGCAAGCAACTCAAACCAAACCCCTTGATCTGATGAATTCTCACTTCAAATGATGTAGATCTAGCCTCCAATGGTGTAGATCTTCGATATCCTTCCTTAGATTTTGATTTTTAATGGTGGAAAGGTGTTAGAGAAAGGAGGAACATAGGCCACCAAATGAGAGAATGGAGAAATTAAACTATTTCCCATATCTCTCACCCCATATTTATAGCTTTCCACCAGCCCACTAATGGGCCTCTCCAAATCAGCCCATTATGGCTTTATAAATATAGACAACCAACTGTTAATCCTTAAAACAGCGATTCCTCCCAAACCGCTGAGTCAAATTCTTAATGTAACCACTATACGGAAAGGCAACCATCATTTCCTTTCCAATGGCACAGGTCTCACCACCTGATTCGACTTCAGTCAATAGTTATTTCCTGCACAAGACTGACAGGGGAAAAATGGTCACAAACAAAATTGGTAAAAATTATGGACATGTCTCACATCCCCATAAGCAACATATTAAAGTGTGAGAATGATCCAACCCTCAAGGTATAAAATAAAAATATTTTACGATTCTTCGATCCATAAAATGCATGTTGTTACGATCACAATTATATACTATAGCCACGTTAGGTTGCCTTAAACGTACCGTTGATGTTGATGACACAAAACCGTTTACTCTAGCCATGTCATACCCAAAAGTGGGTCATCACAACTATATACTGTACCATGTTAGTCTGTCTTACACGTACCGTCGATGTTGACAACGCAAAATAACATAAAAATAAAATAACATAAAGCTATTCGTAGTACAGTGATAGGACATCAAAATATTGATCTCGATAACATAAAATAACCACATTCGTAATACGTTGATAATAATAAGTCGAAAATTTAGAGTATAACACAAATAAACTACTCGCTAGGTTGAAGCTAAAGTTCTTCTAAAGTATCCTGAGATGCCTTATTTCCAATTCCAACTCGTTTTCATAGGCCATGTCTCGTGTACACAAACGATAGTCGACCCATTCAGAATAGTCACAACGGTTCGGCCAAAATAGACATAACTGGATTGCACAACCAATATTTTCTCCATCAGCCCTAAACACAACCTCCATCGTATATCCGCAGTGAAAACATATAGGATATGTGCCAACTTCTTGATCATATGGAGGTTGAACAACTGCAACTCAGTTCACCTTATGTTCGTATAATGGTTGACCAAAAGAAAAATATTCCACAAGTTGATCAACCTCTTGTTTGTATGGAGGATCTACGTGCACTTGAAGCTATAGTTGTTCAAGATTTTGGTACTCATGACAAACTTCTTCATAGTGTTAATCTTGATATTCGATAAGCCAATCCTGATCGGTTTACGGGCTATCAGATGGTCCGACGACTAGCCATCAGTAAGAATTAACAGACGACGGCCATGAAGGCAATGTTGTTGGTTTGTAGAGTCGTTACGGAATTAAGAAATTAAATGAGTACAAAATTATGAGGAATATCTATTTCTTTCTAAGTCATACTTATATACATAAAATTGTTCATTGAAGAGACAAATGTAATAGTAGCATTTGCCACACACTACATGCTTTTAAAGTTTTCGACAAGAATACTCACTGCATAAAAATAAAGAGTCGACTTTGAGATGATAAATCACTATAAGATAGTATAATAAAGTAAAGTATCTTAGTAGTAAAGATTCTCAATTTACTAGAGGACGACCCTACATGTCTAACTCCCACAGTACTGTAGCCATTTATTCCCCGGAATCCAAATTTAATTTGAATTGTTTGCGAGTGCATTAATGATTACCTAGGTTAACGAAGATTATAATACATATATTTATATTTAGTTTAGTCGAGCTAATTCCAATTTTAGGTCGAATTGTTTGTGAGTGCATTAATATATTTATATTATATTTAATTTGAATCCATCGAATCTATTATAAAAATGTATCAGCATAAAAGAGAAAATTCTATATTTCATCTTTTTGCTCGTGAGCTATGTCAAGATACATTTTAAATAAAATTGTGTTATGTTTGGTCATTAAACTAACCTAGTATTATATATTAAGAGAATAATAAGAACAATAAAATACTTCGTACATGTACCACAACAAACAAAATAAACACGAAGTTAGAAAGGGAATACAATGTACAATAACTATAATAGCGATGAATAGAATCAGTCTGTTCTGATACCAACCAGGGTGCTATTTTCGAGTTCTAAATGTAACGCCCCACCTCTATACTTGCATTAGCCAAGGTCATTGCAAGAAATGGTGTCAAGTAACCCGAAGAATAAGGCTGTTGAGGAGCGACCATTTGTATATTGTCTTTGAACAAGTGTTAAACATGCTGAATAATGTTGTCTTACTTTTTAAATCTCATATGGAAATCCGACACATCTAATTCAAATTCAAATCCTTTTCATAGTGATATATATAATTCAGAAAGCAATATAAAATACATATTAATAAAATCAAAGTCAGAAAAAATATTCACATCACTAAGGCAAAAATAGATACGAATATGACACATAAGAGTAAATACGTAGGTAGTTGTCATAGTCGATCCACTATACAACATAGGAATAAATACAAGTGCAAGCCCGAAAGAATATTATACATGTGGAGTCACTGTCTCATATACATGAAAGGTAAACTACCAAATAGATTCAGTTAGAAAAAAGTAGAAGCTAGCCCATGCTACAGTCAAGAAGAAGCACGTGTAATACCTCAGTTTGACCCAAGAATTATTTATAAATAAACAATTAATGGATCAATCTAGCTGTACTCATCATAATAAACAAAGATAGAATAAGATATATAAACAGAAAATGATATGCAATCAATAATAAGAAGGTTCACACGAAGGATGTGAAAGCTCAAAATATCCATATAATATGTCAAGGAAATCTCGGTGTTAGATAAGGATACCTCATCCTAACTCATACAGCTACTCCTAAGATATAATATCGCGTATCTCGCATAAACGAAATGATCTGAAGATCATCGACATAATCAAATGAACTAAAGATCATCGATATAATCAAATGAACTGAAGTTCCTCAGGATGATCCGAAGTCCTTCAGAGTGACCCCAAGGTCAGGTTGATCTGAATATCCACCGAAACCGAAGTTCCTAGGGAAGACCCGAAGATCATCGATATGATGAAAATTGACAATTTATAGTGTAAACTACGTAAAGCTAGTAAATATAAGAGTCAAACTGCATGTCCCATAACCACTTTCTCTACTCGAACATTTTACCAACAAATTGTATATTCCACTAGAGATATGAAACAATCATTGCCACGGTTTTCAATCGATCGAGTCTAAGAATTAATAGCTGAAGCAAACACAAGGGTTCATAGTCCTTGTTTTTACTAAGCCATTTAATTAGATTTCTCATACGAATGAGAAAAAGTTTTATATAATATATACTAGTATATTAAAAAACGATTGTGTAAAATAACTTCGTATAATGAAGAAGGATTAGAAACCATTTTAATAAAGGAATTTGGTATCTACTAATAATGTAAAACCCTTTATAAAATTTAGAAGTGGAAAATCTCGAGTGATAGCGATCGAATTAATGATCGGAGTAGGAATTCACGTTTTAACAACGTAAGTTGAATTCCACGAATATCGATTGAAAATTCGTTTATCACAAATGAATCGAATGATCATCAAAGGTCGATATAATCGAACTGTTGGAATATGTAGATTTGAGCAACTTAAAAGTCAGAGAAGAAGAGCGAAAAGGCCAAAACTTGGCCACGGATAAGCCTGGAAAAACCTATACAATCGACCGTGGTCTCCATTGGCTGACTGCGAAAAATCATCAGGATTAGGCGACTGGTCCATTTATAACCAATCGGCTGGTTAATTTACCTGTCGACTAGTTCATCTTTGGTCAGTCGCCTGGTCGCTGCTGCTTGGAGCGGCATAAGCTTGCCCCTTAGGCGAAGTCAAACCTCAATGAATCTTAGACGAATGGCGGCGGCTAAGGACTTTACCAAAGTGACAAAGAGGCCTCAATGGTCGCCAAAACACTACTGTCACATGATTCAAACATATATAAGGATTTTACACTACAATTTATATAATCGAATTCTAACATATGAAATGGAACGAACACGAAATCAATCCAAATCACGCAACATAAACACAATACAAACGTGCCATAGGCACAATATGTAACAACCTGAATTCCAATAGACCAATTTTTTTTTCAAAATTCTAATCCATCGAAACCCGTGTTGGTTGCTCCGGGATTGCAGAAAAGATAGAGATATAAAATATATCAGAGCTCAGAAAATATCTCACAGCGGAATGAATAAAGTATAATATAATCAAAGTATAGCCTTACCGTAGTAATAATACTACCTAACTAGTACCCAAAGCTATCATATCTCAGCCACAATCTAACCTACGAGTATGTTATAAGGAGGGGGTCAGAACACAAGTTCTGGTGACTGGATTTAAACTATACACTTTGGATAATCCTACATATACCGTTCAATCACATTTTCTTATTTAATAGGTTACTTGGGTAAACAACACTCAAGGCTTACACACACGTCGTACCCATTTACCTCCTAGTAGATTAACCTAATACAATATATATGTAGCTACCCCCAATATTGAGGTACACCCCATGGTACCCCACTTGCACGACCTCCACCGTAATGTCGTAGAAATGTACGTAGTCCCTCATCCTACGCCAGAGTGACATATGGATCTCTGTTACATTCTGCATATATCTGTCCTAACTATGCTACGTAAGCATACGGACTGCCGCCTTTGATCGAATCAGATTCTATCCTAGAGTAATGCCTTCGAGTCTATGATACACCACCCAGAGCATACATGCATGTATTTAGACTTTACCATGTACGTATCGTCAATCGTATTTGATGCCTTATCCGCACATAACCTCTAATGTGCATTGAGTTCTATGGCAGGGCTATACAAGAAACACAGAAATTAGTCAGGAGCTTTTCCATATTTGTACAGGTCCGGCTTTAAGAGACTCAAAATATAGATATTCCTAGGGTATGTTTTTCATGGTGGTTATCGCCCCGCCTCGGCCCCTTCCTTAACTAGTAAAGACTACAAGAGCTAAGAGACTTGGCCCTAACAAAAATTCTAAACATCCAGTTGGCATCTTCCCTCAACCGCTGTACCTCGGTAGTGAAAGGTGAATGGCCTATTGGGTTTAGCTCTAGTCTTTTCGCATCCCACTGGCTATCGATGACAGGTACCCAATGATCTACTATCCTTGTTGGTCCTAACCTCTGCCTCCCTGTTGAGGCGACCGCCTAATCACCCTAGTGTCACCTCGTCGCAACATTTTGACTGCAAAACTACTTTGTAGTCAAGGCCCACCCACCTGGTAGTAACGCGCAGACCCAACCTCTGCGAGCATAGCCTAAACATCTGCCACCACACAGAGGACTACCAGGAGCACTTACCTATCTCAGGAAGCTGCGTGCTTCCCCGTCCAGTACTTGGGAGTCGACAGAATAATTAGATGAACATGTGCTCCCCTTGTGCCTCATAACACCATGGTGATCTACTCCGTTGGGTTATTCACCCTCAAACGTGCGGACTGGTCCAAGCGCCTCATTTTAATATGTTATTAGACCATATGTCTAAACATTCCTTTATGCGTTTGGTTTACCTCATCAGGTTTCCATTTAACTTTGTTATTCCCATTCACATTGACTTCTTATTTAAGTTACCAAGTTCCTCTTGCTTATTAATTTCAGTCATATAACTTAACCCATTTAAGTTTATTAATAAGCCCATAACATGTTATTCTCTAGATTGTGATCCAAGGTCTATAATACGCAATCCCTTTATATTCTTGTTTGATTTCAAGGTTATAATAACACGTTCTACTTAATACTTAATTAATTATATCTCAATTCACATGTTTTCTATTTAGCATGTCACTTATCATTTATGATTAAATATAACTTATTTCATTTCATAAGTTGCCTCATTCTTTCTTATTTAATCATAATTCCATCTTATATTGTCACTACAACTTATCGTTGTTTAATTATTAACTTAGTTCTCTTAACTAAGGTTTACTAATGAGTCTCCTTTCCATTTATTATAACCTATGTTATAATATTTTCTCGTCCCTAGGACAAACCTTAATATGTTATTCTTACCAGCAGATTTCAGATTTCCAAGTTTACAGATTACTTAATTTATAATTAAATACTACTTCTTGCATTTCATAAATTATCCCCTTTTCTTTGATTATTACAAACAACAGGTTTTAGTTTTCCCCATTTACTGATTATTTAATTTACAATAAGTACCACTCATCTCATTACATAAGTTATCTCATTTCGTTACTAGTTTATTGTAACCTAAGTTATAATCTTCACTTGTCCCCAAGACAATTCTACCTATTATACAACATTCTTATTAATGTAATTTATTTATATTAGGTTATTTTCATTCCCCGTTCATTTTATTTCTTTAACTGTTGTCACTTTCATTCAATTCCATTCATTTACACTAATTACCATTAATGCCATTTTTTCCTATCCTTTTATATTCATATATTTATATATATGCTTTTGAACTAGACCTCTCACATTAAGCCTACCACTTGTGGATGCTGGATTTGCCGGGCAGTTCCGAACAAACTTCTTCCATAAGTTGACTTAATCTCATGTCTAAGCACTGTTACATGTTTTATTCACGCATTAGACTCCTCACATTCAATTAACAACTTGTGGATGCTAGATTTGCCGGGAGGTTCCGGGCAGACTTCTACCACAAGTTGAATTTAACCTCGTTTCTAATGCGTTAAGTTTTCTATTTCACGGTAAATTTTCTATATGATTTGGGCATGTCCATTCTTTCAAATTCTTTAATGTAACCTATGTTTTACATGTTCATCATATTAAGCCCATTTTATGTCGCATGTCCTTTTTAACATGTATTTAATTCTATTCTAACATGAAACCATTTAATCATGTAACTATTCCCATTCATACAAATAAGGGTTCACGTATATAAATGTCACAAGTTAACATGTAATATGAACAACAGTGTCGCTATCCATATTTTAACAAGTTTATTTTTCAACATGTAAACATTTCAACACTTTAAACGTTTCAAACATATGAATTTTCCAACATATTAATATTAATATCTCAACATGTTATAACAGCATTTTAACACTTTTAATTATTTTGGCAAATTCACATTTAGTAATAACGGGGAATGCTAAACGATAATATATCATTATCAAAAATTAGCTACTAGACGAACTTTATATTTATCGATAGTTCCATCAGGTTTTAATTTCTTTTTATGCACCCGTTTATAGCCTATAGATTTAAAACCAGTTGGTAAATCACCTAAGTGCCAAGTCTTATTGGATTCCAAAGAATCCATCTCATCATTTATAGCATCTTGCCGAAAATCAGCATCTAGTGAAGATAAGGTCTCTTGGAGGTTTAAGGGATCCTCCTCTATAGTAAAAGCACAAAAATCTAAACCAAAATCTTTTGCGGTTCTTGCTCTTTTATTTCTTCTAGGTTCATTTTCAGAATGTTCATTAGGTTATGTCCTTACAAGTAATAAATTACTTGATGTTCCCCCACTATTCCTTAATTTAAAAGGAAAATTAGTTTTATAAAAGTTAGCACCATTTGATTCAATTATATTATGTGTATTTATATTATAAAATATGTATGCTTTGTTATTAACTGCAAGCCAACAAATACACATTCATTTGTTTTACTTGCTAATTTTATTCTCTTAGGGTATGAAATACGAACATATGCCAAGCATACCCATGTTTTAAAATAGGACATGTAAGGTTTGTAATTTTTCAGAATTTCAAAAGTTTAAACTTTACTTTTTGATTTAGGGATTCTATTTAGCACATAGCATACATTAATAATATATCCGCCCCACTAATGTTTTGCTACACCATAATTTAATAAAATGACAACTACTAATTCGGTAAAGGTCCTATTTTTTTCTTTTAGCATTAGCGTTCATTTCCGGTGAATAAGGCATAGTTCTTTCATGTAATATACCATGTAGTTTATAGAAATCTAGAATAGAACTAGATTCATATTCTTTTCCGCTATCACTACAAAGTCTTTTAATTCTCTTGTTTGATTGATTTTCAATTTCAGTTTTGAATGTCTTAAGCATATCAAATGCATCATTTTTATTTTTCATTAGATATACATATGTGAAATAAGAACATTCGTCAATAAAAGTGATAAAATAGCGGTGTCCATGTCTAGTCAATGTGCCATCAAGCTCACGTATGTCAGAATGAATTAAATCCAAGGTTTCAGATATTCTATCAACAAATTTATGTGGTTTCATTGTAATTTTAGCAGTACAGAATTCACATTTATCGAAATCAGTTTCTAACATATTAGGAATCATATCTAAGGTGCTCATATTATGAATTATGCATTTGTTAATATGACATAATCTAGAGTGCCATGAAAAGAGTCAGTGTATACGACTTAAGCAGGATACTAATATGGATAAAGCGGAAATAATGAACTAACTAGTAATCTACAATAGTTATGCAGGTAAAAGCTAAGCTAGATAAATATATCACAAATAAGAAGGAAATGCGATAAGAAACAACACTAGGAATTTTAAACTGGTTCGGACTTCCCACCTTACGCCCAGTCTCAAAGCTCCTCTTCGGAATTCACTATCACGTCCTCTCTTAAACCGAAGGAATAGGTCACAATACACCCGAGCACCAACAAGGATGTTCCTGCCTAAGCACCCACACAGGACTTCTGAGACGACCTGAACTTCCCGATCCCCGAGGAGACGGAGGAGTCTGGATTGCTTTGAGAACATGACTCATCAGAACACAAAAAATAGAACATTTCATTGTAATTACAACAATTTACATCAGAGTATAAGAATATCAGAAAAAAAATTATATTGCAGTGGAATTAGAAATGGATAAATGCATTGCGTACTAGAAAAAACATCAGTTAGCACAACTGAAAGAAATACACGGATATAAAGCTTCATGAATATAGGTCCAACTGTAAATCCATGATCCTATGAAAAGAAATATACAAAACCAAAACTACTGACTGCCCGTGTAGAAAATATGGGCACACAAAGTTTAGGTTGAAACAATAAACTCCGCGTCGGTCATGGGACTGGTGTGAGAACTAAAGCAGTTATTATCTC
Organism: Allium sativum; assembly: GCA_030737875.1. Lineage (NCBI taxonomy): Eukaryota > Viridiplantae > Streptophyta > Magnoliopsida > Asparagales > Amaryllidaceae > Allium > Allium sativum. The sequence goes on along the minus strand of CM060924.1, from coordinate 616,645,175 downwards.
GATTTTAAAGTTAGGTAAATCATGGGACCATGCCGTATAACACAGAACGGGTTTATCCCCTTTGAATACCAGTGTACAAGAATAAACAACGCAATGCTAAACAGAAAATGAAGCTATTATAAGACTCAGGTCCCAACACACAATGAACGCAGTCGAGGATAGAGTTTTACCTTATAATAGCCAAACATGCTTGCTGTGCAAAATTTCATCTTTTATAATTACTATAAGTGAAGAAATCAATTTTAAATATAAATGTATCAATCATAGGCAGCGTAGGTACCATTATATTACACCGCCATATATGTTTACAACTAAAATCATAAAATCTTATATTGAAAATTGGGTTTCCATCTATGAACTGAGGCAAGGGATCTTCCTCACCGATTTCGAGACACTCTAGAAAATGCCTCAGGATCCCCCGTAGTGAACCATTGGATCTTCATGGTCGGTCATCCGTCGATGATTAATTATACCATAAACTATATGTTAGCCTGTTCTATCGAACCCCCAAAATTGGCCAGTCCAATCGATCAATCTAAAGCCACTAGGGACTCAAATCATATCTGATGTACCTTGCTTTCCATCTATAAAGTTTCCAACATCCACATAATTAAACAGTTTGGGCTCCATACCATGACATTACTCGTAGCTAGAACTAACATATGTCCATTTCCATCCAGTCACTATCCCGTTTTTGGTTTATACCGGGGTGTGAAGCTCGCGAATTAATGCTACACAAAGCTGTACTACTTAAAGTTATGCTTTGATCATCAACCACAAGTATTTGCTTTTCAACAAAAGCCTTGATCATTTGCATCTCAGCATGCCACACTGTCAATCCATACCGTACCACTGATTTCCTCCAATATATAACCTCTAAGCAAGAGAATAAATTCTCCGCCACCAAACAAATATATATTTAGCAGAGATCAACGAATACAGTATAAAGTAATACAATGTCAGACATACCATCCATTTGCAAGTCCGTTCTGGGTCTGAACGAAACCGGAGGCATCTTATTCCTCGTCCCGTATGTCCAATACATGAGAGAGGCCCTCACATATCCAGTCGATCTCCAAGTACGTCTGGACGATCACCACTTATTACCTTGTCTTGGGTGTACATCCCAATCAAGACATCAATAATCATCCATTCGATGTGAACATTTCTGGTCTTCAACCACCGTCTTCATCGTTGACTTTCAATCATCATATCAATTATTCAGAATGGATTAAACCCAGTCTTTCCGAATAACTCACATATCTTATAATTAATTGCTATAAAGACACATCATACGCCTCATTCCAATTCAGAATATTATTTTATTCAAATAATCACATTTTTAGGGAAAGGTTCCCGTTAATTTTACCAAAGACAAATTCTTTAAGATTTATTCTTTAATCTTCCTTTAGATATCAATTTCAAAAGATTTTATTAACTAGTTGGGATTATCGAGCCTTACCGAAGTAACCATTTATTTTATTTTTCCTGTCCCAACCTATTCATCCCATGGAGAAAAATTGGTAATACTCCATATCTAACACCCACTGTGTTATTGGTAAAATTAATTACCATTTCACGTTCAAATCTAATTATAGATTTAACTATCGCCTGGAGTAAAACCGGCGGTACTCTAATCTTGACCATTTCAGGATTTTGATAAATTTAATTACCATTTAATTTTCAATCTAATTAAAGATTCATCAAAACTCCATTTAGTTTTAATCTTTCAAAAATCATTACATAATGATTGTCCAATTTTTAGGAATATTAATCCTGTCATTAACCGGGTTAAAGAACCAATGTCATTTAAAAAACAGTTCATGATAAACCCCTAAATCATATTCCACAAAAATGGAACTTTCATGGAAATCATAACCGCTTATAATCGATATAAATTTCCATATCAGACTAATACTCTAAGTGGAATAACGACAAGGCCTTTTAAATTCCACATGTAGTAATGGTCTTCCTTCACCGAAGCTCATTTCAATTATCACTAAATCGAATTCCATCCAAATTAAAGCTTAATGTATTAAATTGGAAAACATTACTTTAGAAAATTTCCATTAAATCTTAATAAACAGAATTATAAATTCCAAATCATATCTTCACTGTTAATTGGGTTTTAAGATTAAATTTTATTTAAAATATCGTCATAATGAACCCGAAATCATCTTCATTTAATTCAAATTTATAATTATACATTGGAAAACTTAGTTTATCATAATTAAAAGATTTTTCTTTTCTCAATGGGGTTTAAGAACAATGTTAATAAAGACACCATTCATGACAAACCCAAAATCCTGTTTGATATTAAATACAAGGCTATAAATAGAAATTATATCGGCTTGTATTCAATATCAAATTGTGAAACCAACAAATATCGTATTGGGACTAATGATATATATATATATATATATATATATATTCCAAATTCCTCAGCAATATCCATATAATCTTGGAATCCAATATCGAAATATTCCGAAGATTATTTCCATTCCAATTCATATGTTGGAAAATTTTGGTTACATTAAAACCATTTTCAATTCAACTTATTTATTTAAAAACATTGGATTTTTATTCTAATTAATAACTAGTTAATTCAGATAAATATAATCTTTTTAGATATGGAATTTTTCATCCAAAATCTTTTTAAATCATTTATTATGGTTTTACACAATTTTTCCATAT